>CM033641.1:309217773-309458449 GCA_019512145.1 Engystomops pustulosus
CACCAATCTCCACATTGCACCATGGCTGCAATCATAGTATTGTACATCATTGAGGAGTGTTACAGTTTAATATTGGGTAATACTTCAGAGCATCATTTAAACCCCAATAATGCTGGGATAACTAGGATCGTAGCAACGCCGGGAAATATGGAGAATGATTTTTTGTACTTACTGGCACACGGCAAACGTTAAAAACTGATGATCCTAATCTCTTGCTGTCATTGTTCAGTGTTGTCTCTGTTGACTCAGGTAGGTACGTTTCTGGGTGCAATTGTCTGAATCAACTACGGGTGGCAGCAGCCACAAGGCAAGCCATGGGACCATGAGAACACAGGGAACAATATTGGCTTCTGCTACATGGATAAAACGTTCTCCAGGTCAGACAAATACTAAGGTTTCTGATCTCATACAAGGCATGCTTATTGATGCGAACGCCCCCTTGATTCCCTCTGGTTAATTACATGTTAGATCAGAATTCCATCAATTAAACCACTTTCATTCCTAATTTGCAAATCTAATTTACCTCAGACAGTGATCTGGTCATAGAAACCTTGGACTGGTGCCCACTGACCCCAGGGTGCCTTAAAGTCAAAGGAGGAGAGTTGGCCATTCTATCCTTCAGACCAACATGTGGTTGGCCATAGTATAAAACCAAAAAGATCATGACAGAGATGAACTACTATCAAGAGCACTGTGAATTTGAGTAGATGAAAGATTCACCACCCGCCCACCCCTCTATAAAGTACCTAGTAATACACCATTCCTGGAAAACATAACCTCTTTGCCTTAAAAGGGTTGTAAACCATGGTTGATTCAGTTGATTGTGGCATATGCACAATTATCGCATTCCTCATATCAGGGAGTATGGAGAGTTTAAAACAAAAACTTTAGGAAAAAAAGGTAACTCAGCTGATGGGAGTAGTAAACATTTCTTCTCGGCAGTTGGATGCAAAACCTAGGGTGGTTTAAATATAAGCACAAGGCCCAAGAAGACCAATGGAACCACTTGTGTTAGTCTGTGGAGAACCGCTTTTCAATCGCAGTACCAAATGTAGTTTTTTTTCTGCCTGAGAGACCTCACATAAGATAGTCTTCATATTCTAATAGAAAGGTCTAATTGTTTTACATCTTGACTTTGACAGATGGTATATTCGTAGTTAGTGTATATTTTTTGTACATCCTTGTTTGACCAGATGTATATCTTTAATGCTTTGCACTGCGTCTATCAGTTGTATTAAATCGTGCAATTGCAGGTATTTAGCAGGTGGATTGGTCGCACGCAATCGAATTTGTGCAAGCTTTGCATAGTCTTCCATCATCCGGATCGGGTGATGATCAGCGGGGATTGGACGAACTCGAATTGATGACTTCAAACATTGCCTTTCCAGCAACGGTGGATATACAGCACGGGAAGAGAAGTATTGGTAACTCTGTTGGGACCCTTGGAGAAGGTCGGGGCATAGTGAAAAACATTGGACCGGAAATCAGGCGCATGAGATCTTAGTAAATCGACCACAGGAAGTGGGGGTAAAACATGTGGGCCCATGAAAGTTCTCCACCCAGTGTCATGTACCGCCAGGGATGGGCTGCACTAGAAAATATGATGGCGTCCGATCATGTTACAGAGCCGTTCCACCCTAATTGTCATTGCACTCGAAAAAATGTTGTACCGGTTAGTCAACATATATCAATAGATTATTCAAATACTATATATAGATATACAAGTTAACACAGATCACGGTGTATAATACAAAATATTAAAATCAATCTTCAAGATTCTAAATAGATCTCATTCTAGAATTTAAAATACACATTTTGTTATCCATGAATAAAACTGTTTACAGGCGGCCGACTTACACACGACCCCTAGTTACAAACGGACCTCGGAATGTTAGTAATTTACTGTACTTTAGCCCTAGGTTACAAAGATCAGCTATAACCGCTATCAAAAGTGTAATTAAGATTTATTATTAATCCTGGTTCTAATGACAATCCAACATTTTTAAAATCCAATTGTCACAGAGACCAAAACATTTTGACTGGGGTTACAATAATAAAATATACAGTTTCGACTTACATACAAATTCAACTTAAGAACAAACCTGAAGCACCAATCTTGTAACCCAGGGACTGCCTGTATATACCTATCAGCACAGACTATTTAGTTATAGATCTATCTGCTCTCATATATAGACATATACAGCCCATATAACACCAAATAAATACTAAAAAATGTGTTCACTACGTAATTCCGAAAATTAGAACACAGAACACTAGAACTAAGTTCTATACATAAATACAGCACCAGAGCCAAACACTGTACAAAATATAGCAATAAAACTAAGTTATGCACATAAATACAATACCAGAACCAAGCTCAGTGTACAGGCAGTCTCCAGGTTCCGTACAAGATAGGTTCTGTTTTTTTGTTCTTAAGTTGAGTCTGTATGTAAGCCGGTACTGTATACATTATTATTGTAACCCCAGTCAAAAATTTTTTGGGCCTCTGTGACAATTGGATTTTTAAAAATGTTGGATTGTCATAAGAACCAGGATTAACAATAAAGCTTCATTATAGACACCTTTAGTAACTGTTACAGCTGATTATTGTAGCCTTGGGCTAAAGTAAAGTAAATTACCAATTACCAGACGTCCGTTTATAACTAGGGGTCGTCTGTAAGTCAGGTGTTCTTAAGTAGGGGACCGCCTGTATAAATATTGAGTATTATACACCTGCAGCCCTATGGAGAAACAGAATAGGACCACAACATCCCTCCTGACATCTGTTTTGGTAAATACTTGTATTGCCAGTGGAATAACATTGTAGATCCCCCATTTCTCTAACTTCTGGGTTTTGCTTCTGTTATTCCTCTTCATGTGTATTAATATAATGACACCACATTGTGCCCTGTCACAGGCCTGTGCTCATTATACTCTCTGACATTGTCCAGTTATTGGGGACACTTTGAGAATGGTAACGCCTGGTTGACAATTAGTCGTGAGATACACGGAGACTTTTTGTGGTGCTATTCAATGATTTGAGCTGTTGAGTGACAGCGGTGGTCCACAAGATTCCATGAAACACAAAGTTTGGCTGTGTACTGGTGCTGTAGCTCCATAGGCTATAGTCTGTAGGTAGCACCCCCTCATAGGAGAAACAGCACATCACAGGTTGCAAAACTGATTACGTAGTCTACGTTGTCTTCTGCCCATGTAGACGATTCTACATAGGCAAAACCATTAGACCCCTTTTTATTAGGTTTAGGGAACACCATCGCTCGGTGATTACAGGAAAAGGATCCCCAAGACTCATACAACATGTACATACAGTGCATGCAGGGAACCCTGATGCATTGTCCTTTGCGGGGATAGAAAGGGTAACAGTGAATACCAACGGAGGAGATAGACATAGAGAGCTCCTCCGGTGCGAGGCTAGATGGATCCTCAAGACAGAAGCAGACGCTCCAGTAGGACTAAATGACAAAAATGATACGGCGGTATTTCTGTAGATTTAAGAGATGTTAGAAGAGCGATATATATTAGGACAACTTGCCCTCTGTAACTTTTTGATGTATCACACTGTAAGAAAGTTGTTTTTAATTATGTGATGTTAACAGGATTATGTGTAACCTGCCGGTTTCCTTTTCCCCCTTTTGGCATAATGCTGCGGTCCGGATGATCGTGCATGATAGCGGCGCCCGTAACTAGGACTGATCAGCTGACGGTCCTGTGCGGGCACCGCCCATATCCCTGCACACACCTCCTTTTTTCCCGATCACATGATTTCCTTGATCACATGATTTCTTTATGGGTGACGTCAGAGGGTGGACGGTTATAACCCCGACTCCACTGGCGTCCCTCATACGGCTAGACGAAGCGCAGGAGTGCGTGAAACGGCCCGTCGCCGAAGTTTTTCTTGTGCTGCACCTCCCTGTCCTATGCATCAATTTGAATAAAGAAGATTCCTGGGTGAGTGCCGCTACCTCTTGTCTTTATTTGTTTGCATCCATCACAGGTTAAAAGCAGCAGATTTGTGAGCTCGTGGGTATTACCAGCACTGTAAATCTGGTGACTAATGATGTTTTTCATTGGAGGGTTTATCATTCATCTTCTTCTATGACCTAGACTGCGGTGTCTACTCCTCCAATGGCCATGACTTGTTTTATAATGTTAGGTTCTCTACTTAATTAACGTACAGTACCCCAATAGAAACCAATAGTCGCAGAGCTCCCCTTATAGACAGTAACCACAAAGACCCCTTTTAGCCAATAGTCAGAGTGCCCCATATTAGCCAATAGTTATAGTACACCCAGTACAGTACAGCCAGAAGCCCCCTGTAAGCCACCAGTCAAAGAGCAACCGTATCAGCCAAGAGTCACAGTGGCTTTCCCATGTTAACCAAGAGTCACAGTGGCTTTCCCATGTTAACCAAGAGTCACACTGGCTTTCCCATGTTAACCAAGAGTCACACTGGCTTTCCCATGTTAACCAAGAGTCACAGTACCTTTCCTATCTTAGCTAAGAGTCACAGTACCTTTCCTATCTTAGTGAATTGCTCTGGTAATCCTTGTAGCAGTGCAGGAAGCAGAAACGCAACACAAAATTCACCTGTGACTTAGGCACATACACATACAAAATAAACCCTGCCTTTCTGGCATGCCTAATACATACCAGCACCTAACTATACATGTACGCAAGGCTGCCTGGCACACGCTCTATCAGAACTATCGGAGGCGCGCGCGGCATTACTTTTGCTGTGTGAACTCAGCCATCATCGCTCGCCAGGTAAGTGTCCACTTACTGCTTCTGGCCCGCAACTGAGACCCAATTCACACGGGCATTATATACGTTGGATATCACGTCCCCTATGGCCGGAAATGCGCCATATGGGATCGCATGGTGCAGCACACATGTGCCACCATTCCGTACTGTGAAAGATAGACATGTCCCAATTTCCTCTGCATGGGGCGCGGTGCGCCATTTCCCCTCTATGAAGAGGGGTGGGAGGGAGCAGCGCTTGCCACCTCCTCCTCTCCCCGGCGCCTACGTGTGCCCGCCATGCTTGTCTCCTGTAGAGAGGAGACCTCAGCATATGGGAAGTTATGGAAAGCTACCCTTGCCTCGGTTCCCACTTCAGAAGCAAGCTGAAGAGGATTTTCCGATAGGGCCTGATAATATATCAGGCTGGATCTCAGGCCTAGGAAGAAGTTCAGCAGACATGATTCGTAGCGTTGGAATTGGGTGTCCAAAAACTCTCTTCCAACTGTGAATAAAATTAACTTTTGACTTGGGTAACTTTCACAGAGTAGAAGAAAGGACAATGGACTACCGAGCTATTCATATTCATTGCACAATATTTCTGAACGAAAAGGTGCAGAAGGTCTTTCAAAGATTCTCTGATAGGAAACCGTTGTCGCCATTTCTCCTTGAGTTATAGTTCCAATATTTAATAAGCTCAAAAAAGCCCAAGTAAATCCAATAATCCTTTAGCTTCATTTCAGAGATACGATCCAGTGAACTTGTTCCATTTCCCTCGTGCGGCTGACTCTGATATGTATGAAACAAATTATAATCCTCACCATGCGCAAATCCAGTCTTTTTCCCCCTAATGCCGGTATGATGCTTGAGCGGCAGCTTGCCTGACCACTGGCCTAAAGCTGAATGACTGTGCCTATTACCCCACGTCATTCCTGATGAAGTCCTACACTATTGTTTTACAATTTGATACATATTATAATTTCTATTCTCCCTAATGTTCCAATATCACCTCGCCTCTAAATAACACATCGTCCTCTAAAAACTAAACTACCTCTAATCTCCTCTAAAACATATATTACTAATGATATACACTAACTAAACTATCAATATACCTAAAATAAAAACAACACCACCTCAAGCTCTACTACGCTTTTGGTTAAGGCACGCCTAATACGAACCCATTACACTGCACGTATCCAACTAACTCAAGGTCTAACCTCCTCTAAACCACCCTACGCAGTAAGCACCTACGTACAGCGAACCACGTCCGTACCACACCAATAGCTAGACAGCGGGGAGAGGGAAAATAGACGAGCCCGGGCAGACGAGCGAGAATATGAGCCCAGCCGGCAACGGGGTAAGGTCAGGAACCGCACCACCGCAGAAAATCCAGAGGCCAGTCCGACTACTGCATGAGTGAAGACATATCTTCGAAGCGGGGACACGGGCCAGGGGGGAAAAACAACACCCCGACATCTTATCATAACTCCTTCCGCTACAAGAGGAGGCTTTTTGAAAAGGGTTCATGTTAAGGGTCGTCCCCCATTTTCGGCAGATCGAATTTGGAAGGTGCTATTTGGACCACCGTGGTCCCCTGGGTTGTTGTGAATATTAAGCCCCGACAAGTCTGGAAATCACTTCCCCACTGGTACTAAGAATCAGCCCTCTTGGGTAAGTGGAGGATGTGTCCCTCTGCTGCTTCCATCTGGCATTCAGGACCTGTGGAGGACCTTCAAATGTCCTGCAATGTCTATTTATACGTGTGTACTGACAGCAGAAACAGATGTACGAAGATTTCTGTGAAAGGTCCGCTCAGATCAAATTAGTGGGGTTGGGGTGGCCAGGGCCCCCGAAAGGCCTGGGCCCCGGCTACTGCGCACAAAACTCAAACCCCCTATATTAATAATCAAGCCACTACTGAGTCAGCACAGCCACAAAATGAATTGGTGACATATACACCATCTTGCTATATTAATGTACCTATTCCGATCAGAATTGCCCATTTTTCAACTTTATAGAAACCTTCCTGGAACTTCATAGATTTCGCTATGTGTATATGCTTTAATAGGGGGATTTGATTCCATAGAAAATGGAACCTGTGTCAGGGGTAATAATAGCTTTGGCATCAGTTTTGGACAAATGGCCTATATTTTAGTAGGTGGAATTGTTAAGTCTTTCACCGGAAGTGCATTCACCTCTGCCGAGTGATGTCTGTATGTCTCTAGGTGGGTGCTACATCCAGAGTTCACTTCAGATGAGCAACTGTTTTAGAGAGGAGTTACAGGCTACGGTTCAGGAATATATTAAAGTGCTGATGTAGAAACCCTTTTAGATAGTAGTATATCAGGGAACAATCTTCCTTCGCCTAAAATTCCTTTTAAGAAGTCCCTCTTTTATGTGAAATGTCACCCATATCCCTATAAAAACTTAACTCAAAGTCCGGCACATGAGATGAGTCAAGTTTTAGGGGTAATGTCACTCAGATGCAGCTATCGGTTCTCTACGCACCTAGACATCTGCTTGTGACACCTTAAAGATAAGGATCTCATATTTCCAGATCACTTTCAAGACAGAGTTGGACATGACATTCAGGTTTTTATAAATAGAATTGAATCTTATCTCACTTGCATTTCTAACTATGGCCTAATTTTAACAAAAGTAACGGTAGCGCTAGAGTGCACCAGATTATTGAATAGTCTTGCATGGTCTTCATTACTCTTGGTAAGGAAGTGTGGGACCACCTTTTTTGTGCGCCTTTAACCTAGAGCATGCAACACAATTCTTTGAGTTGCCGTAATATGTGCAACGCGTCAGACTCTTCACCGAAATGCCCCCATAGTTGCAGAATTTTGTGGTGTGCCACGACACAAACTGTGCAGACACTTTATAAAAACCTTTGCAAGTACTTTGCCACTCTTTTCATGCGACCTGTCGACAAAATACTGGGCTCAACACGTTTTACTAACTGTTGAATTATGCCTTTAGCTGTTTGTATCTCTGTGCGATAACGCTCACAAAGTCAAATAAGCCTGATGTGATCCTAAAAGTAAGATTGTCATCTTTAATATGATACAAAAAAATCAGGTGCTATTAAAGCATATGGGGCATCCTGGAAACTTCAACATTAACTTGATTCCTCTCATGTGAAAATGAACGTTGAGAGAGTCATATTTTTCCTGACGTTGGCGGGATTTGTTCCAGGTAAAGAGGTGAATGCACATAAAAGAGGGAATTCCTTTAAAGGACATTTCATATCCTACCTCAAGGACTCTTGTTTTAGTGGGGTAAACCTGGTGATCGTGCCCTTACGTAGCCCCCCAGTACTGTAAATTACAACAATTTGCTCCTGGATAAATAAGCTGAAGAATCTGGATATAATAATGAGATGGATTCTTGTAGCATTCTAATATGAACCACAGTGTGACAGCCCATAGGCTGCTGATAAAAGGAGGACACTCGGGTGGTCCAGCTCTCGTTCGTTTTAAGCTGTGCTCCCTGTATATCCTTCTAGCGCCAGGCAGCAACAATTAACACATTGGGGCACATGTACTTAATTGTCCCTGCCGATCCCCGAGATGTGTTGATCCGCCGGAATCCACATCTGCTTGCGATCATGAAGATCGAGTTCCTGCATGTGGGGTCGCTTCCCCCGCGCTGATGTCTCCCGGAGTTCCCACGTCCTCCCGTGCATGTAAGTGCATTGCTTGCCGATACAAATTGCTTTGTAGTCCAAATCCCGTCAGATCGTTCCGAAGCCTGGCCCCCCCCCCCCCCCGATTTGTGTCATGTGAAAGCCTGCACCGATGCAGCCAAAATACGAAGTCGCGCGTTCCACACCAAAAACCCGTTCTAAAGCTGCCACAATCGAAATGCTCAGGTATTCTGACATAGGCAGACCACAGACCCTTAGTAGTGTCATGGCAGGCGCACTTTAGTCAGACTTTCCAACGTTTTCGATTTTGCGCGGCTGTGACAGGTTTTACAGGGGATTGGTGTCATAACCATCGCTGGGCGCTGCGCTTGCTTTTCCATGCGACAGAAATCCGAGGGCACGGCCATCAGACTATCTGACTGATTCGACTGAGCGGAGCTTAAGATTCAAATTTGTCGGCAAGATCCAGCACTTACATGCACCGAGGAAGAAGAAGTTGAACTCCCAGGTGGACCTGAGCGGAAGCGACACATGCGGGATATCGGGCACATGAATCACAACACAGGGCATTATACAACGACCTGCACTTTCTGTGAACCCTCCGGCACGGTAACTCATGTGCCCCATATTGTCGGTTGTAAAACGACCTAGCAATCACACTAGGTGATCCTTACTTTTAATGGAAACCGCGAAAGTTTTAATGCTCCATCAGCACAGCACCTTTAATCAGCACACACCACATTGCGATCCTACTATAACCCCCCTTACCCTGTCCCTGTTTTGCCTTTATTCAGTTTTCGTTGTTTTTACACCATGTTTATCCGTTAATCTTTAATTATGACTCCTTTCCCATCCAGCCCCGGCTCTCCTGTCCGGTTTTAAAAACAAGACTTGTGGAGCCAGTCGAAATTACATGATTTGCTTGATATAAACCGAAGAGAATCGGGAAAACAATATACAGGGATTCTTGTTAACAGCAGACACAGCGATCCGCACAATCCCAGATAGCTGCTTTGTAGAGGACATATGCGTCAGGGGCAGCGCTATTCCCAGAGTGCACATATTCCGTCATTTTTACTTAAGGGTCACCTACCACCCGCCCCACCACCAACGAATCTAACCTATAAAAGGTAGGACGGGGTTGGGTAGGTGATGTATGGGTACGTGAGGAGAGCCCTTTTTAGAGCTAATCCCACGTCCCCCGCGAGCCTATCATAAACTTTGTATTATTGGCCTACTATGTTAATATTTAATACTTATCGCTAACCCGGGCGTGGAGTAAGCCGGCCAAGAGGCTACACGTCGCGGCTACCCCGCCCCAGTAGCTGGCTTTCCCCCGCTAAACCCTGTGATCTTCGGCCATCAGCTTCCTGGCAGCTTCGCCCCTTTCGTCCGAGAGGCCGTAGTTCTGCGCATTCGCAGTAACTCGGCCAAGATGGCTCGATCTCGTGAACGATGGCCGGAGTTACTTACTGCGCATGCGCATAACTCCGTCTTCTCGGACAGGGCGCGCAGCTGCCAGGAAGCTGCGCGCCCGACAAACACAGGTGAAGGCTGGGGAAGGCAGCTACTGGGGCGTGTAGTACCGCGCCGTGTAGCCTCGGCCGGCTACTCCACGCCCCGTAGCCTCTTAAATAATTACATATTAGGCCAATAAAGTTTATGCTAAGCCGAGCGGGGCGTGAGGATGAGCTCAAAAAGGGCTATCCCACTCCCATAACATCCACCTACCACCGATCACTTTATAGGTTAGATTCGGGTGGTAGTTGCCCTTTAAGAATCTCTGTACAAGAATCTTTAATGCTCTACATCTACCGCAACATAGGGAGCTAGTTATGTCTTTTCAGCGCAATTTTAAGAACAAATCAAGAGGCGGTGCTAAGTATACTGATTGATGGATGAGAGCGCTCAATGGCCACATCCAATTTAATAGTCAGCATTTTTCTGTCACCGTTCATACCATGAATGGTCACATCATTGCAGCATTGCGCCTGTTAGACACAGAGAATCTCCATATATTACGAGAAGCAGATTTAGGATACATAAGCAGATGTCCCTGACAGATTTTCCCCAACCACCCCATATCCTAAAGCTAGTAGGGTATAAGTGTCCTTCTTCTTAAGGTCAAACGTATACTCGAGGAATGATCTTCAATGGTGACAGGTAAATCCTTCACTGCCTGCACAAACCTCTCCAGGGGATGTCCATCTATCCTCTATCTCCGGGTCCTGCTTGATCACTCCTAGAGTCTAATCTTGTACTAGATCTGCAATCCCTTGTCATAAATAGGGAATGGAGATTATACTTTGCTGGGGTAACGGTTGGATAATATCTACAACGAAGATAATCCGGCCGGGAGGCTTCCACCCATGAAGATACCATGGCAGGAGACTCCTCCTATGATAAGCATGGGGCTGAGAGGTCCACCCATAAAAGACCAGGGAGGAAGATTCACCATGAGGAGCTCATCAGGGAGGTTCTGCACATTAAGAGAATAGGACAGAAGCTTCACCCATCAAGAAACAGGGAATACAGGCTCCCCTATGAAAGATAATAGGGGCTACCTCCAAGATGAATAATCTAGAGTAGAGAGACTCCACCCATAAAGCAAACCGGGCCAAGGAGGCGATCCTAAATAGAGCTGGACGCAAGAGGGTTCACTCCCAAAGAATCACGGCAGGGCGACCCACCTATAATAGAGCTGGCACGAGGGTCCTCGCCCAAAGAGAACCGGGCAGGAGACTCCACTTATAAATAGAGCTGGGCATGAGAGTCCCACTTCCAAAAGATCAGGGCAGGAGGTGCCAATCAGGAAAGAAAGGATGGCGTGGAGACCTCCACCTATAAGAGTAAAGTGAAGGAGGGGCTCCACCTATGAAGAGTTTGTACATAGAGGACCACTCCCAAAGAGAACATGGCTGGGAGGCACCAGGGTTGGACTGGCTCTCTGTTGTACAGGTCAAACTACCAGTGGGCCCCAACACCCAACTCACTGCACCATAGGCTGCACTCATAGTATTGTCAATCACTGAGTGTTTACAGTTTCATACTGGAAATTCAGAGCATCATAAATCCCCATAATGCTGGGAACTAGGGTCAGCAAGTAGTGGAAATATGGCTGTACTTACTGGACCACACGGAAACTTAAACTGATGACTAATCTCTTGCTGTCAGTGTTGTCTCTGTTGACTCCGGTACGTTCTGGGTGCAATTGTCTGAATACACGGGGCAGCGACCATTATACAAGGGAACAATCTTGGCTTCTGAAACATGCTAAAACGTTCTCCAGTCATAATAAACAGGTCTGTGGATCTCTTACAAAGGCCTGATTTTTGATGGGACGCCCTCTTCCCTCTGGTAATTACATTTAGATTCAGAATCCATCATAAACCACCTTTTCATCCTAATTTGCAAATCCTAATTACACTCAGACATGATCTGTCATAGAAATACCTTGGACTGGTGCCCACTGACCCCAGGGCTCCTTAAAGTTCAAAGGAGTTTGGCCATTCTCTCCTTTCAGACCACAGTTTTGTGGCATAGTATAAAACAAAAAGATTCTCATGACTCTAGCAGCTGTGAATTTTATGTGAGTAGATATATTCCACCCCCCCCCCTCTAAATTACCTATAAACCCCATTCCTGAACATACACCCCTCTTGCCTTAAAAGGGTAACATGGTGTTCAGTTGATTGGTGGCAATTGCACAATTATTCCATCCTCATATCAGGAGTTATGGAGTTTAAACAAAAACTTTAGCAAAAAGGTAACTCACTGAGGGTAGTAGGTAAACATTCTTCTCTCAGTTGGAGCAAAACCTAGGGGGTTTAAATTAACAAGCCAAAGAAACCCCATTTTTTAGTCTGTGGAGCCACCATTTCAAGCAGTACAAATGTTCTTCTGCTGAACCTCACAGATAGATAAGTCTTCTATTCTAATAGAAAGGTCTATTTGTTTTATTCCCTTTTATTTGACAGTTGTTTATATCTGTATTATGTGTATATTCTTTGTAATCCTTGTTTTCTGACAATTGTATATTTTTATGTCTGCACTGCTCATCAGTGTATTAAATCTTGAATTGGCAGGTATTTAGCAGGGGATTGAGTCGCACTCATCGCGCATTTTGGCGCCGCTTTTGCTAGCTTTCCATGGCGATCCACGGATTCGGACTGAGCGCGGGATTTAACTTTCATTTTGGTGTCGCAAACAATGCCCTTACATGCACCGGGAAGACGAAGGGGAACTCTGGTTGGACCTGATCGGGGATTGAAACATGCAGGATATCAGGCGCAAGATCTTAGTAAATCGCACCAGAGTGCCGGGTAAGTAAATGTGGCCCATGAAGTTTCCCACCAGTGTCTGTACCGCCAGGATGGGCTCTACAAGACAAATATATGGCGTCCAGACTCATCATGTTACAGAGCCGTCCACCCTATTGCATTGCACTCGAAAAAATTTTACCTGTTCTACATCAACAATCATCACAATATATATATATACGAAGCACTGTATATCAAAATATTAATCAATCTTCAAGATTCAAATAGCCTCATTCTAGAATTTAAAATAACACATTTTTGTTATCCATGAATAAACGGTTACAGGTGACAGGCAGCCGACTTAACACACGTACCCCTAGTTCAACCGGACCTCGGCATTTTTTGTAATTTACTGTACTTTAGCCCTAGGTTAACAAAGATCAGTCATAAACCCGCTAAAAAGTGTAATTAAGATGTATGATTAAATCCTGGTTCTAATGACAATCAACATTTTTCAATCCAATTGTCACAAGAAAGACCAAAACATTTTGACTGGGGTTACAATAATAAATATCGTTCGACTTACCTACATTCAACTAAGAACAAACCTGAAGCACCAAGCTTTAACCCTGGACGGCCTTTACTGTCTATAGTCTATCATCACAACTATTTAGTATATTCTATCTGCTCTCATATATAACATATACAGCCCATAAAACACCAAATAATACAAAAAAATGTGGTTCATATGTAATTCCGAGAAAATTAGAACACAGAACACACTAGAACTAAGTTCCTCCATAAATACAAGCACCAGAGCCAACACTGTACAAAATATGCAATAAAACAATTATCACGAAATAAACTAAACCACGCTTTGTATATAAATAACAAACCAGGAACCAGCTCAGTGTACAGCAGTCCCCAGGTCCGTACAGATAGGTTCGGTTTTTTTTGTTATAATTGAGTCGTATGGAAGCCGGTACTGTATACATTATTATTGTAACCCATCAAATTTTTTGGGGCCAATTCCCTTGGGGTTGGGGACAATTGGCTTTTTAAACAATGTTGGATTGTCATAAGACCGTAATTAAAATAAGCTTCATTCAGACAAACCTGTGATAACTGTTCAGCTGATTATTGTACCTTGGCTAAGTAAAGTAAATTTACCAATTATCCAGACTTCCGTTGTAACTAGGGGTCGTCTGTAAGTCAGGTGTTCTTAAGTGAGGGGGGACCGCCTGTAGAATATTGAGTATTATACACCTGCACCCAATGAGAACAGAATAGGACCACAACATCCCTCCTGACATCTGTTTGGTAAATACTATATGCCAGTGAATCAGAACATTGTAAGCTCCCCCATTTCTTTCTCTACCTTCCGGTTTTGGCTTGGCTGGTATTCCTCTTCATTGTATAATATAATACATCACTTGTGCCCTGTCACAGGCCTGTGCTCATTATACTCTCTGACTTCCATTATTGGGACCTTTGAATGTAACCGCCTGGTTGACAATTATCCGTGAGATACCGGAGACTTTTTGGTGGTTGGCTATTCAATGATTGAGCCTGTTAGTGACAGCGTTGGCCACAAGATTCCATGAAACACAACGTTTTTGGCGTGTTACTGGTGCTGTAGCTCCATAGGCGATGTCGTGGTAGCACCCCCGCAGGAGAAACAGCACATCACAGTTAAGAAGCAGCAGATTTGTGAGCTCGTGGGTATTACCAGCACTGTAAATCTGTGACTACTGAATGTTTTCATTTGAGGGTTTATCATTCCATCATCTTCTATACCTAGACTGGGTTTCTACTCCTCCAATAGCCATGACTTTTTATAATTGTGTTCTCTAACTTAATTATGTAACAGTACCCCCAATAAAACCAATAGACCAACGAGCTCCGCCTTATAGACATAACCCAAAGAACCCCCTTTTAGCCAATATTCAGAGTGCCCCATATTAGCCACTAGTTTAGAGTACACCCAGTAAGTACCGCCAGAAAACCCCTGTAAAGCCACCATCAAAGATCAACCGTATCAGCCAAAGTCCATCACATGGGCTTTCCCATGTTCCCGAGTCACAGTACCTTTCCTACTTAGCTAAGAAGTCAAGTGCCTGTTGCATGTTAGTCAAGAGTCACAGTGCCTTTCCACGCTAAAACCCAAAAGTCAACAGTGCCTTTCCCAAGCTTCCCAACACAGGTTTCACAGTGCTGTTCCAGTAACAAGAGTCTTGCCCATCCATGTATAAAGTCACAGGGCCCGTTCATGTTAACCAGATCACATTGGTTCTGTCCAGGTTAACAAGAGTTTACGGTGGCCTTCCCCCGGTAGCCACCCAGTCACTGGGCCTGTCCTTTCGCCACGCGTTTACAGAGGCTTCCATAACAACCCACATCCCCACAAGTAGCAAAAACACAGTGCTACTTATTAGCCACTATCACAACCCCTGCGTTATCTCTGTTACAGAAGCCTCCCTGTTTAGCCACCAGTCACAGAGCCCCCCCCATCTGTGATTTTTCATAATAATTATATAGGTTTTGCCCGAAGCATTTGGAATGTCTTCAATTCCAACGACAATGCATTCTTTCATTTCAGTGTGGCATAAAATAGATATTTCATGTTCATATAGATTTGAAGGGGACCCCATAACATATTCACAGGTGGCCCTAAGCCCCTCGTTGACACTGGGAGGCCCAACCAGGAAGAGCAGAGGGCATTGAACTTCCACCCAGGAAGAGTAAAGGGAAGGGAAGCTCCACCTAATAATAGAGCGACCACAAAGTGTCCACTTTCCTGAAAAGAGAATAGGGCGAGAGGCTTCAACCAGTAAAATAAGATGGAAGGAAAACCTCCAAAAAGTAATTACCATCGATCAGAAGTTTTTAACCAAAGAAATAAAGAGTTCCTCTTACAAAAATGGAGGCATAAATAGAAATAGGCCATAAATAAAAAGGTCAGAGGCTCCACCCATAAGTGAATATGACAGAGATACTTCCACCCATGAAAGAGAACATTGTATAGGCTCCACCCATGACAGAACATGGCAATACTCCACCTTAAAATGAACATACATAGAGACTCACCCATCAGATAACGGAGCGAAATTCCCCACCCATGCAGAGAACATTACAGTAGAGACTCCCACCATCAAGAACAGGACCGAAAGGCACCACCCATGCATAGAACAGTACATAGAGACCCACCATGCAGAGAACAGACAAAAGGCCCTCCATTCCTAGGAGTTATAGTCCTTCCCTTCTTGTCACTAAGGAAAGGATTGCCAGCTCTTCTCCGTTTTTATGATGTCACATCCACATGACCTGTCACAACTGCACTAAATTCTATAACGCAAGTACAATCCGATAATCACTAATATAACTGTATCTCAGATGCTTTGTCCTGACTACAGTCTCCAATCCAGCACTTGGCATTATTGCTTTTATATGTTCCAGCATTTGACTCCTCCCGGCTCCACATCCTAAGGCAGCTGTTTCTTCTGATCCCAAACATAACATTGACACTCCCATGGGGAAGGGGGGGGGGGGCACCTAGTGAATGCCGCCGTCGACTGAACGTCAATTATCAAACTGTATCCCTAACCGGAGGACAAAACCACCTAGGCCGTACTTATGCTCTCATTTGTAGGTTGTAACGTAATATATGATAGAACCTGCAGCACAGTCCCTCCTTGTAGAAGAGCAGAAATACCCCAACACTCCTGACCTGGCTCTCTATATTACCCACGTAAAGGGAAACTGTCAGCAGGGTGTGACCATAACATTGATTGTGTATTAGGAGACACATCCATTACACTTACAGGTGATGGCTAGGAGCAGAATGTAAGGACCAAGGGGTAAACTCACATAACTTGCTATGTTTCCATTTAATGTCTGGTTCAGTCTCCGTTACTACGTTTCACAATTTGAATTGGTGGTCCCCAGTTATCATACCCTGAGTAATCTGATCTTTTTGAAACCTCTTATTACATCTATTATGGTCTTTTCATGTTAAAATATTAAAGAAATTTTAAAAATATGCAAATTTCAGTGAACCCACTGGAGCAGCTCTAACTCCTTCTATCCTCAGTAGGAAGTCCCACACTACCGATAGGGACCAAATACATTCCTGGAGGGGCCGCTATACATATTTCATCGTAACCTTAAATTTTCAGAGGAGGTCTCTGCTATCGGACTAAGACTGGTGCTGTAAGAAAGCCCAAACCCGGAGTAGACGGCATACCCCATACCCACTGCCACCCAGGCATTGTAACCTCATTATCCTGGCATGGTTCACTCCTCCTGGTTGACTCCCCAGTGGTTGTAAAGTGATGGCGCTGTGATTGATTTTGTTGAAAGTTTGCTGGATTCATGAGAACAATTTCTGCCCTATCAAGATCAGGCCAGGTTAAATAAACACAATTGGTTGTATGAATTATGAACCAAACATACCTTGAGAAGCCTGTAGCGACACTGATGCAAAACAATCTTGTTTAATCTCTGAGCTGATGGTTTTGCTAAAAAAACTATTATAAAATATGATAATGAAAGACTCCGCACCTCCTATGTGTTCCGGCGCTTCTCCTCACCCTAATTATTCACTACTCACGGACTGTGTTTTCTTCACAGACAGAAGTAATCAATCCCTGCACATCCCCCACTTTCTGTATAAGAGTTCTATCCCGCTCATTTTGATTAGTTTTCTGCTGGACAGTTTCGGAAGCTCTGTGTACCCGGTGTTGGATATACGCAGCCTGCATGCAATAAAGTTTTCCAAGGTCCAACTTTTATAATTGTTTTTCGAGCAAAACTACTAAAAAAGATATGTTTCTGCATCGTTCACAGCATTCTAAAGTATGTGTGGTTTCGACAACAAAGCATCAAAAGAAATGTTAGATTTCCTTAATGTTTTGGTATAAATCGAAGCAACATTTTTTAAGAGTTCAATGGTTAGCCCCTGAACGAAAAGGGAAATTGTTTCTTAGTATGCCTTTAGAAAGGCAGTTTCCTGGAATATATAAGCTCAAGCTTTGTGACGAGAAGTCCTCGGTGCTGCACGTGTTAAATACTTGTCCCTGCCTAGTGATAACTGTTATTCTGATCTTAGTGATGACTCCTGCTTGATCAACTGTTGAACCATGAGCGTCCCCATCCTGATCTTTGACGTGGCTTTGTGATTGTCTTAATTGCCAAGGCCGGATAAGGGTGGTGGGGCCCCTGGCCCCCTATAGAATACATCCACCAGCCCCCCCCCCTGGTGATACAGCCCACCAGCCCCCAATAGTATGAAGAAAAGTCTCTGGCGGGCACAGCCCCAACATAACCCGCCGACAGCCCACCGCGTTTCACGACTCTCCAGGGCAGGGGTGATCACGCAGGACTTTCCATCGGTTGCTCATCAATTTATTCAAGATACCATCATAAACATAGAAGAGATGACGCACTCACCGATTTCCAAAAGCCTGCAAAAGTGTCCCTTTATGGTGGGAAGCATGCAGGGGGTACACAGACAGGTCCGGCAACGGGTCTTTCACGCATCTTGTGGCGCTTTCCCCTCCTCAGCCGACAGCCCCCTGTGGTCTCATTCACCAGCCCCCCTGTATATACAGTCACCAGCCCCTGTAGTATACAGTCACCAGCCCCCTTTAGTATACAGTCAACCAGCCCCCTGTATACTACAGACAACCATCCCATCCCCGTGTAAATACAGACAACCAAACCCCTGTAGTATACAGCAACCACCCCCCTGTATATCAGTCACCCAGCCCCCTGTATTATACAGACACTAGCCCCCGTAAGTATACAGTCACCATTCCCCTTTAGTATACAGTCACCAGCCCCCCTGTAGTATACATTCACCATCCCCGTAGAATACAGACACCAGCCCCCTGTATAAATACAGACAAACCAAAACCCCCTGTATATACCACCACCAGACCCCTGTAGTAACAGACACCAGCCCCCTGTAGACTACAGACAACCAACCCCTGTAGAATACAGACAGACCCAGCCCCTGGAGTATCCAGTCACCAGCCCCCTTTAGTATATAGCCACCAGCCCCCGGTAGAATTTATCCACCATTCCCCTGTTAGAAACTGGCCACAAATAATCAGCTTTCATACTTCCCTCACCTTCCCTTCCCAGTATCCTACAATGCTGCAGGTCTCCTCACTTTCAGGCACCTCACGGCACTGAAGACACACTTGCCATCGCGTAGGGAGATCGCCAATGCAATTTTGGCGCAGCATGTAGTGATCGACAGGTGACATCATCACTCGTCATCACCGGTGTCCCATCCCACTGCTGGCGCCTAAAACATTGGCACATTGGCGTCTCCCTCAGCGGTGCGCTTGATCCTAGACCCTATGTGCGATGCGGACAGCACAGGGCTGAGCTGAGCCTGACTGTCGGAAACCTGGTGGATCCGCCCCCTTAAACAGTGAACGTGGTGGGGGCCCCGGGCTAGCCCCAGGACCCCTCCTTTAATCCGGGCCCTGCCTTGGCCTATCTGTGACTACCTAGCCCCTGCTGCTTCCTGGTCCAGCTTCCACCATTGTGATTCGGGTCTGAGAGAGGTTCGGCCTTGTGTCTTGTCTAAACAAAATCCCACATCCACTGTATCACGACAGGTGAAAGAGCGCCAGGGTTATAACATTGTTACCAATCCAAAGCAAATAACGACCGGTCAATGGCCCACCACTCCGGGCCTCGGTAGAGGCAATCTCCTTTCATGTCTTCTCTAAATGCCGAACGACATAAAAATATGAATAAATTCTGTATGAGCCAATCACGCAAAAAAAAAAATTGGAAAGAAAAGAAAAAATAAGACTAAATACACAGAAGAGGCCCCGAGCTTCCGTCTCACAATCGTACCGATTTACACTTTGGAAAGGCTCTGATGTTTTGTTCCAATCTACCAGCTCAGTTTAGAGTCTCGTTCCTGCAGAAAGCCCTAATTCCCCGAAATCCGGCAGCAGAGATTCTGATTTGTTTCCTCACTGAATGGGACTTATCGATTTGTAAACTCTTTTATTAAGCAGAACAGATTGCTAAAATATGATGAGAAGAATATGTAAGGTATCTGGGAACCGCGCGCGTGCAGACCCTACCCACCGCCGGAATATAAAGAGTCGCAGGAGAATAAGGGAGAAAATATCTAAGAGAAGAGATTGCAAATAAGTGCGGCTGCGTCCATTGTCAACCTGCAGCAGCGGCGGGAGGGAACCGACCCTGTAATATGCCCCCATCCACTGGGTTCCCCGTTTGCAGGCCCCTACAAAATGTTTGCATGAGGCCCCATAATGCCTCCAATGGCAGGGTATACGGTGTCTGTTCATAGACAAATAAATTTTGGACACTTATGTGACTACACAATGCATCAAATAAATACAAGCTTACAAAGTCATATCTTGTTGAGCAACACCTCCCCCGTTTCAAGATTCCACGTTCTGTTTTCTCAATAATGTCTTTATATTTGGGTTGTTTTGATTGACACAATTTCTCTAGAAAGAATTTGAGCATAAAAGACCGGTAACTTGTGTACAACAGGAAGGCATTTTGTGGTAGAGAATAGTTTTTGTAAACACCGAATTGCATTTTTTTTGTTATTTGTCCCACCGAAGGGTTATTTTGTTGCACAGATTATTATTTTCTCACACCATGGGGGTCATTTACTAAGGGCCCGAATCGCGTTTTTTCCCTTTGGGTTTCTGAATATTACCGATCGCAGCGTTTTTTCCTTCCCTAAGGCCCCGGGTTTTTTGGTGGCCGTGATCGATTGTGTTGCAATCGGCGCCACATGCAATGCGACGGCAAGCGTGGGGCGTGGCCGTCGGAAAACCAGAAGACGAATTGGGAAAAACCGCCGTATTTTTTTTTAAATAAGTGTCGCTTGATCTCCGTTATAGGATAGTGAACGTCCGGTGAACTCCAGCCGGACGCAGCGCCGCAAAGCGACAACTGGAGGTACATCAGCGCACTAACTTAGTGAATTCTGGCCGGGACCGAATCCTTGACGGAGACACGCGCCAATTGATCGCGACTGACTGGGTAGAAATGTGCCCTGTAATTATGGGTACTTTGTGGTTTCAAAATGTGTATTATGGATAAGAGATATTTTTCTTCACCAATTGTAATTTGTGTCTAAAAATTATGTCAGCGTACAGAATGGTATTTTGTGGAATGGGACTTTTTTTGCGTCAGAATTTTAATTTGGCCAGACAGGGGTACATTTACTTTACCCGGTCCCTGCCTATCTCCCGTCCGACTAGATGAAGTCTAGCCGCGATTCTCTAAGATCGTGCGTCCTTATATCCTGCATGGGCTCTTCCCCGCTCAGGTCGACAAGTTCACCATCTTCCTCCCGTGCATGTGTAGCACATGTCTTGCAATACAAGTTGAAAGTAAGGCCGCGCTCATTTCCGAACATTCGGATCGTTGCGCCGTCCCGCATTTGTGCGCGTGCGCCGAAAACCCCT
Organism: Engystomops pustulosus; assembly: GCA_019512145.1. NCBI lineage: Eukaryota > Metazoa > Chordata > Amphibia > Anura > Leptodactylidae > Engystomops > Engystomops pustulosus. Next base: position 309,238,920 of record CM033641.1, read on the forward strand.
TTTCAATTCCCCTGTCCCCGCGGCACAAAACGAAATCGTCAGGAAGTCCGAAGAAGTGCGTCCCAAGGGGCCCTTAGTAAATGTAAATTTCTGTGTCTGCTGAATGTGCAACTCATAGTACAAATGTCATTTTATGGCAAGAATAGATAAATTTTTGTTGCACACGTGAGGTAACTTGAAGCGGATGGGCCCCCATTAATAAAGTGCCAGTCCCCGGTCTAATGGATGTTTATTTTAGTAGTCTCTCATATAGGAAAGTGTGACTCTTAGGCCCCCCTATATCTTTTGGGCCCTTGCAACCGCACCTTCTGAAGTTAAGGAAAAAGCCCCTGGTCCCTAAACATAAAGAAACGTTCTTTTTTCACACAGTGCTGGTTGTCTGCCCAGAATGTTGATTATGTGGTTAACAAAAGAATTTTTGTGACACTGACTTTGAGGTCACACCCCGAATTTAGTTATGACACAAAGTTATTTTTATTTTAGGGTTCTTTGCTTATTACAGAATGCAGTTTTGTGGTCATGAAGATAATTGGTGATTATGAAAAGATGTGCTGCAGTCTGTGCTTACAAAATTGATTTGTATGCCACAAAATTAACTGTGGACAAACAGTGTAAAAGAAAGAGCCCCCCCCGTCAGATCCCTAGATACTAAGTGAGTCATTTGTGGTTCATGTTTAACAATCACTTTTCTAAGCACAAAATACAGCAGATGAATTTTTTGTGATCACACCATATCTTAACAGCAACACATTTCTATTATGTGTTATGGATTGAAAAAGCGATTTTGTCTCTTCGAATCAATTTCTGTGCCACAAAATTCACTTTTGTGGTGCAATGATGCCCGTGTTTTTTGAATAACATTTTTGGACTAAAAAAATGCCATTCATGGTTCAAAATAACTTTGTGTATTTAAGTTGCTATTTTATGTGTGACAAAAATCAAGCTATCGACATTCCTATTTTGTACCTGTCCGAACCCGCCATGTGCTTCTTCAAGTGCTCTTGGTTTTGGCACACACATGAGCAGTTTGCCTGAAGTCTTGAATACAAACGGCTTGGCGAGTCTTTTGCCTGGGAAAGCTGGGCTTTTAGATGTAAAACTCAGTTTGTTCCCTTGATTGAAGTGATGGACGGCAGATCCCGTCATCTGCTGGGGTGTTGCGTCCATGAGGCTCTTTTATATTCTCTCCATTAACCTTGTTAATTACTATTCCTGACACTGTTGCCGTTGCCCCTTGTTATTTTCATTTGCTTATAACTGTGTCAATCTGACTTCTGCTATGTAAATTATAAAAATAACCATTCGCCTTTCTTTTTTTGATTCTGACTTTCTGCTTCCTATTCTGTTCTCTAGTTCCACTAGTCTTTCTTTCCTCATACCAAGTTAGTAATGGATTCCCATGACAGATCTTGTGACTGACCCCAGCAGGCCTTTTAGCTAATTTTAAGTTAACCAAGTATATGTTTCCCCCAACATCAGTAGAATCTCTTAAGCACCTCGTGTGGTGGACCGCATAAAGTCACAATGCTGCCCTGGATTGTTTCTCTGTTATTGTTGAGGAATCTGTTTACTTGCTTCCCGAGCCCACATTGCAGCAGTAGTTGTCTCTCATTCAGGAGCTTCAACGGTCTTTGTCCCGTCTTGAGCGAGAATGGACGTCTTTAATCAATTTTGTTTCGATCCTGGGAGCCATTTAATTGCTAGCCATATCATGTTGCACTTGCAGAATCCATCTCTGTGCATCACAAACTCTCTGCTGAGGAGTATTTATGGAGTCCCGCAAGGCATCTCGGTGCAACCTGAGAGTAGTGTGAACCCACTTTGAAAGGCTCTCTGTGTCTGAGGGACTTTTTTGAGAAAGCTTCTCGTCCTACTACTCTCCACAAAATGTTTGCGCTATGCACACCGTATACCTCGATTTTTTGCTTTAGCCCAATTCTGTTTGCCGCCCTTTCCGACTACTACTCCACCTCCACCAGAATAATATTCCTCTTAGTGCCCTCTATCTCCATCTCAGTGTGTCCCCCGTCTCCATGTCACATTGGTGCCCCCTCTATTGTTCCCAATCAACTCCCCCCATATTGTGCCCCCCAGCAACGCCCCCCCTCCTTGAGATATTTACCTGTCCCGTCCTCACAGCAGCTCTTCTCGTTCTCTTTCCGGCTGAACTGTCAATGCTGAAGTGGACGGAATGGATGACCTCAATCACAGTGCGCCTGCAGTCTCTTCGATATGCCATGTAGGTGAAGGAGGCACAGGGATAGTGGGCATAGACCGACGCTCTGAGCCACTTCTAAGAACTCGCAGCGTTGATTTCCAAGCACAATCCTTCGGCATGCAGACGAGCCCTAAAACCCGATCTGGGATGTTTGGGTGGAGTGACTAATCTTTCTTCTAATCTTCCTCCTCTCAGGGATGACTTGATTTGGGCCGCTGTCAAATATATCTGAGATTGTAATGTTCTTCCTGGCTGGAAAAAAGACTGCCGATTACCAGGAATGTGGGCCACGTGGTTTTGTTGACAATATATCAAATAATTGATTTGTTGTATAATGAAAGTGATAACAACTGTCCTCAGTTCTTCAGGTTTCCTAGATCTCTGCTTGCTGTGATTCTTTAATCTTCCCATTGACTTCCTTGTAAACACCAGTCCATAGTCTGTGATGTCACATAGTCAACGCTTGTTAAGGAAACAACTCTGTTTTTTACTGTGCCACCGAGCCTTCCCCTGTGGCGACATCACATGACCTGCCGATGTTTATCTACAGGAAAAAGTGATGGGAAGTCGGCTCTTCTAGTGAGCCGGCTCATTAGGCTCCCCGCTCACTAGAAGACCGCTCTCCATAGAAGCATACGGGCCACACGTCGCCGTAATAACGGAAATGTCCTATCTTTTCCCGGCTCAGCGCGGTACATTGCGCTTGTGTTCAGCACTTTACCGCTCCCGTACCGATCGTGAGCCGCATATAAGTGTAAATGGGGGACGTATATCGGCCGTATATATGTCTTCCAAATATACGTCCCCATACATGTGTGTGAATGCAGCCTAAGCGAGCCGTCTCACATCTATGGTCACTCGATGAGCCCGGCTCTTTGTGCCGGCTCGTTTACGACAAAACACCACCACTAGCAATAATTTACAAACGATGAAACTTCCCTCTTGGCCTGACAGCAATCAGAGATCTCGAAACCCTTGAAGTATTGATGCAGAAAGTCTACTGGAAAAGTTGAACTTTTCATACACAGCATATCAATTAGTTGTCTAGAATTTTAATTAAATTGGGCAACCCCTTAACTACATAGGCACAATAGTGCTGTGTTTGTGGGTACAATTTTGTGTCTTTCTTGATGATTCTGTAAGAAGCTTTGGATATGTGTACAACCCCGCACAGGAGCCTTTTGTGACACATCTAACCTCCTACAATGTGAAGACCCCTTTAAAACCACGGGTGAAACATTTTGTGCTAATACTGTACAAGACTGAGAATTCCATCTACAATTGAGGCGATGATGAATATGTGACTTATTCCCGTCGTCTTCTTTACACGTTAATTAATCAGATCCGCGCGGACGCTCCAGATCCCAGTAATTTGATGGCTCGCTACTTTATAAAGGCAAGCACATAATCCATTCCAGTATTGACCTGCTTCGGTCCGTTGCTACAAACTGCAGGCGCTTTTCTTCTATGATAGATACTTAATTGATTATTTCTTCTTATTTCCTGCTCTTAACCCTACAGGATGTGTGGAGACGTCGGGATTTCTGATGAAGGTAACACCAAAAAAATATTTCCTAAGGAAAATTAATAAAGAAGTGATGAATGGACTTTAGGTAACACTGGGAATCGCAGATATGGAAACTGGAAGGAAAAAACTGGGGAAGCCAAGAATCAAGTACCGGTACGAGCCGTGTACATTATCAAATATGGCGAGGACATAGACATCGCACTGGGGAGGGGGATTAACAGTTAGTGGTGTCCAGGGACCCGGGATTCAATGCCCTATAACAGTACAGTAATAGATCGATGATCACCTTTATCCGGTCTCTGAATAAAGCTACAAAAAGCTGACAAATTAGCAACAATAGTTCTATAGAATATTTGGGTCTCCTTCAGAAGTCTTCTTTACCCCAATATAAATAAGCCTCATGTGATTCACGTTGCCTTCTGTTTCGCTGGGGTCCCCAGCTTTCTCGATGATATAATCGTATGGACTATGCCACACGCTCGCTTCCATTGAAGGGGGGCACAAGCTTCATAGCTACTAGAGGCTCCGGTCAGACGTTTATAAAAGACGAGAAGATCTCAGCTCCCTGACTTTTACTTCTGGTCTTTGTAGATTTCTGAGAATATGGATCATGACCTCATGATGCAAAGATGGTATGGTCGGGGTTGGCCCTTGATGCTGCGCTGAGGCATCATCATAGTAAGCCAGAGATCCGATGGATGAAATGTTGGGAAATGGTCTCTGTAACCTCTGCACTTATAAGATGCACACACCGAATCGTGTCAGTGATAGAATGGTGGTATCTTTTGTTTCTTTGAACAATGTTATCCAATTTGCTCCAACAGCCACAGAAGCTGCATGATATATTAAGCAAATGCTCGTGGGTCTATTATTGCTGCAGGTGTTTACCTGTGGCGTGTACCCATGTAACACCAACCAATCCCCTCATGACAAAAAACAGGGCCACTTACTCATATATACAGCACCGTGAATGTTGTGACAGTGTCGAGCCATTGAAGAGAGACATAAAGATGGTGGATAGCATTTCTGTCTGCTCATTACCTCTTATTGGCATGTCTCTCTCCGGTAGAGTGTAAGCTCGTAGTCAGGAGACCTCTCTCCGTAGAGTGTAAAGCTCTTATGGGCAGGTCCCTCTCCACTGTAGAGTGTAAGCTCTTATGGCAGGGTCCGCTCTCTGTAGAGTGTAAGCTCTTTGGGCAGGGTCCTCTCTCCTGTAAGTGTAAGCTCTTATGTCAGGGTCCTCTCTCCTGTAGAGTTAAGCCTTATGGGCAAGGGTCCTCTATCCTGTAAGTGTAGCTCTTATGGCAGGGACCTCTCCCTGTAGAGTGTAGCCTTATGGGCAGGCACAATCTCTCCTGTAAGTGGAAGCTCTTGGGCAGGGTCCTCTATCCTGTAGAGGTAAGCTCTTTGGCAGGGACTCTCTCCTGTAGATGTAACTCTTATGGGCAGAGGCACATCTCTCCTTAGAGTGTAGGCTCTTATGGGCATGTCCTCTAGCCTGTAGAGTGTAAGCTCTTATGGGGCCCGGTCCTCTCTCCTTTATAGTGTAAGCTCTTGGGGCAGGGTTCTCTCTCCTGTAGAGTGTATCGCTTATGTGCAGGGTCCTCTCTCCTGGTTAGAGTTGAACTCTTATGGGCAGGTCCTCCTCTACTGTAAGTGTAAAAGCTCTATGGGCTGGAATCTCTCTCCTGATATTAAGCTCTTAATGGACAGGGTTCTCTCTCCGTCGAGGTGTAAAGCTCTTCTGGGCAGGGTTCTCTCTCCGTAGGTGTACCTCTATGGCCAGGGTTCTCTCTCCTTAAGGAGCTCTATGAGCGGATCCTCCTCGCTTTGGAGTGTCTCTTATAGGCAGGGGTCCTCTCTCCAGTAAGTGTAATCCTTATGGGCAGGAAGCCAGGATAACAAATAAGAAGTCCCACATTCCCGGGTGCCTTTAATCATGAGAGATGTCCCTGTTATCATGATGTATTTGATGGTTGATTTCTTTAAGAGAATGTGTTTCAGGAACCCTGCAGTGTGTTTGCTCTGTGTCCCTTAGCCTAGGAGGTTTTTATAGATCCCGATTACTGTAGATGTGATGACAAGCGCGGTAAATGTATTACAAGATATAATTTGGCTCACAATGTGCAAATTCCGCTGAATTCAATAAAATAAAACCGAAAAGATGATTTATTTTTACATTTTTTGTGTTAGTTTAAATTACAAGTCAGCAGCTGGGAGAGGTCCGGGTGCTCGAGGTGTTATTCCACAATCTGACAAATTTGCACAAAGACTCACCCGATCAATGACAACAGCGAGGCAGAGATGACGACAACCAAAGCGCTCCCATGCTAACTGACCAAGAATCCGACCCTCCGCCAACAAGAATCTGTGGCCAGCTTGACATGCAGGTGAGAGCCGCACCGTCTATTCCTTTTCCTCATGAACTTTGCTCGTCTTTCCATCCAGCTGGCTTCAGCCTGCCAGATTCAAACAGCAGAAGATTAGATTCAGAGTCACAATCACATCATAGAGCAAGACATATAATTAATCACTTACACATGTACACCTATTTTTTTAACATTATTTCACATGTTTTTTTTTGTCCAATGCTGCAATTTGCATAGTGACATAGACTCCTCGCAACAATACCGTAATAGCATAGGGGTAGCTGGGATCCGTAGTTTTTCACCTGAACTGGAGTTTAGAAAGCGAGTGAACCAAGAAAGACATGACACTCACAGAAGAGAGATCCTGCCTATAAGACTATACTCTCAGAAGGAGACCCTGCCCATAAGGCTTACACTCTCAGGAGAGAGGTCCCCGGCCCCATAAGAGCTTATCAACAACCTATACAAAAAAACAAAAATGTACAGGAGAAGGGGTCCCTGCCCATAAGAGCTGTCACTCTAGAGCAGGAGAGCTTACCCTGGCCCATAATAGCTTACAGTCACAGGAGAGAGTTCCCTGCCATAAGAGCTTACCTCTTACAAGGATAGAGACCTGCCCTAAAGCTTACACTCTACAGAGGAGGTCCCTTCCCATCAGAGCTTACACTCTAACAGGAGAGAGGACCCCTGCCCCTAAGAGCTACACTCTTACAGGCTAGAGATACTGCCTAAGAGCTTACACTCTAAGGAGAGAGGACCTGCCTATAAGAGCTTCACTCCACAGGATAGATGGTCCTGCCCCATAAGACTTACAACCTCTACGAGAGAAGGTCCATGCCCATAAGAGCTTACCCTCTCAGAGCGAGGACCCTGCACATAAATCTACACCTCTACAGGAGAGAGGATCCTGCCCATAAGATCTTCCACTCTACAGAAGGTATACAGGATAGGAGTAGTAGTACTGTGCTTTGCCCATATATATAGGATAGGGGTAGTAGTACTGTGCTGTGCCCATATATACAGGATAGGAGAAGTAGTACTGTACTGTGTCCATGTATACAGGATAGGAGTAGTAGTACTGTGCTGTGCCCATATGTACAGGATAGGAGTAGTAGTACTGTGCTGTGCCCATATATACAGGATTGAGGTAGTAGTACTGTGCTGTGCTCATATATACAGGATAGGAGTAGTAGTACTGTGCTGTGCCTATATATACAGGATAGGAGTAGTAGTACTGTACTGTGCCCATATATACAGGATAGGAGTAGTAGTACTGTGCTGTGCCCATATATACAGTATAGGAGTAGTAGTACTGTGCTGTGCCCATATATACAGGATAGGAGTAGTAGTACTGTGCCGTGCCCATATATACAGGATAGGAGTAGTAGTACTGTGCTGTGCCCATATATACAGGAAAGGAGTAGTAGTGCTGTGCTGTGCTCATATATACAGGATAGGAGTGGTAGTACTGTGCTGTGCCATGTATACAGGATAGGAGTAGTAGTACTGTGCTGTGCCCATATATACAGGATAGAGTAGTCGTACTGTGCTGTGCCCGTATATACAGGATAGGAGTAGTAGTACTGTACTGATATATATAGGATAGGAGTAGTAGTACTGTGCTAAAATGTATACAGGATAGGAGTAGTAGTACTGTGCTGTGCCCATATATATGCGATAGGAGTAGTAGTACTGTGCTGTGCCCATATATATAGGATAGGAGTAGTAGTACTGTGCTAAAATGTATACAGGATAGGAGTAGTAGTACTGTGCTTTGCCCATATATATAGTAAGAGTCACAGTGCCTGTCTCAGTGCCTGAGAACAGGACAGAAAGGCCCCATGCCTGTAGTTCTTAGTCCTTCCATTCTTGTACTAGGGGAATGATTGACAGCTCTTCTCTGTGTTATGATGTAACATCACATGACTGTCACAACTGCGCTGAAATTCTATAACACAAGTAATATACTGATAAATCCCTAATATTACTGTATCTCAGATGGCTTTGTCCTGACATTACAGTCTACATCCAGCACTTGTTCCATTATTGCTTTTTATATGTTCCAGCATTTTGGCTCCCGGCTCCACATCACTAAGGCAGCTGTTTCTTCCTGATCCAAACATAACATTACACTCCATGGGGAAGGGGGGGGGGGGTGCATGCCGCCTCTAACTGAACGTCAATTACTCCAAATCTATCCCTAACCGGAGACAAAGACCACCTAGGCCGTACTTATCTCTCATTTGTAAGGTATGTGCTTAAGTATATTTATAGAAATTGAAGCACAGTCATTCATCCTTGTAGAAGAGCAGAAATACACATCCTGGACCTGGCTCTCTATATTAACCCCTTAAAGGGAAACTGTCAGCAGGTGTGACCATACATTGATTGTGTATTAGGAGACACATCATGACAAATTACAGGTGATGGTCTAGGAGCAGAATGTAAAGACCAAGGTGTAAACTCACATAATTGCTATTGTTTCCATTGTATGTTCTGGTTCAGTCTCCGTTACTACGTTACACAATTTGATTGGTGGTCCCAGTTATCATACCCTGAGTAATCTGATCCTTTTGAAACATCTTATTAATCAGATACAATTATGGTCTTTTCATGTAAAAGTATTAAAGAAATTTTAAAAATATGCAAATTTCAGTGAACCCAATGGAGCAGCTCTAACTCCTTCTATCTCAGTAGGAAGTCCCAGCACTAACAGATAGGGACCATAATACATTCCTGTAGGGGGCGCATATACATATTTCATCGTAACCTTTTAATTTTCAGAGGAGGTCTCTGCTAATGCGGACTAAGACATGGGTGGCTGTAAGAAGCCCAAACCCAGGAGGAGAAGGCCAGAACCCATACACACTGCCAGCCCAGCAATGTAACCTCATGATCTGGCATGGTGCATCCTGTTTGACTCCCCAGTGGTTGTAAAGTGAATTGCAGCCTGTGATTGATTTTGTTGAAATGTTGCTGGATTAATGAGAAATTTCTGCCCCTAGTCAAGATCAGACCAGGTTAAAAGAAATCTACAAATTGGTTTTATGAATTATGAACCAAACATACCTTGAGAATGCTGTAGCTACACTGATGCAGAAACATATCTTGTTTAATCTCTGAGCTGAGTGGTTTTGCTAAAAAAAACTATTATAAAATGATGATAATGAGACTCCGTCGCTCCTATGGCTGTTCCGGCGCTTCTCCTCACCCTAATTATGCGCTACTCCAGGGACTGTCTTGTCCTTCACAGACAGAAGTACTCAATCCCTGCACCATCCCCCAGCTGCTGTGTAAGAGTCATCCCGCTCAGGTTGATTAGTTCTGTCTGGACAGTTTCAGGAAGCTCTGTGTAACGTGTTGATATACGGCAGCCTGCATGCAAGAAAGTTTTCCCAAGGTCCTGAATTTTATAATTGTTTTTCGAGCAAAACTACTAAAAAAGATATGTTTCTGCATCGTTACAGCATTCTAAAGGTATGTGTGGTTCACAAAGCATCAAAAGAAATGGTAGATTTCCTTAATGTTGGTATAAAATAGAATAAACATTTTTTAAAGAGTTCAAATAGGTTAGCCTTGATGGAAAAGGAAAATTGTTCTTATAGTGCCTTTTAGAAGGCAGTTCCCTGGATACATAAGCTCAGAAAGCTTTGTGACGAGAAGTCCTCGAGTGCTGCAAGTGTTACAGACTGTGTCCCTGCCTAGTGATACTCTGATTCTTAGTGAGGACTCCTGCTTGATCAAAGCTCCCCATCCTGATCTATGACTTGTGCTTTTGATTGTCTTAACCTTGGCCAAGGGCCGGATTAAGGGTGGTGGGGCCCCCTGGGCCCCCTATAGAATAGAGCCACCAGACCCCTGTAGTATACAGCCACCAGACCCCTGTAGAATACAGCCACCAGACCCCTGTAGTATACAGTCACCAGCCCTCTGTAGTATACAGTCACCAGCCCTCTGTAGTATACAGTCACCAGCCCTCTGTAGTATACAGACACCATCCCCCTGTAGTATACAGCCTCCAGCCCCCTGTAGTATACAGCCACCAGACCCCTGTAGTATACAGTCATCAGCCCCCTGTAGTATACAACCACCAGACCCCTGTAGTATACAGCCTCCAGCACCCTGTAGTATACAACCACCAGCCCCCTGTAGTATACAACCACCAGACCCCTGTAGTATACAGCCACCAGACCCCTGTAGAATACAGCCACCAGCCCCCTGTAGACTACAGCCACCAGCCCCCTGTAGAATACAGTCAAGAGCCCCCTGTAGTATACAGCCACCAGCCCCTGGTAGAATTTAGCCACCAGTCCCCTGTAGAAAATGGCCACAAAATAATAAGCTTCATACTTACCTCGCCTTCCGTTCCAGTGATCCCACAATGCTGCAGGCTCTTCCTCGCTCTTCAGGCAGCCTCACTGCCACTGAAGACACAGCTGCCATCGTGTAGGGAGATCGCCAATGCACTATTTTGGCGGCAGCATGTAGTGATCGGACAGTGTGACAACCACCAGCCCCCGGTAGTATACAGCCACCAGACCCCTGTAGTATACAGCCTCCAGCACCCTGTAGTATACAACCACCAGCCCCCTGTAGTATACAGCCACCAGACCCCTATAGTATACAACCTCCAGCCCCCTGTAGAATACAGACACCAGCCCCCTGTAGAATACAGACACCAGACCCCTGTAGAATACAGCCTCCAGCCCCCTGTAGTATACAGCCTCCAGCCCCCTGTAGTATACAGCCTCCAGCCCCCTGTAGTATACAGCCTCCAGCCCCCTGTAGTATACAACCACCAGCCCTCTGTAGTATACAGCCACCAGACCCCTGTAGTATACAGTCACCAGCCCTCTGTAGTATACAGTCACCAGCCCTCTGTAGTATACAGACACCATCCCCCTGTAGTATACAGCCACCAGCCCCCTGTAGTATACAGCCACCAGACCCCTGTAGTATACAGTCACCAGCCCCCTGTAGTATACAACCACCACCCCCCTGTAGTATACAGTCACCAGCCCTCTGTAGAATACAGACACCAGCCCCCTGTAGAATACAGCCTCCAGCCCCCTGTAGTATACAGCCTCCAGCCCCCTGTAGAATACAGTCACCAGCCCCCTGTAGTATACAGCCACCAGCCCCCTGTATATACCCCACCATCCCCTGTATTAGACAGCCCCAGCCACCGACCCCTGTATTATAGAGTCACCAACCCTCTGTAGTATAACAGTCCCCACCCTCTGTCGTATACAGACACCATCCCCGCTGTCGTATACAGCCAGCCACCAGCCCCTGTAGTATACCAGCCACCAGACCCCTGTATTATCAGTCACCAGCCCCCTGTATTATACAACCCACCCCCCCCCCTGTAGGATACAGTCACCAGCACTCCGTAGAATCCAGACAACGCCCCTGTAGAATACAGGCCTCCGCCCCCTGTAGTAATACAGCCGCCAGCCCCCTTTAGAATACAGTCACCAGCCCCCTCGTATATACAGCCTCACCGCCCCTGTAGACTACGCCCCCACCCTGTAGACTACAGCACCAAAAAATCCACCCCCTGTAGAAATACAGTCAAGAGCCCCCTGTAGATACAGCCAACCAGCCCCGTATAATTTATCCACCAGTCCCTGTAGAAATGTCCACAAATATAAGCTTATACTATTACTCGCCTTCCGTTCCAGTGATCCACAATGCGCAGGCTCTTCCTCGCCTCTTCAGCAGCCTCTGCCACTGGAGACACAGCTGCCATTGGTAGGGAGTATGCGCCGAGCACCTATTTTGGGGCAAGCAATGTATGATCGGACGTGTGACCTCTCACTTGTCATCACCGGTGTCCCATCACAACCTGCTGCCGCCAAAACTTTGGCACATTGGCGATCTCCCTCAGCGGTGGCAGCTGTGATCCTAGACCCCTATGTGTGATGCGGACAGCCATGGGCTTAGCTGAGTCGCTGACTGTCGGAAACTGGTGATGCCCCCTTAAACCGTGAAAGTGGTGGGGGCCCCGGGGCTGGAGCCCCAGGAGCCCCTCCTTTAATCCGGCCCTGCCTTGGCCTATCTGTGACATACCTGAGCCCCTGCTGCTTCCTGGTCCAGCTTCCACTATTGTTGAGACTGGTCTGAGAAGGTTTGGCCTTGTGATCTTGACTAAACAAAATCCACATCCTTTGTATCCACTGACAGGGTGACTGACAGCGTCACAGGCATCTCCATTTCATGTCTGCTTCTAAAGTGACATAAAAATATGAATAAATTCTGTATTAGGCCAATCACGCAAAAAAAAAAAAATGGAAAGAAAAGAAAAAATAAAGAATAAATAAACGAGAACGGCCCGAGCTCCGGTCTCACAAAGTAACCGATTTACACTTTGGAAATGGCTCTGATGTTTTGTTCCCAATCTATCAGCTCAGTTTAGAGTCTCGTTCTGCAGAAAGCCCTAATTCTCCCCGAAATACGGCAGCAGAGATTCTGATTTGTTTCTCACTGAATGGGACTTCGATTTGTAGAACTTCTTTTATTAAGCAGAACAGATTGCTAAAATATAGATGAGAATGAATATGTAAGATAGCTGGGAACCGCGCCGGGAAGACGCTACCCCGCAGGAATATAAAGAGTCTGCAGGGAGAATAAGAGGAGAAAATATCTAAAGAGAAGAGATTGCAAATACAGTGCGGCTGCGTCCATTGTGCACCGGCACAGCGGCAGGAGGGGAACACTACCCTGTAATATGCCCCCATCCAGACACTGGAAGGAGGTTCACCGTTTGGCAGGGCCCCTATGAGAATTTTGCATGAGGGCTCCCATAATGCTCTACATGGCAGGTATAAGGGTGTCTGTCATAGACAGAATAAATTTTGGATACTTATGTGACTTAGGGCCGTTCCACACTTGCGAGTGTGATCCGATGAACTCGCATCACACTCGCAACGCATGCTGCCGGGATCGCACGGCCCGAATGCTGCAAACCGGGAGTGAACTGACATGCTGAGTTTCGTTCCGGTTTCCGGGTCGTGCGATCCGGGCAGCAGCCATTGCGAGGGCACGGCCCTTATGTGACCACTACAATGTCATAAAATAAATAACAAAGCATACAAACTAATATATTTGGAAGCAAACACATCCCCCGTTGTCATTTGATTATGTGGGTTTTTTGATTGACACATTTCTCTTAGAAAGAAATTTGGAGACATAGAATTAACTTTTGTAAAACAGGAAGGCATTTTGTGGTAGAGAATAGGTTTTGTAACACAGAATTGCATTTTTTGTTATTTTGTCACACAGAAGGGTATTTTGTTGCACAGATTATTATTTTCTCACACAATGGGGGTCTTTACTAAGGGCCCGACGTTTTTCCGTCGGGTTTTCCCGAATATTACCGATTTGCAGCGTTTTTCCCTGAGTTTCCACGGGTTTCTCGCATTGTAGCGCATCGGCGCCGGCATGCTTGCAAGGAAATCGGGGGGGCGTGGCTGTCGGAAAACACAATGGATTCGGAAAAACCGCCGTATTTTTTTTAAAAAAGTGTCGCTTGACGCGCGCTTATAGGATGGTGAACTCCGGTGAACTCCAGCGGACCTCAGCACAGCAGCGACACCTGGTGGACATCGGGCGCATTACCTCAGTGAATCCCGGCCGGACCCGAATCCTCGACGGGGAACGCGCCGCTGGATCGCGACTGGACCGGGAAAGTAAATGTGCCCGAATATGGTACTTTGTGGTTCAAAATGTGTAGTTATGGAACGAAAGAGTTGTTTTCTGCACAAATTGGTAATTTGTGTCATAGAAAATGATGTCATCGTACAGAATGGTATTTTGTGGAATGGGAAAGCAGATTTTGTCTCTTCTGAATCAATTTCTGTGACACAAAATCCACTTTCGTGGCTGCAAAATTGATGCCGTGACACAGGTTTTTAATAACATTTTGGACTAAAAAAAATGCCATTCATGGTTCACAATAACTTTGTGTATTTAATTGCCATTTTGTTTGACAAAAATCTGATGCTATGCGACAATTCTATTTTGTACTTGTCAGAACCCGCCAGTGCTTGCTTCAGTGCTCTTGGTTTTCGCCACACACAGGGCAGTTTGCTGGAAGTCTTGAATTACAACCGCTTGGCAGAGTCTTTTGCCTGGGAAAGCTGGGTGTTGTCATTAACAACTCAGTTATGTTCACCTGTGACTTGAGTGATGGACGGCAGATCCAGTCAGCTGCTGGGGGTGGCGTCCAGGAGCTCCTTTATATATCTGTTCCATTTAACCTTGCTGGTTTTACTAGTGTCCTGACGCTTGTTGCCTGTTTCCCTTGTTATTGCTTTTGCCATACTGTGTATCTGACTTCTACTGTGTAATTGGACGTCTTTAGATCAATTTTGGCCGATCCTTGGGATCCATTTATGCTGAGCCACATCATGTTGCACTTGCAGAATCTCATCTCTGTGAAGCAAAGCAAACTCTCTGCTGAGGAGTATTGTATGGAGTCCTGCAAGCACTGTGCAACCTTGAAGTAGTGTGAACCCTCTTTGAGGGCTATCTTTAGGGTCTTTAGGCACTTTCTGAGCCTGAACCTATAGGGACCATGGATATTAAAGCTTGCAGGAAATGCAAGCGAGAAAGTGCTCCTCCCACTACTCTTCCAAAAAATGTGGTGCGCTATGCACACCGTATACATCGTATTTTTTTGCTTTAAGCCAAGTCTGTTGCCCTTTACTCCACCTCTACACAGAATAATATTCCTCTTAGTGCCCTCTATCTCCATCTCATATTGTGTCCCCCGTCTCCATGTCACATTGGTGCCCCCTCATATTGTGCCCAAGCAACTCCCCCCAATATTGTGCCCCCCAGCAGCCCCCCTCCTTGAGATATTTACCTTTCCCCGCTCCCTCACAGCAGCTCCTCTCTCTTCTCTTTCGGCTGTATGTCATCTGAAGTGGACAGGAATGGATGACATCATCACATTGCGCCTGCAGTCTCTGCTATATGCAGCAGTAGGTGAGGAGGCACAGGGATAGTGCAGAGAGCCGACAGCTCTGAAGCCACTTCTGGAGAACTCCGGCAGAGTTGATGTCGAAGCACAAACCTACGGCCACGCAGGACAGAGCCCCTAAAACCCGGGATCTGGGATGTTTGGGTGGAGTGACTAATCTTCCTCCCTCTCAGGGGATAACTGTGATTTGGGCGATTGTCAAATATTAATCTGAGATGTGTAATTTCATCCTGCTGGAAAGACTGCCGATTGCCAAGGAATTTGCCACGTTGTTTGTTGACAATTATATCAAATAATTGATTTTGTTTGTATAATGAAAAGTTATACAACTTCCTCAGTTCTTCAAGGGTTTCTAGATCTCTGCTTGCTGTCATTCTATAGGAAGCTTCCCCATTGACTTCCTGTAAACACCAGTCCATAGTCATGTGATGTCACATAGGTGCACACCTTGTTATAGCAAACAACTCTGTTTTTACTGTGCCCACCGAGCAATGCACCTGTGCGACATCACATGACCATGGACCGATGTTTATCTACAGGAAGTAGTGATGGGAAGTCTGGCTCTTCTTAGTGAGCCGGCTCATTAGGCTCCGCTCACTAAGAAGAGCCGCCTCTCCATAGGAGCATATGGGCCACGGCGCCGTAATACGGGAACATGTCCTATCTTTTCCCGGGCTACAGAGCGGTACAGTGCCGCTTGTGTTCAGCACTGTACCGCTCCCGTACGATGCCGTGAGCCCATAGAAGTGTATGGGGGACGTATATCGGCCGTATATATGTCGGCCAAATATACGTCCCCCATACATGTGTGTGAATGCAGCCTAAGGTGAGCCGTCTCACATCATTCACGCGAATGAGCCGGCTCTTTGTGCCGGCTCGTTTACGAACAACCCATCACTAGCAGGAAGTACACGATGAAACTTCCTCTTGCATGACAGCAAGCAGAGATCTCGAAACCCTTGAAGTATTGATGCAGAAAGTCTACTGGAAAATAGTTGAACTTTTCATTACACAAGCCATATCAATTATTTGCTAGAATGTTATTAAAGTGGACAACCCCTTTAAACTACATGAGGCACCAGAGTCTGTTATTTGTGGGTACAATTTGTGTCTTTCTGGGATGAGTTCTGTAAGAAGCGTTGGATACTTTGTACACCGCACAGGAGCCTTTTGTGACACATCTAAACCTTCCTACAATGTGAAGACCCCTTTAAAAACCAGCGGGTGAATACATTTTGTGCTAATACTGTACAATTCTTCAGAATTCCATCTACAATGAGGCTGATGATGAATATGTGACTTATTCCCGGCGCTCTTTACACGTTATTATCAGATTACGCGCTGACGCTCCAGATTCCCAGTAATTTGATGGCTCGGCTACTTATAGAAGGCAAAGCCACATAATCCGATTCCAGTATTGACTGCTCGGTCCGGTGCTAACAAACTGCAGGCGCTTTTCTTTAATGATAGATACTTAAGTGAATTATTTCTTCTTATTCTGCTCTTAAGACCCTACAGGATGTGTGGAGAAGTCTGTGGGATTTCTGATTAAGTATATTTCCTAAGGAAATTAATAAAAGGAAAGGAATGAATGGACTTTAGGGTAAACACATGGGAATCGCAGATATGGAAAATGGAGGAAAAAACGGGGGAAGCCAAGGAAATCAATAACGGCACGAGGCCGTGTACATATATCAAATATGGCCGATGACATAGACACTTGCACTGGGGAGGGGGATACAGTTAGTGGGTGTACAGGGACCCTAGGGAGTCGATGTGCCCTATAACAGTACAGTATAGTCTATGGATCACCTTTATCTCTCTGAATAAAGCTACAAAAAGCTGAAAAATTAGCAACAAATTAGTTCTATAGAATATTTGGGGGTCTCCATTCAGAGTCTTTACCCCAATATAAGCTCATGGTGATTCACTTGCCCTTCTGTTATCGCTGGGGGTCCCCAGCTTTCTCGATGATATAATCGTATGGACTATACCACACGGGCTCCTCACAGTGAAGGGGGGCACAAGCTTCATAGCTACTAGAGGCTCCTGTCATACTGTTATAAAAGAAGAGAAGATCTCAGCCTCCCTGACTTTATACTTATGGTCTTTTTTGATTTTCTGGAGAATATAGTTAATGACTCATGAGGCAAAGATGGTAGTGGGTCTGGTTGGCCCATGTGATGCTGCGCTGAGGCATCATAAGATTAAGCACAGAGATACAGAAATGTATATGAAATGTTGGGAAATGGGTCTCTGTGACACTCTGCACTTATAAGATGCACACAACAATCGTGTCAGTGAAGCAATGGTGGGATCTTTTGTTTCTTTGAACAAATGTTATCCAAATGTTATCCAACAGCAACAGAAGCTGCATGATATATTAAAGTCAAATGCGCTGGGGTCTATTATTGCTGCAGGTGTTACCTGTGGCTTGTAACCATGTACTACCAACCAAATCCATCATGACAAAAAAACAGGGACACTTACTCATAGATACAGGCACCGTGAATGTGGGACCGTGTAAGAGCCATTGAAGGGAGAGCATAAAGGCGGTGGGATAGCATTTCTGGCTCATTACCTCTTATGGGCAGGTCCTCTCTCCTGTAGAGTGTAAGCTCTTATGGGCAGGGACCTCTCTCCTGTAGAGTGTAAGCTCTTATGGGCAGGGTCCTCTCTCCTGTAGAGTGTAAGCTCTTATGGGCAGGGTCCTCTCTCCTGTAGAGTGTAAGCTCTTATGGGCAGGGGCCTCTCTCCTGTAGAGTGTAAGCTCTTATGGGCAGGGTCCTCTCTCCTGTAGAGTGTAAGCTCTTATGGGCAGGGACCTCTCTCCTGTAGAGTGTAAGCTCTTATGGCAGGGTCCTCTCTCCTGTAGAGTGTAAGCTCTTATGGGCAGGGTCCTCTCTCTTGTAGAGTGTAAGCTCTTATGGGCAGGGTCCTCTCTCCTGTAGAGTGTAAGCTCTTATGGGCAGGGTCCTCTCTCCTGTAGAGTGTAAGCTCTTATGGGCAGGGTCCTCTCTCCTGTAGAGTGTAAGCTCTTATGGGCAGGGTCCTCTCTCCTGTAGAGTGTAAGCTCTTATGGGCAGGGTCCTCTCTACTGTAGAGTGTAAGCTCTTATGGGCAGGGATCTCTCTCCTGTAGAGTGTAAGCTCTTATGGACAGGGTTCTCTCTCCTGTAGAGTGTAAGCTCTTATGAGCAGGATCCTCTCTCTTGTGGAGTGTAAGCTCTTATAGGCAGGGTCCTCTCTCCTGTAGAGTGTAAGCTCTTATGGTCAGGGCCTCTCTCATGTAGAGTGTAACCTTCGAAGGGTCCTCTCTCTGTAGAGGGCAAGCTCTTATGGGCAGGGATCCTATCTCTCCTGTAGAGTTAAACTCTTATGGGCAGGGACCTCTCTTCCCTGTATGAGTGTACGCTCTTATGGCAGGTCACCTCGCCTGATAGGAGTGTAAGCTCTTATGGGCAGGGTCCTCTATCCTGTAGAGTGTAAGCTTCTTAGCAGGCAAGCCATGGATAACAATATAATTAGATTACCACAGTCCCGGTGCCTTGATCTATGAGAGATGTCCCTGGTTTATCATGATGTATTTTGATGGTGATTTCCTTTAAGAGATGTTTCAGGAACCCTGCGTGTGTTTTGCTCATGTTGTCCTTAGCCTTAGGAGGTTTTATAAGATCCATTACTGTATATGTGATGACAAGCGCTGTAAATGTTTTAAGAGATAATCCTGGCTCACAATGTGCAATTCCTCTGAATTCAATAAAATACTTGAAAAGATGGATTTTATTTTTACATTTTTGTGATTAGTTTAAATTACAACAGCAGCTGGGGAGAGTCGGCTCTGGTTTATTCCACATATCTGACAAATATGCAACAAAGCAGCAGCGCCGATCATGACACAGCGGAGGCAGAGATGACGACACCACAACGCTCCCAGCGAGACTGACCAAGAATCCGAGCCCTCCGCCAACCAGAATCTGTGCCAGCTTGGACCATGCAGGTGAGAGCCGCACAGTCTTTCCTTTTCCTCAGGAACTTTGCTCGTCTTTCCATCCAGCTGGGCTTCAGCCTGCAAGATCAAGCAGCATAGATTAGGACATGTACCGGTTCACAACACTCATGAGCACGACTATACTTTTCATGCTACTACATGTCTACACCGCCCTGCAAAGAAGATTTGGTATATTTACATTTTTTCACAGATTTTTCTTGTCCTATGTCTGCGACGCATCATGAGTACATAACTCCTAGCAATAACTGAAGAGTATAGGGGTAGGCTGGGAGTTTGTAGTTTCACAAAAACTGGAGTTTAGGAGCTAGGGCATAAGAAAGACATTACACTCTAACGGAGAGAGGCCCTGCACATAAGAGCTTACACTCTACAGGAAGAGGATCCTGCCCATAAGAGCTTACACTCCACAGAGATAGAGGACCTCCCATAACAGCTTACACTCTACAGGAGAGAGGACCCTGCCCATAAGAGCTTATCCTCTACGGAAGGAGTACCCTGCTCATTAGAGCTTACACACTGTACAGGAGAGAGGACCCTGCCCATAGAGCTTACACTCTACAGAGAGAGGACCCCTGCCATAAGAGCTTCCACTCCAGGAGAGGATCCTGCCCATAAGATCGTACACTCTACAGGAGAGAGGATCCTGCCATAAGAGCTTACACTCTACAGAGAGAGACCCTGGCCATAACACGCTACACTCTACAGAGAGAGGGACCTGCCATAAGCTTACACTCTACAGGAGAGAGGACCCTCCATAAGAGCTTACAACTCTACAGGAGAGAGGACTCCTCGCCATAAGAGCTTACACTCGCAGGAGAGAGGATCCCTGCCATAAGAAGCTCTCACTCTACAGGAGAGAGTGACCCACTGCCGCCCAATAAGAGCTTACCCTGCTACGAGAGAGCGACCCTGCCCCATAGATGCGTTACACTCTACAGGAGAGAGGACTCCTGCCAATAAGAGCTTACCTCTACAGAAGAGGACCCTGCCCCGATAAAGCTTACGCTCTACAGGAGAGACCCTGCCTAAAGCTTACACTTACAGGAGAGAGAGACCCTGCCTGCCATAGAGCTTACACTCCTACTGAGAAGAGGACCCTGCCCATAAAGACTTACGCTCTACAGGAAGAGGACCCTGTCCACAAGAGCTTACACTCTACAGAGATCCAGGACCCGGCTCATAAGGCTACACTCTACATGAGCAGGATCCGCCCATAGAGCTTCCTCTACGAAGAGGACCCTGCCCATAACACTACAGCTTAAAACTCTACAGGAGAGAGGACCCTGCCCATAAGAGCTTCACACTGCAGAGAAGAACCCTGCCATAAGAGCTTAAACTCTAAAACAGTAGAAGAGACCCTGTCCCTAAGAGCTACACCTCTCAGGAGAGAGGGACCCTGCCCATAAGTTGCTTAGAGCACTTCTGCAGCGAGAGAGGGACCCTGCCCATAAGAGCTCCACTATACAGGAGAGAGGACCCTGCTGCCCATAAGAGCTTACATACTCTACACGGAGAGAACCCTGCCCATAGAGCTTCATACACTCTCCGGAGAGAGCACCCTGCCCATAAGAGCTTACACTGCTAACAGTGAGAGAGACCTCTGCCCATAAAGCTTACACTCTACGGAAGAGGACCCTGCCCTAAAGAGCTACACCTACAGGCGGGGCCCTGTCCCTACTAAGACTATACACTTCTACAGGAGGAGCACCCTGCCCATAAGAACTTACACTCTTACATAGAGAGGCCCCCCTGCCCATAAAAGCTTAACTCTCGAGAGAGGGCTCCTGCCCATAAAGAGCTTACCTCTACAGGAGGATCACCTGCCCATAAGAGCTTACACTCTACGGATGAGAGGACCTGCCCATAAGAGCTTACACTCTACAGGAGAGAGGATCCTTGCCCATAAGAGCTTACTACCCTCTACAGGAGAGAGGAACCTGCCCATGACAGCTTACACTCTACGGAGAGAGGACCCTGCCCATAAACGCTTACACTCTGCGAGGAGGACCCTGCCCCTAGACTTACACCGCGAAGAGCTTGCATGCTAAACTTAAGGAGAGAGACCCTGCCCATAAGAGCTTCACTCTCAGGAGAGAAGGACCGCCCATAAGAGCTTACACTCTGCAAGGAGAGAGGACCCTGCCCATTAGAGCTCTCACTCTACAGGAGAGAGACCTGCATAAGGAGCTACACCTACACGGAGAGGCAACCCTGGCCATGAGAGATCTACACTCTACAGGAGAGAGGACCCTGACCATAAGAGCTTACATTTTTTTTTCCTTTTGCATACCTGCTGTTCAATCCTCCTGGCATTGATTGATACTTTTCATCCCATTATCCACTAATAATCCGGATTCCTTTTCCCCATCATTCACCATCTTTTCTCCCCTCCTAACACCGTGAATAAAATTTATCTAAAACTTCAGTGAACGTGTGCTATGTATTGGTGGATTCCGCGTGTTATAATTCACTCAGGATCCGTAATTAATTCTCACCACGACCCCCTCCACAAATATTTCCTGACAACTTAATCCATTACTTTACAGAAGATTTCATTCCTGGAGTTTTATTTCTAATTAAAAAAGATGAGAAAAAATGCAATAAAAAAAAACACAATAATTTTCTAGCATAAAAGCTTTTACAAGGGAGATGCCTAATGGAATAACAATAATAATAAAAAAAAAATATAGAAAATCTTAATATATTCCGCTTCGGTGAGTTTAATAATTCTACTCATGTCACCGTCTGTCACAAATATTCATTTCCAGATCAATTTAGAAAACCAGAACGCTCCCGATAGGAGAAGCGTCTTCGGCTCCGCAGCGACGCAGATGGAAATTTTTACAGCTTAAATTAAAACCCTATTTGCCAGAAACGTGAAAATAGAGAGCGATAATAACCGGCTGTAACACAAGGCGGTGAATGAGGTCGGCCGCGTACATGACGGGTCCGCTGGTTATCACACAGTGACGGAGATCCGAGGATGTGTAGGTATTGATGGGGACGATTAAGAGGTGCTGAATAGTAACGTGAGAGCAGAGGCGCAACGGCCGCGGGACATTGTATAAAATTGGTCTATTATCAGAAGATCTTCATGGAATTCTAGATTAGATTCAGTGAATTTTACTTTGTGCATAAATCAATAGGAGAACTTGATTATCAGAGAAATTACAATATACCAGTAATATAGTTATAGGTGGCACCCACAGCGTGCTCTACTACTCCCCCTCCCTGTACAATGTCCTCAATATAGATAACACTGACCCATCATTACATCACTACTGACAATAGATGATGTCACACAGCTATCTCCTCCTCCCCTCCCTCTCCCTGTACAAGACCTCTATATAGATCACTGACCCATCATTACATCACTACTGACAATAGATGATGTCACACAGCTTATCTCCTCCCCTCCCCCCTGTACAATGCCTCATATAGATAACACTGACCCATCCTTACATCACTACTGACATAGATGATGTCAGCTCTTATCTCCTCCCCCTCCCTGTACATTGACCTCTATATAGATACACTGACCCATCATTACATCACTACTGACAATAATGATGGTCCACAGCTTATCTCCTCCCCCTCCCGGTACAATGCCTCTATATAGATAACACTGACCCATCATTACATCACTACTGACATAGAGATGGCACAGCTTATCCTCCTCCTCCTCTCTGTACTGA
The DNA here is from genome assembly GCA_019512145.1 of Engystomops pustulosus. Lineage (NCBI taxonomy): Eukaryota > Metazoa > Chordata > Amphibia > Anura > Leptodactylidae > Engystomops > Engystomops pustulosus. Next base: position 309,261,727 of record CM033641.1, read on the forward strand.
CCATCTAATAGATACACTGACCCATCATTACATCACTACTGACAAGTGATGATGTCACAGCTTATCTCCTCCCCCCTCCGTACAATGAACCTCTATATAGATAACACTGACCCATCATTACATCACTACTGCAATAGATGATGTCAACAGCTTATCTCCTCCCCCTCCCTGTACAATGTCCTCTATATAGATAACACTGACCCTATTACATCACTACTGACATAGATGATGCACAGCATCCTCCTCCCCTCTCCTGTACAATGACCTCTATATAATAATCTGACCCATCATTACTCACTACTGACAATAGATGATGTCACAGCTTAATCTCCTCCCCCCCCGTACAATGACCTCTTATAGAGAACACAACCCATCTATTACATCTACTACTGGACAATAGATGATGTCACAGCTTATCTCCTTCCCCCTCCCTGTACAATGACCATTAAGATAACACTGACCATCATTACATCACTACTGACAATAGATGAGTCCAGCTTATCTCCTCCCCCCCCTGTACAATGTCCTCTATACAGATAACACTGACCCTTCATTACACATCATTACTGAACAATAGATATTGTCACAGCTTATCTCCTCCCCCCTCCCTGTACAATGACCTCTAATAGATAACAACTGACCCTCATTACATCACTACTGACAATAGATGATGTCACAGCTTATCTCCCGTCCTCCTCCCCTGTACATGACCCTATATAGATAACACTGACCCATCATTACATACATTACTGACAATGATGATGTCACAGCTTATCTCCTGCCTCTCCTCCCCCATGACCTCTATATAGATAACCTGACCCTCTTACATCACTACTGACAATGATGATGTCAACAGCTTATCTCCTCCCCTCCCTGTACAATGACCTCTGATAGATAACACTGACCCATCATTACATCATACTGACAATAGTGATGTCACAGCTTATCTCCTCCTCCCCTGTACAATGACCTCTATATAGTAACACTGACCCATCATTACATCACTACTGACAATAGATGATGTCACAAGCTTATCCCCTCCCCCTCCCTGTACAATGACCCTCTATATAGATAATACTGACCCATCATTACATCCTACGACTAGATGATGTCCCAGCTTATCTCCTCCCCCCCTGTACAATGACCTCTATATATAACACTGACCCCATCATTCATCACTACTGACAATAGATGATGTCACAGCTTATCTCCTCCCCCCTCCCTGCATGACTCTTATATAGAACACGACCCATCTACATCACTACGACAATAGATGATGTCCAGCTTATCTCCCCCCCTCCCTTACAATGACCTCTATATAGATCACGACCCATCATACACCACTACTGACAATAGATGATGTCACAAGCTATCTCCTCCCCCTCCCTGTACATTCCTCTATATAGATACCACTGACCCATCATTACATCACTACTGAAATAGATGATGTCACAGCTTATCTCCTCCCCCTCCCTGTACAATGCCTCTATACAGATAACACCGACCATCATTACATCCTACTGACAATAGATGATGTCACAAGCTTATCCCTCCTCCCCCTGTACAATGACCTCTAATAGATAACACTGACCCATTATTACATCACTACTGACAATAGATGATGTCACAGCTTACCCCCCCCTCCCTCCCCTGTACAATGACCTCTATATAGATAACACTGACCCATCATTACTCACTCCTACTGACAATGATGTCATAGCTTATCTCCTCCCCCTCCCTGTACAATGACTCTATATAGATAACCTGACCCATCATTACAATCACTACTGACATAGATTATGTCACACGCTTATCTCCTCCTCCCTCCCTGTACAATGACCTCTATATAGATAACACTGACCCATCATTACATCCTACTGACAATAGATGATGTCACAGCTTATCTCCTCCCCCTCCCTGCACATGACCTCTATATAGATACACTGACCCATCATTCATCAACTACTGACAATGATGTATGCACAGCTTATCTCCTCCCCTCCCTGTACAATGACCTCTATATAATAACACTGACCCATCATTACATACATCACTACTGACAATGATGATGTCACATCGCTTATCTCCTCCCCCTCCCTGTACAATGACCTCTATATAGATACACTGACCCATCATTACATCACTACTGACAATAGATGATGTCACAAAGCTTACCTCCTCCCCCTCCCTGTACAATGACCTCTATAATAGTATACACAGACCCATCATAACTCTCACTACTGACAATAGATGAATGTCAGCGTATCCCCTCCCCCTCCCTGTACAGTGACCTCTTATAGATTAACACGACCCATCATTACACACTCACTGACTAGATGATGTCACAGCTTATCTCCTTTCCCCCCCCTCCCTTACAATTACCTCTATAATAGATAACACTGACCCATCATTACATCACTAACTGACATAGATGGTCACGCTTATCCCCTCCCCCTCCCCTGTACATGACCTCTATATAGATAACACTGACCCTCATTACATCCTACTGACAATAGATAGATGATGTCACAAAGCTTATCTCCTCCCCTCCCTGTCAATGACCTCTATATAGATAACACTGACCCATCATTCATTACATCACTACTGACAATAGTGAGTCACAGCTTACTCCTCCCCTTCCTGTACAATGTCCTTATATAGATAACCGACCCATCATACATCACTACTGGACAATAGATATGTCATAGCTTATCTCCCCGCCTCCCTGTACAATGACTCTATATAGATAGCCTGACCCTCATTACATCACTCTACGACATAGATGATGTCACAGCTTATCCTCCCCCCCCTCCCTGTACAATGACCTACTATATAGATAACTGACGACCCATTATTACATCTAAACTACTGACAATGATGATGCACAGCTTACCCCCCCCCCCCGCTCCCACCCCCCCTCCCGTACAATGGCCTCATATATAGATAACCTGGACCCATCATTCATCACTACTGACAAGATGATGTCATAGCTTATCTCCTCCCCTCCCCGCCCCTGTACATGACCCTATTAGTAACACTGACCCATCATTACTCCCTACTGCAATAGATGATGTCACACGCTATCTCCTCCTCCTCCCCGTACAATGACCTCTATATGGATAACACTGACCCATCTTACATCACTACTACTGACAATAGATGATGTCACAGCTTATCTCCTCCCCCTCCCTGCACAATGACCTAATAGATAACACTGACCGCCATCATTACATCACTACGACAATAATGATGTCACCCTTATCTCCTCCTCCCTGTCATTACTCTATATAGATAACACGTGACCCATCATTATCCACTACATGACATAATGATGTCACAGCTATCTCCCCCCCTCCCGTAACATGACCTCTATAAGATAACACTGACCCATCATACATCACTACTACGAACAATAGATGATGTCACAGCATCTCTCCCCTCCTCCCCCTCCCTGTACAATGACCCTATATAGATACACTGACCCATCATTACATCACTACTGCACAAGATGATGTCACAGCTTATCCCTCCCCCTCCCTGTACAGTGACCTCTATATAATAACTGACCCATCATGACATCACTACTGACAATAGATGATGTCACAGCTTATCTCCTCCCCCTCCCTGTACAATGACCCTCTATATAGATAACACTGACCCCCATTACATCACTACTGACAATAGATGAGTGTCACAGCTTACCCCTCCCCCTCCCTGTACAGTGACCTCTATGAGATACCCTGACCCATCATTACATCACTACTGACAATAGATGAGTTCACAACAGCTTATCTCCTCCCCCTCCCTTTACAGTAACCTCTATATAGATAGCACTGACCCATCATTACATCCTACTACAATAGTGATGTCACAGCTTATCTCCTCCCCCTCCCTGTACATTGACCTCTATATAGATAACACTGACCCATCATTACATCACTACTGACATAGATGATGTCACACTCTATCTCCTCCCCTTCGGTACAATGTCCTCTATTAGATAACAACTGACCCCATCATTACATCACTCTGACAATGATAATTGTCACAGCTTATCCCTTCCTCCTCCTGTACAGGACCTCTATTAGATACACGGACCCCCCATTCTCACTACTGACAATGATGTGTCACAGCGTGTCCCCTCCTCCTCTCTGTTCAATGACCGCTATATAGATACACTAGCCTCATTACAACACACTACTGACAATAGATGATGTCACAGCTTATCTCCTCCCCTTCCTGTACAATGTCCTCTATATAGATAACACTGACCCATCATTACATCACTACTGACAATAGAGGATATCCGGCTTCACTATTGTGAGAACCACCAATAGTAGTTGCTGTATGCAATATGGTTCTGAATATGGCAGAGGTGTACTTCCCCGGGATAGAGCATCTTCAAATTACAAATCTTGTTGAACGTCTACCATTTTTTCTGTGTAAAGCCTAAAATTAGAATTTAGAAGCATTGGAGTCATAATGGACCCAAAAGACCTGTATATTACAAGTACCTTGTATGGGAGACTCCACTGAACCATAAGAAACAGCAAGTACATTATTTCTAAGCAGTGATGGTAATAAAACTTTAGAGAATGTCAATTAACATTGGAAATCAGCACAAAAATAGTTCTGGACAAAAGCCTCCCACGTACCCCACAGGGGACAGCGAGAAAACATTGTGATGTGAACAAGTCCCTATTATGTATTATCTGGGGAAAATGAAGTCTCCAAAAATCTAAGAGAGAACAAGTGCGATAAAAGCACACAGAAAACATGGAAAATAAGGGAAATGTACTGTGTGATAATGAGATCAAAGCCAAAAATAAATTAAAATAATTTAAATTTATTCAAATTAATAGAATATAGTGACTTATCATTGGAGCGCAGGCTCCATCCAAGATGAATTCTGTGGGAAGATATTTGTTACAAATTTGAGTTTTCTTTGCAAAGACCTAAAGGTGAATCCCTCGGGATGGGAATTCGACAAGAGTGTTTCGGGAACCTGCAGTTTCTTAAACAAGCCACAGCAACTGGGTAGCGATTTGTGGAAGTCAGTCCAGTGATAGGACTTTAGGAGGAAGCCAAAATCCATAGTTTGATGAAGGTGCGTCTGGCCATTCCATTCCATTAAATTGGGGCTACAAGGGAACCCCATTCTCAGTTACACCTCCATCAATCAACAATTATCCCCAATCCAGTGAAAATTCTTTGACTGCTTGGCTCCTTTGTAAGGGTTGTGTGCCCAGGTTGTCTTTAGCCAATATGGCGGATAAAGGCCACCATGGTCCCTGGGCTGTATGACTATTATAGCCCCTACAAGTCTAGAATCACTTCCTACATCTGCTACTAGAATCAGCTTCTTGGGGAATGGAGGATGAGTCCCTTCTGCTGCCTTTTAATTGGTAGTTTCACAACCTTTGGAGGACATTCAAAGGTCCTGAAATGACTCTTGTGTACATGTGTATTCAGAGCAGGAACAAATGTATTCATTTTTCATGGGTGAAGGTCCTTCTCGTTATAAAATTTGGTGGGTTGTATGCTTCGCCCTGGGCCCCTTGGCCAGACTACACCCCGCCTCAAAATTAGAGGGGTAAATTCTGGCCTGGGGTATACTCTGGTTTAGGCCAAACTATAACCAGGTATAATCTGGGGCAGGGTTATTCTGGCCTGGGGAAGGGGGGGGGGGGGGGGACGGTTATACACTGGCCTAGCTACTTACAACCCCGGGTATGCTCGGCTAGCTAACCGATACCGCTAAATCCGGGGCAGGTTATTCGCTGATCGGCCTGGGGGGGGGGGTTTATACTGGCCTAGGCACTTTACACCCTGGGGTATGCTCTGGCCTAGGCTAAACTATAACCGGCTATAATCCGGGGCAGGGTTATTCTGGCCTGGGGGGGGGGGTTATACACTGGCCTAGGCTACTTTACACCCTGGGGTATGCTCTGGCCTAGGCTAAACTATAACCGGCTATAATCCGGGGCAGGGTTATTCTGGCCTGGGGGGGGTTATACACTGGCCTAGGCTACTTTACACCCTGGGGTATGCTCTGGCCTAGGCTAAACTATAACCGGGTATAATCGGGGCAGGGTTATTCTGGCCTGGGGGGGGGATTAACCTGGCCTAGGCTCTTTAACCTGGGGTATGCTCTGGCCTAGGCTAAACTATAACCGGGTATAATCGGGGCAGGGTTATTCTGGCCTGCTACATTGGCTCCATTATCACCTTGTATGATGCTATTATTTGAGCACTCCGGAGCAGTATTACTTTGGCGCCGGATGGCGGTGCTTACATTATCCATCGTATCTACCAACAGATCCTCGTGATGTGTCAGCAGATAGATAAAAGTCATCTTGATTCTTTATCTTTAAAAAAGACAAGTCATTAGATCTTGCTGTAACTTTCTTTTATTGTATAGAGAATTGAGGTTTAGATTGGGAGATGACGTTTTACCTCTAGGGTTGGTAAACGCTTGTCCTGTCTGTAATGAACTTTACTTTTTGTTGAATTGGAAGACTCGGATGCTTGGATGACACTGGGTCGAGCAGTCTGTCAAGGAGCCTGTCAACTGCTCCTTCACCTTCCTTTGAATTCACCATTTTCCCCCCCATCAGAGCCATCAATCACAGGTAATGACTTCACGCTGTCCCCAGTCTCATGATAACCTTTCATTCTTCCCTGTGTTGTAGACATCACATCCAGGCCCTCACCACCTCCAGCGTCTAGAACTCAAAAACTTTCCTCTGATCTGCTCCTTCCTTGTCTATAAAGTAAACCAGTACTAGGCAATGGGGCACATGCATCATAGTTTTTTGGCTGCCACTTCAAGTTTCCTGAAGTTGGCTACTTAATCATTGCAATGTATCTTTTTTCCCTTTGTGATACATGTGATGAGTTGCCGCTTTGATCTCACTTTTGTGAGTTTTTAGTGCCAAATAGCAGCTCCCAAAAGTAAGTCTGGGTCTATCATGCTCTATTGTGCGACTTGTTAGGAGCAAGAATGGGGTATTTTCAAGCCTAGAAGTCGCACCAGTTGAACATGGCTACAGAGATATATATATGGCCACTGCATTAAATCCTTGAGGCAGCTAACTTTGGTACGGTGTTTGATTCGGCAGCTAGAAAGTCTCAAACTGCAAAAAGTTGCACAAAAAAAAGAAAAAGGAAGCAATAGGAGCGATGCATGTCCCCAAATGTCTTCATAATCTTCCGCCCAGACTCCTGCAACATCTTTTCCCATCTTGCTCCACTCTCTGGATATTAAAATCGGAGAAGGTCTGACGTCCACCACCTTTACCAGTCGATAGTAGTGTCCCTTTTATTGGCCACCAAGTGCATATAGACCCCCCAGTGTTAATATTCATTACATTGGTGAAAAGTTATATCTTCCCTGCAGAGACAGAGTCAAGCCAAAGGAAGAGCTCATTATCACGAACAGCAGCCGCAGGACAGGCATTATACAGAGCATACTGGGGCAGATTTACCCACAAAGCAATTGATTGGCGCCCCAAAGATTATGGGGGCCAAAACAATAGTGAGATTCAGCAAACTCAACAAGACCAGTTGTTAAAATAAGTGGGATGTGCATCGGTTTGTCATTGATTGCAAACATGCAGATTCGCCTATAATGCACCCCAATGAACAGAATGTGGAGACCAGAGGGGGCCCTTACTGTGGGGGCACCCACATCCTCCCTGTCCATATGCTGGTGGCTATAGCCGCTTTCCTCCTAAGGTTTAGCATTGCATGGGTAAATGTTTGACATTAGGAGGGTCTCAATATAGAATTTTGGGATCCCCGAAATCCCCAACGCCACCCCTCAAGATATATACCCACCATGCTTTGCCATTCAGAGCAGATTGTTTCAATGGCACTGGGGTTATACATAACTTTACAGTGGGCCCCAAAAGTGGCAAACACCATATTGTATACATCTGATTTCACCAGTGTACTTTACAGACCCACAGCACATGTATGTGACGGTCGCGTGGAACAAGGTGGCCTGCATCCAATGCCCTCTTCACGCTCCAGTGCATGCAGGTAAATAGCGTAATAAACAGTTAACATCCACCTTTTCATTCAGTTCCCGGCTGCGACTAGAAATCAGGATTGAAAAATTCCTGCCGTTTCTTGGATTGCATTACGACTTTGGCACCTACATCTCTCCAGACTAAACGCAGTCAATTTCGCCCAGCGCCATATGTGAGCTCTGGAAACGAGACATGATGAAAGCTTGAGCGGCTGGAAGCAAAAACATGACCCATTTTCCCTGATTGAACAGCGAGCTACCTGGCAGCCATAACATCTACATTGGAGGAGAATTGATCATCTGTCGTGGAGAGACAGATTATGGATGAAATCAGAAGTGAGACGTCAAGTTCAAAGGCTGAAGAGATGTCATCTCCAACAATATACAACAAGCCAAGCTAGAAAACACTCAGATCTTCTCTACAGTCCATCTTACCATGAGACCACCCAGAACTAGATAGATATATAGAACTACATTACCCCCCCCCAATCCACACCTTATTTTACATTGGGTTTATGAACAAAATATACAAATTCTCAAAACTAATCATTCAAGACGACCCTTTAAGTGATCACTGCTGTTACGCTTTACTGGAGAAATCTCCCGGAGCATGTCTGTACAGTACATACAACTAATATATGTACAGTACATAGAACTATCCAGATGGAAAACCATGGGCCAATAGCTAAGACATCTCTCTTCCTGGCACCCACACAACACATAATTGGCATCATGGTGTCCTTATATTGAGATACGTGGATTTTCCCAGTAAAAAAACAACGATACAAGATTGCAGATTTTGGTTCTCGAAAAGGTTGAACAAAAAAAAAAAAGTTAAAAAACTGGCACATACTAAAATGTTATAGGTGGAAACATCAACACATCCGACAAAAAACAATCCCCCACAAAAAGTGCAAATATACTATAACAATAGTAAGTGATTTGGACACTTTCCCGACTGCTTTTTCAGCCAACCCTGGTTCAACACCAGCGAAGGAGATGATCTGTACAGAGACAGCTCAAGAAATGGCCACGCAGTTGAAACATAGTCAACGTCTTAAAGGGGTTTTCCAAGTGCTTCTGCTCTTGGTCCGATTTTTAGGTCTGTAACTGGCAGGAAGATCTGGGGTTTGGGTCACAAGATGTGTTTCATCCAACGTCCAAGTTTTTTTTACCTTAGTATTGGACAACCCCTGCACCTATAGGATCCACCAGAGAGAAGACCTGGTAGATCCTCTTTGCTGGTGGTAACTGGTCATCACAGGGGTCTAGTGATGTAGCTACTCAATACATAGGACCCATCAGCCACATCAGGCGACTCAAACCCTCTTCCATCATATCCCTGGGGTAAAGATAGGTAGCCGGGAATCCAAGCTCTTCCGATTGAACTGGACCTCTTAACCTGTGCCATACAATTACAATGGATCCAACATAAAGCCATAAATGTTACTCAATGGTGACGTCTTCCCAGGATGTGACAATGGGCTCCCACTTTATATTCTGTCCGTTCTCCCAGCAATTATCTCTCTTTGCAGGATTTTTATTAGACGTCCATTATTAATGGCTGGGACCATATGCTTCTGAAGGGGAAGGGAATAGGACATCAAATGCAGCTGTTTTGGGGTCATTTTAAGGGGTGAATCGTCTTCCTTTCATCCCCAGTTAATGAAATTCGTTAAGACAACGGCCATTGTTACCATCTGGGGAGTCTGAATACAGGAGTGAGACAGAATATTATAGAAATCTGTAGCAAGGAGCCTCGGGCTTCCAGAAAATTTTTTTAAAAAGTCGACATAAAGAAATAAAATCTTTTTAAAAGTTTCAAAAAATTTGAGTATTAAAGGGGTTTTCCACAGTTTAGAAACTCTTGACCTATTCATAGATCCACGGGGGTCACACTGCATTTTAGGGCTCATTCACATGAATAGGAAACCACTTTAACCCTTGAATGACTAGGTTTTTGTGGACCCTGCAACAAAATTTCATCACCTGTACCCCCGCATTCTAAGGATGATCTCTTTATGCCTTAAAAGCTGCTCATTCACATTCAAAAGTTGTCAAACTCTAATATAATTGGTTGACAGTTATTCCACCCATCCCTCCCATATACATGCACACTCGGTTCAGCTGAGCATGCTTGTGTTTCAATAGGTTGAAAGTAATTACCCTGTGCAATCACCTCTCCGAGTGTTAGAACATTTTGGGCCAGTGATCCGTTCTCATGATAACTGGGAGTTTCTAGGAGACTCCCAGGCCTGTCATTCTGCCGAATCAGTACAAATCAGCAGTAAAATGACCATATACTTCAATACAGTACTGTATAGGGTAGGAGCAATCAGACCCAATAGGGTTCAAGTATCCTAGGGGGCCTTAAAAGATACAGTAAAACTGAAAAAAAAAGAAAGTAAATGAAAAAGATTTTAAACCATGTTAGGTTCTGCCGCGTCCCAACGTGCCTGATCTATAACAATAAAACAAATCATTCCAGGTAATGAAATCCTGTCCAAAAAAAAAAAAAAATGTGCCCAAATTTCCACTTTTTTCTACATTTTGAAACACATAACGGTTTAAATAAAAAGAAATTATAAGGTCATACAGTCATCTTCTGTACAACAAAGTCATAGTTCAAACTATAAAATTTGGTATCTGTATAATTGTACCAACCCAAAGATTTAAGAGGAGTTAAACAACACCCACTAGAAAATTGCACAAATGTGTTTTTTTTAGTCAATTTCACTGCATTTGGAATTTGTTTTCGCTTTCCAGTACACGGCATGGAATATAAAATAGGGAGACTAAGAAGTACACAAAAAACAAGCCCTCATGCAGTTCTGTATATGGCAAAATAAAAAAAAAAAAATTATGGATTTTAAATAAGGGGAGCAAAAGGCAAACACAATGAAAAATGGATATTGGCAATTGGATATTACAATGCTATGTGAGCTAATAAGCCTGGACTGCAGACTGATACCTTGTAACAAACCAGCAGAGATATCTGATATATCTGCTGTGTTTAGCTCACAGAGCATTGTCTAGACTGGATACAATTGTCTCCATTTCTCAGCTGAGAGCAGGACTAGCTGTGTACTGGGTCACTGCTTCTGAATGGAGACAATTGTATTCATTAATAATAATTCCTTTATTTATATAGCGCACTCAGATTATGCAACGCTGCACAGAGTTTTCCAAAACGGTCCCTGTCCCCAATGGGGTTCACAATATAATCAACCTACCAGTAGGTTTTGGAGTGTGGGAGGAAACCGGAGGACCCAGAGGAAACCCACGCAAACACAGAGAGAACATACAAACTCTTTGCAAATGTTGACCTGTATGGCACTTGAACCCAGGACCACAGCTCTGCAACGCTGTAGTGCTAACCACTGAGCCGCTGTGCTGCCCTATTCTAGACAATACTCTGGGAGCAAAACACCTCAGCAGCAGCCGCACAAATCTCTCCGCTGGTTTGGTACAATATATCAATCTGTAGTCCAGGCAGTTTATCTCATTGTCCAGACTGGATACAGGTGTCCCCATTAAGAGGCAGTGACCCTGCACATAGCTAGTCCTGCTCTCAGCTGAGAAATGGAGACACTTGTATCCAGACTAGACAATGCTCTGTGAGCTAAACACATCAGCAGCAGCTGCACTGATCTCTCTGCTGGTTTGGTACAATGTATCAGTCTGGAGTTCAGGCTGTTTAGCTCACAGAGCGTTGTCTAGACTGGAAACAATTGTCTCCACTTCTCAGCTGAGAGCAAGACTAGCTATGTACAAGAGTGATCTCATTCACTGACAGCAAGCAAAGATCATAGAAATGGTAAAGAACTTTAAATTCTATAACATACCATATATAAAAAGATTGAATTGTGTTTATATATAGCTTAAACCCCCACCCCCTTCACCTTAAAGTCACCATCTATAGGATGCTGGGTGATGATCGCCTGACGTTAAAGGCTTTTAAGCCCATTATGGCGCTATTAGATGAGCGTTAAGGTTCCCTGCAGCCCGGAACTTGCTGGTAAATTACATTTGTAAATGACAGGAACTATAGGCCAGAGCAATGACTACAAGCCATTGGCATTAGGAGAAGGAATATGTTATGCAACAGCGCACCCCTCTGTCATAGGCTGTTCTTGGTATTGCAGCTTACACTTACTCAGGTGATCCAAAACTCTGCTACATGATACAATAAGACCCTAGTATTATAAATGGCTTCTGGTAGTTGAAGCCTTGTTGGGGTGAGCACAACCACTTTGGGGGGTGGGGGAGCACAATATCCTGCTGCTGATTGGACAGGTTCCTGTTACACAGTGTCAATGTAGAGCAAGTCATAAGCCCCCCCTTTTATTTTAGAAATAAAAGGGTATATGACATATTTGATCCCCCAGCAAGTTTTGGCTGAGGGGACCTATCTATCTGCTGGACCATTTCTGGAACATGGCCATCATCTTGAAAGCCGCCAAATTGGATTAAGGGCAAGTTTTTCTGATGGTAAAGTCATCGTGTTACATATCGAAGACCAGAATCGTCTTAGAAATTGATTGCCACAATCAGATCTGCAATATTCGCTGTGGTCCAGAAGCTTCTCTATGGATTTTCATGCAGGTTTGGATCCAACACGTCACAGAGCTGTGCATCAAAGGGAATGTTTTTTTTGGGGGGGGGGGGCAACTTTTAGGGTGGCACGGTGGCTGAGTGAGTAGCACTTCTGCCTTGCAGCGCTGGGGTCCAGGGTTCAAATCCCCCCCAGGTCAACATCTGCAAAGAGTTTGTATGTTCTCTCCGAGTTTGTGTGGGTTTCCTCCGGGTCCTCCGGTTTCCTCCCACACTCCAAAACATACTGTTAGGTTGTTCAGATTGTGAGCCCCATGGGGACAGGGACCAATTTGTCATGCTTTGTGCAGCGCTGCGTAATCTGTGTGCGCTATATAAAGAATTATTATTATTTTTGTGTTGTGCAATTACACATATGCAATTGATTCCTGAGCGATTCTGATCTTCTTTGATGAACGGTTTCTTGTTGATAAAACTTGGATCCGAAATGGCGGCTATCAATATGTTCACCATGTTCCAGACATATCCTAAAAAGGTATCCCCTCGCCCATTACTTTTTGGGATACTCAGGTATGAAATTCTTCCCTTTTGTTTCCGAAATATAAGGGTTTCCTGAGACTTTTGAATGAGAATTGTAATAGCTGTCCATGTGATGTAGTGCTGAGGCATCATGAGATTAATAAAGTGCACAGAGAAAGACATGGCTGCACTTGGAGATGGTGTTTAATTGGAGAAGACAGGAAAGGGATGTGTGGATGAGAAATACAGCTGGAGTGCTATAGATATCCCTCCACCTGCTGCACATGTACAATGCGCTTCTTTTTATACATTTTCCATTAAACACATGTATTCATTGAATTTTGCAGGATGCTGTGACATTTGGCCGGCGCGGTCTGCAGACATAATAACGGGATTAAACAGAATTATTTTATTTTCGCTCCTCTTATTGCTAATCTCTTCCCCCGACCTGTCTGTGGTGTGACGGCAGCGAGTGTCCTGTGGGAAGGAGATGAAAGGGAGGAGAAGGAGCAAGGCTAATGGAAGGAGACCGCTGCCTGCACCCATTGTCTCTCCAGCTCTTATAGGACACATCTCATATCCGCGTCTAGCGCAGAGGACTCCAGCGCAGCCGGCAGGACATCACATAGGATGCAGATAGACACTCAGTGTATCCACCAACATCCCTTTAATCTGACATCCAACAGTCCAGAAGGTTCTATCCCTGTGAGACTAATAGAATGTTACAGGCTTTCTTTATTACCAGCGGGTGGGAATATTCCTCATGGTTTCTGAGATTTCCGTATTCTGTTCAAATCTTTCTAGACAGACAGGTTCACCACATGACAGAGGTCTGATAACAGGACTGTAACTTCCTGTGCACCTGTATGTTACATGACTAAGGCTCACAGGTATACCTACAGATTAATAATAATAATGATGATGATGATGGGGGGGGGGTAGTGTGAAAGGAGCACAGAGGGAGAGGCAGAATGAGCATGGGGGGGGGGCAGTGGTAGCACATGGGGAAGAGGAGAGGCAGAAGGAGCACAGGGCAGAAGAGGAGAGGCAGAAGGAGCACAGGGCAGAAGAGGAGAGGCAGAAGGAGCACAGGGCAGAAGAGGAGAGGCAGAAGGAGCACAGGGCAGAAGAGGAGAGGCAGAAGGAGCACAGGGCAGAAGAGGAGAGGCAGAAGGAGCACAGGGCAGAAGAGGAGAGGCAGAAGGAGCACAGGGCAGAAGAGGAGAGGCAAAAGGAGCACCGGGCACAAGAGGAGAGGCAAAAGGAGCACCAGGCAGAAGAGGAGAGGCAAAAGGAGCACCGGGCAGAAGAGGAGAGGCAGAAGGAGCACAGGGCAGAAGAGGAGAGACAGAAGGAGCACAGGGCAGAAGAGGATAGGCAGAAGGGGGTCAAGGGAGAGAGGAAAGGCAGAAGGAGCACATAGGGAGAAGAGGAGAGACAGAAGGAGCACAGGGCAGAAGAGGAGAGGCAGAAGGAGCACAGGGCCGAATAGGTGAGGTAGAAGGAGCACAGGGCCGAAGAGGTGAGGCAGAAGGAGCACAGGGCAGAAGAGGAGAGGCAGAAGGGGGTCAAGGGAGAAGAGGTGAGGCAGGAGGAGCACAGAGGGAGAACAGGAGAGGCAGAAGGAGCACAGGGGGAAGAGGAAAGGCAGAATGAGCACAGGGGGGAAGAAAAGAGGCAGAAGGAGCACAGAACAGAAAAGGATAAGCAGAAGGGGCCCAGGGGGAAGAAGAGAGGCAGATAGGCAGAAGGAGCACAGAGCGAGGAGGAGATGCAGAAGGAGCACAGAGGGAGGAGAAGATGCAGAAGGAGCACAGAGGGAGGAGGAGATGCAGAAGGAGCACAGAGGGAGGAGGAGATGCAGAAGGAGCACAGAGGGAGGAGGAGATGCAGAAGCAGCACAGAGGGAGGAGATGCAGAAGGAGCAAAGAGGGAGGAGATGAAAAAGGAGCAAAGAGGGAGGAGGTGAAAAAGGAGCAAAGAGGGAGGAGATGAAGAAGGAGCAAAGAGGGAGGAGATGCAGAAAGAGCACAGGGGGTGAAAAGCAGAGGGACCACAGGGGGAGGCAGAGGGAACACATGGAGAGGCAGTAGGAGCACAAGGGAAGGTAGAAGGAGCACAGGGTGAGGAGGAGAGGCAGAAGGAGCATGGGAGAGGATGAGAGGCAAAAGGAGCACAGGGGGAGGAGGGGAGGAAGAAGGGGCACAGGAGAAGATGCATGAGCATAGGAGGAGGAGTACAGAAAGGATCACAGGAGGAGGAGAAGCAGGACAGGGGGAGGAATAGAGGGAGAAGTAGCACAGGAGGAGATGCAGAAGCACAGGGAGAGGAGTAGAGAAAGGATCATAGGAGAAGGAGAAGTGGAAAAATCATAGGATGAGGGGCAGGATCACAGGGGGCAGAGAAGTAGAAGGACCACAAGGGACGGAGGAGAGGCACGAGTGTCTGGAAGTGTGAACATCAGTGAGCGTCTTGAAATTCCTGACACCCCCTCTAACTCCAATCAATGTCACCTCCTGAAATGTAAGTATATTGTTGTATATGAAAATCATTGGTAAATCTTGTAAGTGACTTTGAGCCGTCTCTAGCCACCTACTTTTTAACTGTCTCAACTACAATACCGCATGGCATTAACGGAGACTTATCACCACCTCCACTGATCCTGGTGTAGTTAAAATTTTTTATTCTCTTCCCCAAAGAATACCAAAACTTCAGTGTTTTTAGTCTTTGCATAATTCAGGATTATTGGAGGGTTAACGCACTCTCAGAGTGAAGAGTAATTACAAAAATATATCCATTCTCTTTGGAGAAATCGTCCCACTGATGTGAACGGACATTGTGTAATACCCCCTGCGGGGGCACTGCAGGGAAATCTGACAGATTTACACGTGCTGTATGAGAACCGATCACTGTGGGTCCCACAGTACAATCTGCTTATTGTAGGGGTATTCTAAGCCAAGAGTCACTGTACAAAAGCACACAATAAGGCATAATATCCGCATGAGACAATTCCTACTGTACTGATAGTTACTTACCTCTTCCTCTCTGTGGTACTCGGAGATCAGATTAAAAGGCACGGTATACAGTGTACTTGACATCACCCCAAAAAGGGAGCACAGGACCAGTGTAGAGTAAACGTTAGGGAACAACCCTATAAAGCCTGTTCCTAATCCAAACAGGAGGTAGCCGACAAAATAAAGACCCTTTAATCCAATGTAGGGTAGAAGTGCCTTCTGGAGATCTGAGAAAAAACAAAAAATTCAGGACATTAAGTTAGTCATGAAAAATATGCATCTTTAACTACTGACTTATTTGAGAACAGGACACCTGCCAAAGGACCTCCTATTCCATCACTGCAAGGTCATGTCCCCTATGCACAACTTCCATTCACTGACAAGATGGCTCAGCCAATCACTGGCCTCAGTGGTTAAGTGTTCGTAATAATCACGTGACTACTCAGGTCATTGATTGGCTGAGCGGTCACATGACTGGGGGATGTGTCGTTATGACTTCCTATCCAACTCTATCCAGAAGCGCTGGAGATCAGATCCTTCGGAACTGAAGGTCCTTTAACTTTTGAGAAATTTTTGGTTTTCAGTTTCTATGGCTGCTACCCCCTTCAAGTTCAATATAAAAATAATAATGGTTATAAAAATTGCACTTGTATGGTTCCTCATGAGGACAACTCCAAGTCTTTCTCTTCCTCAACAAAAAAAATTCAGACTTCCACTGCAGATTTAAAGGTGTTTTCCATGATTTTTAATATTGTTTTTATCAATTACCTATATTTAACAGCATAGTATAAGTAGGTGTCCACCACCAGGTACCCCTACTGATAACATGGTAGAGACTAAGGCACTTCCTCATAGTCTTCCAAGCACGCTGCCATACATTATATAGTGTCAGCGCTTGGTATTGCAGCTCAGCCAAATTTACATGAATAGGACTGAAGATCACATTCCAAAGAAGAAACTTGGCTCCAGAATTCCCAGATCTCAATCTGATCGATCAGCTGTTGGATATGCTCGAAAAACCAAGTCCATCAGGGTCTCACCTCTATGGGACTCCTGTAGATGTCATGTGGAGTCCATGGGGCAGATTTACTTACCCGGTCCATTCGCGATCCAGCGGCGCGTTCTGTGCGGTGGATTCGGGTCCGGCCGGGATTCACTAAGGTAGTTCCTCCGACGTCCACCAGATGTCGCTGCTGCGCTGAAGTTACCAGAGGCCCGCCGGAATGCCCTGAAATTCACCAGCCCATTCCTGGTGAAGGTAAGTGCAAGCCCCGAGACACATTTTTTTTTTTTTTAAATGCGGCGGTTTTTCCGAATCCGTTGGGTTTTCGTTCGGCCACGCCCCCGATTTCAGCGCCGATGCGCCACAATCCGATCACGTGCGCAAAAATCCCGGGGCAATACAGGGAAAATTGGCGCAAATCGGAAATATTCGGGTAACACGTCGGGAAAACGCGAATTGGGCCCTTAGTAAATGACCCGCTATGTCTTGAAAGTTCAGAATTATTTTAATGCTACAGTAGGTTGAAAACTTCTATAAAAGTTGGGGGAGGATGGTATCTATATGTATTTGCACACACACAAGACTTAGCAATATTCCTGGAGAGACATCTTAAGGAAACTTTGATCAGAGTCCCTCAACCCTTCCCCCTTCAATCTTTACTATGGCAGAGACTGAAAGCTTCTCCTTCAGTCCCAGTCAAGATCAAAGTCCCTGAACCGTGTGGTCTCTCATGGATTGACATTAAATGAACTCATGCCAGGATGAAAAGGAAAGATCAAGAGCGAATGAAGGACATCAAGTAAAACATCTTCACGTGATAAAGTGTCCAGAATACATTTTTTTGCACAGATATTACATTTAAAAAAAGAAAAACTAAAAACTTCTTTGAATACAACAAAGAGAATATTTTATTGCCAGAAATCAAAAATTTCAGAAATCAAAAAAAAAAAAATCTGAAATCCTGAAAAATTTCCTTCAACAAAATTATCTTTACACCAGAGACCTCATTTTCACTAAAGACAGATTGCCATTTTTTGTTAGAAAAATGTCAGATTTTTTTTTTTAAATATACTGCACAGAAAGGGTTAATAAAAGTTATTCATTAGGACGTATGAAACCCAAACGCTGTTAAAAACTACATTTTGTCCCGAAAAGACAAGACCCCATAAAGCTATGGAGACCGGAAAATAATTTTTAAAAAAGTTTGTAGAAGGCATCGACAAAAAAAAAAAAAAGGAGAAGAATCTGGGTGGGTATTAATTTCGAAAACAGGATGTGGAGGTAAGGGGGTTATACTAAAAAATAATAAAAATAATAATAAAAAATATATATATAAATAATAATAAAATATATAATATTTAAAAAATTATATAAATAATAATAAAAAAATATATAAATAATCTAAAATATAGATACAGAAAGAAACGGGAGGAAAAAGGACTAAAAGAATCACTAAAAGGACAAATTTTTTTTTTGTACATGGAGGCTCAAAGAATCTTCATTCGTAAAACTCCAAACATGACTCACACCAAACTGAATCCCTGACTTACAGGAGTATAAGGAAGATGAGATTGCATTGATGCACATGCCCCAGCATCCGACTTCCACTCCGCGCTCATAGATGAGGTACGCCGTAGAGTTGTGTGGTGCATACGGGTTTCCATGGTAAACAATCTGCAGATAAAAATGAAAAAAAATCCCCATGATTTTCTATTTAAAGCCAAAGCCTATACAGAGCCTGAGAATGGGAAGCGGGAGATCGGCCGTCATTGATAAAATTATGACCAAATACAAACTAAAGATGAACAAGCAGCCACCCTCCAGGTCGTTTCATTGTGAGGATGGAAGAGTCGTACAAAGACCGAGAAAAAGATATAAATTCTACGTAAATATAGTAATATAAATAGATTTTATGTTGAGAAAAAAAATTATATATTTCTAACTATACAATAATAATATTTACAGTATATTATACAAATGTATACAAAATAAATATATATATTCAATACACATACAAATATCTTATATATCAACCGTATAATAATAAAAAAGGAACAAGAATCTATATACACCAACCGTCTGCATGTTCTCAGTCTGCAGTAACAAAGGTCTCACCTGCCCTCATAGGGGATAGTTATCCCTGTGACTAGGGCTTTTATGGATAAAACGTGAGGACAAACCTCCAGAACCTTTGAAGAAGCTACAATCCCAGGATATAAATCCATGTTTCATAGTCCTGCTGCTACTAACAACATACACAAAGATACATCTTGTCCTGGAGAGGTGTCATAGTAAATAAGGTTGGCAAATATGCAAGTCCAATCTTAATGAAAGGCAACATAGAGTCCACCATAACAACCTCCTGCGGCAGAGAGTTCCATAGTCTCACTGCTCTTACAGTAAAGAATCCCTGTCTATGGTCATGGTAAAATCGCCTCTCCTCTAGGCGTAGAGGATGCCCCCTGTCTATGGTGATGGTAGAACCTCCTCTCCTCTAGGTGTAGAGGATGCCCCCTGTCTATGGTGATTGGTTATAGTAGAACCCTCTCCTCTAGGTGTAGAGGATGCCCCCTGTCTATGGTGATGGTAGAACCTCATCTCCTTAGGTGTAGAGGGATGCCCCTGTCTATGTGATGGTGTGTAGAACACCTCCTCTAGTGTAGAGGATGCCCCCCTGTCTATGGTGATGGTAGAACCCCTCTCCTCTAGGTGTAGAGGATGCCCCTGTCTATGGTGATGATGGTAGGAACCTCTCTACTCTAGGTGTAGAGGATGCCCTGTCATGGTGATGGTAGAACCTCCTCTTCTCAGGTGTTGTAGAGGATGCCCCCCTGTCTATGTGATGGTTAGAAACTCTTAGTGTAGGGATGCCCCCTGTCTATGGTGATGGTAGAAACCTCTCTCCTCAGGTGTAGATGATGCCCTGTCTATGGTGATGGTAGAACCTATCCTCTAGGTGTAGAGGATGCCCCCTGTCTATGGTGATTGGAAGAACTCCTCTCCTCTAGGTGTAGAGGATGCCCCCTGTTCTATTGTGATGGTAGACCACTCCCTTAGGGGTAGAGGTGCCCCCTGTCTATGGATGGTGTAGAACCTCTCCTCTAGGTGTAGAGGATGCCCCTTCAGCTATGGTTGATGGTGTAGAACGCCTCTCCTCTAGGTGTAGAGGATGCCCCCTGTCTACGGTGATGATGGAGACCTCCTCTCCTCTAGGTTGTAGAGGATGCCCCCTGCTATGGTGATGTAGAAACCTCTCCTCTAGGTGTAGAGGATGCCCCCCTGTCTATGGGGATGGTGAGAGAACCTCCTCTCCTTAGGTCTTAGAGGATGCCCCCTGGCTATGGGATGGTAGAACCACCTCTTCTCTAGGTGTAGAGTGTAGAGGATGCCCCCTGTTCTATGGTGATGGTAGAACCTCCTCTAGGTGTAGAGGATGCCCCCTGTCTATGGTGATGGTAGAACCTCCTTAGGTGTAGAGGATGCCCCCCTGTCTATGGTGATGGTAGAACCTCTCTCTCCTCTAGGTGTGTAGATGATGTCCCCTGTCTATGGTTGATGGTAGAACTATCTCTCTAGGTGTAGAGGATGCCCCCTTGTCTATGGTGATGGAAGAATCTCCTCTCCTCTAGGTGTTGAGGATGCCCCCTGTCTATGGTGATGGTAGTACCACCTCTTCACTAGGTGTAGAGGATGCCCCCTGTCTATGGAGATGGTAGAGAACCGCCTCTCTCTAGGTGTAGAGGATGGGCCCTGTCTATTAGTGATGGTTAGAACTGCCTCTCCTAGGTTGTAGAGGATTGCCCCCGTGTCTAGGTGATGGTAGAGCCTCCTCTCCCTCTAGGTGTAGAGGATGCCCCTGCCTATGGTGATGTATAAACCACCTCTCTCATAGGTGTAGAGGATGCCCCCTCTGTCTATGTGATGTAAACCTCCTCGGTGTCAGAGGATGCCCCCGTCTATGGTTGATGGTGAGTTCCTCTCATCTAGGTGTAGAGGATACCCCCTGTCTATGGTGGTGGTAGAGCCTCCTCTCCTCTAGGTGTAGAGGTTGCCCCCTGTCTATGGTGATGTTAGAACCTCCTCTCCTCTAGATGTAGAGGATGCTCCCTGTCTATGGTGATGGTAGAACCTCCTCTCCTCTAGGTGTAGAGGATGCCCCTGTCTATGGTGATGGTAGAACCTCCTCTCCTCTAGGTGTAGTGGATGCCCCCTGTCTATGGTGATGGTAGAACCTCCTCTCCTCTAGGTGTAGAGGATGTCCCCTGTCTATGGTGATGGTAAAACCTCCTCACCTCTAGGTGTAGAGGATGCCCCCTGTCTATGGTGATGGTAAAACCTCCTCACCTCTAGGTGAAGAGGATGCCCCCTGTCTATGGTGATGGTAGAACCGCCTCTCCTCTAGGTGTAGAGGATGTCCTCTGTCTATGGTGATGGTAGAAACTCCTCTCCTGTAAGTGTAGAGGATGCTCCCTGTCTATGGTGATGGTAGAACCACCTCTCCTCTAGGTGTAGAGGATGCTCCCTGTCTATGGTGATGGTAGAACCACCTCTCCTCTAGGTGTAGAGGATGTCCTCTGTCTATGGTGATGGTAGAAACTCCCCTCCTGTAGGTGTAGAGGATGTCACCTGTTTATGATACTGGTAGAAAATCCTCTCCTCTAGGTCTAGACGATGCCCCATGTCTATGGTGATGGAAGAATCTCCACTAGGTTTAGAGGATGCCCCCAGTCTATTGTCAGGGTAGAACCTCCTCTCCTCTAGGTATAGGGGAAGTCCACTGTATATGGTGACGGAAGAACCTCCTCTCCTCTAGGTGTAGAGGATGCACCCTGTCTAAGGTGATGGTAGAACCTCCTCTCCTCTAGGTGTAGAGGATGCCCTCTGTCTATGGCGATGGTAGAATCTCCTCTCCTCTAGGTGTAGAAGATGTCCCCTGTCTATGGTGATGGTAGAACCTCCTCTCCTCTAGGTGTAGAGGATGTCCCTTGTCTATGGTGATGGTAGAACCTCCTCTCCTCTAGGTGTAGAGGATGTCACCCGTCTATGGTGATGGTAGAACCTCCTCTCCTCTAGGTGTAGAGGATGTCCCCTGTCTATGGTGATGGTAGAACCTCCTCTCCTCTAGGTGTAAAGGATGTCCCGTGTCTATGGTGATGGTAGAACTTCTCTCCTCTAGGTGTAGAGGATGCCCCCTGTCTATGGTGATGGTAGATCCTCCTCTCCTCTAAGTGTAGAGGATGCTCCATGTTTATGGTGATGTGCAATACTACAGTCCTTCGAACACCACCATCACCTATGCCCCATCAATTTGCTACCCTTGGTATGGAGTTGGCATATGTAGAGAAATAAGCACCAATCCTGACCTTACACCAGGAGGTAGTAAATGTTTGACATTAGGAGGGTTCAATATAGAATTTTGGGAGGATCCCCGAAATCAACAACGCCCACCCCTCAAGCTATATTACCCACATGCTTTGCCATTCAGAAGCAGATTTTTGCAATGGCACTGGGTTATACATAACTTTACAGTGGGCCCCAAAAGTGTGCAAACACCATATTGTTATACATCGATTTCACAGGGTACTTACAGACCCACAGCAACTGTATGTGACGGGTCGGTGGTGGAAACAAGGTGGCCTGATCCAAGCCCTCATTCACGCTCCAGTGCATGCAGGTAAATAGCGTAATAAACAGTTACATCCACCCTTTTAATTCAGGTACCGGCGGCCGACTAGAAATCAGGATTGAAAAATATTCCTGCCGTTTCTGGATTGCATCATACGACTTTGGCACCTACATCTCTCCAGCCAAACGCAGTCAATGTTCGCCCAGCGCAATATGTGATCTCTGGAAACGAGACATGATTGACAGCTTGGCGCATGGAAAGCAAAAAAACAGACCCATTTTCCATGATTGAACAGCGAGCTACCTGGCAGCCATAAAATCTACATAGGTGGGGAGGGGATTGATCATCTGTCGTGGAGAGACAGATTATGGATGAAAATCAGAAGTGAGACGTCAGTTCAAAAGTGCTGAAGAGATGTCATCTCCAACAATATACAAACAAGGCCAAGCTAGAAAAACACTCAGATCGTCTCTACAGTCCATTATTACCAGGAGACACCCAGAACTAGATAGATATATAGAACTACATACCCCCCAATCCACCACCTTATTTTTTACATTGGGTTTATGAACAACATATACAAATTCTCAAAACTAATCATTCAAGACGACCCGTTAGTGATGCACTGCTGTCACGCTTTACTGGAGAAATCTCCCGGAGCATGTCTGACAGTAATACAACATATATTGTACCAGTACAAGAACTATTCCAGATGGAAAAACCATGGGGCCAATAGCTAAGACATTCTCTCTTCCTGCACCCACACAACAATAATGGCATCATGGTAATTTTGCCTTATATTGGATACGTGGTTTTCCCAGGTATAAAAAACAACGATACAAGATGCAGATTTGGTCTCGAAGGTTGAACAAAAAAACCAAAGTTTAAAAAAACTGGCACTACTAAAATGTGAAGGTGGAGGAAACAAACCACACATCCGACAAAAAACAATTCCCCCACAAAAAGTGCAATATACTATACCAATAGTAAAGTGATTTGGGACACTTCCCGACTGCTTTTCAGCAACCCTGGTTCAACACCAGCGAAGGAGATGATCTGTTACAGATGACAGCTCAGAAATGGCACGCAGTTGAAACATAGTCCAGTCTTAAAGGGTTTTCCAAGTGCTTCTGCTCTTGGTCGATTTTTAGGTCCTGTAACTGGCAGGAAGAGATATGGGGTTTGGGTCACAAGATGTGTTCATCCAACGTCAAGTTTTTTTTACCTTAGTATTGCGACAACACCTGAACCTATAGGATCCACCAGAGAGAAGGACCTGGTAGTCCGCGTTGCTGGTGGTACTGGTCATCACAGGGGTCTAGTGATGTTAGCTACTCAATAACTAGGACCATTCAGCCACCATCGGGCGACTCCTCACTCAACCCTCTTCCATCATATCCCTGGGGTAAAGATAGGTAGCGGGGAATCCAGCTCTTCCGATTGACCGGACCACCTCTTAACCTGCTGCCATACAATTACAATGGATCCAACATAAGCATAAATTTACTCAATGGTGACGTTCTTCCAGGATGTGACAATGTGCTCCCACTTTATATCTGTCCGTTCTACCAGCAATTCTCTCTCTTTGCAGGATTTTATTAGACGTCCATTTGAATGGCTGGGACCATATGCTTCTGAAGGGGAAGGGGATAGGAAATCAAATGCAGCTGTTTTGGGGTCATTTTAAGGGTGAATCCGTCTCCTTTCTCCCCCAGTTAATGAAATTCGTTTTAAGACAACGGCCCATTGTTTCCATCTGGGGAGTCTGAATACAGGATGTGAGACAGAATATATATAGAAATCGGTAGCAACGGAGCCTCGGGGCTCCCAGAAAATTTTTTAAAAAGTCGACATAAAGAAAAAGATAAATCTTTTAAAAGTTTCAAAAAATTGGAAGTATTACAGGGGTTTTTTCCACAGTTTAGAAACTCTTGACCCTATTATAGATCACGGGGGTCCACCGGTCAACTGCATTTTAGGTCTCTTCACATGAATAGGAAACCACTTAACCCTTGACATGACTCAGGTTTTTGTGGACCCTCAACACAAAATTTCATCACCGGTGTACCCCGCATTCTAAGGATGATCTCTTTATGCCTTTTTTAAAAAAGCTGCTAATTCACCATTCAAAAAGTTGTCAAAATCGAATATATTGGTGACAGTATTCCACCACTGCCTCCCATATACATGCACACTCGGTTCAGCTGAGCATGCTTGTGTTTCAATACGGTTGATGAAAGTAA
The DNA here is from genome assembly GCA_019512145.1 of Engystomops pustulosus. Lineage (NCBI taxonomy): Eukaryota > Metazoa > Chordata > Amphibia > Anura > Leptodactylidae > Engystomops > Engystomops pustulosus. The sequence continues at coordinate 309,286,718 of CM033641.1, forward strand.
TACCCTGCTGCCATCACCCTCCGAGTGTTAGAAATTTATTGGGCCAGTGATCCGTTTTCTCATGATAACGGGAGTTCTAGAGAGACGCCCAGGCCTGTCATTCTGCCCGAGCATCAGTACAAATCAGCAGTTTAAAAATGAACCATATACATTCAGACAGTACTGTACTAGGGTAGGAGCAATTCGACCCAATAGGTCAAGTATCCTAGGGGGGCCTTAAACTTAAAGATACAGTAAAATGAAAAAAAGAAAGTAAAATGAAAAAGATTTTTAAACCAGGTTAGGTTCTGCCGAGTCCCAACGTGCCCCTGATCTAGAAACAATAAAACAAAATCATTCCAGGTAATGAAATCCTGTCCAAAAACAAAAAAAAAAAAATGTGCCCAATTTCCACTTTTGTCATACATTTTGAAACACATAACGGTTTTTTTAAATAAAAAGAAATTATAAGGTCATACAGTCATCTTCTGTACAACCAAAGTCATGTTCAACTATAAAATGAGTCTCTGGATACTGGTACCAACCCAAGATTTTAAGAGGAGGTTTAACAACACCCAACTAGAAATAATTGCACCAATATGTGTTTTTTTTTTTTAGCAATTTCACTGCATTGGAATTTGTTTTCGCTTTCCAGTACCGGCATGGACTAAAATAGGGAGACTAAGAGTACACAACAAACAAGCCCTCAGCAGTTCTTGTATATGGCAAAATAAAAAAAAAAAATTATGGATTTTAAAATAAGGGGAGCAAAAGGACCAAACACCAATGAAAACATGGAATTGGCAATGGATATACAATTGCTATGTGGCTAATGTAAGCCTGGACTGCAGACTGATACCTGTAACAAACCAGCAGAGATATTGATATATCTGCTTGTGTGTTTAGCTCACAGAGGCATATGTCTTAGACTGGATACAATTGTCTCCATTCTCAGCTGAGAGCAGGACTAGCTGTGTTAACGGGTCACTGCTTTCTGAATGGAGACATGTGTATCATAAAATAATTTCCTTTATTTATATAGCGCACTCAGATTATGCAACGCTGCACAGAGTTTTCCCAAAACGGTCCCTGTCCCCAATGGGGTTCACAATATAATCAACTACCAGTTAGTTTGGATTGTGAGGAGGAAACCGGAGGACCCAGAGGAAACCCCACGCAAACACAGAGAAACATACAACTCTTTGCACATTTGACCTGCTATGGCACTTGACCAGGACCACAGCTCTGCAACGCTGTAGTTGGTACCACTGCAGCCGCGTGGCTGGCCTATTCGAGACAATACTTCGGGAGAAACAAACACCTCAGCACGCAAGCCGCACAAATTCTCTCCGCTGTTTGGTTACAATATATCAATCTGTAGTCCAGGCCGTTTATCTCATTGTCCAGAGATACCGGTGTCCCAATTATTAAGAGGCAGTTGACCCTGCACAAATAGCAGTCTCTCTCATGAGAAATGGAGACACTTGTATCCAGACTAGACAATGCTCTGTGAGCTAAACACATAGCAGCAGCTTGCACTGATCTCTCTGCTGGTTGGTACAATGTATCAGTCTGGAGTTCAGGCTGTTTTAGCTCACAGAGCGTTGTCCTGGAGACTGGAAACAAATTGTCTCCACTTCTCAGCTGAGAGCAAGACTAGCTATGTACAGAGTGATTCTCACTCAATTCACATTGCAATTCTGCCTAAGCAAATCCATTATCGATATATACTCTCTAAAGAAGGCCTTGTTCTTTAACTTCTTATTCATCAGCCTATTCCTACTTACTATGTTCTGAATAACAGATGAATGTGTGTTATATTATACGCTTTAAACCCCCACCCCCTTCACCGTTAAAGTCACCATCTATAGGATGCTGGTGATGAGATCGCCTACGTTAAGGCTTTTAAGCCCATTTATGCGCTATTAGATGAAGCGTAACAGGTTCCTGCAGTCGCCGGAACTTGCTGGTAATTACATTGTAAATGCAGGAACCTATAGGCCAGAGCAATGATACAAGCCTTGGGCATTAGGAGAAGAAATAGTTTATGCCAACAGCTCATCCCACCTCTCTGTCATAGGCGGTTCTTGGTATTCTAGCAGCTTACACTTCTCAGATGCTATCACAAACCTCAAGCTGCTACATGATAAACAATAAGACCCTATTATTATAAATGCTTCTGGTAGTGAAGCCTTGTTGGGGTGAGCACAACCACTTTGGGGGTGGCGGGAGCACAATATCCGCTGCTGATTGACACGTTCACTGTTACACAGAGGTCAATTAGAGCAATCATAAGCCCCCTTTTTATTTAGAACTAAAAGGGTATATGACATATTTGATCCCCCACAAGTTTTGGCTGAGGGGACCTATCTATCTGCTGGACCATTCTGGAACAGGCCATCATCTTGAAGACCCGCCAAATTGGATTAAGGCAAGTTTTTTTGATGGTAAAGTCATCGTTGTTAATATCGAAGACCAGAATCGTCTTAGAAATGAGTTTGCCACAATCAATTCTGCAATATTCGCTGTGGTCCGAAAGCTTCTCTATGGATTTCATCACAGGTTTGGATCCCAACACGTCACAGAGCTGTGCATCAAAGGGAATGTTTTTTTTTGGGGGGTGGGGGCCACTTTTAGGGTGGACCGGTGGCTGAGTGGAGTAGCATCGTCGCGTTGCCTTGCAGCGCTGGGTCCAGGGTTCAAATCCCCCCCAGGTCAACATCTGCAAAGAGTTGTATGTTCCTCCGAGTTTTGTGTGGGTTTCTCCGGGTCCTCCGGTTTTACTACCACACCTCCAAAACTACTGTTAGGGTTTTCAGACTTGTGAGCCCCTGGGGACAGGACCCCCCGAACCAATTTGTCTGCTTTTTGGTGCAGCTGCTGCGTTAATCTGCTGGTTGCGCTATATAAAGAATTATTATTATTTGTTGGTTGTGCAATTACACATATGCATGTTCCTGAGTCGATTCTGCATCTTCTTTGATGAACGGTTTTCTTGTGATAAAACTTGGATCCGAAATGGCGGCTACAATATGTCACCATGGTCTCCATGACATATCCTAAAAGGTATCCCCTCGCCCACTGCTTACTTTTTGGGATACTCAAGGTATGAAATTCTTCCCTTTGTTTCACGAAATACAAGGGTTTCCTCGAGGATTTTGAATAAGGAATTGTATAGCCTGTCCATGTGATGTAGTGTCTTGAGGATCATGAGATTAATAAAGTGCACAGAGAAAGACATGGATGCGCACTTGGAGATGGTTGGTTATAATAATTGAGAAGACGGAAACGGGATGTGTGGATGAAAATAACTGGAGTGCTATAGATATCCCTCACACCTTGCTGCACAGTGTACAATGCGCTTTCTTTTTATACATTTTCCATTAAACACATTGTATTATTGAATTTTGCAGGATGCTCTGTGAACATTTGGCCGGGCGCGTCCCTGCCAGCATTATAACGGTTAATTAAAACAGAATTATTTATTTTTTCGCATCCTCTTATTGCAATCTCGTTCCCCGCCTGTCTGTGGTGTGACGGACACCAGCGAAGTGTTCCTGTGGGAGGGATGAAAGGGAGAGAAGAGAGGCAAGGCTAATGGAAGGAGACGCGACTGCTGTCACCCATTGTCTCTTCACAGCTCTTATAGGACACATCCATTCATCCGCTCAGCGCAGATGACTCCAGCGCAGCCGGCCAGGACATCACCATAGGATTGCAGTAGACACTATGTATCCACCAACATCCTGTTAACTGCATCCAACAGTCCAAGAAGGTTCTACCTGTGAGGCCTCGAATGTTACAGGCTTTCTTTGTACCACGGGTGGGGGGTGGTGGGGTGAATATCATCATGGTTTCTGAGTTTCGTATTATGTTCAAATCTTCTAGACAGACAGGTTCACCACATACAAGAGGTCCTGATAACAGACCCGGTAAAACTTCCTGATGCACCTGTATGTTACATGACTAAGCTGACAGGTATACCTACAGATTAATAATAATAATAATGATGATGATGGGGGGGGGGTGGAGATAGCTGTGAGAAAGGAGAACAGAGGAGTAGCGCAGAATGAGCATGGGGTGGGGCAGTGTTAGCACATGGGGAAGTAGAGGAAGGCAGAAGAGCACAGGGGCAGAAGAGGAGAGCAGAAGGAGAACATGGCAGAAGAGGAGAGGCAGGAAGGAGAACAGGGCATAAGAGGAGAGGAGCAGAAGGAGCACAAGCGCGAAGAGGAGAGGCAGTAGGGAGCACAGGCGCCAGAAGAGTGAGAGGCAGAAGGAGCACAGGGCAAGATGAGGCGAAGGAGCACAGGCAGAGAAGGAGAGCAGAAGAGAGCACATGCAAAGAGGAGAGGCATAAGGAGCACAGGCAGAAGAGGAGAGTGCAAAGAAGGAAGGAGCACAGTGCCAAAGAGGAGAGGCAAAAGGAGCACCGGGCCAGAGGCGGAGAGCAAAAGGGAGCACGCAGGCAGAGAGGAGAGGAAAAAAAGGAGCACCGGGCGAAGAGAGAGGCAGAAGGAGCATCAGGGCGGCAGATGAGAGCAGAGACAGAATGAGACAGGGCAGAGAGGATAGTGCAGAAGGGGGCGTCAGGGAGTAGAGGAAAGGCAGAAGGAGCACAATAGGAAAGAGGAGACAGAAGAGCAGGGCAGAAGAGGAGAGCAGAAGGAGGCACAGGGCCGAATAGGTGAGGTTGGTAGAGAAGGAGCACAGGGCCGCGAGAGGATGATGAGGCAGAAGAGCACAGGCAGAAGAAGGGCGGAGGCAAGAAGGGCGTTCAAGGGAGAATTGGTGAGGCAGAGCGAGCACAGAGGGAGAACAGGAGAGGCAAAGGAGGCACGGGGAAGAGGAGAAGGGCAAATGAGCACAGGGGAGGAAGAAGAAGAAAAGAAGAGGAAGCCAGAAGGAGCACAGAACGAAAAGGATAAGAGAAGGGGCCCGGGGGAAGAAGAGAGAGCATATAGGCAGAAGGAGCACAGGCGAGGGGAGATGCAGAAGGACACAGAGGGAGTGAAAGTATGCAGAAGGAGCCACAGAGGGAGGAGAGATGCAGGAAGGAGCACAGGCTTGAGGAGGAGATGCAGAAGGATCCAGAGAGGAGGGAGCAGAATGAGCAAGAAGCAAGCACAGAGGGAGGAGATGACAGAGGAGCCCGAGAGAGGAGCATGAAAAAACGGAGCAAAGAGGGAGGAGGTGACAAAAGGAGCAGAGGGAGGAGATGAGAAGGAGCAAAGAGGGAGGAGATGCAGCACAAGAGCACAGGGGTGTAAACGCAAGGACCACAGGGGAGGCACGGGCCACATGGAGATGGCGTAGAGCACAAGGATAAGTAGAAGGAGCACAGGTGAGGAGGAGATGGCAGAAGGAGCATGGGAGAGGATGGAGAGGCAAAAGAGCACAGGGGAGGAGGAGGGGAGGAAAAGGGGCACAGTTAAGAAGATCATGAGCATAGGAGGAGGAGTACAGAAATGATCACAGAGGAGGAGAACAGGACAGGGGGAGGAATAAGGGAGAAGTAGCACAGGAGCGGATGCAAAGCACGGGAAGAGAGTAGAGAAAGATCATAGGAGAGGAGAAGTGGAAAACATATAGGTGAGGGGCCAGGCGATCACAGGGGGCAGAAAGCTAGAAGGACCACAAGGCCGGGGAGAGGCAGCGACGTGTCTGGAAGTGTGAACATCCGTGAGCGTCTTGAATTCCTGACACCAACCCCTAACTCCAATCAATGTCACCTCCTGAAAGTAAGTATATTGTTGTATATATGAAAATCATTGAAATCTTGTAAAAGGACTTTGAGCCGTTCTAGCCACCTACTTTTTAACGTCCTCAACTAAATACGCACATGGCATTAACGGAGACTTATCACCACCGTCCCACTGATCTGGTGTAGTTAAAGATTTTTATTCTCTTCCCCAAAGAATACAAAACTTCAGTGTTTTAGTCTTTGCAAATATTCAGGAGTATTGGCGGGTTAACGCACTCTCAGATGAAGAGAGGTAATTACAAAAATAATCATTTCTTGGAGAAATCTCCCCCCACTGTTTAACGGACATTGTGTAATACCCCGCGGCGGGGCACTGCCGGGAAATCTGACAGATTTACACGTGCTGTTGAGACAAACAGTCACTGTGGGTCCACATTACATCTGCTTTATTGTAGGGTATTCTCAAGCTAAAGAGTCACTGTACAAAAGACCCACAATTGCCTCTTAGGCATAATATCCGCTCATGAGACAATTACTACGCTACTGATAGTTACTACCTCTTCTTCTCTGTGGTACTCGGAAATCAGAGTTAAAAGGCCACGGTATAACAGTGTACCTTGAATCACCCCAAAAGGGAGCACAGGACACAGTGTAAGTAAACGTTGGGAACAACCCTATAAAGCCTGTTCCTACTCCAAACAGTGAGTAGCCGACAAAATAAGACCCTTTAATCCAATGTAGGGTGAAAGGGCCTTCTGAGATCTAGCGAAAGAAAAAACAAAAATCATGGAAATTAATTAGTCATGAAAATATGATCTTTAACTACGGACTTATTTGGAACAGGACCACCTGCCAAAGGACCTCTTTCAAACTGAAAGTCAGGTCCCCTATGGACAACTTCCATTCACTGACAGATGGCTCAGCCAATCACTGGACTCAGTGGTTAAGTGCTTCATCATAATCACGTGACTACTCAGGTCGCATTGGCTGAGCTGTCACTGAACTGCGGGTGTGTTGTCGTTATACTTCCTATCCAACTCTATCCAGAAGCGCGGGAGATCATCCTTCGGAACTGAGGTACCTTTTAAAACTTATAGTATAATTTTTTGGTTTTCAGTTCTACGGCCTGCTACCACCTTCAAGTTCAATATTAAAAATTCAACTTTGTTATGGTTCTCATGAGGACAACCTCCAAGTCTATTTCAGATTCCACATGGCAGATTTTAAAGGTGTTTTCCAGATTATTACTTTGTTTTTTATCAATTACCTATATTTAACTTTTAGCTCATAGTATAAGTAGTGGTGTCCACCAGTGGGTACCTCTACTGATAACATGGTAAGAATACAGGCACTGCCTCTAGTCTTCCAAGCACGTGCCATACATTATATAGTGGCAACAACTTTGGTATTGCAGCTACGCCAAATTTTACTTGAAAGCGACCTGAAGATCCATTCGCAAAGAAGAAATTGGCTCCAGAATTCTCAGATCTCATGATCGATCAGCGGTTGATATGCCGATACAACAGTCATCAGGGTCTCACCTCATGGGGACCCTGTAAGTTCATGTGGAGTCCCATGTCAGATATGTACTTTACCCGTTCCATTTCGCGATCCAAGCGGCGCGTTATTGTGCGGGTGGATTACGGGTACCGGCTCAGGGTGGATGATTCACTAGGCAGTTCCTCCGACCGTCCACCCAGATGTCGCTGCTAGCGCTGAAGTTCCCGAGTGACGCTGGAATGCCCTGAATTCACCAGCCCATTCCTGTGAAGGTAAGGCCAAGCCCGAGACACATTTTTTTTTTTTTTTAAATGCGGCGGCGTTTTTCCGAAATCCGTTTGGGTTTTTCAGTTCGGCCAGCCACGCCCCCGTGTCGCGCCGATGGCACAATCCGATCCGTGCCGCAAAAATTTCCCGGGGCATGCAATACAGTGGAAAATGGCGCAAAGCGGAAATATCGGTAACCGTCGGTAAGGAAACTCAATTGGCCCTAATAGTAAATGACCCGCTATGTCTTTAAATCAGAATTATTTAATGCTACATAGGTTGGAAACTTCTATAAAAGTTGGAGGGGAAAGGATGGTTATCATAGTATTTGGCACACCACACAAGACTGTTAGCAATATTCCTGGAGAGACATCTAAGGAACTTGAGTCAGAGTCCCGCAACCCTTCCCTTCAATCTTTTATGGCAGAGATGAAAGCTTCTCCTTCTTCAGTCCCCAGTCAGATTTCAAAGTCCCTGAACCGTGTGGCTCTCCTGGATTGACATTAAATGAACTCATGCCGATGTAAAGGAGAAGATCAAGAGCGAATGAAGGACATAAGTACAACAATCTTACACGTGTATAAAGTGTCGCAGAATACATTTTTTTGCACAGATATTAGCATTAAAAAAAGAGAAAACTCCAAAAACTTCTTTGAATACAACAAGAGAATAGTTTTATTATTGTCCAAAAGAACTCAAAATTCAGAAATCCAAAAACAAAAAAAAAATCTGAAATCCTGAAAATTTCTTCACAAAATTTATCTTTACAACCAGAGACCTCATTTTCACAAGACACAGATTGCCACTTTTTTGTTAGAAATGTCAATTTTTTTTTTAAATATCACTGCACAGTAAAGGGTTATATAAAAGTGTATTCATTAGGTACGGTATGAAACACAAATGTCTGGTTAAAAAATACATTTTGTCCCCAAAAGACAAACCCCCATAAAGCTATGGAGACCAGAAAATAATTTTTTAAAAAGTTGTAGAAGCTCGACAAAAAAAAAAAAAAAAAAAAGAAGAAGAATCTGGGTGGGTATAATTGTCGAAAACAGGATGATGTGAGGTAGGGGTTTATACTAAACAAATAATTAAAAATAATAATAAAAACATATATATATAAATAATAATAAAATTATTAATATTTAAAAAAGTATATAAATCATAATAAACAAAATATAAATAATCTAAAATATAGATACAGAAAAGAAACGGGAGGAAAAAGACTAAAAAGAATCACTAAAAGGACAAATTTTTTTTTTGTGTACAGGAGGCTCAAAGAATCTTCATTCGTAAACTCCAACATGACCTCACACCAACTGAAATCCTTGACTTACAGAGTATAAGGAAGATGAGTTGCATTGATGCACATGCCCAGCATCCGGTACTTCCACTCCGCCGTCATAAGATGTAGGTACGCCGTGAGTTTTGTGGTGCATCGGGTTTCCATGGTAAACAATCTGCAGATTAAAAATGAAAAAAAAAATCCCCATGATTTGTCTATTTAACAGCAAAGCCTATACAGAGCCTGGGATGGGCGGGACGGGAGATTCGGCCGTTCATTGATAAAGTTATGCCAAAAACAAACTGAAAGAGAACAAGAGCCCGCCCTCAGGTCACTCATTGTGATGGATGAAAGAGTCCGTAAAAAGACGGAAAGGAGAAGAAGAAGAGATATAAATTCTACGTCATAAATAGTAATATACTAGATTTTATGTTGATAAATAAAAAATTATATAATTTCAATAACTTACAATATAATATTTACAGTGATATTATACAAATGATACAAATAAATATATATATTGCAAACACAGACAATATCTTATATATCAACCGTATTAATAATAAAAAGGAACAGAAATCTATATACAACCAACGGCTGCATGTTGCTCAGTCTGGCAGTTAACAAGGTTCTCACCCTGCCCTCATAGGGGATAGTTATCCTGGACTAGGGCTTTAGGAGGACAAACCTCCAAAACCTTTGAAGAAGCTACATGACCAGGATATAAATCCATGTTCCATAGTCCTGGCTTTGCTAACTAACAACATACACAAAGATAACTCTTGTCCGGGAGAGGTGTATAGATAATAAGGTTGGGCAAATGATGTCAAGTCCAATACTTAATGTAAGGACACATAGAGTCACCATAGACAAACCTCCTGCGGCAGAGAGTTCAAGTTTCATCACTGCTCTTACAGTAAAGAATCCCGTCTAGGTCATGGTAAAAATCGCCTCTCCTCTAGGCGTAGAGGATGCCCCCGTCATGGGATGGATTAGAACCTCCTCTCCTCTAGGTGTGAGAGATTGGCCCCTTCTATGGTGATGTTAGTAGAACCTCCTCTCTAGGCGTAGAGGATGCCCTGCCTATGGTGATGGTAGAACCTTCTCTCCTCTAGGTGTATTAGAGGATGCCCCCTGTCTATGGTGTGATGGTAGAACCACTCTCCTCTCTAGTGTGTAGAGGGATGCCCTGTCTATGGTGATGGTAGAACCCTCTCCTCTAGGTGTAGAGGATGCCCCCTGTCTATGGTGATGGTAGAAACCCCTCTACTCTAGGTGTAGAGGATGCCCCTGTCTATAGGTGATGGTAGAACACCTCTCCTCTATGGTGTAGAGGATGCCCCCTGTCTATGGTGAGGTAGAACCGCCTCCCCTCTAGTTTGTAGAGATGCCCCTGCTATGGTGATGGTAGAACCACCTCTTCCTAGGTGTAGAGGATTGCCCCTGTCTATGGTGATGGTAGAATCCTTCCTCTAGGTGTAGAGGATGCCCCCTGTCTAGGTGTGATGGTAGAACCTCCTCTAGTGTTTAGAGGATGCCCCCTGTCTATGGTGATGTGTGAACTCCTCCTCATGAGAGAGTCCGTCTTAGGTGAACTATCTCCTCTAGGTGTAGAGGATGCCCCCTGTCTATGGTGATGGTAAGAATCTCCTCTCCTCTAGGTGTAGAGGATGCCCCCTGTCTATGGTGATGGTAGTACCACCTCTTATCTAGTGTAGAGGATGCCCCGTGTCTATGGAGGATGTGTAGAACCGCCTCTCCTCTAGGTGTAGAGGATGCCCCTGTCTATGTGATGGAGTGAACTGCCTCTCCTCTAGGTGTAGAGGATGCCCCTGTCTACGTTGTGTGGTAGAGCCTCCTCTCATCTAGGTGTAGAGGATGCCCCCTGCTATGGTGATGTAGAACCACCTCTCCTCTAGGTGTAGAGGATGCCCCCTGTCTATGGTGATGGTAGACCTCCTCTCCTCTAGGCTAGAGGATGCTCCCTGCCTATGGTGATGGTGAACCACCTCTTCTCTAGGTGTAGAGGATGCCCCTGTCTATGTGTGATGGTAGAACCTCCTCTAGGTGTAGAGGATGCCCCCTGTCTATGGTGATGGAGTAGAACCTCCCTAGGTGTAGAGGATGCCCCCCTGTCTATGGTGATGGTGTAGAACCTCCCTCCTCTAGGTGTGTGATGATGTCCCTGTCTATGGTGATGGTAGAACCTACTCTCCCTAGGTGTAGAGGATGCCCCCTGTCTATGGTGATTGAAGAATCTCCTCTCCTCTAGGTGTAGAGGATGCCCCCTTGTTATGGTGATGGTAGTACCCACTCTCATCTAGGTGTAGAGGATGCCCCCGTCTATGGATGAGATGTATGAACACTCTCCTCTAGGTGTAGAGGATGCCCCTGTCTATGGTGATGGTAGAACTGCCCTCCTCTAGGTGTAGAGGATGCCCCCTGTCTACGGTGATGGTAGACTCCTCTCCTCTAGGTGTAGAGGATGCCCCCTGCCTATGGTGATGTAGAACCACCTCTCCTCTAGGTGTAGAGGATGCCCCCTGTCTATGGTGATGTAGAACCTCCTCGAGGTGTAGAGGATGCCCCCTGTCTATGGTGATGGTAGATTTGCCTCTCCTCTAGGTGTAGAGGATGCCCCCTGTCTATGGTGATGGTGAACCTCCTCTCCTCTAGGTGTAGAGGATGCCCCTATCTTGGTGATGGTAGAATCCTCTCTCTAGGTGTAGAGGATGCCCCTGTCTATGTAATGTAGAACCTGCCTCTCTCTAGGGGTAGAGGATGCCCCCTGTCTATAGTGATGGTGGAACCTCCTCCTTAGGGGTAGAGATGCCCCTGTCTATGGTGATGGTAGAACCTCCTCTCCTCTAGGTGTAGAGGATGCCCCCTGTCTATGGTGATGGTGGAACCTCCTTTCCTCTAGGTGTAGAGGATGCCCCTGTCTATGGTGATGGTGGAACTCCTTTCCTCTAGGTGTAGAGGATGCCCCCCGTCTATGGTGATGGTAGAACCTCCTCTCCTCTAGGTGTAGAGGATGCCCCGTCTATGGTGATGATTAGATAGAACCTCCTTCTCTAGGTTGTAGGATGCCCCTGTCTTGGTTGATGGTGTAGAACCTCCTCTCCTCTAGGTGTTGTAGTGGATCCACCCCTGTCTATGGTGATGGTGGAAATGGACGCCTTTCCTCTAGGTGTAGAGGATGCCCCCCGTCTATGGTGATGGTAGAACATCATCTCCTCTGGTGTAGTGGATTCCCCTGTCTATGGTGATGGTAGAACCTCCTCTCCTCTAGGGTAGAGGATGCCCCCTGGTCTATGGTGATGGTAGAACCTCCTCTCCTCTAGGTGTAGAGGATGCCCCCTGTATGGTGATGGTAGAACCGCCTCTCCTCTAGTAGAGGATGTCCCCTGTCTATGGTGATGGTAGACCTCCTCCTCTAGGTGTAGAGGATGCCCCTGTCTATAGTGATGGTAGAACCTCCTACTCCTTCTAGGTGTAGTAGAGGATACCCCCTGTCTACATGGTGATGGTAGAAACCTCCCTCCTCTAGGTGTAGAGTGATGCCCCCTGTCTATGGTGATGGTAGAACCTCCTCTCCTCTAGGTGTAGAGGATGCCCCTGTCTATGGTAATGGTAGAACCTCCTCTCCTCTAGGTGTAGAGGATGCCCCCTGTCTATGAGTGATGTAGAACCTCCTCTCCTCTAGGTGTAGAGGATGCCCCTGTCTATGGTGATGGTAGAACCGCCCTCTCCTCTAGGTGTAAGGATGCCCCCGTCTATAGTGATGGTGGAACCTCCTCTCCTCTAGTGTAGAGGATGCCCCTGTCTATGGTGATGTGGTAGAACCCCCTCTCCTCTAGGTGTAGAGGATGCCCCCTGCGTCATAGGAATGGTGGAACCTCCATTCCTTCCTCTAGGTGTAGAGGATGCCCCTGTCTATGGTGATGGTAGAACGCTCCTCTCCTCTAGGTGTATAGAGATGCCCCCGCTTATGTGATGTGGAAACCTCGCTTTTCCTCTAGGGGGAGCTAGTGTAAAGGATGCCCCCTGTCTATGGTGATGGTAGAAACCTCTCTCCTCTAGGTACTGGTAGCGGATGACCCTTGGCTATGGTGATGGTGGAACCTCCTTTCCTCTAGGCGTAGAGGATGCCCCCTGTCTATGGTGATGTCGTTAGAACCGACATTCAGTTAGGTAGAGGATTGACCAAACCTATCCAGTCACAAGCCTAGTATTAAAGAGATTGTTGGCGGTATAAAAAGATCTTTGGAGAGATCCTTGTACTGTCTATTCAGGTATTTGTACATTGTAATGAGGTCTCCCCTCAGCCGCCTTTTTTTTTTTTATTTGAACTAAATAATTCCAAGTTTAGCAATGTATCTGTATTCAAGTCCCCCCATTCCCCTAATAGTCTTTCCTCTGCACCCGTTAATTAAGTTTACACTTAACCTCATCAGCTATTTCTTCATCCATTCCTCCAGCTTCCACAAATCCCTCTGTAATATTATAATATCTGCCTCTGTATCAATTACTTTACAGAGCTTAGTATCATCTGCAAATATTGAAACAATAGTGTGTACACCCCCTGAGGTAATTAACAAAAATATTTAAAAGAAGTGGCCCCAATACTGACCCCTGTGGCCCCCACTGGTAACATCAACCTAATCTGACAATGTGCCATTAACCCCTTAACGCTCTGCGCCGTAGCTCTACGGCGCAGAGGTATAAGGGATGTATGAAGAGGGCTCACGGGCTGAGTCCTCTTCATACAGAGGTGGGGGTTTTGGCATTTGCCACAAAACCCCACGCTAATAACCGCGTTGGTGCTTGCACGATCGCGGCTATACCTCTAAGCGCCGCCCGCAAAGTCAGCGGGGCGGCGGCGTTTTTTAAAAGCGGCGCGATTGCGGGCGCCGCCACTTTTTTCCGATCGCCACGCACCCGAACGTCATCGGGGGGCGGCGATCGGTTACCATGGTAGCGGCGGTCTCTTTTGCACGAGGCTACATGTTATGCAGGTTCGTTACAATGAGCCAGTGGTCATTGTAATGTAAGACCTTCAAAAACGCCAATATGCATACTGTAGTATTGCCCAGCTAGGGGTAGGATGCGATCTGACCATCTAGGGGTAAGTACCCTAGATGGTCTAAAAAATAGTTGAAAAAAAAAAGAAAAAAAAACGTTATTAAAAAATAAAAAAAATTAATAAATATTTAAGTTCAAATCACCCCCCTTTCTAGAAACGGATATTTATTAAAAATAAACAAACAGTAAAAATCACCAGACCATATAGGTATAGAGCGTCCCACAATGCCCGGCCTGCCCGATCTATCAAAATTATAAAAACGGTTACGGCCGCGGTTGACCTCCGAATGGCGGGAAAAATGGCGCCCCAAATGTCCGAAATGGGACTTTACACCTTTTACATAACAAAAGAATGAAATAAAAAATGATCAAAAAGTCGCACAGACTCAAAATGGTTAGCAATGAAAACGTCGCCTCCATTTCACAAAAAAGACCCCTCACACATTTCGTGCGCCAAAGAGTATGAAAAAGTTATTAGCGTTCCAGAAGATGGACAAAAATTTTTTTTTTTTTCTTTTTGTAACCATTCGTTTAATTTTTGAAAAGTGTAATTAAAACACAAATTTAAAAAACCTGTATAAAATTTGGATATCACCAGCGGATCGCACCGACCAAAGAATAAAGTAGGCATGTTATTTGGAGCGAAAGAGTGAAAGTCGTAAAAACTGGCCACAAGAACGTGACGCACGTGCGTTTTTTTTCAATTTTTCCACTTTGGAATTTTTTTCAGCCTTCGCAGTACACGGCATTTTAAAAATAAATAACATTACGGGAAAGTAGTAAAATTTGTTACGCACAAAAAAGGCCCCACAACAGGTTCTGTAACATAAAAATGAAAAAGTTATGGATTTTTTGAGTTGGAGAGCGAGAAAAGAAATTAGCCAAAAAAAAAACAACCCTCCGTCCTTAAGGGCGGTAATAACGAACTCTGTTTTCTATCACTAAGCCAATTGATTACCCAAAATGCACAGCTTTTCCGCCTATAGTCATAGCAGTCTCATTTGATTTTGCCAACATTTAATGAGGACTGTAAAAATACGTTGGATATAGACTAACATACACACGAGGTCTGAATACACATTTCTCCAGGACCAATACCCAACGCGGCTGAAACCTGCATGGTTACACCTACTGACAGGTTCCGTTGATGATACATTTTTAAACCAGAGGTGTGGTGTTTTTATAGCTCACTCCCATAAAGTCAGTAAAAAGAGGCATGTTAGAGAGAGAAAGGCGTCCATCGATAAGGTGATGACACACAGGTAACGATAATGTGATGGACATTGAAAGGAGGCGCTTGATTGAACCAGAGGACCTGAGAGTCATTCGCTCTGAGCCTTGGGAAAACAAAAAAAAAAAAAAAACAGAAAGAAAATATACAACACCAGTCAACTAGGTTTGCTACAGTGTATTCAGTAGGCATCAAAAGTGATTATAGATCAAGACATGTATCTCCTCGTTCTCTGGGTATACTGGACACTGGGTCTCAGAATCCCAACATTTCAAACATTATTTCTTTCCCCCCAAAAGCACTACACTAGAGTAAATTGAACCCTTAGGCTGTCTCCGTGTCTATACACAGAATAATTGTCCCTACACATATTGATGCCCCTACTTGGTGAACTGTATATTTCTCCTTTAGTAATTAAACTGAAAAAAAAGCCACAATATCCCAAGGTAAATGAAGTGAAGAGAATTGTCTTTTAGTCTATGGGGAATAAACTAAAAGTTCTTCACTTTATCTTGGATTGCTGTGTGGCTTTGAGGATCTTTGGAGAACTTCAAAGGTCCTGAAATGGCTCTGTTGACATGTTATTGAGAGCAGGGGAACAGAGGTTGAAGTCCTTCTATCAGTTAGAAAAATTTGGGTGGCCATGGAGCACTCCAGAAGGGCTTGGGCTGGGTACTGCCCCAAACAGGCCTAGGTTGATACTTGATTGTGCCACAAGTACTTCCTCCCCACTCAGGACAAGGAGGACAGCAATCCTAAATTGTCCCAATATGCAATGTGAAGATGTTGAGAGGTGTTCCCGTCAGACCCTTGAAACCACCCTGCTACTAGGTCTATAAGCAAATTCATAAAGGAAACCTCCCCCACCCCCCCCCCCACCACTTGAAGGGTGGGTTGTAAGAAGGGAAATACCGAGCACTAGCTCAGGCGGAGTGGTGCCGGAGCTATTTTGTTTAGGGCTTAAGTTTGAAAACTGCTGGATCGTGGTTTTAAAACACTTTTTAAACGTTATAGCCGAAGCTGCTTCGGCGCACGGTGGTGGGTACGCGCTCGGATACGAGGGAAGTAGTGAAGGAGGAGAAGCCGCGCGAATGGTTGTGCCGAGTGTGTACCTCCGTGCCACTGAAGCGATTCAGCGTTTAGGACCAACAAAAATAAGTCGGCACCAGCTCACCTGAGTGGTGCTTGGCATTTCAATTTACACCTACCACTTGTTAGGTTTCCTTTAAAGGGCCTGTCCACTTTGACTTCCCATTAAGAAATATTCTCAGACATAACTCATGAAGGCTGTGGTATCTGGGGGTCGCGGGTATTTATGATATTACTCTTTGCAAGTGCTTGTTTCTGACAGTCTGGTGTCGCGAATTCAGACTCGAACATGAAGTAAGATGAGAGCAGAGGCGACAATGAAGAACAAGTCTGGCTTTTTACACTTCGGGAAAAAAGTTTTCCACAGCCTCGAGGTTGTGTTCCAATTCCCGCGGATTGCTATACTGGAACCAGGGGATTTGCCGTCGGCTTCTGATAAGTGCGCTCTGAAGAGTCCACACCTCAGGCAGTTAAGGAGAGAAACGCTGAAAGTAAATGCCCCTGATAATCTGTCAGTAGTGTGCTGCGCCTACCTCCCCACCACACCCTATCCCATGTCTTCAGCTAGATTAACAATCTATTCCCCAAGTGCGGAGATTGTGCAATTACAGGAAACAGCAGAGTGTAGCAGAGAGGAGAACATTTATTTATACACGTTCGGTAAGGAAAATACATTTTCTTGAAGGTTTTCCCACAAACAAAGAATAAGGAGATCATGCTAATTTTTTTAATCAGAATTATAAAAATAACCTGATTTGCCATTTGACAAACAAGATCATCATAAGATTAGAACTTACTCAACTACGACCAAGCCAGCAGAAAAGGGCTCATTGTTTACTAAGGTCGCGCTACTCACTTTCGTCGGAACTATGCACCTTTTTGCACGGAGTGCCACAGGTATTTAAACAGGTGAAAGTGTCTGACGCTGGGGATTTTGTGCATGTGATCGCGATTGAGGCGCAGCTGCCGCGCTTTAAGTGACAGAAATTAGAGGCGGGCATCGGACGATCCGATTATCTACTCTAACTTCCTTACCCCCTTTTAAGGCGCGCACACCCAGGCTCTCACCCCCCCCTTAGCTTTTCTGCGCATCGCTCTCCTTTTGTCCGTCACTTCCTTGACGGTACGTGTTCATCTGGTTGCACGCGGTTCGTATTTGGCCGGTTAACTGAGCACGAGTCAGAGGCCACCTGCTGGATTGTTGCGCAGCGCTGGATTCACTCACTATCTCTTAGCTATTTTTGTTTGTTTTCGTTGTTGCTGTTTTTCTTCTCGGTTTCGTGTTGTCTCTTTGTCGATCCTGCTTCACCTGGGTTCCCTGTTAGTTACCGACCTATTTGGGCGGGATTTAACTCCTTTAAACATTGTGTCGACAAGGACAATGCACTTACATGCACCGGGAAGAAGTGGTGAACTCCTAGGCGGAACCTGAGCGGGGGAGGGAAGCGACACATTGCAGGATATCGGGCGCACACGACCTTAGTGAATCGCGGCGAGTGAATGATCGTCGGATATAATGCACTTTAGTGGGAAACTCCGCGGACCCTGGGATAAGGGGAATGTCCCCATTTCTCTCAGACCTGATGAGTTTCTATAAAGACATCATCTACGCTCTCTCATTCGCCTGTATAGCTCATCCTAATCTACCAGTCATTTATCCCACTTCCAACGCTGGCAAGGGCAAAAAAGCTGTTAAGGTACCAGAAACACAAAGGTGGGATGGCTACAGAACATAGGCAGAAGAAGAAACCCAAACATTGACTGTATGAATTCTTCTCGTTGTGGAGTCCATGTGAGATCTCACCTGTGGCAGGACCAGTTAATATGGGGCTCATTGTTCACAATGTATTATGCTGCAACAAAATGGGTTCAGTGGCACACAAATTTATTTAGTGATAAAGAATTCATACCATGACACAGAATTCAATGTTAGTCATCACAAAATCTGTTTGTGCTTAATACAAAAGTAATATATCGTCCAAATGCCTTTTTGTCATTACAAAAATCCTTTTTGTGTACACAAAAACAATTAGAGTTTTACAGATGACACAAAATATTTTGTGATTGCGAGTGTTTTGTGTGTGGACGAATTAATTCTGTGACAAAAATATAATTGTTTGACCACAAAATTCTCATTTTGTGTCACAAAATACGACTTTTGTCACCACACCATATTATTTGTTCAGGCGAATTAATTTTGTCAGACGAGAATTTACAAAATTGCTTTTGTGTAGCACAAAATTCATTTGTCCACAACAATGCATTTTTCATACAAACAGGCCACCCCATACATAATGATACAGCATTAAACTGAAAAAATTAAACCGATGAGATGAGGTGTGTTGTAGGAGGAATAGTGATTGAAAGGAGAAGAAGATGGACGCCTTATACAGGTCATGGGTCACATGGGTTGAGGAAGGGTGAAAAATATAGAAAACAATTTAGGGGGTCTAGATGAAGAGTAAATTATGGATCAAAGAAAAGAATTAGTTGCATGGTTGAGCCATGAATAAATGTTCAGATACACAGGAATGGCCAATGGTATATAATACAAACAAAGAGATGCAGCAATATGCGCAATATGAAATTGATGTATTAAAAAATACTACTGGTATACACACAACAAAAAAAAGACATAGACTAATGTACACTCACCGGCCACTTATTAGGTACAACCTGCTAGTGATCTTACTGGGTTGGACCCCCTTGCCTTCAGAACTGCTCAGTCTTCATGGCATAGATACAACAAAAGTGCGGGACAGTCCTCAATGAGTTTCGTGAGTAACATAGACAGGATGCATCACACAAGTTGCCTGCGATTGTCCGGCTGCAATCCACTGATGCGAATCTCCCGTTCCCACCCATCCCAAAGAGTGCTCATTAGGAGTGAGATCTGTGAAGGCTGTGGAGGCCATTTGAGTCCCCAGTGACACTCATTGTCATGTTATAAGAAAACCAGTCTGAGTAGATCGCTTTATGACTTTTCCTGCCTGAAACTGAAATAGCCATCCACTGTTGGGTACCACTGGTGGTCATAAAGGAGCATGGGACATGGTCAGCAACCAATAATCGGGGTAGGCTTCTGGGCAGTTAACAACGATGTCAATTGGTACCAAGGGGCCAAAGAGTGCCAAGGAAAAACATCCCCGCAACCATGGACACACCACCACCAGCCTGAACCGTTTGACACAGGCCAGGGATGGTGCCATGATTTCATGTTGTTTTGACGCCAAATTCTGACCATAACCATCCGAATGTACAGCAGAACGGGAATCACTTATCAGACCAGGCAACGTTTTTCAACTTTCTTCTTACTGCCAATTTCGATGGCTTGTGGCAATTGTAGCTCAGTTTCCTGTTCTTAGCGAAAAGGAGTAGGGCAACCGGGTGTGGTCTTCTAGCTGGTGTAGCCCATGACTGCCTCAAAGTTGGAGTACTGATGGCTTTCCTGCTACCTTGGTTTTGTAGGGTGGCCGATTTGAGTCACTGTGCTCTTTCTCTCATGCTCGAACCAGTCTCCCTATCCTCTGACTCTGGCATCACAACGGCATTACGCCCAACAGGAATGCGCCGCTCCACTGGATGTCTTTTTCGGGACCATTCTCTGAAAACCATAGAGAGGTTGTGCGTTGAAAATACCCATAGATTGCAGCAGTCAGTATTTGAAATACTGCAGACCAGCCCTTCTGGCACAACAAACACATGCCACGTTCAAGGCCTCAAATCACCTTTTTTTCCTTCCCATACTGTGCTCGTTTGAACTGCAGGAGATGTCTTGGACCATTGTCTACAATGCCTAAACGCCCATGTCATGGCTGATTTGAAAATTAAGTGTTAACTGAGGCAGTTGGACAGGGTTGTACTACCTATATAAAGTGGCCGGGAGTGTGTGAGTGTATACACCAAGTGCAAACATAGATCATAGTAAAGGGTTTTAAAACAAAAGCCATCAAGTCGCCAAACCTCCTACATTATATTGCATTGATCCAGGAGGCAAAACCCTGCAGTGCTAGCCAATTGGCATATTGACCCGATTTATAGCAGATCTGAATAAACTGCCTGGAGCAACAGAAAATGCTAACAAAAGTTTATTCCAAATGATGTTAATATTATTGCTCTCAGAAAAAGTCCATTCAGGCCTCTTCGTGGAACAGGTACATAGAGTCCGAGATAAAGCCTCCTCCCACAGAGAGATCCATAGTCTCACTGCTCTTACAGTAAAGACCTTTGCTCTATTACCAAATATACACGGAAGACAAAGCCACACGTATATGTATTATATATATAGATACACACACGTACAACAAAACCACATATATACAGAGGTACCAAACAAACATATGTGGGAAATCTCTGCGGGCAGATTACTTACCTGGTCCTGTCGCGACTCCAGTGGTGCGTTGTCTCGACGAGGATTCAGGTTGTGGCGCCGATGACTATCATAATGTATATCGTGCGTCCGTGTGTCCTGCATCCGTCGCTTCTGTGCCGAGGTCCACCGGAATTCACTCGTTTCTTCCGGGGAGGGATGTAAGTGGTGGTCTTGCCGACACAACCTAAATGTAAATTCTGCGCGTTATCGGAATGGTTAAAATTGTAGCTCCATTGGAGGAGTTAATGTAGATCATCATACAGAACTAACTACAGGCAGTCCCCGGCGTAATTAGAGAAGATAGGTTCCTTAGGTGTGTATTAAGTTGAATTTGTATTGTAAAGTCGGAACTGTATATTTTATAATTGTAGCTCTAGACAAAAAAAAATATTGTACACAATGACAATTGGATTTTCAAAATTTTTAGCTGTAATGGGACCAAGGATATACTATAAAAGCTTCATTACAGACACCTTACAAGTGATCATTGCAATCTCCGGGCATATAGTAACATCCAGAGGAGTATCAGAGGTCAATGACTATGACTTATTGTTATCTTTTTTTACTTATTCATTGTTTTTTTTTACTTATTTAATTATTCCATCTCTCTATTTTTTGCAGTTACATAATTACAATCAGTCCTGCTTTTATGAATCGTCCTTTATACAGAACAGAATGAATTCACTGAAAAAGGGGCACTATGTCCCCCAAAACGCATTGTGGTTTTATGACCTTTTATGTTCAATAAAATCAGTTCTGCGTATGACTGTATTCGAAAACCTGAATGTGGTTCGGTGGTGTGCCTTCCCCTACAAACCATATTCTCAAACACATCGGCCATTAGCACCCCAAGCTGAGGAGAATAGGACATTGCCAACTAAGCATAACCAAGAATTGGGCTGTATACGTTGCACAACCACAGCGGCTGAGGGACGAACATTTATCATGTATACAGTCGTACTCTCAATGATAATGTTTCCCCTTTTAATCTCCACCGCTCTTCTATCACCAGGAGGGGAGATTACAGACTTAGGCGCTGCATGCACCTGCCGTGAGCCCGCCGCACGTAGAACGGCGGGCACACGGCAGCGCGGGGAGAGGGAGGGGAGGTGAGCGCAGCCCCCCCCGCCCCTATCATTAGCGATGCATGCCGCAGTGCCAGTAATACGGGAAAAGATAGATCATGTCCTATCTTTCCCGGGCTAGGAGCGGTACGGGCCGGCACGGGGCTGCAACACGTACCGCTGCCGTAGGGCGCCCGGAGCGCCCATAGAAGTGTTGGCGGGACGTATCTCGGCGTTATACGTCGGCCGTCTATCTACGTCCCCCCATACTGTAGTGTGAATGACAGCCTTAGGCTACATTCACATGACAGTGGGGGATGTGATGGAATATGTTCGAGGCTTGGGGCGTATATAGATCGTCCCTGTAGGCCGACAATGGATAAACAGAACAAGTAGGAGCCGAGCAGCTACAGTTTGGGCCACCATACCCGAGGGAAAGTTTGGACAGTCACGATCTTTCCCCATATTATGGCACGTGTACAGAGGTATGTCAATGGAGGAGAGGCTTGGGGGGAGGGGAAAGAGCAGCACCCATCCTTCCCTCCCATGACCCGATGTGTGCCTACCGCTCAACGAATGGACAGGCACACATTTCGCTGTGAAGTAGCACAAAGGACATAAGAAGACACCCCCGTCCAAAGAGAGAAGCATCTAATGCCCATCTCTTATACTCCAGGAGAGCGCACCTTCACCAGGTAACCCACATGTTCTAACCACCTCATCCGGACCGGGATTGCGTTTGTACCGCTGATATAATGTATAACCACACACTATATATATAAAATTATAGGTGGGGTTGGTTAACTACATAACGGGGTGTGGAATGGGTTATTTGGGATGGAGTCTATTAGGAGGGTATGGGGGTTATGTTTAATTTGTGGGCGTGGTATTGTTGGTTCAATGAAGTGGATATCTTGTTTGGTGGAGTTTGTTTTATGCTGGGATATTAAAAGTGGGTGGCTATGTGTATAAGGTGTTATAGTGTTTGTAACATTATTGTTATTAATTTATACATTTTTTGTTAGTGTGCTCAGTGTGAATGAGAATGGACAGCTGGTGCGTATTGTATATATGGTAATAAAAGCTGTGTAACCAAGACTTAGTCAGATAAATGATGCCAGGTAATGTACAAAACTACGGAACTTTTAGTGTATATATTTGTAACTATTTTTTCGTCGGTGATTTCTTGACTAGAAAATGACGGGGCAGCGGCAGTACAATTGGCTTTCTATTTAGTATGATGTAACATTTCTGACGGAAGGGATAGTCCGATTTCCTAGTGTGGTTTCTAACAAAAGTCCTTGCTATAGAGAGCTCCAACCGTTTATTATCGACATCTCATAACAGAAGAGAAATTGGAGGCCTCCATTACCACAGAAGTCATACCATGCACACTCATCAGTATCATGAAAGGTTAAAGGGGGACGCGGTGGGTTTTACGTTATACAAGTCAAGGGCGCGAGGAAGGTATCAGCCCAGTATGTGCTTTGTTAGGGAGGGGGGGCAGCATTTGTGCGGGGGCTGGTTGGTCTGAGATTTGTGTCCTGAGCCCGGACCCCTCTCGTCATGGACATAATCAGGGGTCTTGTGCAATAGTGATGGTCATACATGAATTTTTATACAGAATAAAAGACTCTAATATCAGAAAAGTGTGGACAATTTTGCCAAGGGTGTGTATTTTTTTTCAAAAAGGGCTCCCCTAAAAACTGTAGGGATCGGCGCAGCACTGGACTCCATGGAAGGATGGATTTTGACATATTTAGGGCCCCCCGACACAATCTCACACAGGCAGATTAACCAGGGCCCCTGTTGTTTGAATATGTGTGGCCCCTGAAGTTGGAATCACTTACCTACACATGGGACAAGATCAGCTTCTTAGGGAATGGAGGGATACGTCCCTTCTTTCTGTGGCCTGCTTTTAAAGATGTGGTTTCAGGACATCGAAGGTGTTCATGTGTATGAGGCAGGAAGAAGGATTTGACAACACCCTGCCAACAGCAGTGTGCTTTGCCAAAGTAACCTTCCAACAGGATATAATGGGAATCATTGAGACTGATCCACCCTCAGGAGCCCTCAAGTGTCTATAAATGGTAATGCAGCTGGGTAACTATCTGCCTTGAGGACCACGGTTCCGCAGATGCTTGGTTGGATAATCCCGCTTGCACTCTACAAGTGAGTTTATAAAAACCATAGTGGCTGGAGAAAGTTCTATGCCAGACGACTTCAATTCTGAGTTCAGATGAAGCACATGTGCCTGGACACTGCTGCCAGGACACACAGGCGCCTACAATAAGGATTCTCTAGTCTTACCTTTCGGAGTCGCAATATAAACTCCTGCGAAGGAGCCCCTCATCTTCCACCTAAAAGCGGCTCTCCAGGCTGGGAGGCAGGCTTTGCCGAAACCAATCAAACCAGGCAACTTGAACAGTTAAGCCGTTATCTGATGTTGTGGAGCCTTTCATGAATAAAGGAATGTTGTGGTTAACATCCCTCATCTCCAGCGTGTAATCGCCACAGGCTGCTAACACCAAGGGCACCCCATTTATTAACGAGGAATCCCTGACACATACATCGAGGCACTAGGGCAGCATTTCCCTCTTTATTGTAATCTATCGCGGTGATACCGGAGCCCGGTGTGGACTAGGCCTCTTCCTCCGGTCCAGCTGGAGAAGGTCATGACCTGCTGGTTTCCCTTGCGTTTTAACAACTAATCCGCTATAGCTATCCGATAGGATACATTGCTGTCATCTACGACCAAAAGGAGGTTTATAAACCTGTACTATGTCTGCCTGCCTGAGGGAGTAAATGTGCATATTAAGATCTACGTTCGTGAAAATATTTATTGTTCTGCAGGATCCCAGGCTGTCTGATGATTGGTTGCAGCTTAGCATGTGTGGCATTAGATCTGCCAGTAGTATTATATGCAGGAGCTGATAGTGGGAACTCAATCTTGAGATTTCTTCTCTACACACTGATTATTGTTATTCTTTGTGCTAATTCAGCAGAGCCAATCTGGCCTCCTCATGGATATAACATGTGCGCCTTCTGACTCAAAGATCAAGGCTGAGGTTTATCTTATTCCTGGGAGTGCCCCAGGGGGGCACAACCTCACTTCGTGCCTCTTCCTGCTGGAATTGATGGGCACAGATGAGGGTCTGGTCTCCCGGATCAAATAATTTCTAGGACACCACTAAAAAAACCCAACCACTCGCGCACAAGGGATCCCAGCTCCGCCCCCACACTACGGTAAGTTACCCTGTGGTAAGATTGCACATGCCTTCATATTTTTTCTTGCGGTTATGTTCTCTGTCCTTATGATGATGGATCACAGACAATGGCGGTTATGGCAATAGGCTAACAAGACGTTTACCGTCATTATAGTGCGTTTCATGTCTCCAGCGGGTTGTTATAATTAGCTGTAGTGATATTCGTATAATGCGTATTGGAGGATCTTTTTCATTGATTTTAATAGATTACTTATCCATAAGGTGGTTATCCGGTGCACATCCAGGGGGATGCAGGGTCCTATCTCCAGTCTGGGGCTCTTCAAAACACTGTAGGGTCAATAGATGAAGAAAAAACCGCTGCTCTGTATCGGAGGTAAGAGCACCGCAATGATGTAGTATATTCTGATAGACTGTTTGCATTGTATTGGAAATATACAGCAGCTATTGCTGGGCTTTAACCCTATGGTGACATCCACCTTATCCATCATGGCAGAGCTACCTGTTCAAACTAGCGCTAACCAGTCAGCGTTTTACACCGTAGAGACCCCCTGGGCCAGGGTCTTTCGTGATTGGATTTAGTTTTAGACCATAGAGTGGTCTAATTAAACCATATATAACATCCCTTTTAATAGATGGACTTGCAAATAAATAGAACAATTGCAGTCTAGGAACATAGTAAAGCATCCCGAGAGCTTACACCCGAGATAACGTGAGCAGGAAGAGGGTTTGTAGTTAAGTAGGGGGACACCTGGATTTATAGGTTCCTATGGGGAGGGTGGACACAACAGAGTATATTGACACTAAGAGGGGTGAAACGCATGGTTGTATTGTGCCGGTTAAGTAGTCCTAAGGTGTTGTGTCTTCTCTGGCCTCACAGATTTCACCCTTTAAAGAGAATCCTGTCAGCAGTTTTAACCAGGGACAGACTTTTGCAGGGGGGGGACAAGGACCCAGGGATAGGGCCAGTAGTAATGGCAAGAGCGTGTAGGTCAGACCTTGGTTGTTGTGTAGTAATAACTGGGACTGTTGTTAAAAAGTCAGTTAACAGCCCTAGAGAGCTTTGCTATTCCACAGCCTACTCCCCTCCAAGAGAGGAGGACTGTATCACAATTTGGTAAGATATTAACAGCAGTACTTAAGGCAGAGGGGAGGCGCTTGTGGAGCGGTCAGGCCAAAGAGCAGAAAGGTTCTTCAGGCGAAAGGCACTCGACAAGAGCACATTGCAAGAGTGCAATCACTGGATTCAAATTTCACTTCTCACAGCTGGTGCTGCTATTATTCACACACAACAGAGATGATAACACAGATGCTCTAGGGCTTATAACACGCATTTTTCGGCGTTTTTAAGTACGTCAAAACTGATTTGATGATTTCTTTCAGGGCACACAGATGAATTGGAGGGTGCCTCGGACTGGGGGTGTACAGGAGTTGCACTCAAGTGTTATGTGGCTTCGTTGCACTTGTAAGGGGGTTTTGTAGTGCAGTCGTGGGTTTCCCCTCACCTCCCTGGGTTACCCATACCATTGGGGGTTTTTATAAGCTGTGCGCACGGGCGTGATGCTTCTCTTGGCCCGAGCCCCGGTTGATGTGAAAATGTCCTCCATACTGTTACTGTTGGTGTTTTTGAGGTCCTTTCTTTGTACTTCCTAATTGTTGGGAGTCACGCTGGCGGTGGTTTATGGGTAAATAAAAGAAGAGAACTTGGATGGAGATTGAGATTTGGAACGAGATTTGCCGGCAAGACGCAGTTGTTGGCGGGAGTCGGCGAGCAAACCGATGTCGGGCAGTGCGGTTTGCACCAAGTATAAATAAACATACAAACAGGCTTGTTAAGTATGGAGGTTTTGGTTAAAATGTTAAATAAAGCTGTGACCTTTTACAACCCAACAGGAAGCGCTCATGCCACTTTTATTTGGGGGGATGTTTGGAGAGTTATCAATGTTATACTAGGGTCGGTTTAAAGTCTTATTGGGGAAACGTGGGTTCAAGTTATAACTCCCAGTCTTTACTCCATACTAGGGTTCAGCCCCGTGCCAAGGTAATTTAAAGCGGCAGCCCGGGGACCTTAGAAGGTCAATGCAAAAAATGATCACCTTAACGCAAATATCGTGGGAGTGGGAGTAGGTGGGAGGGGGTGGGAGGTTTGTGTAGAAGAAGAAACGGAGAGTGTACAAAATAAGCCCTCACACAGGTCTGTACACATAAAAATGAAAAAGTTATGGATTTTTGAAGTTGGAGAGCGAGAAATTAGCCAAAAAACCCTCCGTCCTTAAGGGGTTAATAACGAACCTCTGTTTTCTATCACTAAGCCAATTGCTTACCCAAATGCACAGCTTTCCGCCTAGTCCTAGCAGTCTCATTTTATTTGCCAACATTTAATGAGGCACTGTATAAAATACGTTGGATATAGACTAACATACACAGAGGTCTGATTACACATTTCTCCAGGGACAATACCCAACGCTGGCTGAAACCTGCATGGTTACACCTACTGACAGGTTCCCTTTGATGATACATTTAAAGCCAAGTAGTGGTGTTTATAGCTCACCTGTCCCATAAAGTCAGTAAAAAAGAGCATGTTAGAGAGAAAGGCCGTCCATCCGATCAGGTGACTGACACACAGGTAACGATAATGTGATGGCATTGTAAAGAGAGCTTGAACCAGAGACCTGAGAGTCATTCGCTTCTGAGCCTGGAAAACAAAAAAAACAGAAAATTATACAAAACCAGTCAACTAGTTTGCTACAGTGTATCAGTTTAGGAATCCAAGTTATTTAGCTCACAGAGCATTGTATCTCCCTCTGTTTCTCTGGGTATACTGGACACTGGGGTCTCATAACTCCCAACATTTCAAACATTATTTCTTTCCCCCAAAGTCACTTACACAGAGTAAATTGAACCCTTAGGCTGTCTCAGTGTCTATACACAGAATAATTTGTTCCCTACACATAATGCTGCCCCTACTTGGTAACTGTATATTTCTCCTTTAGTAATTAAACTGAAAAAAGCCACAGTATCCAAGGTAAATGAAGTGAAGAACTTGTCTTTTATGTCTTTGGGGAATAAACTAAAAGCGATTCACTTTATCTTGGATGCTGTGGCTTTGAGGATCTTTGGAGGACCTTCAAAGGTCCTAAAATGGCTCTTGTGTACATGTGTATTGAGAGCAGGAACAGAGGTGAAAGTCCTTCTCAGTAGAAAATTTGGGTGGCCATGGGCCTCCAGAAGGCTTGGGTCCTGGGCTACTGCCCAAACCGCCTAGGTTGCTACTGATTGTGGCCACAATTACTTCCTCCCACTCAGGACAAGGAGACAGCACCCCTAAATAGTCCCATCTGAATTTGAGATGTTGAGAGGTGTTCTCTTCAGAACCTTTGAACCACCCCCTGCTGCTAGGTCTATAAAGCAAACTTGAAGTTGTAGGTGTAAGATGGAAATACCGAGCACCAGCTCAGGGTGAGCTGGTGCCGGAGCTTATTTTTGTTAGTGTTTTAAACCGCTGTATCGTGGTTTAATCACTTTTTAAACTTTCTAGCCGAAGCTGCTACGGCGCACGGTGGTACGCGCTCGGCGCACCGTGTGCGCGGCTACGTAGGAAGTGAAGGAGAGCCGCACGCGCGGTCGTGCGCCTAGCGCGTCCCTCCGTGCGCCAAAGCAGCTTTGGCTATAAAGTTTAAAAAGTGTTTTAAACCGCGATGCAGCAGTTAATAACACTAACAAAAATAAGCTCCGGCACCACTTCAAGTGGTAGGTTTCCTTTAAAGGGGCTGTCCACTTTGACTTCCCCATTAAGGAATAGTCTCAGCATATAACCCATGAAGGCTGGTGGTATCTGGGGTCTCGGTTATTATGATATTACTAAAAATTGTATTTCCTTCTGGAACGTGTATAAATAAAATGTTCTCCTCTCTGCTACCCTCTGTCTTTCCTGTAATTGCACAATCTCCGCACTTGGGGAATGAATGTAATCTACGAGCTGAAGCACATAGGCGATAGGGATGATGGTGGTGGGAGGGATGGCGCAGCACACATATGACAGATATCAGGGGTCATTTACTTTTCAGCGTTTCTCTCTTTAATGCCTGAGGTGTGAGACGTCTTCAGAGGAGGGGCGAGCAACCGTTTATCAGAAGACCGAGTGCCAAATCCCTGGTGGCAAGTATACAAGCGCTGTGAATGGAATAAGCACCCCCTCGATGTCTTTTTGCGGTTCTTTTGCATGAGAATTCCGAAGTGGAAAGACACCATGCTTTTGCTAGTTTGTCTCCAATTAAGCGCGGACATCCCCCCCGTTTTTCGTGTGTTCAATCCCTTTCCTTTTTCCCCCCCCCATGTCGTATTTCTGCTCCCACAGAACACGCAGGACTCGGGTCTAAGGAAAACAAGCACTTGCCAACGGAGCTTATTTTTGTTAGTGTTTTAAACTGCTGTATCGTGGTTTAAAACACTTTTTAAACTTTATAGCCGAAGCTGCTTCGGCGCACGGTGGTACGCGCTCGGATACGTAGGAAGTGAAGGAGAGCCGCGCGCATGGTGTGCCGAGTGTGTACCTCCGTGCACTGAAGCAGCTTCAGCGGTTTAGGACACTAACAAAAATAAGCTCCGGCACCAGCTCACCCTGAGCTGGTGCTTGGCATTTCCATCTTACACCTACCACTTGGTAGGTTTCCTTTAAAGGGGCTGTCCACTTTGACTTCCCCATTAAGAAATATTCTCAGTACATAACTCATGAAGGCTGGTGGTATCTGGGGTCTCGGTTATTATGATATTACTAGACTTATTCCATTCCAGATGTCAAATGACGGGAATGTGGGCAGAGAAAGCTCTTACACGTGAGGAGCGCGTGGTAGTGAAGACCCCCTCCTTGTCCTGGTGTGAACACACATCAAAAGATAGGCTTTGATCGGTCCATCAATGAAATCTGCAGCAAAGTCAACGCCACAAACTCCCAGCATGTGATGACGATGGCCCATGTCCTCTTCTCGAGCTCTGCTGAGTATTACTGATATGTCTGCAACAGAAGAATATGATAAGAATTCTTTATTTTATATAGTGCAACACAGATTAGCAGCGCTTGCCACAAAGCTTGACAAATTGGTCCCTGACCCCAATGGGGTACAATCTAATCAACCACACAGTAGTTTTGGAGGGTGGGAGAAACCGGAGGAAACCACGCAAACAACTGAGAGAACCTACAAACTCTTTGCAGATGTTGAACTGAGACAAGAACCGGAACCCAGTGTGTGTACTGTGCTGTGCCAGATATCAGGAAGAGTCAGTAGGACGCGCTGTGCCAATATTAAAGGATAGAGTAGTAGATGCACTTGCCCATATTACAGGATAGGAGTAGTAGGACTGCGCTGTGGCCCATATATACGGATAGGATGAGTAGTAGGACGCGCTGTGTGCCCTATAATACAGGATAGGGGAGTAGGACTGGCGCTGGCCCTATAGATACAGGATAGGGGTAGTAGGAATGCGCTGTGTCATATATATACAGGATATGGAGTAGTAGTACTGCGCTGTGTCCAATATTACAGGATAGGGTAGTGTAGTAGTACTGTGCTGTGCCCATATTACGGATAGCGGGGTAGTAGGACTGCGTGTGCCCATATATACAGGATAGAGTAGTAGGACTGACTGTGCCCAATATACAGGATAGGAGATGTAGGACTGCACGTGCCCATTATTACAGGATAGGAAGTGTGGACTGCGCTGTGCCCATATATACAGATAGGAGTAGTAGGACTGCGCTGTGCCAACTAACAGGATAGGGGGTAGTAGGACTGCGCTGTGTCCATATATACAGGATAGCGTAGTAGTACTGCGCTGTGCCCATATATACAGGATAGGAGTAGTAGGACCATGCGCTGGTGCCATATACAGGATAGGAGTAGGGAACGACGCTGTGTACACATATATACAGGATAGGAGTAGTAGGACGCGCGTGTGCCCATATATAAGGATAGGAGTAGTAGGACTGCGCTGTGCATATAAACAGGAAGGGTAGTAGGAATGCGCTGTGTCCGTATATAACAGGATTAGGAGGAGTCGTACTGAGCTGTGCCCGTATATACAGGATAGAGGGTAGTAGGACTGCGCTGTGTCCGTATATACAGGATAGGAGTAGGTATGCATCAGCCTGTGCTCCGTTATATACAGGATGAGGAGAGTAGTACTGCGCTTGTCCATATATAAGGATAGGAGTAGTGTATGTACGCGTGCATATCGCATGAAGAGGGTATGCGCGTCCCATATAACAGATAGGAGAGTGAGGACAGCGCTGTACCCATGCATAATAAGGATAGGGTATAGGGATAGCGCTGTGCCTGTGCCCATAATAACAGGATAAGAGTAGTAGGACTGCGCTGTGCCCAATATATACAGGAAGGAGTAGGCTAGCGCGTGCCATACAGTGCTAGGGAAGTGACTCGCTGTGCCCATAATACAGGATAGGAGTATAGGACTGCGCAGCTGTGCCATATACAGGATAGGGATGGTAGTTAGGACCTGGCTGTGGCCCATATATACAGGATACGGATAGGAGTAGTAGTGATCATGCGCTGTGCCCATATATACAGGATAGAGTTGCGTAGGTAATGCGCGGATGCCCATATATACCTGATAGGGTAGTAGGACGACGCTGTGCCCTATTAAACGGATAGAGGGTAGTAGGTAACTGCGCTGGTGGCCCATATATACGATAGGAGTAGTAGTAGCGCGTGACTAAACACAGGATAGTAATATGGAGGCCATACGGTAGGAGTAGTAGTACTGTACTAGGCAACAGGGACACGGATAGGAGTAGTACTGTACTAGTTCCCTTCATATCGGGATAGGAGTAGTATATTGTGCAGACGTGATTAGTAGTCTGGCATTCTCTATTCCGTACTAGTTTTTTAGTACTCCACAGTGCTAGGAGTGCAGTGCTTATTTGAGACTTTTTTTGTGTTTGTTATGAAGATTTTAACGTTGTTTTTTTTATTTCATATTTCTGTTGCTGTCAGAGAACAGATAAAACGTTAGACACCCTTCTCGCTGTTCATCTTGGTGACCACTCATATCCTTAACACAAGCCATAGGACTGTTGCTGATAGAGTTCCACTCACTGGTCCACAAGCAGTGATCTTGACGATTGGGAAGGTGTTCTAATTGTGTATAAGATGATAAAATTATAGATCAAACCACACATTCAGCTCTGTATACTGACATAGTGGCCAATTTTTCCATTCTATGGATGTCATGGCCTTAGTGTGCTGATTAAGACTGGGTTTACAGGTTGCAGATGATCTGAGAGAGGCCATCCTTTGGAGAAAAAGCCCCTGACTAAATCGAAAACCCTATGTAAAAAAAAACAATAGAATAAATCTAATTTATTTTCACTCATACTATTACAAGCCGTAGTCAAATTGAGGGTCAAATTGAAAGTGTTTTGTTCATAAGTTTTTGCTAATTGAACAGGTTGTTGGCTTAGTGACAAACAACCATCATACCACTATAGTCACTGACGCACGCATGTGAAACAGCATTGGTGGAGACTGTACGATTTTTTAATAGTTTTTGTAACGTTTTTTAAAATATAAAACCGAATAACCCGTTTTATATTTGGTTCCGTATTGCAGCATCATAGAACGACCCCTCAAATATGCTTCATGATTTATTTTTATATATGTTCTGGGTAAAGGGGCGGGGCTGCATTTAACTGTTTGTAGGAGTTCACTGAATTATTTTATTTAAAAAACAATTTTCGTCTTTTTTCATGCTTTTTAGCCCCCCAAAGCTAACCCTTTAACCTTGTTGGCTGATTACCGCCTACCATATAGCAATTGCATATGATATCTAGAATAGTGATAAATGTGCCCCGGTTTTAAGCAATCCGTTTATAAAAAGCACTGTTTTTAAAAAACCGCTGCATTTGTTTATACTGCATGCGTAAAAAAGGGGTTCAAAAAACACGTTCACCCAAGCCTAACAGTGCGACGCCATGTGTGCATCACACCCTATAAAGATCCTTGACCCTAATGAACTGACCCGAGCTCATACAGACCCAGCTGCCATGGGAACAAACCATCCGCCCTAAGACTCACAAGGGAGTTGACGATCAAACACACAAAGGAGAGGGGGCAACAGCGCCGCCGGGACTATACCTGACGCGGCCGCAGGTGATGGACAGTGTCGTCATCTGTGCCACAAACCCACCCGCCAATGGCCCTTTGATCATACACCCTTAATGTCCTCTTGGCGTCAGTATCATTGTACGTCAATGAGGTGTGTAAACTTCCATTTACACAAGTATTTCAGAGCAACTGAAGGTACGGGAATGACGGGTCATAATTTGGCAGACGAACTTTGAGCCCGGAACCTTGGACCGCTGATTTGTACATCATGATTCATGGCTACAATCCTGGTCCAGCTTCTATGTCGTTGTGAATGAGGACTTAACGTTGATCACTTGTAGACAGGGCGGAGCTTCCGCCACCTCATAAAAACAATGGGAGACTATTTATCAGAATGGTCTGAGGTAAAATTGTTGGGAATGAAAGCCAGAACAGTTTTCTGCTTCCTCAAGACACTTCTGTACATTTCCCCCATTTGTGGTTGTTTTGGCATGCTTATTAACCCTAACCCAACGCAGAACGACAAAATTAGCCGTTGACATGGATCATTAACTTTTTTCATTAATGTTTAAAAAACTGGATTTTTTTGTGCCACACCATCTTGGCGTTTCGCATAGCAACCCATCAGAGTCTCAGCTTCCAAGCCTAACTTGCCGTGTGGAAAAGAAACCTGTCCTGCGCATTGGTTGCGTTGGCCCATATGAAGGAGCCATGTAGTTTGGGCTGATCTGATGTTGTATGTGGGTCTGTTTAACATGCGATTATAATCTCTCTAACACACAAAACATCATCAAAAACCGCACCTGTATAACACACCTCCCAGGGCGCCCTTCACACGTCCATCTAGCGACGCGCGTTCATCAAGCGGACGCTACGACGCATCACCAGGGGCGGCAGGAGTTGGAGCAAGACGATCGCATATACTCATTTGCCTAGAGAAACCGCTGCGATGGACGGTATTTTGAATCGCATGTGTTTGCCCGGGCAAAGATCATGCGGATCTCGTGCGAACCGCGAAACGCCCCCGCCTACTGTGCGCTAGCGTGCGTTATGAACCACGACGATAGCGGACACGTATGGTGAACGCGCCCTTCAGCTGGTTCGCCTGTATGAGCCCCATGCGTTTCCAAAGATTACAATGTTCTTACATACACGTAGTTAAACGCCGAACGTGTTAACACATCAGGGTTACACAACGTGGTGAGACCAAAGCAATAGCAAAGGCCGCATATATTTTTGAAACTTTTCAGATTTTCTTTTTTTTTTTTATACACTTTTACAAATTTTGTTTTACGTTCATGGTATTAAGTGCATGTTTTATCGTTCTAAAATCTACTGGCAGTGGAAATGCTCTGGATTTTTTCATTAAAGGGTGTGGGCTTACCAGGTTTTACTATATCCCCTACACACGGGTAGGTAATAACAATCTGATAAATAATGACAGCAGATGCAGTGACGCCAAGCACCTGTCCATTGGTGTGACCATCACCCTCATTGGCTCTATGATTGGTTCAGCAGTCTCAGCCAGTCCCCAACTCTGAAGAAGCTGGGTCCGTTTCCATCCACTTAAGGGGCGTTTCACACATTGCGGGTTTTTGGTTGTTGATATTTGAAACGCAATTGCAGTAGTGCGTGATGGTGTTTATCTTCCTCACATACATTCTGTTTACTTACTGTTAACATTAGTCGTTAACAAGCTAAATCAGGCAAATCACCCTTTTCGCCCATCTGTCTGAAATGCGGTTTTCTAAAGCCGGTCAATGAAAAAACTCAACAAATGATGGAGTCCAAACCAACGACAGCTAAATTCTACTGCTGCTTCTCCTTCAGCTTCGTAGTGGGACGTTGGAAATTTGCTGAATGCACCGTGAATACTATTCCGAAAGGAGCAAAGATCTTACTCAACCTGCCGGTCCTCTGATACTGAGAAATCACAAGGACCTGGCACATTATTCTGATCCTGGTCAGGCCGTCCAGTTCGAGGAACGCCCCCATTCCGAATCCAGATTGAGCTATCCCCTTCTTGTGATAGCGATAAGAAGAAAACCTCACGAAGGAGTTTTTTTGAGGATCGATGATATTATGCACTGCTTTATTCCAAAATAGGCACAATTCACTGACTCTGTGTTTTGAGAGTATGAAATTTAAGCGCATAGATGGATGAATGGATTAGACTATGACAATCCCAGATTTGCAAACGGCATATGGTCAGAGATTGGCCGACATGTTTGTTATTGAGAGAAAGCTACAACTTTAGAGTACCAACATGAATTTGAACGCGCAAGTACCGCCACACTGAAAATCTGGCCAACCGACATTTGCGATGTATTCCCCATGAAGATCACTTTGTGTCACCATGGCTTTATTCACAATTGAAAAGGGGTTGATGAATTACGATACATAAATGTAAAAAACACACCCATAAATTAAAGCTTTTTTTACCAATTTTATAAAAAAACCCCATCTGCTGTATAGAATTCTGCCTGTATTCTAGCATTTTGCAGTCAACAGGGGCAGTATTTAAATAGAGGGAGGTCCAGGGGCTCCTTCCTTGTCATATGTAACTACCAATACAGTAAACATATACTCTACGTGGTTCCCTGTACATTGTTAATAGATGGTGATGTTACTTACAGGTTTATCACCGCGTGTCGCCATTGAGGTAGAAGCGTCATTCCCAAAACTCATCAAAATTCCCAGCGCAAATATAGGGTCTGCGTCTCCCCCAGCGCGGATCGACAGTGATCACCTGGCCGACCCTACCCCCGGGTGGAGAATGTACAACAGTGGGGCTGCTAGAGCCAGACCATGCGGTCCCAAACTCTTGTTGAGCGTATCCAACACCAGCCAGTGCACGGGGGTCACACAAAGCGGCCTTCCCAGTCGTAACGCCAGAACTCCCCTCCCAAATCATGGGCCATGTCCCGGGTGCATGATGACCGGAGGCGGGACCTTCTGGGGGGCTCCATACCATGTGGAAGACACCCGGATCCATCTGCTCAGGCTGCCTGCCGTGCAGTCCAGGCCATACAGAGGGGGCTCACTGTGCTAGCTGATGGGATGATGTATGTCGTTGGGGCCCCCTGAACGTACCACATCCTTGAGGAAGAGTCATTGTGAGTCGTGATGGGTCCAGATTGGCTCTCTCTTTGTGGTGGGTGAGCAAGCTCTCAGCTGAAGCCCCAGGAAGGCTCGCGACTCAGTCCGTCCAGAGTGCCAGAATCACAATTTAGTTTAGGAGAAACGTAAGTCATGTGAAACCCAAATGAATACGTCTTATACCACACCGGGCCGGAGGACGGCATCATAGGTGACATGTCCCATTGCGGATGGAACCGGTCATTATAAGGGAACAGACTAGTTGATAAATAACCCGGGTAGGATTTCACAATCGCAGGTCGGAAGATCGAGGTGAAGAGTAGCAAACAAAATTTCGGCAGGGCGTTATGTATAAGGAATTTTGGGTGAGGAAAGTTTGCGCCAACTTTTCTGTTGGCAGACATTGTGCACAGAAATTGAGCTGATAGCTGTGGTGGTAAAAGGTGAGGTCTGGGTCGAGTAGTGATACATGCATGAATGAGCTGACACGGGACCAGACACTGCACACAACATAACCCAGGTGACCCCTCACATGATCCGAGCTTATTCCATTCCAGATCAAATGACTGGGAATGTGGGCAGAGAAAGCTCTTACCAGTGAGAAGCGCGTGGTAGTGAAGACCCCGCTCCTTGTCCTGGTGTGAACACACATCAAATAGATAGGCTTTGATCGGTCCATCAATGAAATCTGCAGCAAAGTCAAACGCCACAACTCCCAGCATTGTGATGACGATGGCCCATGTCCTCTTCTCCGAGCTGCTGCTGCTATTACTGAATATGTCTGCAACAGAAGAATATCCGAGCTGCTGCTGCTATTACTGAATATGTCTGCAACAGAAGAATATGATAAGAATTCTTTATTTTATATAGTGCACACAGATTACGCAGCGCTGCACAAAGCTTGACAAATTGGTCCCTGACCCCAATGGGGCTCACAATCTAATCAACCTACCAGTATGTTTTGGAGTGTGGGAGGAAACCGGAGGAAACCCACGCAAACACTGAGAGAACATACAAACTCTTTGCAGATGTTGACCTGAGACAAGAACCCAGGACCCCAGTGCTGTAGTACTGTGCTGTGCCCATATATACAGGATAGGAGTAGTAGGACTGCGCTGTGCCCATATATACAGGATAGGGGTAGTAGGACTGCGCTGTGCCCATATATACAGGATAGGGGTAGTAGGACTGCGCTGTGCCTATATATACAGGATAGGAGTAGTAGTACTGCGCTGTGTCCATATATACAGGATAGGAGTAGTAGTACTGTGCTGTGCCCATATATACAGGATAGGGGTAGTAGGACTGCGCTGTGCCCATATATACAGGATAGGAGTAGTAGGACTGCACTGTGCCCCGTCCTGTATATATGGGCGACAGCGCAGTCCACACTTTCCTATCCTGTATATAATGGGCCGTGCAGTCCTACATCTTCCTATCCTGTATATTGGGCACAGTTCATCCTACTACTACTATCCTGTATTATATGGGCACAATCTCGCAGTCCTACTACCACCGCCTATCCGGTAATATGGGCACAGACAGTACTACTACTACCTCGCATCCTGTAAATATTGGAACACAGCGCAGTATACTACTCCTATCCTGTATATATAGGCACAGCGCATTCCTACTACCACCCCTATCCTGTCATATAGGCCAGCGCAGTCCTCTAACCCCATCCTGTATTCATGGGCACAGCGCAGTCCTACTACTCTATCCTATACCTATATGGCCACAGCGCAGTCCTACTACTCCTATCCTGTAACCAATATGGGCACAGTGCAGTCCTACCTACCCTATCCTTTATATAAGGTCACAGCCGCCGATTCCTACTACTCCACCTTCTGTATCATATAGGGCACAGCACAGTACTACACACTGGGGTCCTGGTTTCTTGTCTCAGTTCAACATCTGAAAGAGTTTGTAGTTCTCTCAGTTTTTGCGTGGTTTCCTGCCCCGGTTCCTCCCACCCTGCCAAACTACTGTGTAGGTTGATTAGATTGTTGAATGCCCCATTGGGTCGGGACCAATTGTCAACTTTGTGGCAGCGCTGCTTAATCTTGTTGCACTGATATAAAAAAAGATTCTTATCATATTCTTCTGTTTGCAGACATATTCATAATAATCAGCAGCAGCTCGGAGAAGGACATGGCCATCGGTCATCACATGCTGGAGTTTTGGCGTTGTACTTTGCTGCAATTTCATTGATGGCCGTCAAAGTCCTATCATTTTGATGTGTGTCAACACCAGGACAAGGAGGCGGGTCTTCCACTACCACGCGCTCTCACGTAAGAGCTTCTCTTGCCCACATTCCGTCATTTGACATCTGGGAATGGAATAAGTCTCGGATCATGTATGGGGTCCCCTGGTTATGTTGTGGTTCAGTGTCTGCTGGACCCTGCAGATAAGCGGCATACCATGCTGGGACTGTTCAATCAGAAAGGAGGATTGGACTGAGGCCCACACTGTAAAGGGGAGTGTATCGACATATGTTAAACATATATTCTTTAGGAAAGCATCTATACCTATCGATTACACAATACCCACAAAGTTAGGATCTCTGGCTATATGGGTTTCAATTTTAGGATGAACCTAAAATTCTTCTAACCTTCACGGGACTGAATGTGACCTTCCTGTAACTTATGATGCAAACGTCCATCGTTCAATATCCCTCCTCATCGGGCTCTTTGATTTTGACATCAGGAGACTAAGACTCCACCTCCAAGAGATCCAGCCGCTGTCACCATTGTGAGGCTTCAATCTTCAAGCGATGTTCTGCAGGCCATTGAGCTTAAAGATCAGTTGGTCATCTGCTGATAGTATAGAGATACAGGGAGCCGGGAAGAGCACAGAAAGACATAGAAGTGGACCTTCCTGTGGCCACATTCCCACAGTAGACCGTCTAACTGGTGGAACCGGAATTGATTGAGCCGCCAACTTCCAGAGACTTGTTTGTGTTCTCTTTACCACTACTAATCGTTTTTCATCAAACCAGTTCACCCGCATTATCGGTTTAGCGTGGTCTGCATACTAACAACCGCCATTGTCCACGCAGCACAGGCGTCTCGTGTGCCTCGGCCATGCACCTTGTGAAATAATGACACCACCAATCTGGAGACTCAGAAGCACTATCCCAGCAGTCGCTGTTGACAAAAGACATAGCTTAGGTGGGTAACAGCTTGGCAGTGTCTAGACATAAAGAACTGCCCTAAAGGTCCAGGACAAGCCCCTCCTCTTGTATAATTCATTAATCTACGTATTATTTCTCTGCATTAACAAAACAGGCTAATGTAATCTTCATCGAGGTTGCTTCATTAGTGATCACCTGCTGGAGAATAGGTGGACCTCACTGGAGGGCCCTGCACTTTCTCCTACGATTCCCATTGAATCCTATGGAAGTAGCGGATTGGCCGCAGTAAGATATTTGTACTCGTACCACAGGACTCAGACATGAGGACGCACCCTTCAAGAAACGTGGGTGCCACACTTCTTTGTAAACCTGCGGGCATAGTTGACAACTGGTAATTGATGCACAGTTGAATATGTGATATTCGTAGGGGTGCCCAAAAACGGCACTGGTGTTTGGCTTCTGTTTCAAAAATTGGTTTGATGGCATCGACCTTT
Organism: Engystomops pustulosus; assembly: GCA_019512145.1. Taxonomy (NCBI): domain Eukaryota; kingdom Metazoa; phylum Chordata; class Amphibia; order Anura; family Leptodactylidae; genus Engystomops; species Engystomops pustulosus. The sequence goes on from CM033641.1 coordinate 309,326,364, forward strand.
TAATCAAGGTCACTTAATCACATACCCGAAGCCAATATCTCTACTTTTGTGGTAGTGCCATAATTATGGACAATCCCTTAATATAACATTATGGTGTAAAATAAACCTATACCTGCGCAACAGGCCAATTGTAGGGATTTTCTTAATTCCCAGCGAATTATGCATTCTCCCATCCAGCCCAAACAATGGATACATATTTTTGGGAGGTAAATGTAGTTGACTCTCCCCCCCAGTCCTCATAATTGGTAGCAGGACTGGCGGACCTTGTGGGGAACCTGTCTCATAAATCACAAGGTCTTCTCTCTCATTGTAATTTATATGGTGATTCGTGTAGTGGATGTGGCATTAGCATACTGAGGGTACCATTATGGGTGACCGCACCTGATAGCTACAATAGACTAAGAACCTACATCCTGACTAACTGAACTTATTACCTACATATACGCTTGAGGCTGGGGTGGACTGGAAGGTAGGATGGGCACCGGTATAAAGGAATCAATGAAGACAAGCCTTCATCACAGATTGAGATACTAGATGAAAACATGGTAATAAGAATACTCCTATATAATAACTAACCTTTATCAACTCTTTATAAATCACCTAGTTCTGTGTGTGTAACAGAGAGTACCACTATATCTGTGCTTTCATCCCCACTTGGGCCTAGCCTTTCTTGGGGCCTGGAGGCAGCCGGGGCCCCATAATGCCGAGTGGCTGTGCGTTGTCCGGCCTAGCACGCGGGTGTGTCACGGTTGCTCGGTCATGGGGGACAGGAGGACTGTCCTATAAGCCTGGCATGTCTGCCACAGGTGATGTTGCAAGAAATATGTGAGGGAGAGGCTTGATTACTGTTCTTCCTGTGGGCAACCCTCTGAGTGTCCTGTAAGATAATTCCATGGTAGGATGGGATGTCCCTTGGTGTCAACAGTCGCATCCTCGGGGGGGGGGACAGACGAACACGTTGTGCAATCACTTTCAGTTCTTGTTCAACAGCAGTGACAATGCCAAACTAACAGTCAGTAGATTTCTGCAACCTGGTGAGCTTGGTGGGATGTAGCCTGTCCTGTCATGAAGGTTTAATCTCAGAAAGATGCATGGCGGTTTGATATACGGAACTTGTGTCCAATGTGGAAACGCATTTCTGGGGCCTGAATCTCCTGACTCGCCCTGCGGTATCAGGCAGACGGCTGAGGTACCTCTCTTCCGGTTATGGGTCTGGACAAGCAGCTCTGCAGTGACATTACCTTTTCTACAGACCCCCTGATTCCCAGACCATGGGCTTCCACCCAGCAGAGGCTTTTAGCTCCCTGGTCAGGTGTAGAGCAACTCTCCCAACCAGCTCCAGCTTGCTTAGTACCTGACCAATTGGACAATACAATAACAAATAACTGTTTGCCTTTCCTACATCTGCCATTACACAAGTGGCTAGTATTCCAGTAACTTCCAAGAGAGTGATCAATCTCCCTAACACGATCCTAAACCTAGAGAGGGCAATTGCAAACTTCCCACCTACTATGCATTGCAGGGGTGTTTGCAGCATCTGGGTCAAGTGTGGTGTTTAAAACGTATGTACTATCTCTTGCTCCCTCCTAGTGGGTGGCTTGTGTAATATAGTATGTGAAATCCGTCCTGAAACCCCAGTAGGACGTATTTTATTACGTACAATTATCTCTTTACATCCCACCTAGTGTGGGCGGTATATACATGTATATATTTAATCCTATTCAGATGCTCCTCCTATGAGATGGCTGTATATACCCAGTAATTGTAGTAATCTCTTCAGAGCTCCTAGTTGGTGCTGTACATCTAGTATGTCATATTCAAATTATACTTTGGTCCTCTCCTGACTCCTCTAGTGTGGCTGTATTACAATAATGTAGTAATCTCCTGAGGCTCCTCCTAGTGTGTGTATATACATTATGTAGTAATCTCCTGAGCTCCCCCTAGTGGGTGGTGTATATCAAGTATGTAGTTAAATCTCCTGAGCTCCCCTCCTATGTGGTGTATATCTGATTTTTCATCTCCTAGGCTCCTCCTATGGTGACTGATATACAGTTGTATTAATCTCCGGACTCCCCCTAGTGGTGGTATATAGCAGTATATATTAATCTCCTGAGCGCCTCCTAGTGTGGTGTATATACCTTATTTAGTATCTCCTGATCTCACTCCTATGGGTGACTGTATATACATTATGTAGGAATCCTCCTGATACTCCTCCTAGTGGTGGCTGTCTATATACAATATTGTAGTAATCTCCTGATCTCCTCCAGTGGTGCTGTTATACAATATGTGTAATCTCCTGAGCTCCCCTTAGTGTGGCCTGTATATACACTTGTATGTAAATCTCCTGAGCTCTCCTAGTGGTGGTTTAATAGACATATGGTAGTAATTCTCCTAGAGGCTCCTCCTAGTGGTGCGTATATACTGTATGTAGTAATCTCCTGAGCTGCCCTTTGGCTTTCGTCCTCCTTTGAGCCTTCCTCTCGTCTCTTGCAGTAGCTTACTCGGTCATCATTTATCTAAGGATTTCTCTTTATACCACCATTTTACTCGGCGTATGCTCTCTTCGACCAGCGGTTATGTCTGAAAACTTCGCTCTTCGTGAACATGGACCGGGGTCTAATCGTATCGTGGATTCTTGCAGCGTCTCTGAACTTTGGAAATTGCCGTTGGATTTGTATGTCGCTCTGGTCTGAGGCGGATTCTTTGTGGGGTAGTGTGTCTTCTTTGGGCTCTCTAAGAGGCAGGGTATGTCCGGTCCTCTTTCGCTCTCTATATGTTTGGGTTGTACTCTTCCATGAGGCGAATGAGCCCTTATTTGTTTTTGTTACTTATACAGTTATAGTAATCTCCCTGAGCTCCTCTAGTGGTGGGCGGTAATATACAGTATGGTAGTAATCTCCTGAGCTCCCCCTAGTGGTGGTATATATACAGTATTAATCTCCTGAGCTCCTCCTAGTGTGGCTTATATACGTAATTTGTAATCTCCTGACTCCCTCCTAGTGGTGTTATATATACAGTTATGTTAGTAATCGCCTGGGCTCCTCCCTAGTGGTGGTCTGATATACGAGTATGTATAATCTCCTGAGCTCCCCCTGTGGTGGCTGTATAATACCAGTATGTAGAATCTCCTGACTCCCCCCCTATTGTTGGTATATATACGTATATAGTAGCTCCTGAGCGCCTCCTAGTGGGTGTGGCTGTTAGACCGTATTAGTAATCTCGCTGGACTCCCCCTAGTGTGTATATATCAGTATGGATCTCCGAGCTGCCCCCGAGTGGTGTGTAAATATACAGTATGTAGTAATTCTCCTGAGCTCCTCCTAGTGGTGGTATATATTACGTATTAGTAATCTCCTGAGCTCCCTCCTAGGTGGTGTATATACAGTATGTAGTATCTCCTGAGCTCCCCCTAGTGTGTTATATCTCCATATGTATCTCCTGATCTCGCCTCTAGTGTGGTATATCTACAGTATGTAATCTCTTTAGCTCCTACTAGTGGTGGATGTATATACAGTATGTAGTATCTCCTGAGCTCCTCTAGTGGTGTTGTATATCAGTTGAGTAATCCTCCGGAGCTCCCCCCAGTGGTGGTATATCTACAGTTATAGTAATCTCCTGGTCTCCTCCAGTGGTGCTGTGTAATACATTTGTAGTCAATCTCCTGAACTCCTCCTAGTGGGTGGTGGTGTATACATACCGTATGTGTAGTATCTCCTGAGCTCCTCCTAGTGGTGGTGTATATACAGTTAATGTAGTAATCTTCGATATCTCTTAGTTGGTGGTGCATACAGTATGGTTAGTCATCTCCTGAGCTCCTCCTGTGTGGTTGTATATAGTTTTAGTGTTCAAATGTGTGAAAAACAATTACACCTACAACAACCTTAGCTGGAGAGTGTGTGGATTAAATAGCTGTGCTTTCTCAGCTCCTCTAAAGCCCCTTTTCTGTAGATGTGCTGGTGGTCTGGTGGGCCATGTGTTAGGTGAGTGCATTTAGGGATATGATACCTATACTAACAGAACTGCAGAACAGCCAATAAAACAAATGCCAATCTTTTTTACTGTGTAAGTAAAAAGCAGCTAACTCTGAGTCCGGTAAAGCGGGGGATCTGCTTTCCACTGTCCATGTTCTAATAATGACCTGAGTATATCTGATGAGCCCTGGACGGTAAGCGGACTCCATACACTCCATGTAAGTACCTGCCGAGAGTCCAGTTACTTAGGCTATAGAAAGGTGCACATGTTCTACGCGTTACAAAAGTTTCCCACTTTCTTAGTCGGGACCATTCGTAGCTAGTTTTGGATGCACTTTATTCTGGTTGTGCATCACATCAGCCACAACCCACTTACTGCATGGGGTTATGCTATGAGGAGCCCAATTAATTGGATTTTCTCTTGTATCTAGTAATCTCTTGAGCCATCCTTTGTGTGGGCTGCTATATACAGCATAATAATCTTCTGATCTCCCCTTAGTGGTGGCTTGTATTATCATTTCATGAGCTCTCCTAGTGTGTTTTATAAATGTCAACTATACAGGTAAATTTAAGAAGTTCTGCGCACTTGTCTTCATGCGTGCGACACACATTTCTGTTCCGTGCTCAGTCCGTACAGAGCACCCCAGAATTTAACATGCAAAAATCCACATAAGTGTATCACACTGCAACACCCCCTGCCGATGTATAGCAGAGTAGTAGTTGCGCATAAGCCCCTTTTGTCTGTTGTGTCCCCAGCAGGTGAGCCTTTACCACTCACTTCGGGTCATATATTTAAAGGTATTATGCATCGGTAAGATTACTGCCATGATAATCCACTGATTTTCCACCTTTTACTGGAGTTGTGATTGAGAGTGAGACACCTGACCAGAGTGTAACAAAACCCCTGTACAGAAGTGCACCAGCTTCTCTTGGAACCTAGCTCTGACATAGGAAGCATCACCTAGAGCAGAGGGTCCCCAACCTTTTTGCACCAGGGACCCCGGCTTAAGCTTGACCATTTTCCATGGTCGGTGGGGCGGGGCTTTGGTCATATGGGTGTGGGTTTCTGGATGGGTGGGAGCTTAGTGGCATACTTATCATATAATTAATCGACATTTATAATGAGAATGTGATGTCCCTTAACCATAGGTTTCGAATGAGTGTGAGCCCGGCTTGTTTTTCCCCTGAATCAGTGGGAGCACTGGCTGGTTTCCTGCAACAAGACGTCCCACTAGGGGTTATGGAACAATGAAACCCGAAGTGTGTCCTTATGTCCGTGTTACGCCGTAATTCGTTTTTTTGCTGTTGTCATGGGCGAAAACCAGTTTCAGTGTACAGCGCTGCTACTAGCACTGCTATATGCACCAGACAGCACTGATGGGAGGATACTGGCGGGACATCTGTGTACAGTGCTGCTAAGTGGCAGCATTGTACTTGAGGCGTCATTTATACAGCGCTACACACTGAACACCGGTACCGTGAGCCGCGTCCACTGAAGTCCCGTCTGCTGCCCCGCACGCCCCCATCACATGTTTCTGCCGGGGCGTGTCAGTAAGTGAGAACCCCCCCCACCATGCTGTGTCAGGAGGACCGCGTCACACGACCTCCGTGACGTAAACGGTCCCATCCTGTGCTGTTTAGGGCTGCGTCAACGAAGACCCCTCCCAACGCCCATCCCGTCCTGCATATTTTCTCTGCCGTGAGCTGCGAGCTGTCAAGCGGCTAGGGCAGAAAACCATTATAAAATCCACACAGAGCGACCTGAACTGACCAGGCGCAGGGCCGGTGAGCTAGCTGTCAGCGGCGCCGCGGACCGGCTGATAAACTCAACGCCCGGTCCTGGTCCAGTCTGACCTGCGGTAGGGACCTCTGCCTTTAGAGCCCAAGCTCTTTGATCTAGCTATCTCCCAGAGCAATCTCTTCTCAACACTGTTGACCATATAATAGTGTGACGCACCCTTCAGTGCTACACACAGAACCCAGGACAAGCTGCAGCTTCCATACCTTGACACGCTACCTTCCCGAAAATCCTGCACCTACGAGCCAGGCTGTGAATCTACTCCTGAGGACATCACTCTCCATGACCACCCAATATCCGGCCTCTGTTCTGAATTGTTTGGCTCGATGGCCTGCAGTTGTTCATAAAGACAGTGAGTTTACTTTTTCCCAGGTTGCCTCCGTCTGGTCGCTAATATGTCTGTTACATCACGGGCTCCCCATCCATCATACCGGACGCTATCTTACAGCACTCGGGGTTGCCCTCAAGGAATACCAGTATCAGCCTCTCCCTCTCACATATTTCTTACCCCAACCAACCTCTGTTGAGCCTGCCAGGCTTAGGACCAGTCCCTCCTGTCCCCCATACCGCACCGTGACCCACTGCTAGGCCGCAACCGCCAGCCACTCTGGTGTTTTTCTGAGACCCGTCTGCCTCCAGGCCCCAAGAAAAGGCTAGGCCCCGGTGGGGGATGTTACCACAGTACCCCATGTTAAAGGTGCACCAAAATGTACTTGTGCACTCTGTCGGGGCAGTGCAGGGGTGGCAGATTCATGAAGAATGGTGCCCATAAATCCTGAATCTGGCGCCCCTGCAAACTCTACTAACAGGTAAACTGCACTGTTCTTCGTAAATGTGGCCCCAATGTGTCCAACTCTTAACTTTTTTTCTCTGATATGCAATAATTTAAAGTGGAATTGTATAAAGAGATTACATATCTTATAATGTAATAATACTATATAAATATACACGTAAAACACTTACATTTTTAATATCAACATAATTCTTTTAGTCTTTGCTTACCTGCCAAAAGAGGAGCTTTGAAGAATAACTGTGCGAGCTGTTTACACAAGCTTTCCCTAGGGGGTGTGTTTTTTTTCTATTAAATGGTACTGTATATTTAAAAAAAACCTAACCATTGTGGCCATAGATTAGGTTCTGCAGCCCGTCCCGTCTTGCTGTGCTCTTATTACATGTTATGCACTTGTTCTGCTAGTTTCTGTTCCAGTGTTCTCCTCCCCCGGCTTTTCTGCTCCGCACATGTATAATTTCGGATGGATCCGATCCCGCTGCGTCAGCAGACTTCAGCCTGTCCCTAGAAAGTACATAAATATCCTGATTAAATTCTGCACAAATTCCTTTGGAAACAGTCGTTTGCCTTCAAACTTTTAAAATAAGGTTTGCAGAAACTTATATTTCTAAGTCCTTCCAAATAAACTCTAAAAAATGACCTTTCAATTTTTACACTTATATGCAAGTATTTTATATTAGTTTGGGTCTGTCATTTTCTAGCAAAACCATGGGGGCAAAATAACAGACAAAAGAAAAAAAACTCAAAAAAAAAATCATTTATTTTGGAAATCGGGGTCCCATTTTTAGATAGCATATATAGATCATGATTGTAGTGGCAAAGGCTTATATAGCAACTACCATCTAAATCATCCTGATAACCGTAGCATTATCATGATCGGCCACCGGGACTGTGGTATCTGCTTATATTGGTTATCCATTTTCTCCTTTCTCTAAATCACTTTTAGAAATGAGCTAATGAGCCCAGTGTATTAATCCTTGAAGTGATACTATATCATAGTAATCTGTGAAGCCAGATCACAGAGGCTCTGTAACCCCAGACTCTTCTGGCTATAGGATCATTTTAAAAGTCATTTTAGAAGGCGGAGGCCAACTGGAACATTATAAAGTATACCACAATCCGGTGCCTGGATCTATGATAATGTCCCTGGTTTGTCATGATGTATTCTGATAGTATATTTCGCTTTAAGAAAATGGTGCTTGATTCTAAAAGTGTCTAAATTATCAAGTCATAAAGGCAAAATAGAACGTGGTAGACCTTTTTTTTTTTTGTTGGTCTAAATGTCCCCCCAAACATCGTTCCACAAATTTTGTGAACTAGAGGTGCAGGAAGGTGTCGTGTTCTAATTGCGCGACAAAGAAAAAAAAAAGCTGTGAGGTCCGATAAGCTCCAACCATCATAAATGACAACCAGAAAAAAAATATGGGGAAGGAAATCCTAAATGCTCCCAAATGTGTTGCCAATGGTAACAGACTACTCACGTTTTTTTTGGCTCTGGAGTCGAGAGTCAAACGTTTAGCATCTCCACGGTTTACTTTTCCCAGCAGCTCATATTAAGAGGATGGAACAGGAATTGGGTACGCTTCGTTCGCTGTGTCGTGGCCGATAGAATTTCTGCATAAGACTCCTATCCTTCTGATGACTAGATTAGCTCTGCCGTGCCTCAATTCCACCACTACATGAAGGAGGTGCTGTTCTACTTCCTGATCCATTCTTTATCAGCTGGATCTCTGCTTGTTACTAGGTGTTGGACCCCCCGCAAATCTTATATGGAGGATCATCCGTTATTTTTTAATATCATTATCAACTTTTATCATGAAAATTTTTGGACTCATCCTCATTAACTAGGACGCTCGCCCCTACCCCATTCTTTATGTTCAATTTAAACATCAAAACCCGCTGACAAACCAGGGACATTACAGGTTGTGTGTGGTATTGACCACACCCCATTAATGTAATGAAGCTGAGCTACAATAGGTTTTACAATAGTTTGGTGGTTTTTTGCATCCCACTAAGGATGAGACTATAGTGGGCTTGGCTGTGGCCTCAACCCTAATTTCCCGTGTACCCTCATCTACCCTGTCTGGGCCAGTAGTGTGAGCAAAGAAAAAGTGAGATTGTAAAATATCTCCCTAGTTCAGTTTATTTGCAGCAACGTGTAAATGCGACACATAATCTTGAGAGCAATGGGTCAGCTGGACTTGCTTGGTGGTAGCACGTAAATCGTCATCCCAGGACCCCAGTTTCCTTTTGGTTGGAAACAATGTTTCTTACGTATAGGGCTGGATTGGCTCTGCTGCATGGACAACTGAATTTAGTCGCAATCTTTGTGTGCCAGGATATCCTCTGAACATGAGCAATACTTAGGTAGTTTTATTGCTCTATCCTTACAGGTGTGAAGGAGTAGACAGGGCATAAAGGATGATGTATCATAAGATTCAGGCTATTTCATCACGCCGTGTGCGCGCCTGTAACCGTACCGTAGCGGGCAACGACAGTGCACGGGGAGAGAGGAGGAGGTGAGCGCAGCTCACCCCCCGTCGCCCCTCTCCATAGAGATGCTGGCGCAACGGCGCCCCGTATTAACGGGAAAAAGAACTTTTTTCCCGGGGTAAGGAGTGTCACGTGCCCGCACGTGTTGCTGCACTGTACCCGCTCCCAGTAGGGCTGCTGTGCGCCCTTACTGTCTATGGGTACGAGATTGGCCGTATTACGTCGGCCGAATATTACGTCCTCCATACAGTCGTGAATTTGGCCTAACTGTTGGTAGATGCCCAACTGTAACTTGCTCGTTATTACCAAGTAACAAGTTTTCTATATAAGTGGAAGGGCCCCATTCTTCTAAAAAAAACTTTATGAAATATGAATGATTTTGGAGACCTCCCTCTTCATTTGTGGACTGGTCCGCCATCCCGTTCTGGAAAGCAGGACATTTATTGGCGGAAGAGACGAGGCTTTCAATAAGCAAGTTGTGGACTTTGTATCCTATCAGACGTGGAGCCCCGATATTCTTATAAGTGAAGAACACGGCCATTCATACATAGAGAAAGGCGGGCTATTGAATTTGCAATAACGCTACATGGCAAACTCTCAGTTGTAACATTAGTTGCAACATATTGGAAATACAGAACAAGTTAACCCTTACAGGTGCATAGTACATATAAGAGGAGCAGTTACTGGTTTCCGCTACTTGGGACGTAGTGTCGCATCACAAGTGGGGCACAGCATCAAGCATAGACTTGGATAGAACAGAACTGGCAATGCGATTGGCTTGAGTGGATGAGCCTTTATGCTTTCCTTTGACTTGTGAGGAGTGTGGGCTAGTAGGCATTATACCAGAGTTTTGGGACCATTGGGGATGGCCATCCCATCTTAGCCTCTTAGCAGGTACTCCACTTAGATTTAGTAATGGCCCAACTCCAGACATTACAACACTTGACCTTCTGAATCTCATACCACAGGTGTTACTGGAGAACCTCAGTAGAATGATGTAATAACCACATCTCCCTGTAGTGGCACTGTAGGGAAATGATTCAGTTGATTCATCCTTAATCAGTGATCGATTTGTTTGCACCAATGTACTTGTTTCGCTGAAGTAACCGACTCAATATTTGCGTTATCTAGCTATCAATTCTCTGTCTTGCAGATTAGGAGGCTCTTTGGGTACCCTCACTGGAGAGCGATAGATTGGGCTCGACTTTTCTCGGAAGATTGATGTGGGTGGGGGATCGAATTTAAGTCATGTAATTTTCTTCTCACTCAGTCTTTCTCTGTTCCTTGTGGTCCATATGTGACACATTCACCGGAGACGCCGCTGAGAGACACGAACGTCTGAACCAAACACCACCTCGCCTAAAACGACGAAGGGTTAAGTGCATATGGATCTATAGACACAGCACAAAAATAACACCTCATCAGGAAGGAACCCAGAATTCGAACTCTATCGTATGTATAAAGGCGAAGACGAAGACAATGGATGATTAGATTAGCGCCAGGTAGGGAAGATTACATTGTAACTATAGATGATCGAACAATACTCGTCTGAGCTTGATGCCGATCGAGCATTAAGCTTACTCGTACTGCTCGTTCTCGACGAATACTTCGCCCACTCGAGAAAATGGCAGCTCCTCCGTTTTTGCGTTTTTGGCGGCCAGAAAACGAGCCAATCACAAGCCATGAGACTCTGTTCACTCCACCCCATGACGTGGTACCTTACACTTCGATAGCATGGTTGGCTGGCCTATCAGGTGACCCTGGGATAGACAGCCGCTGGCCGCGCTGCTTCGTATCGACTTCTGTTTCTGGATGCCGCTAGGAGAGAGCTGCTTGCTGGTCTGGAGGAAAGCGTTAGGCTGTTCTATTATCTTACTGTTATGCAGGAGTGATTCTCAAGAACCCCACCTCTTCTTAAGGCTACAATAACGTTTTTATTTTATTTTTTTTTGCTTGTGGATGGCTTGCTGGCACTAGTCGTGCGCTAGTACGATATTGTGGGAATTATCAGGGGGACTTTCTACCGTTGTGTTTTGCTCCTTCGTGACACACATATTCCACCTCAAACACCCAAGTGGGAAATTTATTAGGGTTGGATTTCAATTAGGCACAGTCTGCCATTTTCCTTTTTTTATTTTACGTTATTTTTTTAATCACTCAGCGTCATCTCTCTGGCAGAGCGTGGCTTCATACGTGGCTAGAAAATAGCCATAGGAGAATCCAAACGCTTACCTTACGCCTACATAAGCGTTATATATATTTGATTTTCTGGTTGATCTTCGGTGGCTGTAGTGCTGCATTGCATCTACTAGCCAATTGTGAGCAATTGGAGGAGACTTGCGACCCACTGTGTTTTGCGTCTTCGTTACGCACATATCCATCGCAAGCCCGAAGTGGGAAAATTATTAGGGTTTTGTATTTCATTAAGGCAACAGTCTGTCCATTTCCTTTTTTATTTTTACGTTATTTTTTTGTCATAACTCCCGTCATCTATCTTGCATAGCAGTGTGTCTTTCATACTTGCTATAACTAGCATAGCAATAGGATAGCATCGTTTTGGTTTTAAACTAAAAACACCAAAAAAAACAGAAAAAAAAAAAAAAAGTTAAAAAAAAATTCAAGTTATACTCTCATTTTCAATGTTTAATTTTAACCCGAGGGTTAGGGTAGAGAGTACGAGGGCGGGACGTGGGCGTCAACTACTGCAGGGGTCAGAGGCCGTGTCCTGGGCAAGGTGGAAGTAGAAGCAATCAAATGGAAAAGGAGGAGGAGCTAGAGTGGCGGGTTGATACACCACATGCTGATGATTGAGCAGGGTAACGCCGCAGAGTCTAGACCACTCCCTAGGTTCATTTCGAATTTACTCATTGATCTCTTGTTAGAGGACACTTTTGAGGTCCGAACAGTGCGAACAGTATTTCCGTGGATTGCCTACAATGCTTCGGCAATTTGTCCACCAGTCAGTCTTCGCAGCGCAGTACCACCCTGTCACCGAAATCGCACTCCTCCAGCTCCTTCACCTTACACATCCTCCTCCCCCCCAGTCTGCCCTCCCAGTAAAATTTTGGCATTGAACCGCATACTCTGAGTAATACTGTTTTCTGGACCTTCCCACAGGCACAAACCACTTTTCGGCGGTTGCTGCTGATGCAATTTTCCTTTGCCCAGGGTTTTCCACATCGCAGTCTGTGGGTGAGTAGACCTTCTGACTAGTGTGAAGCTAGTGTGTAAAGAGTGCCGACATGAAAAAGATACAACGGTGTCAGACAGTGGGAAGTTGTTGTCGGCAGGAATTCCTGAACGAGGTTGATCAGACTGAGGGATCGAGGATAGGAGTAGTAGGACTGCGCTGTGCCCATATATACAGGATAGGGGTAGTAGGACTGCGCTGTGTCCGTATATACAGGATAGGAGTAGTAGTACTGCGCTGTGCCCGTATATACAGGATAGGAGTAGTAGGACTGCGCTGTGTCCGTATATACAGGATAGGAGTAGTAGTACTGCGCTGTGTCCGTATATACAGGATAGGAGGAGTAGTACTGCGCTGTGTCCGTATATACAGGATAGGAGGAGTAGTACTGCGCTGTGTCCATATATACAGGATAGGAGTAGTAGTACTGCGCTGTGTCCATATATACAGGATAGGAGTAGTAGTACTGCGCTGTGCCCATATATACAGGATAGGAGTAGTAGGACTGCGCTCTGAGTTATGTACTGAGTATTTCCTTAATGGGGAAAGTCAAAGTGGAACAGCCCCTTTAAAGGAACCTACCCAAGTGTTCGGTGTAAGATGAAATCCAGCAACCAGCTCAGGGTGAGCTGGTTCGGAGCTTATTTTTGTTAGTGTCCTAAACCGCTGAAGCTGCTTAATCATTGCACGAGGTTCACACTCGCACACCATTTGCGCAGCGATCTCCTTCACTTCCTACTTATCCGAGCGCGTACCACCGTGGCCGAAGCGCTCGGCTTATAAAGTTTTAAAAAGTGTTTTAAACCACGATACAGCAGTTTAACACTAACAAAAATAATCTCCTGCACCATCTCACACCGAGCTAAGTGCTCGGTATTTCCTTCTACCCCCACCACTTCAAGTGGTAGTTTTCCTTTAAGGAATTTGCTTTATAGACTAGTATCACAGGGGTGTGGTTCAAAGGTTCTGAAGGGAACACCTCTCAACATTCTCAATTCAGATGGGTACAATTTAGGATGGCTGTCTCCTTGTCCCGAGTGGGGAGTAATATTGTGGCCACAATCAGTAGGCACCCTAGGCGGTTTGGGGCAGTAGCCCAGGGCCCCAGCCTCTGGAGGCCCATGGCCACCCAAATTTTCTACTGAGAAGGACTTTCCCCTCTTTCCTGCTCTCATACACATGTACAAAAGGCCATTTCCAGACCTTGGAAGGTTCTCTTCTCCAAAGATCCTCAAAGCCACAGCAATCCAAGATAAAAGTGAAGAACTTTTAGTTTTATTTTCCCCATAGACATAAAAGACAAGTTCTTCACTTCATTCCCTTGGATATTGTGGCTTTGTTCAGTTTAATTTACTAAAGGAGAAATATACAGTTAGCCAAGTAGGGGCGCATTGATGTGTAGGGAACAATTATTCTGTGTAGACACTGGACAGCCTCAGGGTTCAATTACTCTGTGTAAGTGACTTTGTGGGAAAGAAATAGTTTGAAATGTTTGGAGTTATGATACCCCCAGTGCCGTCTAACCCCGAGAAACAGAGGGAGATCAATTGCTCTGGTGGAGCTAATAACTTGGGATTCCTAAACTGATACACTGTATCAAACTAGTTTGACTGTTTTGTAATAATTTTCTGTTTTTTTTTGTTTTCCAGCTCAGGAATCGAATTGACTCTCATGTCTCTGGTTCAGCCGATCTTACAATGCCATCACATTATCGTTAACCTTGTGTCATTCACCTGATTCGGAATGGACGGCCTTTCTCTCTCACATGCTCTTTTTTTACCTGACTTTATGGGAACAGGTGAGCTATAACACCACTACTTGGCTTTAAATGTATCATCAAATAACCTGTCAGTAGGTTTACCCATGCAGGTTTTCAGCCAGGTTGGTATTCTCCTGGAGAAATGTGTACTCAGACCTCTGTGTGTTAGTCTAATCCAACGTATTTTATACAGTGCCTCATTAAATGTGTGGCAAATAAAATGAGACTGCTTAGACTAGGCGGAAGCTGTGCATTGGGTAAGCAAATTGGCTTAGTGATAGAAAACAGAGGTTCTTTATTACCCCTTAAGACGGAGGGTTTTTTGGCTATTTCTCGCTCTCCAACTTCAAAATCCATAACTTTTTCATTTTTGTGTACAGAACCTGTGGGTGAGGGCTTATTTGTGCGTAACAATTTTACTTTCCCGTAATGTTATTTTATTTTAACATGCCGTGTACTTGCGAAGCTAAAAAAAAATTCCAAATGTGGAAAAATTGGAAAAAAAAAAAAAAAAACAACCGCAACGTGCGTCAATTTCTTGTGGGCTCAGTTTTTTAACGACTTTCACCTTCCTTCGCTCCAAATAACATGCCTACTTTATATTCTTTGGTTCGTGCGATCGCGGTGATACCAAATTTATACAGGTTTTAATTGTGTTTTAAGTACATTTTCAAAATTAACGCATGTGTAACAAAAAGAAAAAAAAATTTTTGCCATCTTCTGACGCTATAACTTTTTCATACTTTGGCGGCACGTAAATTTTGAGGGGTCATTTTTTGTGAACTGAGGGCGACGTTTTCATATGCTAACCATTTTGAGGTTCTGTGCGACATTTTTGATCATTTTTTATTTCATTTTTTATTTTATGTAAAAGTTGTAAAAGTCGCTTTTTCGGACATTTGGGGCGGGCCATTTTCCTCCCGCTCGGAGGTACCCGGCCTGCGTAACCGTTTTTATATTTTGATAGATCGGGCATTTTGGGACGCGGCGATAAACTAATATGGTCTGTGATTTTTACTGTTTGTTATGTTTTATATCCCGTTCCAAGGGAAGGGGGTGATTTGACCTTTTAATATTTTATTAATTTTTTTTATTTGTTTTAAAAAAAACTTTTTTTTCTTCTTTTTTTTTGCACTATTTTTTAGACCATCTAGGGTACATTAACCCGAGATGGTCCAGATCGTCTACCATATACCGCAATACTACCAGTATTGGCAATATATGGCGTTTTTTTTGAAGGTCTTACATTACAATGAGGCCCTGTCTCATTGTAAGAACCTGCATAAACCATGTAGCCCGTGTCAAAAGAATACCCGAGGCTACCATGTTAAACCGATCGCCGCCCCCCTATGACGTTCGGGGCGTGGCGATCGGAAAAAAGATGGCGTGGCGCCCGCGCCTCCTGCCGTCTTTTAAAAAACGCCGCCGCGACTTTGCGGGCGGCGTCTTAGAGTTTAATAGCCGCGATCGTGCAAGCACCAACCGCGGTATTAGCGGTGGTGTTTTGTGTCAAAATGCAAAAACCCCCCACCTCTGTATGACGGGACTCAGCGCCGTGACCCTCTTCATACATCCCCTTATAACCACCTCTGCGCCCGTAGACTACGGCGCGAGCGTTATGGGTTAAATGGCACATTGTCAGATTAGGTTGCTGGGTTACCAGTGGGGGGGGCCCAGGTCAGTATCGTGGCACTTCTTTTAAATATTTTTTGTTAATTTACCTCAGGGGGTGTACACACTATTGTTTCAATATTTGCAGATGATACTAAGCTCTGTAAAGTAATTGATACAGAGGCAGATATATAATATTACAGAGGGATTTGTTGGAAGCTGGAGGAATGGATGTGAAGAAATATCTGATATGTTAAGTGTAAAACTAATTAACTGGTGCAGGAGGAAAGACTTTAGTGGATGGGGTGACTTGAATACGATACATTGCTAAACTTGGAATTATTTAGTTTCAATAAAAAAAAAAAAAAAAGGCTGGCTGATGGAGACCTCCTTACAATGTACAATACCCTGAATAGACAGTACAAGGATCTCTCAACAATCTCTTTATACCTAGGCTTTGTACCTGGATAGGTTTGGTCATCCTCTACTAAAGAATGGGTTCTACCATCACCATAGACAAGGGGGATCCCTTCTACACTAGAGGAAAGGAGTTTCCACCATCACCTAGAACAGGGGCATCCTCTCAACCTAGAGGAGAGGAGTTTCTAACATCAACCATAGACAGGTGGCATCTCTAACCTAGAGGAAAGGAGGTTCCACCATCACTATTAGACAGGGGGCAATCCTCTACACCTAGATGAGAGGCCGGTTCTCCCTCACCATAGACAGGGGCATCCTCTACCCTAAGGAGAGGAGGTTCCACCATCACTATAGACAGGGGGCACCTCTACACCTAGGGAGAGCGGTTCTCCCTCACCATAGACAGGGCGAAATCGCTACACCTAGAGGAGAGGAGGTCCACCATCACTATAGACAGGGGGCCATCCTCTACACCTAGAGGAAGGCGGTTCTACCATCACCATAGACAGGGCATCCCTACACCTAGGGAGAGGAGGGTCTATCTACCTCATCACCATAGACGGGGCAAAATCCTCTACAACAACCCTAGAGGAGAGGAGGTTTCTAACCATTACCATAGACAGGGGGCATCCGTCTACAACCTAGAAGGAGAGGAGGTTCTACCATCACCATAGACAGGGGGCATCCTCTACATACACCTAGAGGAGGGAGGTTCTACCATCACCGTAGACAGGCGTGGGTATCCTCTAACACCTAAGGAGAGGGAGTGCATTCTACCATCACTATGACATGGGGGCACCTCTACAACTAGAGGAGAGGAGGTTCTACCTCACCCTGACAAGGGGACATCCTCTACACCTAGAGGGAGGCGTTCTACCACATCACCATAGACAGGGGCATCCTCTAACACCTAGAGGATGATGAGTCTAACATCACCATAGACAGGGCATCCTCTTACACCTAGAGGAGAGGAGTTCTACCATCACCATAGACAAGGGGTCATCCACTACACCTAAGGAGAGGAGTTTCTACCTACCACCCCAAGACGGGGGGCATCCTCTACACCTGAGGAAAGGAGGTTCCACCTCCCCTAGCAAGGGGGTATCCACTACACCTAGAGGAGCGGAGGTTCACATCACCATAGAAAGGGGCATCCGTCGCACCTAGAGGAGAGGAGTTCTATAACACAACATCAACCATAGACGGGGGGCATCCTCTACACCTAGAGGAAGAGGAGGTTTTTTTCTACTATACCATCACCACAATAGACGTGGGTGCATCCTCTACACCTAGAGGAACGGAGGTTCCACATCCCATAGACAGGGGGCATCCTCATAACAACCTAGAGGAAAGGAGGTTCCACCATCACCATAGACCAGGGGGCATCCTCTACACCTAGAGGAAGGAGGTTCTACCATCACCATAGACAGGGGCGATCCTCTACACCTAGGCAAGGAGTTACCACCATCACTATATACAGGGGGCAGCCTCTACACCTAGAGAGAGGGCCAGTTCTAACATTACATAGACATGGGGCATCCTCTCACCTCTAGGAGGGAGATTCTACTAACCATCACCATAGATAGGGGACTCCCTCTACACCTATAGGAGAGGAGGTTCCACCATCACCATAGACCGGGGGCATCCTCTCACCTAGATGAGAGGAAATCTCACCATCAACCATAGACGGGGGCATCCTCTGCACGCGAGGAGGTTTACATCACCATAGACAGGGGGGCATCCTCTACACCCGTATATGAGAGGGTGGTTCTATACATCACATAGGCAGGGGCATCCTCTACACCAGAGGGAGAGGAGGCTCTACCATCACCTAGACACGGGGGCCATCTCTCAACCTATGGAGAGGGGCAGTTCTAACCATCAACATAATAGACAGGATGCATCCATCCTCTACACCTAGAGAGAGGCGGTTCTCTAAACCATCTCCATAGCAGGGGGCATCCCTACAACCTAGTGAAGAGGTGGTACTAAACCATCACCATAGACAGGGGGCATCCTCAACACCTAGAGGAGGAGGAGTATTCTTCCATCACCTAGACAAGGGGGCTCCTCTAACCTAGAGAGATAGTTCTACCATCAACCATAGACAGGGGACAATCATCTATCTACACCTAGAGTGAGAGAGAGGTTCTAACCATCAACCATAGACAGGGGGGCATCCTCTAACAACCTATAGGAGTTCTAACCATCACCATAGCAGAGGGTGGGGCATCCTCTACACCTAGAGGAGGTTCTACCATCACCATAGAACAGGGGGCATCCTCTACACTCCTAAACACCCTAGAGAAGAGGTGGTTCTACCATCCCATAGGCCAGGGAGCATCTCTATAGAACGGCCTATAGGAGAGGAGGTTCCTACTCCTACCATCCCCATAGACAGGCGGGGGCCATCCTCTACAGCCTAGAGGAATTGGTTTCTACATCACCATAGTCAGGGGGCATCCTCTACAACCTAGAGGAGAGGAGCTCTCCATCATCACCGTAGACAGGGGGCATCCTCTACACCTAGAGGAGAGGCGTTCTACTACCATCAACCATAGCTGAAGGAGGCATCCTCTCACCTAGAGGAAGAGGCGTTTCTACTACTACCATTCTCATAGACAGGGGGCACCTCTAACCCCTAAGGGAGGTGGTACTACCATCACAATAGAACAGGGGGCATCCTCTAACAACCTAGAGGAGAGGAGATTCTTCCAATCACATAGACAGGGGGCCATCCTCTACACCTAGAGTAGATAGGTTCTACCATCACCATAGACATGGGACATCATCTACAACCCTGAGTGAAGAGAGGTTTCTACCACACCATAGACAGGGGTGCCATCCCTCACTATAGTAGTTTCTAACCATCACATAGACAGGGGGGGTCATCCTCTACAACACCTGATGAAAAAGGAGGTTCTACCATCACCATGACAGGGTCATCCTCTACACCTTAATAGAGATGGTTCCTAACCATCATCAACATAGACAAGGGGCATCCTCTACACCTAGAGGGGCGGCGGTTCTACCATCACCATAGACAGGGGGGCTCCTCTACACTAGAAGAGAGGTGTTCTATTTTTTCTACTACCATCACATAGACAGGGGCATCCCTCTACAAAAACCTAAAAAGGAGATGAGTTCTAAAACCATCACCATAGACAGGGGGGCATCCTCTACACCTAGAGGAGGCGTTCTACTATAACCAATCACCATAGACAGGGGCATCCTCTACACCTAAGGAGAAGGTTTCTAAATCTACCATCCCATATACAGGGGGCATCCTCGAACACCAGAGGAGAGGAGGTTTTATCTAAACCATCACCATAGCAAGGGAGCCTCCCCTACGCCTATAGGAGAGGAGGTTCTACCATCACCATAGGAAGGGCATCCTCTACAAACCTAGAGGAGAGGAGGTTTCTACCATCACCTAGACCGGGGGCATCCATCCTCTACGCCTAGAGGAGAGTCGATTTTCCATGACCTAGACCAGGGATTTTGTCTTTACTGTAGAGCATTGAGACTATGGAACTCTCTGCCGCGGAAGGTTGTTATGGGTACTCTATGTTTGCCTTTCATTAAGATTGGAGACTTGCATATTTTGCCAACCTTATTTACTATGACAACACCTCTCCAGGACAAGATGTATCTTTGTGTATGTTGTTTAGTAAGCAGCAGACTATGGACCATGGATTTATTCCTGGCTTGTAGCTTCTTCAAAAGGTTTGGAGGTTTGTCCTCCCTAAAAGCCCTAGTCCAGGGATAACTATCCCCCTATGAGGGCAGGTGAGCCTTTGTTACTGCAGACGGAGACATGCAAGACGTTGGTGTATATAGATTCTTGTTCCTTTTTTTATATTATACGGTTGTACTCTAAGCTCATTTGTCTGTGTCTGCATCTATCTATTTATTACTTATGTATACATTTGTATAAATATCCTGTAAATCTATTATTGTTATAGTTTCGACTTAAATTTTTTTTTCTCAACTAAAATCTATTTATATTACTATATTTTACGTGAATTTTAATCTCTTTCGCCGTCTTTTTACACCTTTCATCCTCACAATGAAGTGACCTTGGGGAGGGCGGCTGCTTGTTCATCTTTTAGTTTGTATTTGGTCATAAATTTATCCTGACGTGCCGATCTCCCTCTTCCCATTCCAGGGCTCTGTATAGGATGCTTTGGCTAAATAGAAAATCATGAGGGATTTTTTTTCATTTTTATTTATCTGGGCAGATTGTTTCCATTGAACCCGTATGCAACCACACACTCTACGGGTACCTCGCATGAGCGCGGCGTGAAGTCGGATGCTGGGGCATGTGCACAATGCAATCTCATCTTCCTTATACTCCTTTACTCATGGATTCAGTTTGGTGTGAGTCATGTTTGGAGTTTTACGAATGAATATTCTTGAGGAGCCTCCATGTACAAAAAAAAAATTGTCCTTTTAGTGTTCTTTTTAGTCGCTTTTTCCTCCCTTTTCCTTCTTTCTGTATCTATATTTTAGATTATTTATATATTTTTTTTATTATTTTTATACTAATTTTTTAATATTATAAATATTTTATTATTATTTATATATATATTTTTTATTATTATTTTATATTTTTTAGTATACCCCCTTCCCTCCACATCCTTTTTTCGACATTCATACCCACCCAGATTCTTTTCTTTTTTTTTTTTTTTTTTTTTTTTGTCGATGCCTTCTAACTACAAACTTTTTAAAAAATGATTTTCTTGTCTCCATAGCTTTTATGGGTCTTGTTTTTCGGGACAAAAATGTAGTTTTTAACAGCATTTGTGTTTTCATCGTCCCCTAATGAATAACTTTATTAACCCTTTCTTTCGTGCAGTTATTTAAAAAAAAAAAATCTGACATTTTTCTCACAAACGGGCAATCTGTCTTTAGTGAAAATGAGTCTCTGGTGTAAAGATAATTTTTGTTGAAGGAAATTTTTTTCAGGATTTCAGATTTTTTTTTTTTTTTGGATTTCTGAAATTTTTTGATTTTTCTGGCAATCATATTCTCCTCTTTTGTTGTATTCAAAGAAGTTTTTAGTTTTTTTTTTTTTAATGTAATATCTGTGCAAAAAATGTATTCTTGACACTTTAATATTCACGTGAAGATTTTTTTACTTGAAATGTCCTTCATTCGGCTCTTGATCTTTCCTTTTCATCCTGGCATGAGTTCATTTAAATGTCCATCCATGAAGACCACACGGTTCATGGACTTGATCTGAACTGGACTGAGGAGTAAAGCTTTCAGTCTCTGCCTAAGTAAAGATTGAAGGGGGAAGGGTTGAGGGACTCTGATCAAATTTCCTTAAGTGTCTCTCCAGGATATTGCGAGTCTTGTGTTGGTGCAATACCTATAATACCATCCTCCCCCAACTTTTATAGAAGTTTTCAACCTAACTGTAGCAATTAAAATAATTCTGAACTTTCAAGACATCGCGGTCATTTACTAGGGCCCCAATTCGCGTTTTCTCCCGACGTTTTACCAACCCGAATATTTCCGATTTGCGCCAATTTTCCCTGTATTTTGGCCGCCGCCCCCGGATGTTTGCGCACGTGAAATCGGATCTCCGTATGGCGCATCGCGCGGAAATCCAGGGGACTCGTTGCAGAAAACACAAAACCCAACCCAGGATTCCGGAAAACCGCCGCATTTAAAAAAAAAAAAAAAATGTGTCTCGGGGCTGCACTTACCTTCATCACCAGGAATGGGCTGGTGAATTTCAGGGCAATTCCAGCGTGCCTCGGGACTCAGCGCAGCAGCGACATCTGGTGGATGACGGGTCGGAGGAACTACCTTAGTGAATCCCTCCCGGCCGGAACCCCGAATCCACCGCCCAGAACTCGCCCGCTGGATCGCGAATGGACCGGGTAAGTAATACTGCCCCCTGGACTCCACATGACATCTCCGGAGTCCCATAGAGGTGAGACCCTGATGACTTGGGTTTTTTCGTGCATATCCAACACTGATCGATCATATATCTGAGATTCTGGAGCCAAGTTTCTTCTTTGAAGTGGTCTTCAGTCCCTAAGTCAGTAAATTTGTAATCTTGCAATACCAATGTTGCCACGATATAATGTATGGCAGCGTGCTGGAAGACTATGAGGAGTGCCTTAGTCTCTACCAGTTATTCAGTATAGGTACCCACTGGTGGACACACCACTTTACTATGCTGTTAAATATAGGTAATTGATAAAAACAATATTAAAAATCATGGAAAACACCTTTAAATTGCAGTGGAAGTCTGATAGACTTTAGTGTCCCCATGAGGAACCATACAATTGCAATTTTTATATTTAACTTGAAGGGTAGCAGCCGTAGAAACTCACTGAACACCAAAAATTACTCACATAAGTTAAAGGACCTTCAGTCCTGGGAGGATCTGATCTCCATCGCTTCTTTCTGGATAGAGTTGGATAGGAAGTCCATAACGACACATCCGACTCCCCTCATGTACCGCTCAGCCAATCAATACCTGAGTAGTCACGTGATTATTATGAACACTTAACCACTGGGGCCAGTGATTGCTGAGCCATCTTGTCAGTGAATGGAAGTTGTCCATAGGGACCTGACTTTCGTAATGGAATAGGAGGTCCTTTGGCAGGTTCCTTTCTCAAATACGTCCCGTAGTTAAAAAAGATGCCTATTTTTCATGACTAACTTAATTTCCTCCCTGAATGTTTTGTTTTTTGCTCAGATCTCCAGAAGGCACTTCTACCCTAACCCTACCTTGGATTAAGGGTCTTTATTTTGTCGGCTACTCACTGTTTGGATTAGGCAAACAGGGCTTTATAGGGTTTTCCTACCGTTTACTCTACAACTGGTCCTGTGCTTCCCTTTTGGGGTGATGTCAAGTACACTGTATACCTGTGCCTTTTAATCGATCTCCCTCCGAGTACCACAGAGAAAGAAGGTAAGTAACTATCAGTACAGTAGTAATTGTCTCATCGATATTAATGCCTTAAAGGCATTGTGTGCTTTTGTACAGTGGACTCTTACTTAGAAATACCCCTACAATCGCAGATTGTACTGTGGTGACCCACAGTGATCGGTTCTCATACAGCAACGTGTAATCTGTCAGTTTTCCCTGCAGTTCCCCCGCGGGGGTATTACACAATGTCCGTTCACATCATGGGACGAATTTTCTCCAAAAGAATGGATATATTTTTGTAATTACTCTTCCTCTGAGAGTGGGGCGTTAACCCTCCAAAATCCTGAATTATGCAAGACAAAAACCTGAGTTTTGGTATTCTTTGGGGAATAGATAAAAATTTACTACAAACACCAGGATCAGTGAG
The DNA here is from genome assembly GCA_019512145.1 of Engystomops pustulosus. Taxonomy (NCBI): domain Eukaryota; kingdom Metazoa; phylum Chordata; class Amphibia; order Anura; family Leptodactylidae; genus Engystomops; species Engystomops pustulosus. The sequence goes on from CM033641.1 coordinate 309,349,715, forward strand.
GTGTGATAGTCTCCGTTAATGCCCATGCGGTATTGTAGTTGAGACAGTTTAAAAAGTAGGTGGGCTAGAGACGCTCAAAGTCACCACTTACACAATATTTACCAATGTTTTCATATACAACAATACTCTTACATTTCAGGAGGTGACATTGATTTGAGTTAATGGGGTGTCAGGAATTTCAAAGACGCGCACTGATGTTCCCGAACTTCCCATCCCCGCGTGCCTCCCTCCGTCCTTGTGGTCCTTCTACTTCTCTGCCCCCTGTGATCCTGCCCCTCAATCCTATGATTTTTCCACTTCTCCCTTCTCCTATGATCCTTTCTCTACTCCTCTCCCTGTGCTTCTGGCTAATCCCTCCTGTGCGACTTTCTCCTGCTATTATTCCTCCCCTGTCTGCTTGGCTCCTCTCGCTGTGATCCTTTTCTAGTACTGCCTCCTCCTATTGCTCTGCAATCTTCTCCTGTGCCCTCTTCTTGCGCACCCGCCTCCTCCCGCTGTGCGCCTTTGGGCTCTCATGGATGCCTCTCCGCAGGCCCTTCTGGCCTTCTCCTTCTCCTCACGCCTGGTGCTCTATTCTACTTGCCCTGTTGTCTCGGCTACTACTGCGCTCTCCATGTGTTCCCTCTAGCGCTCCACCCTGTGTCCTGGCCCTCTGGCTTTCCACCGCCTGTGGGCTCTTTCTGGCATCTCCATCCCATCTTTGCTCTTTCTTCATCTCTCCCTCCTTTGCTCGCTTTTCACACATCTCGCATGCTTGCTCCTTTTTCATCTGCCTCCCGTCTTTGCTCCTTCTCATCTCCTCCCTCTGTCGTCCTTCTGTCATCTCGCATCCTCACACTGCTGTGCTCCTTCTGGCATCTTCTCGTCTCCCCTGTGGCTGCACCTTCTGCAGTCTCATCCCTGCTGTCTGCCTTCTGCAATCTTATCTCTCCTCTCCCTCTGTGCTCGCCTATCTGCATCTCCTCCTCTCCTGTGCTGCCTTCTGCCTATCTGTCCTCAATCTTCTTCCCCTGGGGCCCCTTCTGCTTCTTTTCCTTTTTGCTGTTCTGTGCTCCTTCTGCCTCTTTTCTTTCTTCCCCCCCTGTGCTCTTTCAGGTTCTGCCTTCCCCTCTCCCGGCCGCCCTGCTTGGGCTCGTCCTCTGCCTCTCCTGTTCTCCCCTGTGTGCTCCATCCTCCTTCGACCCTCTATCTCTCGCTTGACCCCCTTTCTTCTTCCTCTCTCATTCTGGCCCTGTGCTCTTCTGCCTGCACCTTTCTCGGTCCACGTGCTTCCTTCTACTGCGCCGCTCACTCTTTCTGCCCTGTGGCTCCTTCTGGCTCTCCTGCTTCTGCCCTGTGCTCCGTCTGTCGTTGCTCCTCTCTCCCTATGTGGCTCGTCTCTGCTTTCGGGCTCTTCTCCCTTGAACACCCTTCTGCCTATCCTCTTGCGGCCCTGTGCTTCTTCTGGCTGTGCTGCTCCCTCTTGCTGCCCTGTGCTTACCTTCTCTGCGCTTCTGCCTCTCCTCTTCTGCCCGGTGCTTTCTCTTCTTTTTTGCCTCTCCCTCTTGCTGCGATCGTGCTGCTCCTTTTGGCCTCTCTCATTGATGGCCCGTGCTCCATGAAGGCTGGTGGTATCTGGGGTCTCGGTTATTATGATATTACTATTTGGCAAGTGCTTTGTTTTCTTGACAGTCCTGGTGTCGGACTCAGCCTCGAACATGGAGTAAGATGAGAGCAGAGGCGACTAATGAAGAACAAGTCTGGCTTTTTACACTTTCGGGAAGTTTTCACAGCCTCGAGGTTGTTTTCCATTTCACAGCGCTGTATACTTGGCCACCAGGGGATTTGCACGTCGGCTTCTGATAAAGTGCGCTCTGAAGAGTCTCACACCTCAGGCATTAAAGGAGAGAAACGCTGAAAAGTAAATGACCCCCTGATAATCTGTCATTAGTGTGCTGCGCCTCCCTCCCCACCACATCCCTATCCCATGTGCTTCAGCTAGATTACATATCTATTCCCCAAGTGCGGAGATTGTGCAATTACAGGAACAGCAGAGTGTAGCAGAGAGGAGAACATTTATTTATACACGTTCAGTAAGGAAAATACATTTTTGAAGGTTTTCCCACCAACAAAGAATAAGGAGATCTGTAATTTTTTTTATCAGAATTTATAAATAACTCATTTGCATTTGACAACACAAGATCATCATAAGATTAGAACTTTATCAACTACCGACCAGCAGAATATAGGGGCTCATTTACTAAGGGTCGCGCTACTCACTTTCGTCGGACTATGCACCTTTTTGCACGGATTGCACAGGTATTTAACAGGTGACAAGTGTCTGCGCTGGGATTTTGTCGCATGTGATCGGATTGTGGCGCAGCTGCGCTGCTTTCATGTGACAGAAATTAGAGGGCGGGCCATCGGACGATCCGACTGATTCGGACTGAGCGCGGGATTTAACTTTAAAATTGTGTCGCAAGACAATGCACTTACATGCACCGGGAAGAAGATGGTGAACTCCTGCGGACCTGAGCGGGGAAGCGACACATGCAGGATATCGGGCGCACGACCTTAGTGAATCGCGGCAGAGTGCATGATCGTCGGATAATGCACTTTCGTGGTGAACTCCGCGGACCTGGTAAGGAAATGTGCCCCATTGTCTCTCTCAGACCTGATAGTTTTTCTATAAGAAGCTCCTCCTACGCTCTGCTCATTGCCTGTAGCTCCTCCTACTCTACACAGTCAATTGTCCCACTTCAACCTGGCCAAGGCCAAAAAAGCTGTCTAAGGTCACCAGATACACAAGGCTGGGATGGGCTACAGAACTATAGGCAGAAGAAACCCAACATGACTGTGAATCTTCCTCGTTGTGGAGCTCCATGTGAGATCTCACCTTGTGGCATGGACCCACGTTAATATGGGGCTCCATTTGTTCACAATGTATTCTGTGCAACAAAATGTGTTCAGTGGCACAAAATTTATTTAGTGATCACAGAATTCATACCATGACACAGAATTCAATGTTGTCATCACAAAATCTGTTTTGTGCTTACAAAAGTAATATTTATCGTCCCAAATTGCCTTTTGTCATTACAAAAATCATTTTTGTGTACACAAAAACAATTAGATTTTTACAGAATGCACAAAAATAATTTTGTGATGCAGTTTGTTTTGTGTGGACAGAATTAATTCTGTATGACAAAATATAATTGTTTGACCACAAAATCTCATTTTGTGTCACAAAATACGACTTTTTGTCACACACCATATTATTTTGTCAGGCAGAATTAATTTTGTCAGACGAGATTTACAAAATGCTTTGTGTCGCACAAAATTCATTTTGTCTCACAAAATGCATTTTGTCATACAAACAGCGCCCCATACATTAATTGATAATGCTTAAACTGAAAAAAATTAACCGATGAGATGAGTGTGTGTGTAGGAGAATATGTGATTGAACAGTACATGAAGATGGACGCTTTATACAGGTATGGTCCATGGGCTTGAGGAATGGGTGAAAAAATATGAAAACAATTTAGGGGGTCTAGATGAAAGAGTAAATATATGGATTAAAGAAAAGAATTAGTTGCATGGTTGAGCATGAATAAATAGTTTCAGATACACAGAATCCAATGGTTATATAATACAAACAAAGAGATGCAGCAAATATTACCTGTGTATTAAAAAATACCTATGTATACACACAAACAAAAAGACATATAAATGTACACTCACCGGCCACTTTATTAGGTACACCATGCTAGTAACGGGTTGGACCCCCTTTTGCCTTCAGAACTGCCTCAGTTCTTCATGGCATAGATACAACAAAGTGCTGGAAGCTCCTCAGAGATTTTGGTCCATATTGACATGATGGCATCACACAGTTGCCGCAGATTTGTCGGCTGCACATCCATGATGCGAATCTCCCGTTCCACCACATCCCAAAGATGCTCCATTGGATTGAGATCTGGTGACTGTGGAGGCCATTTGAGTCCAGTGACCTCATTGTCATGTTCAAGAAACCAGTCTGAGATGATTCCAGCTTTATGACATTATCCTGCTGAAAGTAGCCATCACATGTTGGGTACACTGTGGTCATAAAGGGATGGACATGGTCAGCAACAATACTCGGGTAGGCTGTGGCGTTACAACGATGCTCAATTGGTACCAAGGGGCCCAAAGAGTGCCAAGAAAATATTCCCCACACCATGACACCACCACCACCAGCCTGAACCGTTGATACAAGGCAGGATGGATCCATGATTTCATGTTGTTGACGCCAAATTCTGACCCTACCATCCGAATGTCACAGCAGAAATCGAGACTCATCAGACCAGGCAACGTTTTTCCAATCTTCTACTGTCCAATTTCGATGAGCTTGTGCAAATTGTAGCCTCAGTTTCCTGTTCTTAGCTGAAAGGAGTGGCACCCGGTGTGGTCTTCTGCTGCTGTAGCCCATCTGCCTCAAAGTTGGACGTACTGATGCTCTTCTGCCTACCTTGGTTGTAACGGGTGGCGATTTGAGTCACTGTTGCCTTTCTATCAGCTCGAACCAGTCTACCCATTCTCCTCTGACCTCTGGCATCAACAAGGCATTTCCGCCCACAGAACTGCCGCTCACTGGATGTCTTTTTCGGACCATTCTCTGTAAACCCTAGAGATGGTTGTGCGTGAAAATCCCAGTAGATCAGCAGTTTCTGAAATACTCAGACCAGCCCTTCTGGCACCAACAACCATGCCACGTTCAAAGGCCTCAAATCACCTTTCTTCCCCATACTGATGCTCGGTTTGAACTGCAGGAGATTGTCTTGACCATGTCTACATGCCTAAAAGCCATGTCATTGGCTGATTAGAAATTAAGTGTTAATGAGCAGTTGGACAGGTGTACCTAATAAAGTGGCCGGTGAGTGTATACACAATGTGCAAACATAGTATCATAGTCAAAGAGGTTAAAACAACAGCCCATCAAGTCGAAACCTCTACATTATATTGCATTGATCCAGGAGGGCAAAAACCCTGCAATGCTGATGCCAATTGGCCTATTGACCCTATTATAGCGATCTGAATAACTGCCTGGAGCAACAGAAACTGCTAACAAAAAGTTCTATTCCAAAATGATGTTATATTCTTGCTCTCCAGAAAGTCATTCAGGCCTCTCTTGAACATGTACATAGAGTCCAGCATACACAGCCTCCTCCCACAGAGAGATCCATAGTCTCACTGCTCTTACAGTAAAGAACCTTTGTCTATACACATATACACGGAGAACAAGCCCACATATATGTATATATATATATATATACACACACGTACAACAAAACCACATATATACAGAGGTATCCAAACAACATATGTGGAAATCTCTGGGGCAGATTTACTTACCCGGTCCTGTCGCGATCCCGTGGTGCGTTGTCCGACGAGGATTCCGGTCGGGCGCGATTCACTAAGATCGTGCGTCCGTGTTCCTGCATCCGTCGCTTCTGTGCCGAGGTCCACCGGAATTCACCTGCTTCTTCCCGGGGGATTGTAAGTGTGTGTCTTGCGACACAACTCTAAATGTTAAATTCTGCGCGTTATCGGAATGGTTACTAATTGTATCCATTGTAGTAATGTAGATAATTCATCCAGAACTAACTACAGGCAGTCCCCAGGTTACATACAGGATAGGTTCCTTAGGTTTGTACTTAAGTTGAATTTGTATGTAAGTCGGAACTGTATATTTTATAATTGTAGCTCTAGACAAAAAAAAAATTTGTACCAATGACAATTGGATTTTCAAAATTTTAGCCGTAATGGGACCAAGGATTATACATAAAGCTTCGTTACAGACACCTTACAGCTGATCACTGCAGTCTGGGGCTATAGTAACATCCAGAGGAGTCATCAGAGGTCATGATTACTTATGTTTTTTTTTACTTTTCATTGTTCTTTTTTACTTATTTCATTTATTCATTCTCTCTCTTTTTATGCAGTTACATACTTACAATCAGTCCTGCCTTTTATGAATCCGTCCTTTATACAGAAATTTCCACTTGAAAAAGGGGCACTTTATGTCCCCAAAACGCATTGTGGTTTTATGCCTTTTATTTCAATAAAATCAGTTCTGCGTATGACTGTATTCGAAACCTGCATGTGAGGTGTGGTGTCCTTCCCCTACAACCATATTCCTCAAACACCATCCGGCATAGCACCCCAAGCTAGAGGCAATAGGACATTGCCTAAGCCTATACAAGACTTGTGCCTCGTATACGTGCACAACCACAGCGGCTGAGAGGACGACATTTCTATGTATACAGTGTCTCTCTCACCTAACGTTTTTACCCCTTTTACTCTCCATCCGCTCTTCTATTCACCAGGAGGGGAGATTACAGACTTAGGCTGCATGCACACTGCCGTGAGCCCGCCGCACCGTAGCACGGCGGGCACACGGCAGCGCGGGGAGAGGAGGAGGAGGTGAGCGCAGCTCACCCCCGCCCCTCTCCATAGCGATGCATTGCCGCCGTGCCGTAATACGGGAAAAGATAGGACATGTCCTATCTTTTCCCGGGCTACGGAGCGGTACGGTGCCGCACGTGTGCTGCACCGTACCGCTGCCGTAGGGCGCCGCGAGCCCATAGAAGTGTATGGGGGACGTATATCGGCCGTATATACGTCGGCCGTATATACGTCCCCCATACTGTAGTGTGAATGCAGCCTTAGGCTACATTCACATGACCGATGGGGGATGTATATATGTTCGCAGGCTTGGGGCCGTATATATATGTCCCCTGTAGGCCGACAATGGATAAACAGAACAGTACGGAGCAGTACAGTTGCGGCACCATACCCGAGGAAAAGTTTGGACATGTCCGATCTTTCCCCTTATTATGGCACCGTGTACCATGTATGTCAATGGAGAGAGGCGGGAACGAGCAGCACCCCTCCTCCTCTCCCATGACCCGATGTGTGCCTACCGTGCAACGGAATGGCAGGCACACATTCGTGTGAATGTAGCCAAATGGACACTAAAGAAGAACCCCCTCCAAAGGAGAGAAGCCCTCCCTCTGCCCATCCTCTTATACTCCAGAGAGCGCACCTTCACCAGGTCACCCACAATGTTCCTAACCACCTCATCCACCGGGAGGATTTTACGCTGATATATATGTATATACACACACATATATATATAAAATTATAGTGGGGTGTGGTTAAATACATATACGGGTGTGGAATGGGTTATTTGGGATGGAGTCTTATTAGAGGGTATGGGGGTTTATGTTAATTTGTGGGCGTGGTTATTGTTGGTTCATGAAGTTGATTATTCTTTGCTTTGTGGGTTTTGTTTTATGCTGTGATTATTAAAAGGTGGTGGTATGGTATAAGGTGTTATAGATGTTTTGTAACATTATTGTTATAATTTATACATTTTTTTTTTAAGTGTGCTCAGTGTGAATGAGACTGGACCAGCTGGTGCGTTATTGTATATATTGTATATAAAAGGCTGTAACTCAAGATTAGTCCAGATAAAATGATGCCATGTAATGTACAAACTTACGGAACTTTTAGTGTATATTATTTCTGTAATATTTCTTTTCAGTCTGTGAATTATCTTGCACTAGAAATGACGGCAGCGGCAGTACAATGGCTTTCTCTTTGATATGATGTATACATTTCTGAGCGGATATCGATTTCCTAGTGTGGTTTCTAACAAATGTCCTTGCTATAGAGAGCTCCAACCTTTATTACTGCACATCTCATACACAGAAGAGAATTGAGGCTCCAATTACCCACAGAAGTCATTACATGCACTCATCAGTATCTGAAGGTAAAGGGGGACGCGGTTATACAAGTCAATGGCGCGAGACGGATCAGCCATGTATGTGCTTGTGTAGTGGAGGGGGCAGCATTTGTGCTGGGGGCTGGTGGTCTGTAGATTTGTGCTCCTGAGCCCGGACCCCTCTCGTCATGGACAATAATAGGGGGTCGCACTAGTGATGGTCATACATGCAATTTTTATACAGATAAAAGCTCTAATATTCAGAAAAGTGTGGACAATTTTGCCAAGTGTGTGATAAAGGGTCCCCTAAACTGTAAGGATAGTGGCGCAGCACTGGCTCCATGGAAGGGATGGATTTGACATATTTAGGGCCCCCAGACACATCTCAACAGGGGCAGATTAAGCCATGGGCCCTGGTCTGTTTGAATATTGTTGCCCCTGCAAGTCTGGAATCACTTCCTGCATATGGGACAAGAATCAGCTTCTTAGGGAATGGAGGATACGTCCCTTCTGCCTGTTTTCAATATGTGGTTTCAGGACCATCGAAGGTCCTGAAATGGCTCATGTGTTCATGTGTATTGAGAGCAGGAACAAGGATTTGCAACACCCCTACCAATGCAGTGTGCTTGCAAATTTAACCTCCTAATGGGAATCATTGAGACTGATCACCTCAGTGAGCCCTCAAGTGTCTATAAATGGTAATGCAGCTGGTTAATATCTGCCTGAGACCACGGTTCCGCAGATGCTGGTTGGATGATACGTTTGCCACCTCACAAGGTGAGTTTATAAGAACCATTGTGGCTGGAAAGTTCTATGCCAGACGACTTCATTCCTGAGCTTCAGATGAAGCACATGTGTCTGAGACCTGCTGCCCAGATACAGGGCCTACAACTAAGGCATCTCTAAAAATCTCTAAGCCTCTACCTAAGAGTCTGCATAAACCTCCTGCTGAAGCAGCCCCTCATCTCCAGCCTAAAGCGGCCTATACCAGGCTGGGAGCAGGCTTTGCCGAACAACATCCAACCAGGCAACTTGAACCAGTTAAGCCGTTATCTGCTGTTGTGGCCTTTCCTGGAATAAAGGAAATGTTGTGGTTAACATCCCTCATCTCCGCGTGATCCCTGCCACAGGCTGCTAACACCAAGGGCACCCCATTTACTGTCACCTAGGAATCCCTACACATACATCAGGAGTGCACTAGGAGCAGCATTTCCCTCTTTTCTTGTAAATCTACCTGTGGGATACCGGCCTGGTGTGGACTAGGCCTCTTCCTCCGGTCAGCTGGAGAAGGTCATGACACCTTTGCTTGGGTTTCCCTTGGTTTAACAACTAATTCCTGCTATAGTTATCCGATGGTGATCATGTGCTGTCATCTACTGCCCAAAAGGAGTGTTTATAACTGTATTATGTCATGTCTGCCACTGAGGGGTTAATGTGATATTTAGATTACGTTGAAAATATTGTATTTTTTCTGCAGAATCCCAGGCTGTGATTGGTTTGCAGCTTAGCATGTTGTGACATTAGATCTGCCAGTATCTATATGCAGGAGCTGATAGTGGGACTCACTCTTGAGATTTCTTCTCTACACACTGATTATTGTTATTCTTTGCTGCTAATTCAGCAGAGCCAATCTGGCTCCTCTGGATATAACTGTCAGCCTTCTGACTACTAGATCGAGGCTGAGGTTCTCCTTAATTCCTGGGAGTGCCCCTGGGAGACCCATCATCTTCTTGCCTCTTCCTGCTGGCATTGATAGGCACAGATGAGGTCTGGTCTCCTGGATCAAATAATTCTAGGACACACTACAAACCCAACCACTCAGGTCCCAAGGGATCCAGCTGCCCCCACACTACGGTCAGTTCCCGATGTGGTAAGATTGCACATTGCCTTCATATTTTTTCTGTTATTTTGTTCTCTGTCATTACGATGAATGGATCAGACAATGGCGGTTATGGCACATCAGGTCTACAAGACGTTACCGTCATATAGTGCGTCATGTCTCCAGAGGGTTGTATAATTAGCTGTAGTGACTATGTCTATAATGATGTTGAGGATCTTTTTCATTGATTTTAATAGATTACATTATCCATAAGGTGGTTATCTCGGTGCACATCCAGGGGGATGCAGGGTCCTCTACCAGTCTGAGGGTTCTTCAAAACACTGTAGGTTCAATAGATGAAGAAAAAACGTCTGCTCTGTATCGGAGGTAAGAGCCACCTCCATTGTGTAGTATATTCTGATAGACTTTTGCTATTGTATTGGAACATATACAGCAGCATATGCTGGGCTTTAACCCTATGGTGACATCCACCTTACATCTATGGCAGATGCTACCTGTCTAAACATAGCGCTAGACCAGCAGCTGTTTTACACAGTAGAGACCCCCTGGGGCCAGGGTCTGTGATTGGATTTAGTTTATAGACCATAGAGGTGGTCTAATTAACATATATTAACATCCCTTTTAATAGATGACTTGCAAATAAATAGAACATTATTGCAGTCTAGGACTATAGTAAAGCATCCAGAGAGCTTCACCAGAGATCACAGTGAGCAGAGGGTGTCCTTAAGTAGGGGGACCACCTGGATTATAGTTCCTCTGGGGAGGGTGGACACAACAGAGTATTATTACACTAAGCAGGGGTGAACGCATGTTGTATTGACGTTAAGCTAGTCCTAAGGGTGTGTTCTACTTGGCCTCCACAGATTTCACCCTTTAAAGAGAATCTGTCGGCAGTTTTAACCAGACAGACTGCAGCCAGCGATAGGCAGTAGTCGTGGAGAGCTGTGTAGTCAGACTTTTGTGTGTTAGTAATAACTGGACTGTAAAAAGTCAAGTTAACAGCCTGAAGAGCTTTCTGCTCTCCACAGCCTCTCCCCTCCAAGAGGAGGAGCTGTATCCAGATTTTGGTCAGATACTTACAGCAGTCACTCAGAGCAGAGGGGAGGCGCTGTGGAGCAGTTCAAGGCAAAGAGCAGAAAGTTCTTCAGGCTGAAAGACCTGCCCAGAGCACTTGCAAGAGCTGCAACCCTGGATTACAAATTCACTTTCCACAGCTGTGCTGCTACTTATTACACACACACAGAGGTATGATCACACAGATCTCTAGGGCTTATAACAAGCATTTTCGGCTGTTTTTAAGTCAAAACTGATGATGGATTTCCTGCAGGGTACCCCGACTGAATATGGAGGGTGCCCTCTGACTGGGGGTGTCCAGGAGTTGCACTCAAGTGTTTATTGTGGCGTTTGCACTTTAAGGGGTGTAGTGCTCAGTTGTTGGGTTCCCCTCCCCCTCCCTGATGTTTACCCTCCCCTTGGGTTTATAAGCTGGCGCCTGGGCGTGCTGCTTCCTCTTGCCCGCGCCACCGGTGAAACTGTCCCTCCCTACTGTTACTGTTTGGTGTTTTTTGATGTCTTTCTTTTGTATTCCATACTGTGAAGTCACAGCTGGCGGTAAAATGGAAGAGATTGGTGGAGATTTGAGATTTGGAACGAGATTTGCCTGGAAGACGCAGTGTTGGCCGGGAGTCCGGCCGAGCAAACCGCTTCGGGCAGCTGCGGTTTGGCACCAAGAATAAACATCAAACAGTGCTGTTTAAGTATTGGAGTTTTGTTAAAATGTTAAAATAAATAGCTGTGACCTTTTTTACACCCAACAGGAAGCCTCATTGCCTTTTATTTGGTGGGGATGTTTGGTAGAGTTTATAACTCTGTTTAATATTACGGGTCTGTTTAAAAGTGCCTTATTGGGAAATTTGGGTTCAAGTTTACTACCTCCCAGTCTTTACCTTCCATACTAGGGTTCAGCCCCCTTTGCTCTCCAAGTGGTAATAAAGCGGCAGCCACTGGAGGACATTTATAAAGGCTTCAATGCAAGAAAACTGATTCCTTTACCCTTAACGCCAACTATATGCTCAGGGCGTGGGCCATGTAGGGTGGTGAAGGGGGTGTGAGCAGCAACGGAGTGAAAGTTTGTAGGCTGCAGGGACCTGGAGCACAAATATACGCAGTGTGGTCACCCTTCCGGATGTATCCAAGCCTCTGGGTGCATCAGGCGGGGAATTTCATCAGATGATAAATCTCCCCTACGGTCTCGTTGGTTCATAATTAGAAGGATATATAAACTACTTTAAAAGAGAAGGTTCTGCAGATCTTCAAGATTTTCTGAAGATGTTAAAAAGGCCGACCACGACGCACTAGAAGTGCAGCTATAGCAACCAAAAAAAGAAATTTAGCAGCAGGACAGGGTGTCCTGCAGCAGATGCTACGGCGCATTTGGAGCTCGATGGTCAACATCATCAAGACCATGGAGACCTCCATGGTTTTACCTTCCACATACTGTGACACCTTCTCATGAGTCTGGTATACAGACGGGAATCCTGTATACATATTATATACATATTTTAGTCACCGTTTTTGAGACTGTCCCAATATTTAGATTCCAGGGTTACGTTCCATGATCTGCCGGGGGTCGGTGATGTGTAAATACTCCCATCTGTGTAGTACATATTCTGCATGTTGTTGCTATAGATCCTAATGCAAAAGCAAATATTAGAACATAAGGGACGTGCGTATAGTCATGTTCAGGGCCCGGGGCTCTTATCACACAGTCATCAGTCTGAGATATTCATTTCCTTATGGATATAGCAATCGCAGAGTTATAACACACAAACCACGACAGAGAATGTGGGCCAGTGGTAACCAGAGCAGAGACTGCACATAGAAATTATATTAAGCCATTACCTTCACAGCCGGGGCCAAAAGCGTTTATTGGATGAGGGTCGTATTGTCATAGGGTTCAACTTCTAACAGACCCCAGACCAAAAAATAAATAATAATAATGCTCCAGTCCCCCCTATAGAGGAGGAATAACACACCAGACCCCCAACACCAGGGAATAAATAACACGCCAGACCCCCACACCAGAGGAGGATAACACTCCAGACCCCCACACCAGAGGAGGAATAACACTCCAGACCCCCACACCAGAGGAGGAATAACAATCCAGACCCCCACACCAGAGGAGGAATAACACTCCAGACCCCCCCCACACACACACACACACCAGAGGAGGAATAACACTCCAGACACCCACAGCAGAGGATGAAGTACGCTCCAGCATACCTCCCAACATTTGTGAAAAGGAAAGAGGGACAAAATGGCGGCACGCTAAGCCAGACCCCCAATCACTCCCTGGCCACGCCCCAAATTTTAGCCATATTAAAATAATAAAAATCATCTCAATCAAAAAAAAATATATATCCTCATTGGGATTAGAACCCAGAACCTGCAGTGTCCATGTGCAATAATAACACAGTGCCTCAACCCACTGAGCTATAGCCTCAGTGATTAACAAGGTGTAGAATTTTGGTAACTAAGAACTATGACTATATACTGCCTTGGTATATAGGGAGGGATCTTCTCAGATTATTGTAATTATTGAGACTATTATTATTATTATGGAGATTATTATTATTATTATTATTATTATTGAGATGATTATTATTATTTTTACTATTATTAATAATCATCTCTGTACTGTGACATCACTGTGTGTATTATCCCTGTACTGCGACGTCACAGTACAGGGATAATACACAGAGCGACGTCACAGTACAGGGATAATACACACAGTGATGTCACAGTACAGGGCATAATACACACAGTGATGTCACAGTACAGGGATAATACACACAGTGATGTCACAGTACAGGAATAATACAATACACACAGTGATGTCACAGTACAGGGCATAATACACACAGTGATGTCACAGTACAGGGATATTAAACTCCTTATTAGCTTTTGAACCAGGAAGCCAGTTAGATACCAGTGACCCCACTCAACTCCCACCCATAATTACTGCTGTATCTCCTTCTCTCCCATCACTTCTCACACTGCAGGGAGACAGATAATATTCCCTGTTATGTCCTCTAATTACCTCCTTAATGATATTACACACAGACATGTGAATAGACACCGGCTCGGAGTCTACCAGGAGCCTGTATACAATGACTACTATAATAAGGTCACACGTCACAGAGAGACAGCGACATCTGTGCCCTGCTGTACACAACAGAACATAGGACCTGCAGACATTAGTACAGGGTTATGCTACAGTCTGATGTACATGAGTCTGGTTACACTGATGTAACTTAGGATAAGTAATGTCATCATACCTCCCAACATTTGTGAAAGGGAAAGAGGGACAAAATGGCGGCGTGCCGCGGCGATCCCCCTAAGCCACACCCCCAATCACTCCCTGGCCACGCCCCAAATGTTAACCATATTATAATAATAAAAATGATCTCAATAAAAAAAAAAAAATATTATCCTCATTGAGATTAGAACCCAGAACCTGCAGTGTCCATGTACAATAATGACACAGTGCCCCAACCCACTGAGCTATAATCTCAGCAATTAACAAGGTGTAGAATTTTGGTAACTAAGAACTATGACTACTGTTACACTGTGACACAGATTTACTGCCTTGGTATATAGAGAGGGATCTTCTCAGAGATTATTGTAATTATTGAGACTATTATTATTATAATTATGGAGATTATTATTATTATTTTTACCATTATTAATAATCATCTCCATAATAATAAAAATAAAATTTATAATAATAATAATAGTCTCAATAATAACCTCTGAGAAGATCCCTCTCTATATATCAGTGCATTAGTCTGTGTCACAGTGTAACACTGGCAGATAACACTTCTTAGTTACCAGAAATCCTCAGCTCTGTATCACTGGGCTTATAGCTCAGTTAGTTAAGCTCCTGTCTATGGTGCAGAGGGTCCCAGGTTCGAATCTCAGCCTGGGCAAAACTTTATTTAATTTAATTATATAAAGAGCTTGTGTCTGGGGAAGCCCTGGAGACCATATATGGACAGATACTGATCAGACCTGATAACGTGGTCCCTGCTCTCCGCTAAGCCCGACACTTCTCTGAAAAGGATTCCCTGCCCGATGTCTGTAGAAGCCATTCTGTACTGTGAGTTCAGGCTTTCAAACTATTTACTATGCGGACACAGCGCCGGGACACAGCGGGACCTGGGGGGAGAATCCGTGACAATCTCATTGCTGCCCGTGACGCGGGGCAGAGGTAAAAAAAAACGGGAAAGTCCCGTCAAAATCGGGACGGTTGGGAGCTTTGATGTCATGTATGTACACAGTGACTGCACCAGCAGCAGAATAGTGAGTGCAGCTCTGGAGGCGGTTACCTCGGTTACCTCGTTAGAGGAGGGTGTGGCTGTGTGTGAAGCTGCTCTGTGCTTGTGCTCCTGAGCTCCTGGAGGATCCATCTACCTACCCAGGGCCTGCTCTCTCCTCTCCCAGGGAGGGAGTTGGGTTCCTGGGGATGAGCGAGGGAGCCGACTCCCAGGCTCCTGCTTCCCGGTCTAGGCCGGCGGGAGGCAGGAGAGGACAGCAACCGGCCAGCGCGATGGAGGACTCAGGGGTGAGACGGTCCACCAGGAGTCGCAGCAGTGTGACTCCCACCCCCCCTGAGTCTAATGTGAAGCAACACCCTAAGAACCTGGATGTGGGTGCGGGTGAGAGCGGTCCTTCCGGGGCTGGAGCCATGAAGCGGAGTGCTCACAGAGGTAAGGCTGACCATGCGGGGGGAGGCTGGGCGGTGCAGGGGCCCCGGGAGTCTTTGTCCACCTATGCCTCCCGGGTCCAGAGCCACCTCTGTGAGTATGAAGAGGCGACTAAGACCATCAGGAGGCTCCGGGAGGAGCTGCGATGTGCCCGCGCCAGGGCGAACACAGCGCAAAAAAAACGGAAAACAGAAATTTATTGTGAAATTAACAAACTTAAAGCTGACATTGATAAGCTGATGAAGAGAAAGAACTTTATTTGTAATAACAGCGGTCCATTTAAAGAAAAACTTTTAAATGATGAGAGATTTTCAGAAATGGCTGATACCAGAGAGCAAAGGCTGAAGGGGTTGCAGCCTGCAAGCCAGGTGGAGGAGGAGGATGATGATGATGATAACGAGCAGCAGTTCCCACCTGGCGGCCTGCAGGAAGATCAGCAGGCCTCGTGCAGTGCGCCCCCTGCAGGACAGCCAGCAGTAACACCTCGCTCGGGGGAGGACAGTGACACCGGCAGCCAGGGAGGGGCGCTCATGGCGGAGATCCGGCTGCTTGAGTCCCCAGTGCGCATGGAGAACTTTTCCAAGCAAAAAAAAAAAATTAAAGGCAGCAGTTGTAAATATTCAAAATTTGCATTGTTGAATGCACTGTGGCTGTATTGTCCTCACACTGCTGTGACCTTAGCTCTCTGTAACAAACTGCTTCAATAGCCTTCCCATATTAGTTGCAGAATGCATGTGGTTGACTATACAGTCGCTCAAAGGAGGAAAAAGTTACAATCCAGCTGCAATCCTGGAATATAGTGAAAATCCGTATTTCACAGTCCTGCTGCTACTAACAGCATACTAAGAGCTATGAGTATACAACCCTGAATGGACAATACCTAACACTGGCTGCACAGAGAACAACAGTGTGAGGATATTCCCTAGTGCACTTGGAGAAGCTACAATCCTGGAATATAAATTCATATAATCACAGTCCTGCTGCTACTAACAACATAGGTACACTGAGGTCTGATTATACATCTGTCCATGGATATTATCTAAAACTGTCTGCAGTCCACGAGGTCACACATTCCCTTTAACTTCTCATAAGATCGGCTTTCAACTGTGCTTGTCCACAAGAGACAAATCGGTGCTAAGATCGGCTTTCAACTGTGCTTGTCCACAAGAGACAAATCGGTGCATTTAATGGCCATAGAGTATGTTGGATGGGGATAGTGCGCCCCCTATTGATAATACTACAGCCTGATGAAAGGGAACTGTTCACATTCAACTTTACCAGGTTCTATCAAGGTATAATAGAAGGGTTACAATGTATCTTCCCTACCTTGGGCTCATCATCATCATCATTGTCTTCTTCTTCGCCTTCTACATACGATAGTTTTACCTCGTGTTACCCCATCATCTTCATAAACCGTAAGCTCTGGCAAGCAGGGACCTCACTCCTGTTGTTCCATACATTTGTATTTGTTTCCTATGATTTGTAAAGCGCTACGGAATATGAGTGTCTTGCTGGGGTGACATAAAGCTGGCAAAAGCCTTGTAAAGCGAACCCTTGCCAGTGCTGGACAAGCTGCCTGCTCGCCTACTCTCCCTCGCTACTTGTCCCGCAGAACTACGCACTCTGCCGCTAGCGCTGTCAGAAGGGAAATACTGTTTCAGCTTGTGCACCAGGGCCTGCTGGTATTCATGCATTCTCACACTCCTTTCCTCTCCAGGGATGAGAGTGGAAAGATTTTGCTTGTACCGTGGGTCCAGGAGAGTGAATACCCAGTAATCGGTGCTGGAATAAATTCTTTGAACGCGAGGGTCACGGGATAGGCAGCCTAGCATGAAATCTGCAATATGCGCCAGAGTACCAACGCGCAAGAATTCACTCCCCTCGGGCAGTTGGAGGCGGCGCTGCGCTGCCCTGAGAGTGGCAGCATCTGTGCTGGACTTCCTGAAATGCGCACAGATGTGGCGCACCTTCGTGAGCAAATCAGACAGATTGGGGTATGTCTTGAGGAAACGCTGAACTATCAGATTTAACACATGGGCCAGGCATGGCACATGTGTCAGTCTGCCGAGTTGCAGAGCCGCCACCAGGTTACGGCCGTTGTCACACACAACCATGCCTGGCTTCAGGTTCAGCGGTGCCAGCCACAGATCAGTCTGCGCCGTGATGCCCTGTAATAGCTCTTGGGCGGTGTGCCTTTTATCGTCTAGGCTCAGCAGTTTGAGCACCGCCTGCTGTCGCTTAGCGACGGCAAAAAAATAAAATATAACGCTATTCTAGCCCTAAGAAGGGCTGTTGGGTTCTTGTAGAATCACTCCTGCCTAACACTATTCAAATAGAACACCCTAACGCTTTCCCTGACCAGCAGCAGCTCTCTCCCTAGCAGCATCCAGACACAGAATGATCCGAGCAGCGCGGGCAGCGGCTAGTCTATCCCAGGGTCACCTGATCTAGCCACTCCTGCCTAACACTATTCTAATAGAACAGCCTAACGCTTTCCCCGACCAGCAGCAGCTCTCTCCCTAGCAGCATCCAGACACAGAATGATCCGAGCAGCGCGGGCAGCGGCTAGTCTATCCCAGGGTCACCTGATCTGGCCAGCCAACCACTGCTATCGACGTGTGAGGGTACCACGTCATGCTGGGTGGAGTGCAGAGTCTCCTGGCTTGTGCGACGTGTAAGGGTACCACGTCATGCTGGGTGGAGTGCAGAGTCTCCTGGCTTGTGATTGGCTCTGTTTCTGGCCGCCAAAAAGCAAAACGGCGGGAGCTGCCATTTTCTCGAGTGGGCGAAGTATTCGTCCGAGCAACGAGCAGTTACGAGTACGCTAATGCTCGATCGAGCTCGTCCGAGCAACGAGCAGTTACGAGTACGCTAATGCTCGATCGAGCATCAAGCTCAGACGAGTATGTTCGCTCATCTCTAGTTACAATGTATCTTCCCTACCTTGGGCTCATCATCATCATCATCATTGTCTTCTTCTTCGCCTTCTACATACGATAGTCATCATCATCATCATTGTCTTCTTCTTCGCCTTCTACATACGATAGAGTTCGAATTCTGGGTTCCTTCTTGCTGAGGTTATTATTTTGTGCTGTGTCTATAGATCCATATGCACTTAACCCTTCGTGTTTTAGGAGGTGTTTGGTTTCAGACGTTTCGTCTCTCAGCGGAGTCTCCGGAATGCTGCACATATGGACCACAAGGAACAGAAGAAAGACTGAAGCTGAGAAGAAATACATGACTTGAAATTCTGATCCCATCAATCTTCCGAGAAAAGTCGAGCCCCAATCTATCGCTCCAGTGAGGTAACCCAAAGCGCCTCCTAATCCTGCAAGACAGAGAATTGGATTAGCTATATAACGCCAAAATATTGCGTGGGTTACTTCAGAGAATACAAGTACATTGGTTGCAAACAAATCGATCACTGATTAACGATGATCACTGATCATTATCCCTACAGTGGCCACTACAGGAGAGATGTGGTATTACATCATTCTAATAGACGGTTCTCCATGTAACACCTGTATGGTATAGATTCAGAAGGTCAAGTGTAATGTCCTGGAGTTGGGCCATTACTAAATCTAATTGGAGTACCTGCTAAGAGGACTCAGATGGGACTGGCCATCCCACTGGTCCCAACAACTCTGGTATTAATGCTACTAGCCCACACTCACTCACAAGTCAAGTAAAGCTCCATCCACTCAGCCAATCGGCATTGCCAGTTTCTTTCTATCCCATTCTATGTCATTGACTGCTGTGCCCCACTTGTGATGCGACACTACTCCCAAGTAGCGGAAACCAGTAACTGCTCCTCTATATATGTACTATGCACCCTGTAAGGGTTAACTTGTTCTGTATTTCCAATATGTCTGCAACAATTGTTACAACCTGAGATTTGCATGGTCGTTATTTTGCAAATTCAATAGCTCCGCCTTTCTTATGTAATGGAATGGCCTTGTTCTTCACTTTATAAGAATATGGAGGCTCCACTGTCTGATAGGATACAAATTCCACAACTTGCTTCATTTAAGCCTGGTTCTTCCCGCCAATCATAATGTCCCCTGCTTTTTCCAGAACGGGAGGCGGGACCAGTCCAAAATGAAGAGGGAGTGTCTCCAACTCATTTCCATATTTTCATAAAGTTTTCTTTTAGAAGAATGGGGCCATTCAATTATATAAGAAAACTGTTACTTTGTAACATAACGAGCAAGTAAGTTTGGGCAGTCTACCAACAGTTAGGCTACATTCTCACTACTGTATGGAGGACGTATATACGGCCGACGTATATACGGCCAATATACGTCCCCCATAGACAGTAATGGGCGCACAGCGCCCTACGGGAGCGGTACAGTGCAGCACACGTGCGGCACCGTACCACTCCTTACCCGGGAAAAAGATCTTTTCCCGTAATACGGCGCCGTGCGCCATGCATCTCTATGGAGAGGGGCGAGGGTGAGCTGCGCTCACCTCCTCCTCCTCTCCCCGTGCACTGTTGTTGCCCGCTACGGTACGGTACAGGCAGGCAACGGCTGTGTGAATATAGCCTTAATCTTATGATACATATCCTTTATGCCCTATCTACTTCCTTCACCACCTGTTAAGAGATAGAGCAATAAAACTAACCTAAGTCTTTGCTCACTGTTCAGAGGATCATTCCTGACACACAAAGATTGCACTAAATTCAGCTGTCCATGCAGCAGAGCCCATCCAGCTCCTCTACGTAAGAACATTGTTTCCAACCAAAAGGAAACCTGTGGTCCTGGGCTGAAGATTTACTGCTACCACAGCAAGCCAGCTGACCCATTGCTCTCAAGGATTATGGTGTCAGCCTGTTACACTGTTGCTGCAAATAAACTGAAATAGGAGATATTTTACAAACTCTCACTTTTTCTTTGCTTCACCCTACTGGCCCATGACAGGGGTAGATGAGGTTACCGTGACATTAGCTTGAGGCCACAGCCAAGCCACTCTAGTCTCATCCTTAGATAGGATGCAAAAACATCACCAAACCTATTGTAAACCTATTGTAGCTCAGCTTCATTGAAATTAATGGGGTGTGGTTCAATACCACACACAACCTGTAATTGTCCCTGGTTTGTCATGCTGGGTTTTGATGTTAAATTTAATATAAAGAATGGGTAGGGGGCGAGCGTCCTAGTTAATGAGGATGATTCCAAAAAATTTTCAGATAAAAGTTGGATAAATAATATTAAAAAATAAAAGGATAGATCCTCAATATAAGATTTGCGGGGGGTCCAACACCTAGTAACAGCAGAGATCAGCTGATAAAGAGAATGGATCAGGAAGTAGACAGCACCATCCTTCATGTAGTGGTGGAATTGAGGCACTGCAGCTCATCTACAATTCAGAAGACTAGAGTCTTATTTGCAGAAATCTAATCTGACCACTACACAGAGAACGAAGCTACCCAATTCCTGTTCCATCCTCTTAATATTAGCTGCTGGGAAAAGGTAAACCGTGGAGATGCTAAACGTTTGACTCTCGACTCCAGACTGCAAAAAACGTCTGAGTAGTCTGTTACCATTGGAAACACATTTGGGAGCATTTAGGATTTCCTTTCCGCCATTTTTTTTCTGGTTGTCATTTATGATGTGTTGGCGCTTTATCGGACACTCACAGCTTTTTTTTTTCTTTGTCGCTCAATTTAGAATCCGAACACCTTCCCTGCACCTCTAGCTTTCCAAAACTTTTTTGGGCACGATGTTTGGGACATAATTAGACCAACAAAAAAAAAAAAGTCTACCATGTTCTATTTTGCCTTTATGAACTTGGAGTCATTTTAGACACTTTTTCGATCAAGCACCATTTTATTAAAGGAAATCTACTATCAGAATCCATCATGACAAACCAGGGACATTACTCATAGATCCAGGCACCAGGATTGTGGTATATTCTTATATATGTTACCCGTGGCCTCCTGCCTTCTAAAATGAACTTTTAAAATGATCCTAATTAGCCAGAAGAGCTCTGGCGTGTTACAGTAGCCCTCTGTGCTCTGGCTTCACAGATACTATGATAATAGTATCACTTCAAGGATAATACACTGGGCTCATTAGCATCATTTTAAAAGTTGATTTTAGAAGAAAGGAGAACATGGATAACCAATATAAGAAGATACCACAGTCCCGGTGCCTGGATCTATGAGTAATGTCCCTGGTTTATCAGGATGGATTTAGGATGGTAGTTTTCCTATAAGCCTTTGCAATACAATCTATTGATCTATCTATCTATCTAAAAATGGACCCCGCTTCAAAATAAATGACCCCCATTTGGTTTGCATAGAAACTACAGACCCAAAACTAAATCACAATACTTTGCATATAAGTAAAAATTGAAAGGTCATTTTTTTTAGAGTTTCTTTTGAAGGGACTTAGAAATTATAAGTTTCTTGCAAATCCCTTATTTTAAAAGTTTGAAGGAAACCGAATGTTTCCAAAGGAATTTGTGCAGAATTTAATCATGATATTTATTGTTACTTTTCTAGACAGCTGAAAGTCTGATGACGCAGCGTGAGTCGGCTCCTCCGAAATTATACATTGTGCGGAGCAAGAAAACCGGGGGAGGAGAACACTGGAACAGAAAATAGCAGAACAAGTGCATAACATGTAATAAGAGCACAGCAAGACTGGGGACGGGCTGCAGACACCTAATCTATGGGCACAATGGTTTACGGTTTTTAAAATATACAGTACATTTTAATAGAAAAAAAACAGCACCCCCTAGGGAAAGCTTTGTGTAAAGACTCGCACATTTATTTCTTCAAGCTCCTCTTTTGGCAGGTGAAGCAAGATTAAAAAATTACAGCTTTAAAAGAATTATTGTTTATGTTACAAATGTAAGCTGTTTAATGTGTATATTATATAGTATTATTACATTATAAATATATGTAATCTCTTCATACAAGTTACACTTTCAAATTATTGCATATCAGAGAAAAAAAGTTACGAGTTGACACATTGGGGCACATTTACTCAAAATCAGTGCAGTGTGTACTATGAACAGTTACCTGTGTAGTGTGCAGGGGGCGCCAGATTCAGGATTTCTGGCGCACGTTCTTCATGAATCTGCCGCCCCCTGCACTGCCCCGACAGAGTGCACAAGGTTTTTTTTGGTGCACCTTTAACATGGGGCGTGTGCAACATCCCCCACTGGGGCCTAGCCTTTTCTTGGGGCCTGAAGGCAGCCGGGGCCCAGAATACCGGAGTGGCTGGCGGTTGTGGCCTAGGGCGCGCTGATGTCATGGTGCTTGGTATGGGGACCGGAGGGCTGTCCTACAGCCTGGCAGGTCTCCAGCAGGTGGTGTGTGCAAGAAATATGGAGGGAGAGGCTGATGTACTGAATCTCCCTGGGGCAACCCCTCAGTGTCAGTAGTATGAGTCCCTGGGTAATGGATGGGGGAGCCAGTGATGGTGACTGCCGTATACAGGGACCAGACGGAGGCAACGTTGTGCAAAAGTAACTCACGATTCTTTATTGGAACAACTGCAGGCCACGAGCCAAACAATTTCAGAACAAATGCCGGATTATTGGAGAAGTCCGGATTACTGGAGTGGTCATGGAGAGTGATCCTTAGGAGTAGTTCACCAGCCTGGGAGTTAGCTGTGTTTAGATATGGAAGCTGCAGCTTTGTCCTGGGTGTTCTGTGTGTAGCACTGAAGGTGTGACACACTATCTCTGGTCACTCAGTGTTGTAGAAGATATCTGCTCTGGGAGAGAGCTAGACTCAAAGAGCTTGTGCTCTAAGGTGATGCTCCTATGTCAGTAGCTAGGTTCCAAGAGCTCCTCATGTGGCGAGAGCTGGGCCTAAAGAGATGTTCCTCAGTCAGGAGCTAGGTTCAAAGAGAGCTTGTCACTTCCTGTCCAGGGGTTTTGTTACACTCTGGTCAGGTGGTCTCACTCTCCAATCACACTCCAGTTACAAAGGTGGAAAATCATTGAATAATAAACATTAGTAAATCAGGTTAACCCTTGCCTATCCAGGCAGTATCTAGCGCTGCATAATTACCTTTAACTATATGACCCTGAAGTGAGTGGTACAGGCTCACCTGCTGGGGACACACAGACAAAGGGGCTTATTCACAACTACTACTCTGCCGATACACTTCTGCTGGACTTTGCATGTTAAATCTGGTGCTCGGTCCGACTGAGCCCCGGAACACCCCTTTATGTGCAGAAATGTGTGTCGCATGAAGGCTAGTGCGCAGACACTTCTTAAATACCTGTATAGTTGACATTTTGACTAACTACAGTCACCACTAGGGGGAGCTCATTAAATTATATAATACAGCCACCACTAAGGGGAGATCAGAAGATTATTTTATGCTGTATATACAGCCACCACCAAGTATGCTCAAGCGATTACTAGATACAAAGAGAAAATCCAACTAATTGTGCTCCTCATAGATAACTGAGTATAACTCGGGTTGTGGCTGGTGTGATGCACAACCAGAATAAAGTGCATCCAAACTAACTATGATATGGTCCCTGACTAAGAAAGTCGACACTTTTGTAACGCGTAGAACATGTGCACCTTTCTATAGCCTAAGTAACTGGACCTCTGGCAGGTCCTTACACGGAGTGTATTGGAGTCCAGCTACCGTCTAGTGCTCTTCCGCTCTACTCAGGTCATATTAGAACTTGGACAGTGGACATCAGATCCCCACATTTACCGGACTCAGAGTTAGCTGCTTTTTACTTAACACAGTAAAAAGATTGGCATTTGTTTTATTGGACTTGTTCTGCAGGTTCTTGTTAGTATAGGCATCATCTCCCTCACTACCTACCCATGGCCCACCAGTACCATCTTACAGAAAAGGGCCTTTATAGAGGGCTTGAGAAACACAAATATATTTATATCCACGCACTCTCCAGCTAAAGTTGGTGTAGGTGTAATTGTTTTCACCCATCTGAATACTACATACTGTATATGCATCCCCACTAAGAGGATGTCCGAAGATTACTACATACTGTATATGCACCCCCACTAAGAGGATATCCGAAGATTACTACATACCACTAGGGAGAGCTCTGGAGTTGACTAAATATAATTGAATATGACATACTATATGTACAGCCACCACTGAAGAGATTAATACATACTGTATATACCGCCACCACTAGGGGGAGCTAAAGAGATTACTATGTACTGTATAGACAGATACTACTACTGGGTTCTCAGGATATTTCCACATACTATATACACAGACACCACTAGAGGGAGCTAAAGAGATTTCTACATACTGTTAAACACCACCACTTGAGCCAGATGCAACACCCCTGCCAATGCATAGGTAGGTGGGAAGTTGCAAATTGTGCCCTCTCTAGGTTAGGATCTGTTAGGGAGATCTAACAGATCCTTCTCTTGGAAGGTTCTGGAATCTAGACATTGTGTAATTGCACCTGTAGGGTCTGCCTGAAAAGGCAACAGTTAAGGTTGTTATTTGTATTGTCCAATTGGGTACCTGTAAAGCAAGCTGGAAGCTGGTTGGAGGAGTGCTACCACCTGACCAGGGGAGCATAAAAACCTCTGCTGGGTGGAAGCACATGGTCTTGGAATCCAGTCAGTAGAAAGAGATGCAGGCCCAGTGTGCAGTAAAGAATTGTAAGTTGATTTGTACAACGTTGCCTCCGTCTGATCCCTGGATAATGCTGTACCACCACGGGCTTCCCCATCCATTACCCAGGGACATATATTGAGGACACTCAGGTGTTGCCCCAGGGAGAACCAGTACATCAGCCTCTCCCTCCATATTTCTTGCACACACACCACCTGCTGGAGACCTGCCAGGGTGTAGTACAGCCCTCCGGTCCCCATACCAAGCACCGTGACACTAGCGTGCCTAGGCCGCAACCTCCAGCCACTCCGGTATTCTGTGCCCCGGCTGCCTCCAGGCCCCAAGAAAAGGCTAGGCCCCGGTGGGGGATGAATGCGCAGATATAGTGCTACTCCTCCTGTACACACACAGAACTAGTGATTTATACAGAGTTTGATAAAAGGTTAGTTATACCATAAGGAACTATTCTGTATTCCCATGTTTTCAGTTCTACTATCCTCAATCTGTGAATGAGCGCTCGTCTCATTGATTCCTTTATACCTGTGACCTCCTCCTTCCAGTACACCCCATCTTCCGTTATATGTAATAGTTAGACCTAGGTTCTTAGTCTCTGTAGACTGTCAGGTTCAGCCACACATTACGGTTACCCTCCATTATGCTAATGCAACATCCACTACACGAATCCCATCTATAAAATTATCCATGAGAGAAGACCTTGTATTATATGAGAACAGGTTCCCACAAGGTCCGCCAGTCCTGCTACACATACTGAGAGACTGCAGAGCTAAAATTTCAGCACTTCTGGGCATGGCTGGGAGAAAGCTAATCAGCTGGGAATTTAGGAAAATCCCTACAAATTTTGGACTGTTGTGCAGTAGGGGTTATATTTTACCCATCGACTTGTTTATTTAAAGGGATGGTCCATAATTATGCACTACCCACAAAGGATAGTTATATTTGCCTTCTGGGTATTCCGATTAAGTGACATTGTATCATAAAAGTCGGGATCTCAAACCATTTTTGGAAACAGAAGCCAACACCAGTGCTGTGTGCACCCCTACAAACGTGTCACTTCCTCCATACGTAGCCTTGAGCATCAATTACAGTTGTCAACTATGTCTCCTGCTGTTTACAAAGAGGCAGCACCCACTATTCTTGAAGGGTGGTCCTCAAGTCTTTGAGGTTCTGTGGTACAGAGTTCCAAATCTCTACTCGGCCAATCCCATAGGATTTCAATGGGATTCAGGTCTGGAGAAAGGAAGTGCCCCTCCATGTGAGGTCCACCACTCTCCAGCAGCTGATCCCTAATGAAGCAACCTCCATGAACTGGTGCATTGTCCTCCATGAAGATTACATTAGGCCTGTTTTGTTAATGCAGAGACACAATGACTGGATTAATGATATTATACAAGTAGGAGGGGCTTGTCACTGGACCTTTTTAGGGCAGTTCTTTATTGACTAGACACCTGCCCATGCTGTTACCACCGCCTAAGGCTTGTCTTATGTCAACAGTGACTGATGCTCTCCTTGAGGTCTCCAGCATTGGTGGTGTCCATTATTTCACAGGCTCCCTGGCCGATACAAGAAACGCTTGTGCCTGGTGGTCAATTGCAGGTTGTTTAGTATACAGACCACGCTGATGAAAATGGTGGTGAATGGTTTGATGTAACTAATTAGTGGTAAGAAACCCAAACAACGTCTCTGGAGTTGTGTGGCCTTCATCATCCGGTTCCACCATTAAGCGGTCATCACTGTGGGATGTGGCCACAGGAGGTCCACTACTATGTCTTTCTGTGACTCTTCCAGTCTCCCCGTATCTCTAGTACTACCGGCTGATGACCGCTGTGACTCTGTAAGCTCAATGGCCTGAGAACATCCTGCTTGAAGATGGAAGCCTCACAATGGTGCAGTGCTGATAATCTCTTGGTAGGTGTAGTCTTGGTCTTCTGATGTCAAAATGCGAACAGCACGATGAGGAGGATGTTGAACGATTGGACGTGTACATTCATAAGTTTATAAAAGGTCACATTCAGTTCAGCCGTGAAGGTTAGAGGGAATTTTAGGTTCATCCTAAAATTGAACCCATAAGCCAGAGATCCCTAACTTTTTGTGGGTATTGTGTATCTGATAGGTATGGTTGCTTCCTACAGAACTGGAAAATATGTTCAACATAAGATGATACATCCCCTTTAAGTGTGGCCTCAGTCAATCCCTCCTTTCTGATTTTCACAGTCCCCAGCATTGGTATGCAGCTATCCTGCAGGGGTCCGACAGACACTGCACACAACATAACCCAGGTGACCCCTCACATGATCCGAGCGTTTTCAGAGCGTAAAAAACGCATGCGTTAAAAAACACATCAGTTTTTAAAAACCACGTGTGTTTTTGTTCGTTTTCAAATTGTGCAAATTCGGAAAACCTGACAAAAACGCATGCTTTTTCAAAAACCGCATGTTTTTTAAAAATGCATGCGTTTTTTACCATCTGAAGACTAAATACGCCATGTGTGACATCACCCTAAGTCACACAGCACATGTCATTCAAAGGTAATATACAAGTTATCTTTTGCTCTGTAAAACCGATTTTTCATATGAAAAATCTTTAGCAGTGTATGTGCAATGCTCTATGGCAGAGGTCCCAAACCACCGGTCCGCGGACCAGGACCGGGCCGTTGGAGTTAATCAGCCGGTCCGCAGCGCCGCTGACAGCTAGCTCCGCGGCCCTGCGCCTGGTCAGAGCTCGCTCTGTGTGGATTTATAATGTTTTCTGCCATAGCCGTGACAGCTCGCAGCTCCCGGCAGAGAACATTATGCAGGAGCCAGTATCCTCCCCATACAGTGCTGTCTGGTGCATATAGCAGTGCTGTACACTGGGTTTTCTGCCATGACAACAGCAAAAATGAGATTACGGAGTAGACTGGACATAAGGAACACACTTCGGGTTTCACTGTCTCCCATCACCCCTAGATGGGACCGTCTTGTTGCAGGAAAACAAGCCCAGTGCTCCCACTGATTCAGGGAAACAAGCTTGAATCACATTCTCATTATAAATGTCATAATTATATGATAAGTATGCACTAAGCTCCACCCCTCCATAACCCCACCCCATATGACCAAAGCCCCGCCCCACCGGTCCATGGAAAACTGGTCTAGCTTAAAGCCGGTCCCTGGTGCAAAAAAGGTTGGGGACCTCTGCCCTAAAATATTCCCTAGTTTATCATACCAAACATCCCCTCTCAGGGGTATTTTATATAAAGCCCCCCTCAACCTCTATGGAATCATTAGATACAGCCCCCTTATGTAAATCCCTATGTGGGCCCCCCAGGAGCTCTGTGCCCCGGCACTTGCCCAGGTAAACTAAGTGCTGGTGCTGGCCCTGGCCAGAGTTTGTAGAGTTCTCTCTGTGTGGGTTTCCTCTGGGTCATCCGGCTTCCTCCCGCACTCCAAAAACATACTAGTTGGTTGATTAGATTGTGAGCCCCTTGGGGACAAGGACTGATTTGGCAATCTCTGTGCAGCGCTGTTTAATCTGTGTGCGCTATATAAATAAAGGAATTACTATTATCCTACATACTGTATATACAGCCACCACTAGGGGGAGCTCAGGAGATTACTACATACTGTATATACAGCCACCACTAGGGGAGGACAGGGGATTACTACATACTGTATATACAGCCACCACTAGGGGGAGGACAGGGGATTACTACATCCTGTATTTACAGCCACCACTAGATGAAGCTCAGGAGATTACTACATACTGTATATACAGCCACCACTAGGAGGAGGACAGGGGATTACTACATACTGTATATACACCACCACTAGGGGGAGCTCAGGAGATCACTACATACTGTATATACACCACCACTAGGGAGAGCTCAGGAGATCTCTACATACTATCTATACATATTGTATATAAAGCCTCTGCTAGGAGGAGCTCAGGAGATTACAACATATTGTACATAGAGGCACCACTAGGGGGAGCTCAGGAGATTACTACATACTGTATATACAGCCACCACTACAGGGAGCTCAGGATATTACTATATACTGTATATACAGCCACCACTAGGGGGAGCTCAGGATATTACTACATACTGTATGTACAGCCACCACTAAGGGAGCTCAGGAGATTACTATATACTGTATATACAGCCACCACTAGGGGGAGCTCAGGAGATTACTACATACTGTATATACAGCCACCACTAGGAGGAGCTCAGGAGATTACTACATACTGTATATACACCACCACTAGGAGGAGCTCAGAAGATTTCTACATACTGTATATACACCACCACTAGGGGAAGCTCAGGAGATTACTACATATTGTATATACAGTCACCACTAGGAGGAGCTCAGGAGATTACTACATACTGTATATACAGTCACCATTAGGAGGAGCTCAGGAGATTACTACATACTGTATATACACCACCACTAGGAGGAGCTCAGGAGATTACTACATACTGTATATACACCACCACTAGGGGGAGCTCAGGAGATTACTACATACTGTATATACACCACCACTAGGAGGAGCTCAGGAGATTACTACATATTGTATATACAGCCACCACTAGGAGGAGCTCAGGAGATGACCAAATATAATTGAATATTACATACTATATGTACAGCCACCACTAGGAGCTCTGAAGAGATTACTATATACTGTATATACAGCCATCACTAGGAGGAGCTCTGAATAGATTAATATATACTGTATATACCGCCACCACTAGGTGGAGATAAAGAGATACTATGTACTGTATATACAACTACTACTACTGGGTTCTCAGGAGATTTCCACATACTATATACACAGCCACCACTAGAGGGAGCTAAAGAGATTACTACATACTGTTAAACACCACCACTTGACCCAGATGCAACACCCCTGCCAATGCATAGGTAGGTGGGAAGTTGCAAATTGTGCCCTCTCTAGGTTAGGATCTGTTAGGGAGATTGATCACCTCTCTTGGAAGGTTCTGGAATCTAGACATTGTGTAATTGCAGCTGTAGGAAAGGCAACAGTTAATTTTGTTATTTGTATTGTCCAATTGGGTACCTGTAAAGCAAGCTGGAAGCTGGTTGGAGGAGTGCTACCACCTGACCAGGGGAGCATAAAAGCCTCTGCTGGGTGGAAGCACATGGTCTGGGAATCCAGTCTGTAGAAAGAGTATCATGTCCCTGCAGAGCTGCTGTCCAGACCCACTACCAGGAAGAAGAGGTACCTCAGGCCCCTGCCTGATACCGCAGGGCGAGTCAGGAGATTCAAGCCCAGAACTGCAGTTTCCACTATTGGACACAGTTCCCTGTATATCAACCCAGCCTGCATCTTCTGAGATTAACCTTCCTGCAGGACAGCTACCTCCCACCAGCTCACCAGGTTGCAGAATCTACTGCTGTTATGTTTGGCCATTGTCTGCTGTTGAATCAAGAACTGTAAGTTGATTTGCACAACGTTGTCTCCGTCTGATCCCTGGATGCGACTGTTACCACCAAGGGCATCCCCATCCATTACCCATGGACTTATCTTACAGACACTCAGGGGTTGCCCCAGGAAGAACCAGTACATCAGCCTCTCCCTCCATATTTCTTGCACACATCACCTGCTGGAGACCTGCCAGGCTATAGGACAGTCCTCCTGTCCCCCATACCGAGCACCGTGACCACAGCGTGCCTAGGCCGCAACCGCCAGCCACTCCGGCATTATGGGCCCCGGCTGCCTCCAGGCCCCAAGAAAAGGCTAGGCCCAATGGGGGATGAAAGCACAGATATAGTGGTACTCCTCCTGTACACACACAGAACTAGTGATTTATAAAGAGTTTGATAAAAGGTTAGTTATACTATAAGGAAGTATTCTATATTCCCATGTTTTCAGTTCTAGTATCCTCAATCTGTGAATGAGCGCTTGTCTCATTGATTCCTTTATACCGGTGCCCTCCTCCTTCCAGTACACCCCATCACTCGTTATATGTAATAAGTCTCATTAGTCAGATGTAGGTTCTTAGTCTCTGTAGACTATCAGGTGCGGTCACACATTACTGGTACCCTCCATTATGCTAATGCCACATCCACTACACGAATCACATCTATAAAATTATCCATGAGAGAAGACCTTGTATTATATGAGAACAGGTTCCCACAAGGTCCGCCAGTCCTGCTACACATACTATGAGACTGCAGAGCTAACTACAATTTACCTCCCAAAATGTCATCACTTTTGGGCATGGCTGGGAGAATGCTAATTAGCTGGGAATTTAAGAAAATCCCTACAAATTTGGGCCTGTTGCGCAGTATAGGTTATATTTTACCCATAAACTTGTTTATTTAAAGGGATTGTCCATAATTATGCACTACCCACAAAAGTTAGAGATATTTGGCTTCTGGGTATTGTGATTAAGTGACATTGTATTATAAAGGTCGAGCCATCAAACCATTTTTTGAAACAGAAGCCAACACCAGTGCAGTGTGCACCCCTACAGACATATCACATATCAAATGTGCATCAATTACAGTTGTCAACTATGTCCCCTGCTGTTTACAAAGAAGCGGCACCCACTTTTCTTGAAGGGTGGTCCTCATGTCTTTGAGATTCTGTGGTACAGAGTTACAAATCTCTACTCGGCCAATCCGCTTATCCCATAGGATTTCAATGGGATTCAGGTCTGGAGAAAGTGCAGGCCCCTCCATGTGAGGTCCACCATTCTCCAGCAGGTGATCACTAATGAAGCAACCTCCATGAAGATTACATTAGGCCTGTTTTGTTAATGCAGAGACATAATGACTAGATTAATGATATTATACAAGTAGGAGGGGCTTGTCACTGGACCTTTTAGGGCAGTTCTTTATTGACTAGACACCTGCCCAAGCTGTTACCACCACCTAATGCTTGTCTTGTGTCAACAGCGACTGCTGGATAGTGCTCTCCTTGATGTCTCCAGCATTGGTGGTGTCCATTATTTCACAGGCTGCCTGGCCGAGACACAAGAGACGCCTGTGCCTGGTGGACAATGGCAGGTTGTCTAGTATGCAGACCACGCTAACGATAATGGCGGTGAATGGTTTGATGAAACTGATTAGTGGTAAGAGACACAAACAACGTCTCTGGAGTTGTGCGGCCTTCATCATCCGGTTCCACCATTAAGCGGTCATCACTGTGGGATGTGGCCACAGGAAGTCCACTTCTATGTCTTTCTGTGACTCTTCCAGTCTCCCTGTATCTCTAGTACTATCAGCAGATGACCACTATGACTCTTTAAGCTCAATGGCCTGAGAACATCCTGCTTGAAGATTGAAGCCTCACAATGGTGCAGCGCTGATGATCTCTTGGTAGGTGTAGTCTTAGTCTCCTGATGTCAAAATGCAAAGAGCACGATGAGGAGGATATTGAACGATTGGACGTTTGCATTCATAAGTTTACAGAAGGTCACATTCAGTTCACCCGTGAAGGTTAGAAGGAATTTTAGGTTCATCCTAAAATTGAACCCATAAGCCAGAGATCCCTAACTTTTTGTGGGTATTGTGTATCTGATAGGTATAGATGCTTCCTAAAGAATATATGTTTAACATATGTCGATACATCCCCTTTAAGTGTGGCCTCAGTCAATCCCTCCTTTCTGATTTGCACAGTCCCCAGCATTGGTATGCAGCTATCCTGCAGGGGTCCAGCAGACACTGCACACAACATAACCCAGGTGACCCCTCACATGATCCGATTCCTCATTAATAAGCGTCAGCCTGTCAGCGATGTAGTCGAAGGCGTGTACGCTTCTCGGTTGATTTGATGAGTGCCACCAGCTGCACTGACAACCACGCTTCGGACCAACACGTAAGAGAGCCAGGGAAGGCAAGAAAACTCCAAGGCGTACAGCGCCAGTTCGGGCCACATGTCACAGGCTTTGAACCCAGTAGTTGAGGGAGATGTGTGATCATTTAGGACGATGGTAAGGTCACTACGTACTCCCTACAACAGCTTTCTGTTAAAGATCAGCCCTACTCTGCCGAGACTGGGGGCGGTGACAGTGTTCGCTGGGGGGTGACCATTAAAGCTGGCAAAAAAGCCTTGTAAAGCGTACCCTGCCAGTGAGGACAAGCTGCCTGCGCGCTT
Source organism: Engystomops pustulosus (assembly GCA_019512145.1). Lineage (NCBI taxonomy): Eukaryota > Metazoa > Chordata > Amphibia > Anura > Leptodactylidae > Engystomops > Engystomops pustulosus. The sequence goes on from CM033641.1 coordinate 309,382,748, forward strand.
ACTCTCTCGCTAATGTCCCGCCCAGAAATACGCAACTCTGCCGCTAGCGCTTGTCAGAAGGGAACAATACTGTTTAAGCTTGTGCACCAGGGCCTGCTGGAATTCATTCCTGCATCTCACCTCCTTCCTCTCAAGGATGAGAGTGGAAAGATTTGCTTGTACCGTGGGTTTGCAGGAGAGTGAATACACCCAAGTAATCGGTGCTGGATAAATTCTTTGAACGCGAGGGTACGGATAGGCAGGCCTAGCATGAAAATGCCAATGCGCCAGAGTACCAAACGCGCACAGAATCCACTCCCCTCACGGGCCTGTGTCCATTTCCTCCTCTCAACTCCTCCAAATCTCTTCTTAGGCCCATAAACGCGAATGAAGAGTGAAGGGCGGAAACAATGGCGGTCCCCCTCTTGTGTCTCGCCACATTCTCCCCTCTGCCTCCGCATGCCGCCCGCCAACCGACGCCGATATGCGCTTGCGACCCAACCTGAGGAATGCTTGGCTACAACACGGGAATTCTGTCGTCCCCTGTCCTCTTGTGACGAGCGCAAAAGCTTTCCGGACCGTGCTGATCAGAGAGTTTTCAACAGCCAAGCAGCGGGTATGGTGAGGCTGATGATGGCCGGGCATGCCCACTGGCCATCTTGATGTTGACTCCTCGAGCGTTACTCAGCACCTGCCAGATATCAGACATTCCCGACTCCTCCTTGTAGCCTTGAGGAAGGCTGATGACCGGACTAACAGTTCTGGTGGAAAGTGGACTATGGGCAGTCTACCCAACGCTCTGCGCGGTGGGTTTTAAAATATGAATAACATGGTTATGTTGAATTCCCCCTCGGGGCACGTCGCCCAACAGTCGGTTGAGCGGGCAGTTTGTCGGCGGCGGCGGTGCCCGTGAGAGGTGGCAGCATATGTGCGGGGACTTCTGAAATGCGCCCAGACGGCGCCCTTAGTGAGGCAATCAGACAGTGGGGGTTTCTATGTTTGAGGAACCGCTGAATCATCAGAGTTATTTAACACCCATGTGGCCAGGATGGCACATTTGGTGAGCAGTATGTGCCGAGCATCTTGCAGAAGCGCCACCAGGTTACGGCCGTGTCAAAAAACAACCATGGCCTGGCTTCAGGTTCAGCACGGTGCAGCCCCCAGAATCAGTCTGCGACGTGGATGCCATGTTAAAGTTCTGGGCGGTGTGCTTTATCGCCTAGGCCAGCAGTTGAGCACCGCATGCTGTCGCTTAGCGGACGGCACTGTGCTGTGCCTAGAGCTAGCGGGACTGATGGAGCCTGGCCCACGGATGGGTAGTTCGGAGGAGGAGGGGAGGGCGGAGGGGTGGGAGGAGGAGGAGGCATAGTAGTGCCGGAAAAGACATGGAACGAGGTAGGGCCCCGCATCCTCGGCGTCGGAAGTATATGACACAGCCGCCAGGGTCAGGTCGGTCCCCAGCCTCCACCAAGGTAACCCAATGATTGCCGTACAGCGATAATCTAGTGGCCCTGCCCGGCAAGCACCGTCCACGTGCAGTCCGTCGGTCAGAGTGGGACGCTGTCAGAAAACGGCGTTGGGTCCGGGCATCGGATGCTGTGTCTGGACACGTGTGGTGAAGGGCTGGCGAAGCAAATTGGGATACAGTAGTGGCGGCTGGGGGGACCGATACCGGGGGCGGTCCCAGGCCGAAGGCAATGGATAGGTTGCGCGAAAGGCCTCGTCTTACCAGCCTATAGGGCCAGCACCCAGGCCCGAAGCATCGGGAGATGTGGACATTCATGAGGGCATGGGGTTGGGGGATGGGTTGCACATATATTTTCCTTGTACGCTCCAGCGTCTGGGCGAAATGCGGACTGGTATGGAGAGCTGAAACGGCTTGTGGATGCTGTGGCGAGGATCGTTGGATGGGCGAGATGGGGTGGTTTTTTGGGCCACGGGGTCAATGGGCAGGGCGGATGACTAATCAGCTGACCCATGGGAAGGAGCAGTGGTGTGCCGGCCCGGAGGTGAACGGGATTGGTGCCATGAGGGCGGTGTTTAGCATTACATATGCATGAGCATACTGGTGGTAGTTACGCTAGTAGTGGTCTGGAAACCTGCTGATCCTTGTTTGGCAAAGGTGAACAAAACAGGTCCGTCGGTCAATCCGGTGTCTCCTTTTAACAGACCTCCAGACTTCTGAAACACACACTCTAGGCCTATTGCCGCGGGACCGCCTCGCACGGGGAAGCTTCACTACGTGCCACATTTGGCCGCGACGACCACAAGAGTCTGGCCCCTGACTCTCCCGTTATGGCCACACCCCCACCACTGCCCTCTTCCAAACCTGTTACTGTGGTCGAGGGGACTCTCCTCCGTCTCAGACTCAAGACACTGGTGTCACCCGGCCTCTCAACCCAGCTCTTGGGTATGTCACTCATCATAATCCGATTCCCTCAGTCTGCTCCCCCCTCGGACTTCCTGCCCTGACAACAACTTCACCACTGTCTGACAACCGTGTCTCCTCATCGTCGGACACCTCTTTACACACTTCTTCCACTACGTCAAGAAGGTCATCATCACCCACAGACTGCGACTGGTGGAAAACCTGGGCATCGAAAAATTGCTCAGCAGCAACCGGACAAGTGGTTTGTGACTGTGGGAAGGGTCCAGAAAACAGTTCCTCAGAATATGCCAAATGCCAAATTTTCCTGGGAGGGGGCAGACTGGGGGGGTGGAGGCTGAGGTGCAGGAGCTGGAGGAGTGCCGATTTCGGTGACATAGGTGGACTGCGTGGAAGACTGACTGGTGGACAAATTGCTCGAAGCATTGTCGGCAATCCACGACATCACCTGTTCGCACTGTTCTGGCCTCAACAGTGCTCTACCACGAGTCCCAGTAACTTCAGACATGAACCTAGGGAGTGTAGCTCTGCGGCGTACCCCTGCTCCCTCATAAGCAGGTGGTGTCTCACCCCGCCCAGGACCACGGCCTCTGACCCCTGCAGTAGTTGGACGCCCACGTCCCCGCCCTCGTCCTCTACCCCTAGCCCTCGGGTTAAACATTTTGAAAATGAAAGTTATAACTTTAATTTTTTTTTTACTTTTTTTTTGTGTTTTTTTTTGTGTTTTTTTTTTGTGTTTTTTAGTTTTTAAAACCAAACGATGCTATCATATTGCTATGGCTATTTTCTAGCCAACTATGAAAGCACACTGCTATGCCAGATGAGATGACGCTGAGTTATGAAAAAATAAACGTAAAATAAAAAGTAAATGGCAGACTGTGCCTAATTGAAATCCAACCCCTAATAAATTGTCCCACTTCGGTCTTTGCGATGGATATGTGCGTCACTAAGCGCTAAACACAACGGTCGCAAGTCTCACTGCAAATTCCTCACAATATGGTAGTAGATGCACTGCAGCAAGGCCAGCCACCAGCAGATCAACCAGAAATAAAATATATATAACGCTACTGTAGGCGTAAGCCGTTTGGATTCTCCTATGGCTATTTTCTAGCCAACTATGAAAGCACACTACTATGCCAGATGAGATGACGCTGAGTTATCAAAAAATAAACGTAAAATAAAAAGAAACTGGCAGACTGTGCCTAATTGAAATCCAACCCCTAATAAATTTTCCCACTTTGGTGTTTGAGGTGGATATGTGTGTCACTAAGAGCTAAACACAACGGTAGCAAGTCTCACTACAAATTCCTCACAATATGGTACTAGCTGCACTACTAGTGCCAGCAAGCCCAGCCACAAGCAAATAAAAAAAAAAATGTATAACGTTATTGTAGCCCTAAGAAGGGCTGTTGGGTTCTTGTTGAATCACTCCTGCCTAACACTATTCTAATAGAACAGCCTAACGCTTTCCCTGACCAGCAGCAGCTCTCTCCCTAGCAGCATCCAGACACAGAATGATCCGAGCAGCGCGGGCAGCGGCTAGTCTATCCCAGGGTCACCTGATCTGGCCAGCCAACCACTGCTATCGACGTGTAAGGGTACCACGTCATGCGGGGTGGAGTGCAGAGTCTCCTGGCTTGTGATTGGCTTTGTTTCTGGCCGCCAAAAAGCAAAACGGCGGGAGATGCCATTTTCTCGAGCGGGCGAAGTATTCGTCCGAGCAACGAGCAGTTTCGAATACGCTAATGCTCGAACGAGCATCAAGCTCGGACGAGTATGTTCGCTCATCTCTAGTGTTTATCCTATAGTTTAATAATTATGTTATCTTTATTATATGGGTCAATACGATTACGGGGATACCAGACTTGAATATGTTTTCTTATGTTTTACTAAATTTTCCAAATAAAACCCTAATGTGGGGAAAAATCTATCATTTGTTCATCGCTGTTGTGGCATACCGTATATACTCGTGTACAAAAAATGTGCTGAAAAACGTCCCCTCGGCTTATACACGAGTCAATACTACTGGGGCCAGTATCCTCCCCATACAGTGCTGTCTGGTGCATATAGCAGTGCTAGTAGCAGCGCTGTACACAGAGGTCCCGCCAGTATCCTCCCCATACAGTACTGTATATATAACCACTACTAGGGGGAGCTCAGGAGATTACTACATACTGTATATACAGCCACCAGAAGGAGGAGCTCAGGAGATTACTATATACTGTATATACAGCCACCACTAGGGGGAGCTCAGGAGATTACTACATACTGTATATACAGCCACCACTAGGAGGAGCTCAGGAGATTATTACATACTGTATATACAGCCACCACTAGGGGGAGCTAAGGAGATTACTACATACTGGATATACAGCCACCACCACTAGGAGGAGCTCAGGAGGTTACTACATACTGTATATACAGCACCACTAGGGGGAGCTCAGGAGATTACTACATCCTGTATATACACCATCACTAGGGGGAGCTCAGGAGATTACTACATACTGTATATACAGCCACCACTAGGAGGAGCTCAGGAGATTACTACATACTGTATATACAGCGATCCCTCAGTCTGATCAACCTCGTTCAGGAATTCCTGCCGACAACAACTTCCCACTGTCTGACACCGTTGTATCTTTTTCATGTCGGCACTCTTTACACACTAGCTTCACACTAGTCAGAAGGTCTACTCACCCACAGACTGCGATGTGGAAAACCCTGGGCAAAGGAAAATTGCATCAGCAGCAACCGCCGAAAAGTGGTTTGTGCCTGTGGGAAGGTCCAGAAAACAGTATTACTCAGAGTATGCGGTTCAATGCCAAAATTTTACTGGGAGGGCAGACTGGGGGGGAGGAGGATGTGTAAGGTGAAGGAGCTGGAGGAGTGCGATTTCGGTGACAGGGTGGTACTGCGCTGCGAAGACTGACTGGTGGACAAATTGCCGAAGCATTGTAGGCAATCCACGGAAATACTGTTCGCACTGTTCGGACCTCAAAAGTGTCCTCTAACAAGAGATCAATGAGTAAATTCGAAATGAACCTAGGGAGTGGTCTAGACTCTGCGGCGTTACCCTGCTCAATCATCAGCATGTGGTGTATCAACCCGCCACTCTAGCTCCTCCTCCTTTTCCATTTGATTGCTTCTACTTCCACCTTGCCCAGGACACGGCCTCTGACCCCTGCAGTAGTTGACGCCCACGTCCCGCCCTCGTACTCTCTACCCTAACCCTCGGGTTAAAATTAAACATTGAAAATGAGAGTATAACTTGAATTTTTTTTTAACTTTTTTTTTTTTTTTCTGTTTTTTTTGGTGTTTTTAGTTTAAAACCAAAACGATGCTATCCTATTGCTATGCTAGTTATAGCAAGTATGAAAGACACACTGCTATGCAAGATAGATGACGGGAGTTATGACAAAAAAATAACGTAAAAATAAAAAAGGAAATGGACAGACTGTTGCCTTAATGAAATACAAAACCCTAATAATTTTCCCACTTCGGGCTTGCGATGGATATGTGCGTAACGAAGACGCAAAACACAGTGGGTCGCAAGTCTCCTCCAATTGCTCACAATTGGCTAGTAGATGCAATGCAGCACTACAGCCACCGAAGATCAACCAGAAAATCAAATATATATAACGCTTATGTAGGCGTAAGGTAAGCGTTTGGATTCTCCTATGGCTATTTTCTAGCCACGTATGAAGCCACGCTCTGCCAGAGAGATGACGCTGAGTGATTAAAAAAATAACGTAAAATAAAAAAAGGAAAATGGCAGACTGTGCCTAATTGAAATCCAACCCTAATAAATTTCCCACTTGGGTGTTTGAGGTGGAATATGTGTGTCACGAAGGAGCAAAACACAACGGTAGAAAGTCCCCCTGATAATTCCCACAATATCGTACTAGCGCACGACTAGTGCCAGCAAGCCATCCACAAGCAAAAAAAAATAAAATAAAAACGTTATTGTAGCCTTAAGAAGAGGTGGGGTTCTTGAGAATCACTCCTGCATAACAGTAAGATAATAGAACAGCCTAACGCTTTCCTCCAGACCAGCAAGCAGCTCTCTCCTAGCGGCATCCAGAAACAGAAGTCGATACGAAGCAGCGCGGCCAGCGGCTGTCTATCCCAGGGTCACCTGATAGGCCAGCCAACCATGCTATCGAAGTGTAAGGTACCACGTCATGGGGTGGAGTGAACAGAGTCTCATGGCTTGTGATTGGCTCGTTTTCTGGCCGCCAAAAACGCAAAAACGGAGGAGCTGCCATTTTCTCGAGTGGGCGAAGTATTCGTCGAGAACGAGCAGTACGAGTAAGCTTAATGCTCGATCGGCATCAAGCTCAGACGAGTATTGTTCGATCATCTATAGTTACAATGTAATCTTCCCTACCTGGCGCTAATCTAATCATCCATTGTCTTCGTCTTCGCCTTTATACATACGATAGAGTTCGAATTCTGGGTTCCTTCCTGATGAGGTGTTATTTTTGTGCTGTGTCTATAGATCCATATGCACTTAACCCTTCGTCGTTTTAGGCGAGGTGGTGTTTGGTTCAGACGTTCGTGTCTCTCAGCGGCGTCTCCGGTGAATGTGTCACATATGGACCACAAGGAACAGAGAAAGACTGAGTGAGAAGAAAATTACATGACTTAAATTCGATCCCCCACCCACATCAATCTTCCGAGAAAAGTCGAGCCCAATCTATCGCTCTCCAGTGAGGGTACCCAAAGAGCCTCCTAATCTGCAAGACAGAGAATTGATAGCTAGATAACGCAAATATTGAGTCGGTTACTTCAGCGAAACAAGTACATTGGTGCAAACAAATCGATCACTGATTAAGGATGAATCAACTGAATCATTTCCCTACAGTGCCACTACAGGGAGATGTGGTTATTACATCATTCTACTGAGGTTCTCCAGTAACACCTGTGGTATGAGATTCAGAAGGTCAAGTGTTGTAATGTCTGGAGTTGGGCCATTACTAAATCTAAGTGGAGTACCTGCTAAGAGGCTAAGATGGGATGGCCATCCCCAATGGTCCCAAAACTCTGGTATAATGCCTACTAGCCCACACTCCTCACAAGTCAAAGGAAAGCATAAAGGCTCATCCACTCAAGCCAATCGCATTGCCAGTTCTGTTCTATCCAAGTCTATGCTTGATGCTGTGCCCCACTTGTGATGCGACACTACGTCCCAAGTAGCGGAAACCAGTAACTGCTCCTCTTATATGTACTATGCACCTGTAAGGGTTAACTTGTTCTGTATTTCCAATATGTTGCAACTAATGTTACAACTGAGAGTTTGCCATGTAGCGTTATTGCAAATTCAATAGCCCGCCTTTCTCTATGTATGAATGGCCGTGTTCTTCACTTATAAGAATATCGGGGCTCCACGTCTGATAGGATACAAAGTCCACAACTTGCTTATTGAAAGCCTCGTCTCTTCCGCCAATAAATGTCCTGCTTTCCAGAACGGGATGGCGGACCAGTCCACAAATGAAGAGGGAGGTCTCCAAAATCATTCATATTTCATAAAGTTTTTTTTAGAAGAATGGGGCCCTTCCACTTATATAGAAAACTTGTTACTTGGTAATAACGAGCAAGTTACAGTTGGGCATCTACCAACAGTTAGGCCAAATTCACGACTGTATGGAGGACGTAATATTCGGCCGACGTAATACGGCCAATCTCGTACCCATAGACAGTAAGGGCGCACAGCAGCCCTACTGGGAGCGGGTACAGTGCAGCAACACGTGCGGGCACGTGACACTCCTTACCCCGGGAAAAAAGTTCTTTTTCCCGTTAATACGGGGCGCCGTTGCGCCAGCATCTCTATGGAGAGGGGCGACGGGGGGTGAGCTGCGCTCACCTCCTCCTCTCTCCCCGTGCACTGTCGTTGCCCGCTACGGTACGGTTACAGGCGCGCACACGGCGTGATGAAATAGCCTGAATCTTATGATACATCATCCTTTATGCCCTGTCTACTCCTTCACACCTGTAAGGATAGAGCAATAAAACTACCTAAGTATTGCTCATGTTCAGAGGATATCCTGGCACACAAAGATTGCGACTAAATTCAGTTGTCCATGCAGCAGAGCCAATCCAGCCCTATACGTAAGAAACATTGTTTCCAACCAAAAGGAAACTGGGGTCCTGGGATGACGATTTACGTGCTACCACCAAGCAAGTCCAGCTGACCCATTGCTCTCAAGATTATGTGTCGCATTTACACGTTGCTGCAAATAAACTGAACTAGGGAGATATTTTACAATCTCACTTTTTCTTTGCTCACACTACTGGCCCAGACAGGGTAGATGAGGGTACACGGGAAATTAGGGTTGAGGCCACAGCCAAGCCCACTATAGTCTCATCCTTAGTGGGATGCAAAAAACCACCAAACTATTGTAAAACCTATTGTAGCTCAGCTTCATTACATTAATGGGGTGTGGTCAATACCACACACAACCTGTAATGTCCCTGGTTTGTCAGCGGGTTTTGATGTTTAAATTGAACATAAAGAATGGGGTAGGGGCGAGCGTCCTAGTTAATGAGGATGAGTCCAAAAATTTTCATGATAAAAGTTGATAATGATATTAAAAAATAACGGATGATCCTCCATATAAGATTTGCGGGGGGTCCAACACCTAGTAACAAGCAGAGATCCAGCTGATAAAGAATGGATCAGGAAGTAGAACAGCACCTCCTTCATGTAGTGGTGGAATTGAGGCACGGCAGAGCTAATCTAGTCATCAGAAGGATAGGAGTCTTATGCAGAAATTCTATCGGCCACGACACAGCGAACGAAGCGTACCCAATTCCTGTTCCATCCTCTTAATATGAGCTGCTGGGAAAAGTAAACCGTGGAGATGCTAAACGTTTGACTCTCGACTCCAGAGCCAAAAAAAACGTGAGTAGTCTGTTACCATTGGCAACACATTTGGGAGCATTTAGGATTTCCTTCCCCATATTTTTTTTCTGGTTGTCATTTATGATGGTTGGAGCTTATCGGACCTCACAGCTTTTTTTTTTCTTTGTCGCGCAATTAGAACACGACACCTTCCTGCACCTCTAGTTCACAAAATTTGTGGAACGATGTTTGGGGGGACATTTAGACCAACAAAAAAAAAAAAGGTCTACCACGTTCTATTTTGCCTTTATGACTTGATAATTTAGACACTTTTAGAATCAAGCACCATTTTCTTAAAGCGAAATATACTATCAGAATACATCATGACAAACCAGGGACATTATCATAGATCCAGGCACCGGATTGTGGTATACTTTATAATGTTCCAGTTGGCCTCCGCCTTCTAAAATGACTTTTAAAATGATCCTATAGCCAGAAGAGTCTGGGGTTACAGAGCCTCTGTGATCTGGCTTCACAGATTACTATGATATAGTATCACTTCAAGGATTAATACACTGGGCTCATTAGCTCATTTCTAAAAGTGATTTAGAGAAAGGAGAAAATGGATAACCAATATAAGCAGATACCACAGTCCCGGTGGCCGATCATGATAATGCTACGGTTATCAGGATGATTTAGATGGTAGTTGCTATATAAGCCTTTGCCACTACAATCATGATCTATATATGCTATCTAAAAATGGGACCCCGATTTCCAAAATAAATGATTTTTTTTTTGAGTTTTTTTTCTTTTGTCTGTTATTTTGCCCCCATGGTTTTGCTAGAAAATGACAGACCCAAACTAATATAAAATACTTGCATATAAGTGTAAAAATTGAAAGGTCATTTTTTAGAGTTTATTTGGAAGGACTTAGAAATATAAGTTTCTGCAAACCTTATTTTAAAAGTTTGAAGGCAAACGACTGTTTCCAAAGGAATTTGTGCAGAATTTAATCAGGATATTTATGTACTTTCTAGGGACAGGCTGAAGTCTGCTGACGCAGCGGGATCGGATCCATCCGAAATTATACATGTGCGGAGCAGAAAAGCCGGGGGAGGAGAACACTGGAACAGAAACTAGCAGAACAAGTGCATAACATGTAATAAGAGCACAGCAAGACGGGACGGGCTGCAGAACCTAATCTATGGCCACAATGGTTAGGTTTTTTTTAAATATACAGTACCATTTAATAGAAAAAAAACACACCCCCTAGGGAAAGCTTGTGTAAACAGCTCGCACAGTTATTCTTCAAAGCTCCTCTTTTGGCAGGTAAGCAAAGACTAAAAGAATTATGTTGATATTAAAAATGTAAGTGTTTTACGTGTATATTTATATAGTATTATTACATTATAAGATATGTAATCTCTTTATACAATTCCACTTTAAATTATTGCATATCAGAGAAAAAAAGTTAAGAGTTGGACACATTGGGGCCACATTTACGAAGAACAGTGCAGTTTACCTGTTAGTAGAGTTTGCAGGGGCGCCAGATTCAGGATTTATGGGCACCATTCTTCATGAATCTGCCACCCCTGCACTGCCCCGACAGAGTGCACAAGTACATTTTGGTGCACCTTTAACATGGGGTACTGTGGTAACATCCCCCACCGGGGCCTAGCCTTTTCTTGGGGCCTGGAGGCAGACGGGTCTCAGAAAAACACCAGAGTGGCTGGCGGTTGCGGCCTAGGCAGCTGGGTCCGGTGCATTGGTATGGGGACAGGAGACGGTCCTATAGCCTGGCAGGTTAGCAGTGGTTGGATTGGGGTAAGAAATAGTGAGAGGGAGAGGCTGAGTACTGTCAATATCCTGGGGCAACCCCGACGTGCTGTAAGTAATGCGTCCAGGGATGATAGGTGGGGGAGCCCGTGATGTAACAGACATATTAGCGACCAGACGGAGGCAACCTGGGAAAAAGTAAACTCACTGTCTTTATGAACAACTGCAGGCCATCGAGCCAAACAATTCAGAACAGAGGCCGGATATTGGGTGGTCATGGAGAGTGATGTCCTCAGGAGTAGATTCACAGCCTGGCTCGTAGGTGCAGGATTTTCGGGAAGGTAGCGTGTCAAGGTATGGAAGCTGCAGCTTGTCCTGGGTTCTGTGTGTAGCACTGAAGGGTGCGTCACACTATTATATGGTCAACAGTGTTGAGAAGAGATTGCTCTGGGAGATAGCTAGATCAAAGAGCTTGGGCTCTAAAGGCAGAGGTCCCTACCGCAGGTCAGACTGGACCAGGACCGGGCGTTGAGTTTATCAGCCGGTCCGCGGCGCCGCTGACAGCTAGCTCACCGGCCCTGCGCCTGGTCAGTTCAGGTCGCTCTGTGTGGATTTTATAATGGTTTTCTGCCCTAGCCGCTTGACAGCTCGCAGCTCACGGCAGAGAAAATATGCAGGACGGGATGGGCGTTGGGAGGGGTCTTCGTTGACGCAGCCCTAAACAGCACAGGATGGGACCGTTTACGTCACGGAGGTCGTGTGACGCGGTCCTCCTGACACAGCATGGTGGGGGGGGTTCTCACTTACTGACACGCCCCGGCAGAAACATGTGATGGGGGCGTGCGGGGCAGCAGACGGGACTTCAGTGGACGCGGCTCACGGTACCGGTGTTCAGTGTGTAGCGCTGTATAAATGACGCCTCAAGTACAATGCTGCCACTTAGCAGCACTGTACACAGATGTCCCGCCAGTATCCTCCCATCAGTGCTGTCTGGTGCATATAGCAGTGCTAGTAGCAGCGCTGTACACTGAAACTGGTTTTCGCCCATGACAACAGCAAAAAAACGAATTACGGCGTAACACGGACATAAGGACACACTTCGGGTTTCATTGTTCCATAACCCCTAGTGGGACGTCTTGTTGCAGGAAACCAGCCAGTGCTCCCACTGATTCAGGGGAAAAACAAGCCGGGCTCACACTCATTCGAAACCTATGGTTAAGGGACATCACATTCTCATTATAAATGTCGATTAATTATATGATAAGTATGCCACTAAGCTCCCACCCATCCAGAAACCCACACCCATATGACCAAAGCCCCGCCCCACCGACCATGGAAAATGGTCAAGCTTAAGCCGGGGTCCCTGGTGCAAAAAGGTTGGGGACCCTCTGCTCTAGGTGATGCTTCCTATGTCAGAGCTAGGTTCCAAGAGAAGCTGGTGCACTTCTGTACAGGGGTTTTGTTACACTCTGGTCAGGTGTCTCACTCTCAATCACAACTCCAGTAAAAGGTGGAAAATCAGTGGATTATCATGGCAGTAATCTTACCGATGCATAATACCTTTAAATATATGACCCGAAGTGAGTGGTAAAGGCTCACCTGCTGGGGACACAACAGACAAAAGGGGCTTATGCGCAACTACTACTCTGCTATACATCGGCAGGGGGTGTTGCAGTGTGATACACTTATGTGGATTTTTGCATGTTAAATTCTGGGGTGCTCTGTACGGACTGAGCACGGAACAGAAATGTGTGTCGCACGCATGAAGACAAGTGCGCAGAACTTCTTAAATTTACCTGTATAGTTGACATTTATAAAACACACTAGGAGAGCTCATGAAATGATAATACAAGCCACCACTAAGGGGAGATCAGAAGATTATTATGCTGTATATAGCAGCCCACACAAAGGATGGCTCAAGAGATTACTAGATACAAGAGAAAATCCAATTAATTGGGCTCCTCATAGCATAACCCCATGCAGTAAGTGGGTTGTGGCTGATGTGATGCACAACCAGAATAAAGTGCATCCAAAACTAGCTACGAATGGTCCCGACTAAGAAAGTGGGAAACTTTTGTAACGCGTAGAACATGTGCACCTTTCTATAGCCTAAGTAACTGGACTCTCGGCAGGTACTTACATGGAGTGTATGGAGTCCGCTTACCGTCCAGGGCTCATCAGATATACTCAGGTCATTATTAGAACATGGACAGTGGAAAGCAGATCCCCCGCTTTACCGGACTCAGAGTTAGCTGCTTTTTACTTACACAGTAAAAAAGATTGGCATTTGTTTTATTGGCTGTTCTGCAGTTCTGTTAGTATAGGTATCATATCCCTAAATGCACTCACCTAACACATGGCCCACCAGACCACCAGCACATCTACAGAAAAGGGGCTTTAGAGGAGCTGAGAAAGCACAGCTATTTAATCCACACACTCTCCAGCTAAGGTTGTTGTAGGTGTAATTGTTTTTCACACATTTGAACACTAAAACTATATACAACCACACAGGAGGAGCTCAGGAGATGACTAACCATACTGTATGCACCACCAACTAAGAGATATCGAAGATTACTACATTAACTGTATATACACCACCACTAGGAGGAGCTCAGGAGATACTACACATACGGTATGTATACACCACCACCCACTAGGAGGAGTTCAGGAGATTGACTACAAATGTATTACACAGCACCACTGGAGGAGACCAGGAGATTACTATAACTGTAGATATACCACCACTGGGGGGAGCTCCGGAGGATTACTCAACTGATATACAACACCACTAGAGGAGCTCAGGAGATACTACATACTGTATATACATCCACCACTAGTAGGAGCTAAAGAGATTACATACTGTAGATATACCACACTAGAGGCGAGATCAGGAGATACATATGGAGATATAACACACTAGGGGGAGCTCAGGAGATACTACATACTGTATATACACCACCTAGGAGGGAGCTCAGGAGATTACTAATACGTAATATATACCACCACTAGGAGGAGCTCAGGAGAATTACTACATACTGTATATTTACACACCACTCGGGGGCAGCTCGGAGATCCATACTGATATATACACACTAGGGGGAGTCCAGCGAGATTACTAATACGGTCTAACAGCCACACCCACTAGGAGGCGCTCAGGAGCTACTATATACGTATATATACCAACAATAGGGGGGGAGTCAGGAGATTCTACATACTGGTATTATACAGCCACCACAGGGGGAGCTCAGGAGATTATACATACTCGTATATCAGACCACCACTAGGGAGGAGCCCAGGCGATTACTAACATAACTGTATATATAACACCACTAGGAGGGAGTCAGGAGATTACAAATTACGTATATAAGCCACACTAGGAGGAGCTCAGGAGATTAATACTGTATATATACCACCACTAGGGGGAGCTCAGGAGATTACTACCATACTGTATATTACCGCCCACCACTAGAGGAGCTCAGGGAGATTACTATAACTGTATAAGTAACAAAAACAAATAAGGGCTCATTCGCCTCATGGAAGAGTACAACCCAAACATATAGAGAGCGAAAGAGGACCGGACATACCCTGCCTCTTAGAGAGCCCAAAGAAGACACACTACCCCACAAAGAATCCGCCTCAGACCAGAGCGACATACAAATCCAACGGCAATTTCCAAAGTTCAGAGACGCTGCAAGAATCCACGATACGATTAGACCCCGGTCCATGTTCACGAAGAGCGAAGTTTTCAGACATAACCGCTGGTCGAAGAGAGCATACGCCGAGTAAAATGGTGGTATAAAGAGAAATCCTTAGATAAATGATGACCGAGTAAGCTACTGCAAGAGACGAGAGGAAGGCTCAAAGGAGGACGAAAGCCAAAGGGCAGCTCAGGAGATTACTACATACAGTATATACGCACCACTAGGAGGAGCCTCTAGGAGAATTACTACCATATGTCTATTAAACCACCACTAGGAGAGCTCAGGAGATTTACATACAAGTGTATATACAGGCCACACTAAGGGGAGCTCAGGAGATTACACATATTGTATAACAGCACCACTGGAGGAGATCAGGAGATTACTACAATATTGTATATAGACAGCCACCACTAGGAGGAGTATCAGGAGGATTCCTACATAATGTATATACAGTCACCCATAGGAGTGAGATCAGGAGATACTAAATAAGGTATATACACCACACTAGGAGGCGCTCAGGAGATTAATATATACTGCTATATACCACCACTAGGGGGAGTCCGGAGATTAATACAACTGTATATCAGTCACCATAGGAGGAGCCTAGGAGATGAAAAATCAGATATACACCACATAGGAGGGGAGCTCAGGAGATTTAACTACATACTTGATATACACCACCCACTAGGGGGAGCTCAGGAGATTACTACATAATGTATATACACACACTAGGAGGAGCCTCAGGAGATTACTACATTATTGTAATACAGCCACACTAGAGGAGTCAGGAGAGGACCAAAGTATAATTTGAATATGACATACTATATGTACAGCCACCAACTAGGAGCTCTGAAGAGATTACCAATTTACTGTATATACAGCCATTCATAGGAGGAGATCTGAATAGGATTAATATATAATGTATATACCGCCCACCACTAGGTGGAGATTAAAGAGATACATGTACTGTATATAAAAACTACTACTACTGGGGGTTCTCAGGGCGATTTCCACATACTATATACACAAGCACCCACTAGGAGGGAGCTAAGAGATATACATACGTATTTTAAACACCACCCACTTGACCAGATGCTGCAAACACCCCTGCCAATGCATAGTAGGTGGGAAGTTTGCAATTGGCCCTCTCTAGGTTAGGATCTGTTAGGGAGATTGATCACCTCTCTTGGAAGTTCTGGAATCTAGACTTGTGTAATTGCAGCTGTAGAAAGGCAAACAGTGATTTGTTATTGTATTGTCCATGGCAGGTACCTTAAAGCAAGTGGAGCTGGTTGGGAGAGTGCCTACACCTGACCAGGGAGCTAAAAGCCTCTGCTGGGTGGAAGCCCATGGTCTGGGAATCAGGGGGGGGGGGTCTGTAGAAAAGAGTATCATGTCACTGCAGAGCTTGCTGTCCAGACCCAATACCAGGAGAAGAGGTACCTCAGGCCGTCTGCCTCGATACCGCAGGGCGAGTCAGGAGATTCAAGGCCCCAGAACTGCGTTTCCCACTATTGGACACAGTTCCGGTATTCTCAAACCGCATGCATTTCTCTGAGATTAACCTTCTGCAGGACAGGCTACCTCCCACAAGATCACCAGGTTGCAGAAATCACTGCTGTTATTTGGCCATTGTCAGCTGCTGTTGAACCAGCACTGTAAGTGAGTTGCACAACGTTGTTCGGCTGCTCCAGCGATGCGACTGTTGACACCAAGGGCATCCCATCCTACCATGGAATTATCATTACAGGACACGAAGGGTTGCCACAGGAAGAACCAGTACATCAGCCTATCCCTCACATATTTCTTGCAACATCACCTGCTGAGACATGCCAGGCTTATAGGACAGTCCTCCTGTCCCCCATACCGAGAACCGTGACCACCCGCGTGCTAGGCCGCAACGCCACAGCCACTCGGCATTAGGGGCCCCGGCTGCCTCCAGGCCCCAAGAAAAGGCTAGGTCCCAATGGGGATGAAAGCACAGATATAGTGGTACTCTCCTGTTACACACACAGAACTAGGATTTATAAAGAGTTGATAAAGGTTAGTTGATTACTATAAGGAGTATTTATTATTCCCATGTTTTCATCTAGATCTCAACTGTGATGAGCGCTTGTCTTCATTGATTCCTTTTATACCGGTGCCATCACCTTCAGTCACCCCAGCACTCGGTATATGTAGGTAATAAGTCTCATTAGTCAGAGTGTAGGTTCTTAGTCTTCTGTAGCTATCAGGTGCGGTCACCCAGTAATGGTACCCTCAGTATCTAATGCCCACATCCACTTACACGAATCACATCATAAAATTAAAATGAGAGAGAGAAGACCTTGTATTATATGAGAACAGTTCCCCACAAGGTTCCGCCAGTCCTGCGACAATTATGAGACTGCAGAGCAACTACAATTTACTCCAAAAAATGTAATCATCGTTTGGGCTGGATGGGAGAATGCTATAATTAGCTGGGAATTTAAGAAAAATCCCTACAAATTGGGCCTGTTGCGCAGTATAGGTTATATGTTTAACCATAATGTTTATTTAAGGGATTTGTCCATAATTATGGCACTACCCAACAAAAGTTAGAGATATTGGCTTCTGGGTATGTGATTAAGTGACATTGTATTATAAAGGTCGAGCCATCAAAACCATTTTTGAAACAGAAGCCAAACACCAGTGCCGTGTGCACCCCTACAGACATATCACATATCAACTGTGCATCAATTACCAGTTGTCAACTATGTCCCATGGTGTACAAAGATAGTGTGGCACCCACGTTTCTTGAGGGTGGTCCTCATTGTCTGAGATTTCCTGTGGTACGAGTTACAAATATCTTACGCGGCCAAATCCGCTATTCCAAGGATTCAATGGGAATCAGGTAGGAGAAAGTGCAGGGCCCTCCATGTGAGGTCCACCTATTCTCCAGCAGGTGATCACTAATGAAGCAACCTCGATGAAGATTACATTAGCCTGTTTTGTTAATGCAGAGAAATAATACTAGATTAATGAATTATACAAGTAGGAGGGGCTTGTCACTGGACCTTTTAGGGCAGTTCTTTATCGCTCTAGACACCTGCCCAAGCTGTTACCAAACCTAATGCTATGTCTTGTGTCAACAGCGAACTCTGGGATAGTGCTATCCTGAGTCTCCAGATTGGTGGTGGTCCATTATTTCACAAAGGTGCCTGGCCGAGACACAAGAGACGCCGTGCCTGCGTGGACAATGGCAGGTTGTTAGTATGAGACACGCTACAACCAGATAATGCGGGGTGTGAACTGGTTTGATGAAAAACTGATTAGTTAGTGGTAAGAGACACAAACAAGTCTCTGGAAGTTGTGCGGCCGAAATCATTCCGGTTCCACCATTAGCGGTCTACTGTGGGAATGTGGCCACAGGAAGGTCCACTTCTATGTCTTTCTGTGCCTCTTCCAGTCTCCCTGTAATCTCTAGTACTATCAGCAGAGACCACTCTGACTCTTTAAGCTCAATGGCTGAGAACATCCTGCTTGAAGATTGAAGCCTCACAATGGTTTGCAGCGATGCTGGATCTCTGGTAGGTGTAGTCTAGTCTCTGTGTCAAAATGCAAAGAGCCCGATGAGGAGGATATTGAACGATGGACGTTTGCATCATAAGTTACAGGAAGGTCACATCAGTCACCCGTGAAGGTTAGAAGGAATTTTAGTTCATCCTAAAATTGAAACCCAATAGCCAGAGATCCCTAACTTTGTGTGGGTATTGTGTAATCGATAGGTATAGATGCTTTCCTAAAGAATATATGTTTAACATAGTCATACACTCCCCTTTAAGTGTGGGCCTCAGTCAATCACTCCTTTTGATTTGCACAGTCCCAGCATTGGTATGCCGCATCCTGCAGGGGTCCAGCCAGACACTGCACACAACACTAACCAGGTGGACCCCTCACATGATCCGAGACTTATTCATTCCCAGAGTCAAATGACTGGAATGTGGGCAGAGACAGAAAGCTCTTACCGTGAGGAGCGCGTGGTTAGTGAAGACCCCCTCCTTGTCCTGGTGTGAACACACATCAAAAGAATAGGCTTTGACGAGTTCCATCAATGAAATTGCAGCAAAGTCAACGCCAAAACTCCCAAGCATGTGATGACCGATGGCCATGTCCTCTTCTCAGAAGCTCTGCTGATGTATTATGATATGTCTGCAACAGAAGAATATGATAAGAATTCTTTATTTTATATCAGTGAACACAGATTAGCAGCGCTTGCCACAAAGTTGACAATTGGTCCCGACCCAATGGGGATTAACAATCTAATCAACCAACAGTAGTTTTGTGAGCCAGGGTGGGAGAAACCGGAGGGCAGGAAACACACGCAAACAATGAGAGAACCTACAAACTCTTTGCAGATTGTTGAACTGAGACAAGAAACCAGGAACCCAGTGTGGTAGTACTGTGCTGTGCCAAGATATCAGGAAGGCGCGACGCTCAGTAGGACCGGCCGGCTGCTGCCATATATATAAAGGATAGGAGGTAGTAGGATGCACTGTGCCCCATATTGGTGGTACAGGATTAGGAGTAGTAGGACTGCGCTGTGGCCCATATATACGGATAGGATAGAGTAGTAGGACGCGCTGTGTGCCCATAATACAGGATGGGGTTTAGTAGGACTGCGCTGGCCCTATAGACAGGATAGGGGTGGTAGTAGGAATGCGCTGTGTGCATATATATACAGGATAGGAGTAGTAGTACTGCGCTGTGTCCAATATTACAGGATAGGCGGAAGTAGTAGTAGTAGTACTGTGCTGTGCCCATATTACCGGATAGGCGGTGGTAGTAGGACTGCGAGATTGTGCCCATATAATACAGGATAGTAGTAGTAGGATGAACTGTGCCCAATATACAGGATAGGAAGATGTAGGACTGCACGGCCCATTATATACAGGATAGGAAAGTGTGGACTGCGCTGTCGCCCATATATACAGGACGTAGGAGTAGTAGGCTGCGCTGTGTGCCAGACTACAGGATAGGGGGTTAGTGTAGGACTGCGCTGTGTCCATATATACAGGATAGCGTAGTAGTACTGCGCTGTGCCCATATATACAGGATAGAGAGTAGTAGGAATGCGCTGGGCCAATATACAGGATAGGAGTAGTGGACGACGCTGTGTACACATATATACAGGATAGGAGTAGTAGGACGACGCGTGTGCCCATATGATACAGGATGAGGAGTAGTAGGACTGCGCGTGACATATAAACAGGACAGGGTGTAGGAAATGCGCTGTGTCCGTATATAACAGGATAGGATTAGGAGGAGTCGTTTACTGAGCTGTGCCCGTATATACAGGATAGGAAAAAGGGTAGTAGGACTGCGCTGTGTCTCGTATATACAGGATAGGAGTAGCGTATGCGATCTCCTGTGCTCCGTAATACAGGATGAGGAGAGTAGTACTTCGCTGTGTCCATATATAAGGATAGGAGTAGTGTAGTACTGCAGCCTGGGTCCTATAACAGATAGGACGTAGTGGACTGGCTGTGACCCAGATATAAGGATAGGAGTAGGAGGGAATGCGCTGTGCCTGTGCCCATAATACAGGATAGATGTAGTAGACTGCGCTGTGCCCATATATACAGGATAGGAGTCAGTAGAATGCGCTGTGCCCATACATACAGGATAGGAGTGAGGACTGCGCTGTGCCAATATACAGGATAGGGTATGGTAGTAGGACCTGGCTGTGCCCATATAGACAGGATAGATAGGAGTAGTAGGATTGCGCTGTGCCCATATATACAGGATAGAGTTAGGTAGGAATGCGCGTGCCAATATATACAGGATAGGAGTAGTAGGACGAGCTTGTGCCCCTATTAAAGGGATAGGGGTAGTAGGACTGCGCTTGTGCCCATATATACAGATAGGAGTAGTAGGAGCGCGTGACTATATATACAAGGATAGAGTAGTAGTACTGCGCGATGGTCCATATAGACAGGATAGGAAGTAGTAGTACTGTACTAGGCAATTACAAGGGGGAAGGAGTAGTAGTACTGTACTAGGCACATGTACACAGGATAGGAGTAGTAGTACTGTGCCCCTATATACAGGATAGGAGGAGTAGTACTGCGCTGTGCTCAAATATATACCGGTAATAGGTTTTGTAGTACTCCACAGTGCTAGGAGTGCAGGTTTATTTGAGACATTTTTTTGTGTTATGTTATGAAGATTTTAAAGTTGTTTTTTTATTTCAATATTTCTGTTTGCTGTCAGAGAACAGATAAAACTTAGACCTTCTCTCTGTTTCATCTTGGGGTACAGACTCATATCCTTAAACAAGCCATCAGGACATGTTGCTGATGAGTTCCCAATCACGGTCAACAAGCAGTGATCTTGAAGATTGGGAAGGGTTTAATTGTGTAATAAAGATATAAAATTTATAGATCTAAACCACACATTCAGCTCTGCTATACTGAACATAGTAGGGCCAATTATTCCATTCTATGGCATGTCATGGCCTTAGTTGCTGATTAAGACTGGGGTTACAGGTTGCAGATGATCTGAGGCCATTTGGAGGTAAAAAAAAATTTGAATTAAAAGAAAAAAAAATATGGAAAAAAAAAAAAAAATTGAATAAATCTAAATTTATTTCCAATTACCATATTATAAAGCCGTAGCAAATTGAGGTAAAAATTAAATGTTTTGGTTCATAAGTTTTGCTAATTGAACAGGTTTGTTGTGCTATATGACAAACACCCATCATACACTTATAGTATGACGCACAGCATGTTGAAAGCAGCATTTGGGGGACTGTACGATTTTTTAATAGTTTTTGTAAAGTTTTTAAAAAATAATAAAACCGAATAACCCGTTTTATATTTTGTTCCGTATTGCAGCATCCTAGAAGACCCCATCAAATATGTTCATGATTTTATTTTTATATCAGTTCTGGGGAAAGGGGCGGGGCGATTTCAACTTTTAGGAGTTTTATTTTTTTAAAAAAACAATTTTCGTCTTTTTTTCATACTGCTTTTTAGACCCCCAAAGGTAACCCTTTAACCCTTTGTGGCCTGATCACGCCTACCATATAGCAAATTTGCTATGGATCTAGAATAGTGTAATGTGCCCCGTTTTTAAGCAATCCGTTAAAAAATGCATGCGTTTTTAAAAAACGCATGCATTTTTTAACGCATTGCTTAAAAAGGGGTCAAAAACACGTTCAAAGCGCCATGTGTGCCATCACCCTTATAGATCCTACCCTATGACTGGACCCGGAGTCTCATACAGACCCCAGACTGCCATGGGAACAAACCATCGCTCCCCTAAGACGTCACAGGGAGTGACGATCAAACCAAAGATGGAGGGGGCAACACGCCGCCGGCACTTACCTGCCGCGGCAGGTAAATGGTTAACAGTGTCGATCTGTGCCAACAACCACCCGCCAATGAGCCCTTGTCATACACCCTTAATGTCTTATGGCGTATATGTACGTCATGAGGGTTTAAGCCCCATTTACACAAGTATATTCAGAGCACTGAATACGGAGAATGCGGAGGTCATAATTTGCAGACTGAACGTTGAGCCCTGGACCTGGACACGTGAGTTGTAGCATCATTCATGGCTACAATACTAGGAGTCCAGCTTCTATGTCAGTGTGAATGAGGACTTAAACATTGAATACGTTGAAAGGGCGGAGCTTCCTGACCACCTCATAAAAACAATGGGAGACATTTATCAGAATTGTCTGAGGTAAAATTGTTGGGAAAATGAAAGCCGAACAGTTCTGCTCTCAGACACTTCTGATACATTTCCCCCATTGTGGTTGTTTGGCAGCATAACCCTAACCCAACCAGAACGACAAAATTAAGCCAGTTGACATGTATATTAACTTTTTCATTAATGTTAAAAAACTGGATTTCCACAACCATCTTTGCTTTCCATAGCAACCAATCAGAGCTCAGCTTCAATGTCCTAACTTGCCGTGGGAAAATGAAACCTGTCCTGCGATTGGTTGTGTTGCCCATATGAAGGAGCCATGGCTTATGTGCGCTTTGATGTTGTTGTGACTTTTACATGCGATTATAATCTCTACACACAAAAACTTCATCAAAACCGCACACATGTATAACACCTCAGGGCGCCTTCACACGTCCCACTAGCGCCGCGTTCATAAAGCGACGCTAGCGCACAGGGGGCGGAGTTTGGGGCGATCGCATATACGTTTCCAGAGAAACGCATGCGATCGGGTTATTAATCGCATGCGTTTCCCGGGAAATGCATATGCGATCGGCCCGAGCCCCGCCTACTGTGCGCTAGCGTTGCGTTATGAACACGACGATAGCGGAACGTGTGAACGCGCCCTCAGTCACCTGGTTATAGCCTGTGGCTGCGTTCAAGCATTACAATGTTCTTACATCACAGTTAAGTAGCCGAAATGTTAACACAATGTTAACAACGTGTGAACAAAGCAATAGCAGAGAGCGCATATATTTTCTGAACATTTTCAGATTTTTTTTTTTTTATTTTTACAAATCATTTTTTTTACAGTCATTGAGATTAAGTGATGTTTTTTGCTAAAAATCTCTGCAGTGGAAATGCTCTGGATTTTCATTAAAGGGTTGGTACTAGGTTTTACTATTATCCCCTACCACAGGGTAGGTAATAACAATCTGATAAATAATGAATGGAGATGCAGGACGCAAGCACATGTCAATTTGTGTGAACAGGACCCTCATTCTTATGATTGTTCAGCAGTCACATCCCCACCAAATCTGAAGAAGATGGGTCCTATTCACACTAAGGGGGCTTTCACACATTGCGTTTTGGTTGCATTTTGAAACGCATTGCAACTGCTGAGGATAGGTGATTTTCCTAATTACATTACTGTTTACATTACTGTTAACATTGCGTTAACAAATGTAATCAGGCAAATCACCTTTTCCCATCTGTTGAAATGCGTTTCAAAGCGCAATGAAAACTCAACCAATTGATGGAGCAGCAAGACATGCAAATACTCTGCTTCTCCATTCAGTTGTATTGGAGAGTTGGAAATTGCTGAGCACCGCAATACTATTCAAAGGAGCAGAAGATCTTATACTCAACCTGCCGTTCCATCTATTAATGAGAACACAACCCTCATTCTTCTGATCGTGGGGCCCCAGTTCTAGAACCCCCACCAATCAGATTGCTATCCCCTATCTTGTTGACAGAGAAAAACCTCAAAGGGTTTTTTGGGAGGATGAAATGCATGCTTTCTTCCAAAAATAGCACAATTCCTGATATGGTTTGTGATGGTATTGAAATTTAGCTGCATAGGGATGAATGGATCTGACTTGCAATACCAGTGCAAACCATGGTCAGGTGTGGCGCTGTTTTTATTGAAGAAAGCATCACTTTAAGTCACACATGAATTTGAAACCTGCAAGTATACCACACTGAAAATCTGCACCGACATTTGCAGATTTCCCCCATGAAGATCCTCACCATGTGCTTTATTTTCCAATTGAAAAAAGGGGTTGATAAAGTTACGATTAAAATGTAAAAAACCACATAGAAAATAAAGCTTTTTTACCAATTTTAATAAAAATACCCCAATATGCCTTATAGAATTCTGCCTGTTTCTAGCATTTTGCAGTCAACAGGGGGCAGTATTTCAAAATAGAGGGTAGGTCAGGGGCTCCTTACTTGTCATATGTAAATACCATACAGTAAAAATACTCTACATGTTCCCATCCATTGTAATAAATGGTTGATGTTACTTACAGGTTATCACTGTGTCGCCATTGAGGTAGAGCGTCATTCCCAAAACCATCAAAATTCCCAGCGCAAGAATATAGGGTCTGCGTCTCCCCCAGCGAGATCGACAGTGATCACTGGCCGACCCTACCACCGGCTGGAGAATGAAACCCAAGATGGGGCTGATGAGCCAGACCAGGCTGTACAAACTCTTAGGGAGTCCAACACTCAGCAGGACGGGGGTCACAAAAGCGGCCTCCACCGCGTAACAGAACTCCCTCCCAAACATGGCCATGCCGTGCATGATGAGCCGGCCGGTGGACCTTCTTGGGGGCTCCACCATGTGGAAGACCCCGTCCATCTGCTCCAGGCTGCTGCTGTAGTCCAGGCCATCCAGAGGGGGCTTCATACTGGTGCTAGTGATGGGAGTAGTAGTCGTAGGGGCCTGAACGTCCACATCCTTGGAGAGAGTCATTGTGAGTCAGTGATGGTCAGATGGCTCCTTCTTTGTGGTGGTGGAGCAGCTCTCAGCTGCAGCCCCAGGGAAGGCGTGACTCCTCACATAGCTGCCAGATCACAAGTTTAGGAGAAAAGTAAGTCATGTGAAAGCCAAATGAATACGTCTTAACTCCACACGGGCCGGAGGAGGCATCATAGGTGACATTCCTCATCTGCGTGATGGAACCTCATTATATAAGGGACAGATATTGATATAATAACCCGGATTAGGATTTCACAATCGCAGGATCGGAAGATCGAGGGGTTGAAGAGTAGCAAACTAAAATTCCGGAAGGGGCATAAATGTACTAGGAATTGGGTGAGGAAAGTTTGCTGTCAAACTTTTCTGGTTCAGAATTGTTGCACAGAAATTGACTTGAGCTGTGGATGTTAAAAGGGAGGTCTGAGTAGTCTACCTGCGGATGACACGGGATGCAAACAAAGGTCCATGTACAGGAAGCCTTATTCTTGCGCCACAAATGCAGGCTAGGGACATAATGGGGCACATTTACTAAGGGCTTTGCTCCGCACTTCTGTCGGACTTTCTAAGTTCTTGTAGGGGAAAACGGCTTGTGGAGCAGCTGCGCTGGCCTCCATGTGACACAAATTAGGGGGCATGCCATCGTTCAGTCCGAATCAGTCGTATTTAACATGCAAATTGCGTTGCACATCCTATGTTAAAAACTCTGTTGGGCCAGTGTGGGGAAGCGACACATTCATGATTTCTTGCGCACGTTCTTAATTAATCCGTCGCACCCAGGATTATACACTTTTAGTGAAGTTTCCAACTTTCTAAGTAAATGTGCCCCAATAAATTGGACTAACCTCCTTCTCCCCTATGATCCCGCACTGCACCTCCTGCACCACTCCCAGACTCCATTGTGCTTCAGGGACATAGACCACTGGAGCCAATGAGCAGGAGGAAAACAATATCCAGATTTATCATTATAGTTTGGGAAATATATCAAGACTGGCGTTTAGAATACCAGTCTTAAAATACCCCCCTCCAGTGCTACATTCACATATTAAAGGTGTTGTTCCATTGTCTTCTGCACCCTTTAAAAATGCATAAATGTTAGGAAAAGGGAAACTGCTTCCCAGCAAAACGCAAATGTAAAAACGCATCACAAAACGCGACGCAAAGCAATTCGCAGTTTGTGTCCTGTTAAAAAATGGTGCGCACAAGCAAAAGCGCAATATAAAGACAGGAGAACTGCAAACACATGCATTTAAATGAAACTGGAAAAGATATGTTTTTCCAGATGCGTCAAAAACACAGCAAAAAACAGAAGGCAACACATTGGGGCAGATTTACTTACCTGGTCTTGTCGCGATCCCGCGGTGCGTTGTCCGACAAGGATTCGGGTCTCCCACGATTCACTAAGGTCGTGCGCCCGAGTTCCTGCATGTGTCGCTTCTGCGCTGAGGTCCGCCGGAGTTCACCTTCTTCTTCCCGATGCTTTCTTTAGTTTTTTTTTTACTTTGGTCTGAAAGTCACAAATGTTCAAGCAACCTCCAGCCTACGCCTGCTCTGGACTGGTTCTTATTTGTGACTTTTGCAAATGTCCGCATCTGGATTTTTAAGATGAAAAAGGTGCAAAATAGTGTAAAAGTCACAAATTTTGGCTCAATTACAAGATATATGCGGTCGGCAGCAAATGCAATTCAAATGCCAAATGTGAACGTGTCCGAAGGGTCACATGACCGTGTTACATAGCAAGTGATGTGCAAATACAAAGGCACTTCTATGGGAAGGCATGGGACCTGATCAGAGTTGTCGACAACCTGTACACGGATCCATGCAAAACACAGTCCTGGGTCCATTGAAATGAATGAGTCAATGTGACATCCGCAAGTAAAACGGATAAAACACAGACAACCCCTATATACAGAAGCGCTAACGTCGACAACGCCTTTAACATTTGCAGCATACATGTGAAATTTCTCCTGTGGATCTAGAGATATTCTGCAGTGATCTGACAAGTGATGGTAGAAGAGTGTGTTCAGACAGCGTGTTACAGAGTGTTACAGAGATAGCACCTGGATGCCACTCATTCTATGGGTAAGGACGTCAGGAGGTACTTGTGTCGCATATGCTAATGCAATGCAGATAGACACCATATAATTGCCGCCAGGGAAGAAGTGTTGATCAAACAAATATACAGGCCTTGGTGCAAGGAGTGGATTACAGGACATGACACCACACCTTTCCTACTGTACAGTTCGGTTTAATGGCGTTAGCGACCAACTGTCATACTTCGCATCTACATATATGTGTCTTAGTCCGACACCAACCCAGGTGCCTGTCTCCAGGACCATGGGCGGTTTGTCCCTACACCTCACATAGCCTGCACTTCCCAGAAGTGCCCTTAGCCCCCTCTGTGCCCCAAACCATCTGTAGTCGAGCCAAGGGCGGCTCTTTCAATTGCCCCCGGGGTATGCAACACCCTCGCCGATGCAATGGCGAGGTAGTGCTTGCGAATACGTCCCACCTGTAGGTAACATCACATTACACTACATGGTCCTTATAGGATCAAAGGGGAAATTGCAGTGGTTAATCCTGCCTGGCAAGGCAGATGTTAATTTGTGATGTAATTATGTCAACCAATGTCTGTGTTACATCCTGTCTCTGTGCACTGAGAGGTAATTGGAGGAGCAGCCACCACCTGACCAAGGGAAGGTAATAAAACCTCTGGCCAGGAATGTTCTAGAGAAGTCTCTCCCCAGAGGGAGAAGAGAGCAGTCTCTCCCAGAAGGGAGAATAGACCGGTCCTAGTCAGGCCCTCTGGGTCTGTAGGACACAAGCAGAGAGTAGTTAGCTGAGCAGCAGCTCAGAGACTCTGGCATACCAGACCAGTGCAGGAAGAGCCTAGCCCCTGCCTGAAGTGGAAGCTAAGACTAGAGGTAGTGTAGTGAGGAAAAGGGGTATCATTCCTACCTTCAAGGGTGATACCTGAAGAGATCCAGGACCGAGCTGAAGCCTCCTCTAAGGACACAGCTGCCTCCCAGCCTGCCCTATACATCCAGGCTGGTGAAATACATCCTGTGGCTCCCTCCAAATACCTCTCCAGTACTCCACCTGTTAAGGACACGTTTTCTGCAGTTCCTGCCGGTTGCAATAAACGAACTGTAAGTTGTTTTCTTCAACTTCTGTCTCCGTCTGGTCCCTGCTACTACAACTACCCTCATCACCGGCACCCTGTCCATCACCCAGAGACTCACACTTGGGACATTAAGGGGTTGCCCCAGGGAGATCCGCTATAGCAGCCGCTCCCTCATCATTTCTTGCCAACACCACCTGCTGGAGACCTGCCAGGCGGTTCCCCCGTACCAAGCACCGTGACAATAGCGTGCTTAGGCCGCAACCGCCAGCCACTCCGGTACAGCGGGCCCCGGCTGTCTCCAGGCCTCCCCTTTAAGGCTAGGCCCCGGTGGGGGATGTTGCATATGTATCTACAGTATCCATCTCCTATCTACCTCATATCTATCATCTATATATCTATAGTATCTATCGTTGTATCTACAGTATGTATCTATGTATAGTTCTGTCTACAGTATCTTTCTCATATCTATAGAATCTATCGTTCTATCTATATCTCTCTCATATGTATCTACCTTTATTGTTGTCTATAGGTTTAATATATATCCATATTTTCAAAAATATGGATGCAACAAAACAGATCAGATGGTTTTTTAAAGCCTATATGAAATGATAGGAGGCGAATCATAAAAGTTTTGCCTCTATGACTTTTAGCCACACATTTTTTTTATGGATAAGAACTTAAAAGAGACAAGTGTTCTCACAAGCCAAGACAGAAAATTCCTGCCGTCACTCGCGAGTCACATGTCACATGACCTTTCCTTTAATAAGCTTCCCCCGGAGACATCTCCATACGCCCCCGTGCTTCAGCCTTCATGATGCTTCTCATCCATTTGTATACAGATTTGACAGACAGCCGCCCTTATTCAGGACCAAGATATTTCCAGAAATTATTGACAGGTTTTAGATCTCTAAATTATTCCACATTATTCGTATTATACAGCGAGGCGCCGCATTATATCCATCCTGGAATTTATCAAGGGACATTATATATTATTCAGTGGATGAGGGCAGGAATATTTGAGATTGAGATTGGAGACACTTTGGGACGTAAGAGTCTTACAGATGACTAACCGCTACCAGTTGCTAAACAGGGACAGTAAAGGATAATAATAAGAGAGGATTGGGTGGCAACTGGGGGCCGAGTCTTCTATGGAGCTCATGGTTTGATCCTAGCATATAGAAATAATCCAGAGAGGGCAATACAACCCTGAAATCCTCATACATGTCTAACTGCTCTCAGGAACCCTTCCAGGACCATTGAAGGTTATAACGGGTGCTCCTGCGACCCAAGTCCCGGGTCACAGGCGCACCCATGTGCCTCCCTGTGCCCCCTCACACCAGCAGCAGGTCCAATTACCTCGCCGCTCGCTAATTGGCACTGGACACCTGGCAATCTATAAGTGTCCAACCTCTTCTCTCATGCCCCGTCTGATCTTTGTTCCTCATGCCTGAGAGTAAGCTTCGACCCTATGCCTTGTGTTTGTCTGCTGAATTCCCGTTGTGACCCCAGTTCTGTTCCCGACTTCGCTCCTGTGCTGCCTGACTCTGATCCCACGCTGCCTGTCTTGACTTCCTGCCTGTCCCCGACTACCATTCTGCTGTACTTCAACTTGGCCAACATCGGTCATCCATAGGACTTCAAACTGCAGAACTAAAAGCTGACAGGAGGGACTCATACTCCTTTCCCAAGAAGCTCAGTTCTAGTAGGCTAGAAGGGGGCATAATTTTAATACAGCCCACGGCCCTAACCTTCTAGGAGGACCATAGCCACCCAAACCAACCACAAACACCTTCAACCCCCAAATCCTCATACATCTATGATGGCTCTCGATAAACATACAAGAGCCCAAAGGATCCTAAAACTGCAGCACATAATATTTACTTTCCCAAGAAGCTAAGTTTGAGTAGTGGGTGGCCCATCATTTTTATACAACCCAGGGCTGAGGGCTTCTAGGAGGACCATGACCACCTGACCTCCCCCCATTCATTTCAGAAGTTACAAAAACATAAGAAATTTTGACTTTACATGACTTTACGCAGGAACCCGTGGGAATGTTATTTTATGTTTTACAGATATTTTTAATCAAACCCATTTTATTCCATCCCACCCCTCTCCGCCTTCTGAACCCTCCGCAGATAAGACGTCTGCGCGTCCCTTTTCTTCATCTTCTGAGATGGAATGTGCTTGTGAATGCCGGAGCCGTTGCGTCCTGCAGTGATTACTCTCATTATTCGGCTGCCGTATTACCCACTGCTAAGTCTCAGCTGCGAACTGCATCAAAAATTCATAAAGCCCCCGATAAAAGTATCCGGAGAAATAGCGCAAATTAAGACTGGCTCTGGTTATCAAAGACACAGAGGATTTTCCTCTCCCGTAATGGTGGCGAGGACCTCTCAGCTCTCAACAACACAAAGTCTTCAATTCTCTTCTTTGTGATCATCAAAAGGAGAGATAAGATCTGTAATTATAGAATAACGAGGCTTCAAAGATGATCCACTCACAGGTCCGAGCTTATAGGCTTCAATGTATAGTGCGCCCTGTGTACTGATGGGATTTTATGTTATAGAACTGCTATCTTCTTAGATGCAAATTATTCCGGTCTTTCAGAGCCAAAGATGGGTTTTCAGGAAGGAAAGAAGAGGCAACACAACTCCCCTGTGGGTGTGATGATGTGGGGGCCGTGGTATAGGACGCACACCTAGTAGAGATAGGAGGACACACTGCCCCTGATGGAATGCTGTAAGATGTGGGGGCCAATGGTTATAGGACAGGTCACCCCTAGTAGTGATAGTGGAGAGGAAACATCTGCCTGCTGGTGCGTAATGATGTGGTGGACATGGCCTAGGACAGTCATTCAGTTCACCCCTAGTAGGATAGGAGGACAACCAATGCCCCCTGCTGGTGTATGACTTGTGGGGGCCGTGGTTATAGGACAGTCACCCATCTTAGTAGTGATAAGAGGACACACTGCCCCCGGCTGTGGTGTGATGATGTGGGGGCCATGGTATAGGACGGTCTCCCCTAGTAGTGATAGGGAGGACACACTGCCCCACTGCTGGTTGTGATTAATGTTAGGGAGCTAGGGTGTATAGAATAGTCAGGTCACCCCTCGTGTGATAGGAGGACACATGCCCCACTGATGGGGTGAGTAATGTAGGGGGCCTATGGTAATAGCAGTCAGTCCCCCTAAGTAGTGATGTAGGAGGAGCACACGCCCCTGTTAATCGACGAGCTTTTGTTACAATTGACAAGACCTGTCCCACCTCAGGCCACCACCAAGCGAATAGTATTCCCTGTAAGTCTACGGACTACATCGATTACTGCCCAACAGTTGCTGGAAAGTGAGTGTGGTTTTTATTAAACCATCGTCTGTATTTTATACGGGCAGTATATTGTCATACTGGAAGGATGACAAGAAGTCAGGGGACAAGGACCTGCACTAGTCTTGCTGCAGTCCTGTAAATTGCCATCAAGCTGCAAGCAGCATCCAATAAACCTGCGGGGGTTGACGGAATTGTGATTTCTAGCTCGTCAGATCTCAGAACGTTAATAGTGTGGCGGTCATAGTGGCTGTTGCAGGAGCTCACCACCGCTCCCCAATCAGGACGCATTAGTACTCAAAAAGTGGGGGGGGGAACTACTCAGCTCGTTTGAGGGAGTAAGACCTGCGGAGCTTTTTGATTGGTAAGAATCACTGGACAGATGTTTGTCAGACATTTAACCGCTTTGTCGTAAAAATGAACAGTTCAGATCAGTCTACCATTTAGGGGGGCTGTTAAGCCAAAAACTTGGGTAAACGTAGCAGAATAACTATCCGATTTCTCGCCACAATTTATCCTATACATTACTGGCTCTACATATCGTATATTGTCATCTATTGCCCTCACCCCACTCTCCACTACCGAACATGCTAACACATCCATCGACGATGTTTGTTCTCTCGTGCATATTCCTTACAGCATCGTCGACACGGGGGTTAGACTCAGGTTTTTTATGTTCATGAAAAATTACAAGGATTGTACACCATGACGTCCACAGCGAAGTCTTCCCATTCCCCGCTTTCACGTTTTGGATCGGCGTGAGAGTTGTTGCCTAGTATTAGCGAGCGGCAGATCGTACACCATTAGCAAGACCGTTGCAGCGAACGGGTTTGTCTGATTACAGCTTGTAGGCCCTACAATAGATTAAACTTTAAAATGGAAAACGGTAATACCCTACATTACTGTCAATTTAGAAAGTGTGAATCATATATTAACATTGCACTAGTAACAGTGAATTAATAGAAGCTATACAAACTTATGTGTGATCCGCTCTCACCCCTCTTATATACATGTGTTATAACGCGGGTGGTGGTGAGAAGTCAGTGGAGCTAGAGGGGATAATACGCAGGACCGCCCAATAGATCCCCACAAATGAAGGTCGGCTTATGCAAAGATATTACAGGCGCTTATTACTAAGCTTGTGGTCTTGTACCCAGCACGGGAGCAGTGGAGTGGTAACAAAGCTTGAAGGGGACATCTCCACTGTCACAACTCGTTGCCATGTAAATTGAGGCTTGATGTGTTTATGTACGCAAGAGGAAAAGCAAGAGTTTGACTTTTTCACGGCGTTTCACTTAATGGAGCCTCAAAGCACTGTAGATAAGAAAGGTTATGTGAGCCCTTGCCTTAAGTTACCCGGCCCATGTTGGCCTCACACTTTTGCGGCCCTGGTGCTTGGCGCACGTCTCTGTGATACTCGACGGGCCCGTCATTACTTGGTCTTAATGCGCACCACACGGTTGGACTGGTCTTATGCCTGATGACACTACCTTGCATCCTGACGTCTAACGCAATCAATAGTGGATTCTTACCATCTGTTTGGTCATGGCGAGAATAAAAGTATAGTGCAGTTTACAAAATTTACTTAGCTATAATAGTACTGTTTTGGTGAGACTTCTTGTTTCTGGAAATTGCCTCCTCGTCTATCTCTATATCGGACAGGACTGTCTCCTGCTGGTTCAAAGCCTGAAGTTTCCTACACCACGTGCTCGAGTTGAAGACAACACAGGCCTGCTGTCCTTGTGGGTCATGGCACAAGGACCCTCAGGTATTCCACGGCTGCATGATCGTAGCGTAAACCAAAAAGGCAGTAGCACCAACGCCTCAGGGCTTCCGCAGCTTCTAATGGGCGGGCAGGATGGCCACTTCCGTTCCTGCTCTTTCACATGAGAGGCGCCGCTCAGTGTACGCCGCCACATCAATTTCTGTACCTACCAATTGGGTGCAGATACACAACATAGGTATGGTAAAATGAGTTATAAAAGAGTTCATCGACAATAGGTGTTTTTATGTTTACAAGTTTTTAAATCGGGATTTTTGTGTTTAATCCACGAATCTGATCCATTGAAAAACCCCGGTCTGCTTGTCTGATTGATTATCTGACCAAGGAGCCTATTGGCTTAGGATTCACTGATAGGACGTCTATGACCTATTCTTGCTGTTCGCTGTTGCGGGTTCCTCTAAATGCAGTGCTTTTCTTTGGTTGGGCAAATCTGCTATCCAAAACTAGGGCGGTGTGATGGAATCGGTGGTTGAAAGGACGATAAGAAATAGCAAGGTTAGTCTTGATTATTTCATATTGATGGTGTATATGTAAGGGATATAAATCTCCTAATATTACCGCCCGCCGATTATATGACGCCTGTAGGGCTAACGAGGAAGACAACTCAGATTGAAGTGCGGATATCTTCGTTATCGGGTTGCACTGTAAAAAAAAACTCCTCAATCACATTGGGATAAATGCCCAAACAAATACACAGTGAGTTGGTGTTGTGGAAGTATATAAGAGGTGATTGAATAGCCCACAAACAAATGGCGTATTTATGATTTTACTTATGTGTTGAACAATAACCTGTTCTTTGAATCCCCTGTTTGAGTGGGGGGGACATTTTCTAGCAATAACACTGGGATGCTCAGACGGTTTTTCAACACCCGGGAATCAGAGTAGCATTAAGGGAAAAAAACAAACAAAAGAATGAATAAAAAGGAGGAATCGGATGGCGTTAGTTGATATTGTGAACAAAAACGCTAGGAAATGTGTGCAGCCACCGAAACACCCTAAAAAGATTAAAGGAGGTAGGAGAGAGCTGGGGGTAAAAAGCATAAACTCTGGAAATTTTCTATTATGGTGCTGCTGATGCACTAAAGTCTCTAGATTCAGTGCAGTATCCCGAGCTGCAAGTCACCACCATTCTGAAGCAGTCATAGAACTGATGTTGACTAGTCTAACAGGATTGGATGACAACGTCCGATGTTCCCTTACTTCATCTTGCCTGCGTACGGATATATGCCTTCAGGAGTGCTCCTCCAAAGTTGGAACCGCTTGTGTGAATGCAATCGACATCCCCTTCTGGCTTGCCTTGCCCTCTCGTATATGACCATCTGTTCTTTTATCTTTTCTTCACATTGTCGTTGTGCCATGTTCTCCCCCATTGTGTCTGATGTGAAAGAGCAGATGCTAAACAAGAGGAGAGGACATGGATAAGAAATAAAAGGAAAAGAAGGATTACTAGGGGGGGCCTGGTGGAATTCTGCTATGCGTGAGTTAATGTAATGTAGTATGCCATGACCCTGGGTATAGAGTAGAGGAGCTGGAGTGTGTTCAAACATTCCCTGTTTTCTGAGTGCAAGTTTTTGACCGCCAACCGCCGGTATGTAGCATGCGCGAATATATGGGATGGGGGGGGTGAGCACACCACACCTCGCATATGGAGTGCCTCAGGTCAAGAGAGACAGGTGACATGCCAAATAACTAAGCTTCTTTTTATTTTTATTTTAAGAAGCCACCTCCTCCTGACTGTGATAATAATATGATAGAACTGAAAGCAAGCCCTTGGACACTAAACTCCTGCAAAGTCAATCTAAAATTGCAACAACACTGTTAAGTAAATAGTGATAAGGTGACAGAACTGCCATTGGTGTTGCATTTTTCGGTTCATTGGCCCCTCAGTCGGCCCACTACAGCTTGTTATTCAGCTGAATGTCGGGATAACTGTTAGTCCAGTATATTTTTACTTGTGAGCTTGGTACTAGTAAATCAGGTAATACCTTTTTAATCAGGAAGAGATGTGGACATTTGTCTGTGTAAGAAGAAGTGGTGCTTGAGCTCGCCGAAACATTGCACATAGTAGTGTTTGAGGGATTGCAAAAATTAGGAGCAATTACTTTCTATAGATAAGTTCTAATGATTACTTTTCTGTGTCTATAGATGAAGCATATATCTTCTAACTGGTGAGCATCCATTGCACAGCATTTATCGAGGAGTTCTAGGAAGATAGCGTAGCCAAGCAAGAAAGAAGAGTTAAATGTGAGGCTCGTATTGGGATATCAGCACTTAGTGTTCCAAAAAAACAAATCTGATGACAGTTCTCTCTTATCCCATCCTGATGTATAATTAAATTACAGTTTTTGAAGAAGTTTAGGACAATGTACCCATGATATTAGTCATTAGACTGTTAGTTCTTCACCTACTCTCTGCGTAGTGTATGTGTGTAACCTCCCAAATTCAGGTTCGTTTGTAGCAATGATATTGTTGTTGTAGTCTGAGTGTATACTCCACATGATAACCTACCAAAAAGCCAAATTAGCTTTTCATGTGGTTTTGTATATTGTTTTGTTCGAAGGGCTTGGGGGGTTTTCTCTGATCAGCGGGATAAACAGTAGGTCTTAATGTCTGGTTTGAATATGAAGATAGCTCGTAATGCAGTACAAAGCCAAAGAACGGCTCTATTATACAGCACGCCTAGTACTGGGGTTCCTCCAACTCTTGCCTGTCTTCGGTCCGTACAGTGCAATGTATGGATAAAAAAAAAGGGTGGAAAACACGACTTGTCAACTAATGCCGGGAGGAGGGACTGTGGCACACATGTTCGGAAAAGGTTTAGATCTGTTAGCATTATTAGCAGAATAGAAGCTGTGCCTAGAAGAACTATATCTGTCATGACACACAACTACTAGATCCTGTGGGACACTTGAAATCTGGGATGAGATCCACTCACAGGTCCGAGCTTATAGGCTTCAATGTATAGTGCGCCGTGTGTACTGATGGGATATTACATTATAGAACTGTATCTTCTTTAGTGAATATTCCAGGTTCTTTTCCGGAGCCAAAGATGGTCAGGAAGGAAAGTTGAGGCAACACACTGCCCCCTGCTGGTGTGATAATGTGGGGGCCATGGTATGGGACAGTCACCCCTAGTAGTGATAGGAGGACACACTGCCCCCTGCTGGTGTGATGATGTGGATGTGGGGGCCATGGTATAGGACAGTCACCCCTTGTAGTGATAGGAGGACACACTGCCCCCTGCTGATGTGATGATGTGGGGGCCATGGTATAGGACAGTCACCCCTAGTAGTGATAGGAGGACACACTGCACCCTGCTGGTGTGATGATGTGGGGACTATGGTATAGGGCAGTCACCCGTAGTATGGATTTGGGAAAAAAGTCTCCAACGTTTACCCAATTTAATTAACAGCCCCCTACGGTAGGGTCTGAAATTTCTTCATTCCTAAGAATTCCTGACAATCTGTCCCAGTTTACCAAGAAAAGCTCCCCTCAAACGAGCTAGAAGTCACTTTTTAGAGAATAAAATTCTGATTGGGAGGGGAGTCATCAGCCACAACCCCCTATAACTTTCTGATATCCTGAGCAGTTAACAAGTCCTTAACCTACCACACACCGCGTTGCATTGATGGCTTACAGACGGCGATAGTGATTTCCTTTGGGGGTCCCTGACTTCTTGTCACTTCAGTTGAATATATGCAGTATAAAATAACAGAGGATGGTTTAAAACGCACCTCAACTTCCAGCAAACTTTGGCAGTAATCTAGTCTGTATACATTACAGGTAATACTATCCGGTTTCTTGTGGGACATTCTTTTCATTTTACAAAGCTCTTCTATTAACAGGACAGGGGGCAGTGTGCCTCCTATCACTACTAGGGTGGACTGAACTGTCCTATACCATTGGCCCGACTGCATTATAAACCAGCAGTGGGGGCAAGTGTTGTCCTCCTATCACTACAGGGGTGCTGACTATTCATACCCTGGCTTCCCTAAAATTATCACACCAGCATTGGGGGCAGTGTGTCCTCCTATCACTACTGGGAGACCGTCCTATACACCATGGCCCCCCCACATCATCACACCACTGGGGCCGTGGTCCTCCTATCACTCTAGGCGTGACTGTCCTATACCACGGCCCCCAAATCACACACCAGCAGGGGCAGTGTGTCCCTCCTATCACTACTAGTGTTGACTGCTGGCCTCATGCCCTGGCCAGCCACATCATTACACCCACAGGGGGCATGGGTTTCCTCCTATCACTACTAGGGGTGACTGTCCTATACCATGGCCCCCCTCAATCACCACCCCAGCAGGGGCAGTGGTGTCCTCCTATCTCCTACTAGGGTGACTCCTATCCCACGGCCCCCCCCACATCATCACACCGCAGGGGGCAGTGTTTGCCTCTTCTTTCCTATCCTTACCAGCTTTTGCGTCCTGCAAAGAACCTGGAATCTTCACTAAATAGATACAGGTTCTATAACATAAAATCCCATCAGTACCAGGGCGCACTACATTGAAGCCTATAATGCTCGGACCTGTGAGTGGAATCATCTTGGAAGCCTCGTTATTCTAATAATTACAGATCTAATCTCTCCTTTGGTGATCACAAAGAATCGATTGAAGACTTGTGTTGTTTGAGAGCTGATAGGTCCTCGCCACCATTACGGGAGAAGGAAAATCCCTGTGTCTTGATAACCAGAGGCCAGTCTTAATTTGCTCTATTTCTCTCCGGATACTTTTATCGTGGGGCTTTATTAATTTTGATGCAGTTCGCAGCTGAACTTGCAGTGGGTAATACGCAGCGAATAATGAGAGTAATCAACTGCAGGACGCAACGGCTCCGGCATTCACAACACATTCCATCTCAGAAGATTGAAGAAAAGGGACCGCAGACGTCTTATCTCGGAGGGTTCAGAAGGCGTAGAGGGTGGTATGGAATAAAAAATGGGTTTGATAAAAATATCTGTAAAACATAAAATAACAATTCCCACGGGTCCTGTGTAAATCAAATTTCTTTCTTATGTTTTGGTACTATTAAATTGGAAAGTGTGGTGGTTGGTGGTGGGGGGGGGTGTGGTTTCCGACCTTGGTTTAGAGGCACCGTCACCCATCACCTTACTTATAACATGGTAACATACAGATGGTTCCAACCCTTATTCCAGCTCAAATGTGGTCAAAAGGTTCTTTTTGAGACCTCTAGGATAAGGATCCTAAGGATAGGTCATTGTTGAGATTATGTTAGTGGGGGTCCGATGCCCAGCATGGATTAGTAAAAAGGTCTCCACCACAGATTAGTATAGAGCAGGGAAGTCAGACCCCAACTGATCTAATACTGATGATCTATGGGGTCCATTAAGACTGCAATGGACCCAGGGCTGTATGAAAATTGTGCCCCCTTCTAATCTAATTGTTTTATCATTTTTAGACATCATGGTACCAGAACCAAGCTACTTGGGAACAGAAGACAAGAAAGGCTTCCTCTGTCAGTTATCAGTTCTGCCTTATTGCCGTTTGAGGACCTTCAAATGTCCCGTTAGGGCTACTGTATACATGTTTTGATTTCAGGGTTGAAGGTCTTCACTGAACATCTGTACATGGCAGTTTGATTGATTTGGGTGGTCGTGGTCATGGGCCACCCACTACTCAAACTTAGCTTCTTGGGAAAGTTAATATTATATGCTGCAGTTTTAGGATCTTTGGAGGTTCCTTTGGGCTCTTGTATGTTTTTTGAGAGCCATCATAGATGTATGAGGATTTGGGGGTTGAAGGTGTTTGTGTTTGGTTTGGGTGGCTTATGGGTCCGCCTAGAAGGTTGAAGGGCCCTGTCTGTTGAAAAGTATGTCCCGCCTTCTAGCCTACCAAACTGAGCTTCTTGGGAAAGGAGTATGAGTCCCTCCTGTCAGCTTTTAGTTCTGGAGTTTGAAGTCCTATGGATGACCTTTGTCAGGATCGGTGGTAGTGGACCCTCTGTACCAATGACATAAGCCGATATCTGGGAGTGGAGTCTAAGTGGTACCCGGTTTTCACTAGAGCAAGGCGCAAAGCAGGTTGGACTTGTTGCGGCGTGTTCCACAGGCGCGACTTTGTCCGCAGTGGCTGCCAAGTTGAAGTACAGAGTCGTAGAGCAGAATTGTAGTCGGGGACAGGCAGGAGGTCAAGACAGGCAGCACAGGATCAAAGTTGGGGATATAGCCGGAGTTCAGGCAGCACGGAGTCGAAGTCGGGAACAGACCTGGTGTCACAACCGGGCGAAGTCAGCAGACAATCACAAGGCATAGGGTCAAAGCTTTCTCTCAAGCACGGGGCACAAAGATCCAACGGGGCAAGAGGAAAGAGGTTGGCTACTTGGTCAGCGCCAATTAGTGGTGCGTTGGTCCTTTAATTAGCAAACGGTCTGCGCACACGCGCCCTAAAAGGCGGTGATGCGCATGCTGGAGTGAGGAGACCGTTGCTGG
The DNA here is from genome assembly GCA_019512145.1 of Engystomops pustulosus. NCBI lineage: Eukaryota > Metazoa > Chordata > Amphibia > Anura > Leptodactylidae > Engystomops > Engystomops pustulosus. Next base: position 309,422,286 of record CM033641.1, read on the forward strand.
AGCGGGGCGCGGCACGTGGACCTGCTGCTGGTGTGAGGGGGCACAGGGAGGCACATGGGTGCGTCTGTGACCCAGGTCTTGGAAGGGTTCCTGAGAGCAGATAGACATGTATGAGGATTTCAGGGCTGTATATCCCTCTCTGGATTATTTCTATAGGCTAGGATCAAACCATGAGCTCCTTAGAAGACTTGGCCCCAGTTTGCCACCCAATCCTCCTTATTTTATCCTTTACTGTCCCCTGTTTTAAGCAACTGGTAGCGTTAGTCCTCTGTAAGACTCTTACGTCCCAGTGTCTCCAATCTTCTCAATCTCAATATTCCTGCCCCTCACCAGACTGTATATATCTAATGTCCCTTGATAAATTCCATGATGGCTATAATGCGGCGCCTCTCGCTGTAAATACGAATAATGTGGATAATTTAGAGAGTCTAAAACCCTGGCAATAATTTCTGGAAATATATGGGTCCTGAATAAGGGCGGGCTGTCCTGTCAAATCGTATACAAATGGATGAGAACATCCTGAATGCTTAAGCACGAACGGGGCGTATGAGATGTCTCCGTCCTCCGGGGGAAGCTTATTACAGACAGGTCATGTGACATGTGACTCGCGAGTGACGGCAGGAATTTTCTGTCTTGGCTTTGTGAGAACACTTTCTCTTTAAGTCTTATCCATAAAAAATATTGTGTGGCTCAAAGTTATAGAGGCAAAAACTTTTATGATTCGTCTCCTATCATTTCATATAGGCTGCAATTTACCAGGTGTTATTTTTAAAAACAATTTTTTGCATCTATATTTTAGAAAATATCTTAATTAAACCTATGGACAACAATAGATAGATAGATATATATAGATAGAACGATACATAATAGATGATACCTCGGACTATAGCTTTGAAATAGATAGATGCTAGCTGATAGATAGATAGATAGATAGCCAATCGATGGATCTGCGACTCGATCGATAATGATAGATCATGAGATAGCTATCTGCTATGCCGCTCGTCGCTCGATCTGCGTCGCTCGATCGCTCGCTCTCTCGCTCGCTATCTCGATCGCTCGATAATGCTCTGGCTCTGCGGCTCTCTCGCTCGCGGTCAGCTCGCTATGCGCTGTCTCGCTCGCTGCTCCTCCTGAGCCTCTCTCGCTCCTCGCTATGCCGCTCGCCGCTCTCCCCCTCGTTTCTCTCCCCTATCCATAGCTCCTCTCGCCCCCGCTCGCACTATGTCGGCCGCTCCCTCTCGCTCTTCTTCGCTCGCTCGACCGCTCCAGAGCTCTCCCCTCTCCCCTTCTCCCCTCCCACCCACTGCTCTGCTTACCAGGCTGTGACCTCTGTTCACACCGGCGTTGGAGCTGTGCCGGCGCCCCAAGGTGGGGGGCTTGAGAGCTGAGGAGTCTGCAGCCCAGATAATCACAGGTTGTTTTTTGCAATGCTCCAACCAATCAACACACCCTGGGCCTACACCGCGGCTTTTCTGTCAGGGTGCAAGGTAAGTTATAACATACATTTATATTGTAATACATATGAAGAAAGACATACAGGCGGTCCCCGGGTTACCTACAAAATAAATAATGACCCTCACCCCCATGTTTTTTATTTTAGTGGCGCTGTCTAAACAATCCTTCTACCATCACCCGTCAGATCATTGCAGAATATCTCAAGAATCCGCTTGAGAAATTTCACATGCTGCTGCAGATGTTAAAGGCATTGTCCACATATAACTTCAGTATATAGAGGTTGTCCGTGTTTTATCCGTTTTACTTGCGGATATCACATTGACTCATTCATTCTTTCTTTCTGTTATAGGTTTGTCAGGTCCATTCTGCCGTGCATTCGACCCATCCGTCCCATAGCAAGTGCTTTGTATTTGACCATCACTTGCTTATTTAACACTGTCATTACCCTTCGCACTTCACATTTTGGCATTTTTGAATTGGATTTACTCCCGACCGCAAATGTCTTGTGATAAGGGGGGGATCGTGGAGGGCGTTTATCAAACTTATTTTTTCAATTTTTCAATATTTCGCGACTTTTTAGCATAATTGCACCCAAATTTTGGACTTTTACACTCATTTTGGTGTAATTATGATAAAAAGTCTCAAAAAAGAAAGGAAAAAAAAATGTAAATGATTGATAAATGACCCCCATGGTGCTCATCCTCAATCACATGCATTTAGTGCATTTAGGGTGTGGTCACATGTGGCGCCTGAATAGCATTAACAAACACAATGCAAGTGCCCAGGGGTGTGGCTTGGCCTGATTGAATATGCATTTACAGTAAAACAATCGGTAACCAGCACCCGGTGGCTTGCATGCAAATGATACAAAAGCGGGTGCTCAGTAGTTACCTATCGCATGCATTTCACGCAGTGCAAGAGCCATGTGTGACTACACCCTTAGGGCATGATCACACGTTGCATTTTGGCCTGTGTTAACAAATGTAAACAGTAGTGTAATTAGGCAAATCACCTCTCCTCAGCTGTTGTAATGCATTGAAAACACAATGAAAACGCAGGCCAAAACGCAACGTGTGAACGTGCCCTTAGGTGTAAACACACGTTGGGATGGGGAGTAACTTTTGCTCTTTGCATTTAAATTGCGTCTCAAAATACAATTTTAATGCCAAATATGAGCATGGGGTTAGGAGATGCAAGTGACCATATGCAACACCCCTGCCGATGCATAGGCAAGGTGGTCATTGCGAATAGCGCCTTCTTCTTGTCAGGATCTGTCTGGTGAACCTGCGCAACTCATCCAGAAGTTAGCTAGTAGAAACTTAATATTGCAGCTGGATCCAACTGCCTCGTACCGCAGATTACACTGGTGAGATCTTACTGTCCAATTATCTCTGTAAAACAAGCTGGAAGCTGATTGGAAGAGTGCTACCACCTGACCAGAGGGGAATATAAACCTCTGCTGGGCGGAAGCACATGGTCTGTCTTAAGGGATGAGCTTCTGTGAGAAACAGACCTCATGGTGTCCTGCTCTGTCGCGGTGGGCAAATGAGTGAGAACACATGTCACAGCCAAATCGTCCTAAGAGCAGAACCCAAAGTGCTCACCCCTGCCTTGCACTCAGGGAAAGTAAGGATAACTGAGCCCAGACTGGGTCCACCACTTGGTCCCACTCATCTGACCCAGCCCGCCTAGCGCTACTACAGGGCGCGTGTAACCTCCTGTGGACCGGCTCTCCATGACCTCGTCACTTGCCACTTCTGCTTCTAGTTCTGTTAATTGTTGGCTGGTTTTTGCCTGCTGTTTTATAACAACACTATAATTTATTTGCCCAATGTTGCCTCCGTCTGATCCTGATATGGCGTTCCACCACAGGCTCCCCATCCATTACCCCAGGGACTTAGCGTACCGACACTCAGGGTTGCATTTGCTGAGATGCCTAACGGCTGCAGATATCTTCCCCCTTCCCCGCTGTTCCAGCTTATAGTGTCCATGTCACAATTCCCAAGCCACCAGTGTTCTCCTGCGGTTCCTCTATCGATCCTGCTCGGGGACGACCCTCGAGAGTTGCCTGTTTCACAGGTTGATACTCCCAGCTGCATCGGAACATCCAGTACCACAGCCTCTCCCTCCATATTTCTTCTTCACACACCACCTGCTGGAGACCTGCCAGGCTGTAGGTCAGCCCCCTCACCAAGCACCATGACCACAGCGTGCCCTAGGCCGCAACCGGGGGGTATTCTGGGCCCCTTCTGCATCCAGACCCAAGAAAAGACTAGGCCCCGGTGGGGGATGTTGCACATATTTGAGAAACATATGTATTTTTTTGCAGATCTGCAAAAACAGAAGACCATTTTTGAGAACTTATGCCTGGCAACTGATTACACACACTTGGACCTCAAAAATGGACCACAGATCTTCTGTTTGCAACCTAAGAACAAAGGACCTTCATCTTCATGTAAGCTATGACAGCGTTCTAAAGCGCCATTCAAACGCAATGGAGATGAGTTGCTCCGTATAAGCATGCACTATACACCTAAACACAAATTGTCAATTCTCTTTTCAGCGTGTTTCATGTATTTTGAAATGCATAATTTAAATGTTAGCCAGTTAGGGTGTGCTACTCTATCTCCCCGTTCTCACCCCGAGATGAAGAGAGCAGCAGGTCATTTACTAAGGATCCATGGAGCGCATTTTCGTCAAGTTTTAACATTTAGAATTGTGTTGCAGCACCGGAAGAAGAAGTGAACTCCGGTGGGACCCTCTTCCCGAATTGACACCTGCAGGAACTTGGCGCACGACTTAGTGAATCGCGGCAGACCCGAATCCTCGTCGGACACGCACCAGGGACGCGACAAGACCATTTACGTAAATCTTGTCCCCAATGTGTTTCCTTGTGTTTTTTGGTTGTTTTTTGGACGCATCTGGAAAACATTTCCTTTCCAGTTTCATTTACATGCATGTGTTTGCGTTCTCCCTTCTCTATATTGCGCTTTTGCTTGTGGCGCACCACCAGTTTTAACAGGACACAAACTTCGAATCTGCTTTGCTTCGGCGTTTTCTGCGTATCTGTTGGCCGGTGTTTCTACATATTAGCGTTTTGCTTGGGAACAGTGTTCCCTTAACGTTTTATCAAAGTCCTAACATTCTACTTTTTAAAGGTGCAGGAGACAATGGAACAACACCTTAAATGCCACATGTGAATGTAGCACGGAGGGGGGGTGATTTAAGACTGGTATATGTAAACGCAGTGCTTAATATATTTCCAAAGCCCACGGTCTACCACGATCCGCCCTAGGCGTCCGTCATAACGCGACGCTAGCGCCCCGGTGGAGGTTCCTCGGCCCGACTCCATGCGTTTTCCAGAGAAACGCATGCGATCGGCTAAACAATCGCCTGCGTTTCCCTGGATATGCATTCCCTGGAAACGCATTAGGTGATTTGCCTAATTACATTACTGTTAACGTTTGTGTTTACAAAATGCATGTGTTAACGCATCATTAACGCGTGTGTTAACAATGCGTGAACGCATGTGTTTTGTTTAACACCATGGTTAACATAGCGTTAACTAATGAAACATAATGTAAATTAGGCAAATCACCTCTCCTCAGGTGTTTGAATGCATTTTTAAAACACAATGAAACGCACACCAAAGCGACGTGTGAACGCGCCCAGAAAGCTACGACAGAAGTGGGAGCAAAGCCCTGTATTCAAAATGTGCTTCCATTATGTCCCTAGCCTGTGCCTTTGTGCGCAAGAAAGCTTCCTGTACATGGACCTTGGTTTGCACCCGGGTCATCTCGCAGTAGACTACTCAGACCCTCCCTTTAACATCCGTCCACCGCTCAAGAGTCAATTCTGTTGCAACAATTCTGCACCATAAAGGTTGGCAACAACACTTTCCTACTCCAACGTTCTATAACATTTAACCCCCTTATCCGCAAATTTTTTTAGTTGCTACTCTTCACCCCTCGATCTCCGATCCTTGCGATTGTGAAAATCCTAATCCGGGTATATTAGATCATATCTTCCCTTATATAATGAGGTTCTCATCACGCAGATGGGAATTTCACCATGATGCCTCCCCTTTTCCCGCGCCGTGTGGAATTTAAAGACTATTCCTTTTGCTTCACATGCCTTACTCTTTCTCCTAAACTTGTGTGAGCTGGCAGCTTGTGAGGAGTTCCCCGCCTTCCCTGGTGCCTGCACTGAGAGCTGCTTCCACCACCACAAAGAAGTTAGCATCTGACCATCACTGACTCCACAATGACTCTCTCCAATGATGGACGTTTCAGGCCCCTACGACTAGACGCCCCATCACTACGCACCATATGAAGCCCCCTCTGGATGGCTGGACTACAGCAGCAGCCTGACCTCAGTATGGACGGGTCTTCCACACGGTGGAGCCCCTCCCAAGAAGGTCCACCGGCCGTTCTCATCACTCAGCACCGCAGGGCAATGGTTGTTATTGGGAGGGAGTTTTCTGTTACGCGGTGGAGGCCGGCTTTTGTACCCCCGTCCTGCTGGTGTTGGACTCCCTAAGTTTTTGTATCACCTGGTCTGGCTCATCCGCCCCATCTTGGGTTTCATTCTCCAGCCGGTGGGTAGGTTCCGGCCAGTGTGATCACGGTCCGAGCTCGCGGGGGGAGAACGAGACCCTAATTTTGCGCTGGGGAATTTTTGATGGTTTTGGGAATGAAACGCTCTACCTCAATGGCGACACGTGATAACCTTGTAAGTAACATCAACCATTTTATTCAATGGACGGGAACACGTCAGAGTATTTTAACTGTCATGGTATTTACATATGACAAGTAAGGAGCCCTGACCTACCCTCTATTTTGAAAATACTGCCCCTGTTGACCTGCAAAATGCTGAAACAAGGCAGAATGCCATAAGGCATATTGGGGTTTTTTTATTAAATTGGTAAAAAAGCCTTTAGTTTCTATGTGGTTTTTTACATTTTTTCATCGTAACTTTATCAACCCCTTTTTTCATTGACAATAAAGCACTGGTGAGGATCTTCATGGGGGAAAATCTGCAAATGTCGTGCAGTTTTTCAGTGTGGTATCTTGCAGGTTTCAAATTCAATGGTGACTGAGAGTGATGCTCTCTTCAATCAAAAACAGCGCCACACCTGACCATTGGGTTATGCACTGGTATTGCACGTCAGACCTTCACCCTAATCGCTACATTTCAATACCATCCACAAACCATATCAGGCCTGTGGCTATTATGTTGGAAGAAAGCATGCAGATTTCAACTTTGCATCTCATGTATCCCAAAAAACCCGTTGAGGTTTTTCTCTGTTCACAAGATAGGGAACAATCTAAATTGGGGGGGTTCTAGACTGGGGACACCCACGATCAAAGAATGAGGTTGTGTTCCCTTAATTAGATGGAACGGCAGGTTGAGTAAAGATCTTCTGCTCCGTGGAATGTATTGCTGTGCTCAGCAATTTCCAACTCTCCAATAGCACGATGGAGGAACAGAGTATTGGCATGTCGTGCTGCTCATCAATTGGTTGAGTTTTTCAATTGCGCTTGAAACGCATTTTCAACGATGGGAATAGTGTGAATTTGCCTGATTACATTTGTTAAACACAAATTTAACAGAATTGTAAACAGTAAAGTAATTTGGAAAATCACCTATCCCTCAGCAGTTGCAATGCGTTGGTCAAAATGCAACCAAACGCAGATGGTGTGATAAGCCCCCTTGTGTGAATAGACCCATCTCTTCAGATTTTGGTGGGGCATTTTGACTGCTTACAATCATAAGAACTGAAGTGTCCTGTTCACACAAATTGTACATGTGCTTGCGTCCTGCTCTCCATTTCATTAATTTATCAGAAGTTGTTATTACCTTACCCTGTGGTAGGGGAATAATAGTAAACCTAGTACAACCCTTTAAATGAAATCCAGAGCATTTCCACTGCAGAGATTTTTAAGCAAAAACATCACTTAATCTCAATGACTGTAAAAACAAATGATTTGTAAAAAATATAAAAAAACAAAAAGCTGAACATGTTCAGAAAATAATATGCGCATCGTCTGCTATTGCCTGTGTTTCACAGTTTGTTACAATTGTGTTAACATTTCGGCTACTTAACTGTGATGTAAAACCTTGTATGCTGTTGAACGCCGCCACAGGCTAAACCAGGTTTGACTGATGAGGGCGCGTTCACACGTTCCGCTAACCCGTCGTGTTTCATAACGTCGACTCTAGCGCACAGTCGGCCGGGGCTCCGTTGGCCGATCTCATATTGCAGTTCCCCGGAAAACCCATTGCTATTATAACCCGATCGCATGCGTTTCTCTGGAAACGTATTGCGATCGCCCCAACCTCCGCCCCCTGTGCGCTAGCGTGCTTATGACGCGGCGGCTATGTGACGTGTGAAGGCGCCCTGATGTTATACATTGTGCGGTTTTTGATTGAGTTTTTTGTGTTAGAGATTAATAATCGCATTAAAGTCCCAACAACCCATCAAAGCGCCATAAGCATGGCCTCCCTTCATTGGGCACCAAACCACGCAACTCGCAGGCCAGGTTTCTCATTTTCCCACTGCAATTTAGGGCATGAAGCTGAGCTCCTGATTGGTTGCTATGGAAAGCAAAGATGTGGTTGTGGACTTCCAGTTTGTTTTTTTAACATTAATTGAAAAAGTTAATAATACTGTCAACTGGCCTTAAATTTTTGTCGTCTGGTTGGGTTAGGGTTATGCTGCCAAAGCAACCACAATTGGGGAAATGTCATCAGAAGTGTCTTAGAGCAGAACTGTTTTCGGCTTTCATTTTTTCCCAACATTTTACCTCATACCATTCTGATAAATATCTCCCATTTGTTTTTATGAGGTTGGTCCATGAAGGCTCCGCCCTTTTCAACGTATTCTACTTGTTTAAGTTCCTCCATGTCACACTGACATATAGAGCTTGGACGCCTAGAGTTGTAGCCCTGATATGCTACAACTCACGTGTCCAGTCCAGGCTCAACGTTCAGAGCGGCAATTAGACCTCCGCATTCTCCGTAGTTCAGTGCTCTGAATAACTTGTGTAATGGGGCTTTAACCCGCATGACGTCCATATACCCATAAGACTTAAGGGTGTATGACAAGGGCTCATTGGCGGTGTGGTGTTTTGGCACAGATCGCCACTGTTAAACTCTTTACCTGCCACCTGCCGCGGTAGGTAAGTGTCCGGCGGCGTGTTTCCGCCCCCTCCAATCTTTGGTTTTGGCGTCACGCCCTGTGCCGTTCTTAGGGGAGTCGATGGTTTGGTCCCATGGCAGTCTGGGGTCCTGTAAATGACTCCGGGTCCGTCATAGGGTGGATCTATAAGTGAGGGCACACATGGCGCTTTTGAACGTGTTTTTGACACCTTTTTAGCAATGCGTTAAAAAATGCATGCGTTTTTAACAAACGCTGCATTTTTTAACGGATTGCTTAAAAACGGGCACATTACACTAATTCTAGATCCATAGCAAATTTGCTATATGGTTAGGCGTGATCAGCCACAAAGGGTTACAGGTTACCTTTGGGGGTCCCTAAAAAGCAGTATTAAAAAGACGAAAATTGTTTTTTTAAAAAAATAAAACTCCTAAAAGTTGAAAATCGCCCCGCCCCTTTCCCCAGAACTGATATAAAATACAATCATGAACATATTTGATGGGTCTTCTAGGATGCTGCAATACGGAACAAATATAAAAACGGGATTTATTTCGTTTTATTATTTGTTAAAAACTTTACAAAAACTATTAAAAAATCGTACGTCCAGCCAAATGCTGCTTTCACAACATGCTGTTCGTCATACTATATGTGTATGATGGGTGTTTGGCACAAGTATCACAACAACCTGTCCATTGCAAAACTTAATAACCAAAAATTTATTTATAACCTCAATTTGCTACTGCTTTATAATATGGTAATTGGAATAAATTTAGATTTGATTTCATTTTTTTTTTTTTTTCCATATTTTTTTTCTTTTAATTCAAATTTTTTTTTAACCTCCAAATGGCCTCATATCTCTGCAAACCTGTAACCCCCATTCCTTAATCAGCCAATAAGCCATTAACATGCCATAGATGGAATAATTGGGCTCCTCACTATGTTCAGTATGCTAGAGCCTGAATGTGTTGTTATCCAATCTATAACCAATTTTTTATATCCTTAGTTAAACAAACAATTAAACATCTTCCCAATCTTTTCAAGTTCACTGGGTGTGCTCTTGTTTGTGTCTCATTTTTGGGAACTCATGCAGCACATGTCCCGACTGGCTTGTCTTCTTTACAAGGAATATGAGTCCTGGGTTTACCCCCACGATGAAACAGAGAGAAGGTCTAAGTTTTATATCGTTGCTCTGACAGCAAACGAAGATTGAAATAAAACAACAACTTATTAAAATCTTCATAACATAACACAAAAAAATGTCTAATAAACCTGCAGCTCCTAGCACTGTGGATTCTACAAAACCTGTTATACCTACCGTGGTAATATTTGAGCACAGCACAGTACACTACTCCTATCCGTATATAGGGGCGGCCGTAACGTACTACTCCTATCCTGTGTACATGTGCCTAGTACAGTACTACTACTCCTATCCTGTGTACATGTGCCTAGTACAGTACTACTACTCCTATCCTGTATATATGGACACAGCGCAGTACTACTACTCCTATCCTGTATATCCTAGCACAAACAGCGCAGTCCTACTACTCCTATCCTGTATAATGGGCACATGAGCGCATTCCTACGACCCCTATCCTGTAATGTGGGCAACAGCGCAGTCCGACTACTCCCTATCCGTATATATGGCCACAGCGCAGATCCTACCTCCCCTATCCTGTATCTTGGGCACAGCGCAGTCCTACTACTCCTATCCTGTATTAGGGCACAGCGCAGTCCCTACTACTCCCTACCTGTAATATATTGGCCAGCGCAGTCCTACTACTTCCTACTCCTATCCTGTTATATGGGCGCACAAGCGCATCCTAACTTACTCCTATCCATGTTATATATGGGCCAGCCAGTACTATTACTACTACTCCTATCCTTATATCTGGACACAGCGCGTACTAACTACTCCTATTCCCTTTATATATGGACACAGCGCAGTACTACGCTACTCCTCCTAAATCCTGTATATACGGACACAGCGCAGTAACTACTTTCCCTCCTCTCCTTGTCTATACACATGTATTGATACGTCCTTCTTGGGACTTGCTCTTTTGTTCTTCTTCCTCCTCTTCTGTCCGCGCGCCGGTTTGTTTGTCCTGTCGCTAATCCAGGATTGAATGCATTGGTATTTCTCTTTCCTCTTTCCTTTCTTTTCCCTTCACCCTATAGTGGGTGCGCTCTCATGTCTCTCCCTTTTGCCTTGCTGCTTCCGCGGATACTTAACGCCGTCTAAGGCAATCACTTCAGTGATTCTTTTAATGTAGTCTAATGAATAAGAGACCTAGTTCAAATGTGGTGGAACGCCATGAAAAAAGGGAAAAGCGCGTAAATAGGTGAATAGAACTGAGGGATTACGGACAGAAGACAAAAAAAAGGGATGGAAGGAGGTTGAGGAGAAAAATGATGGGTCACAGTACTACTTCCTATCCTTGTACCTGTGGCCTAGTACAGGACGACTACTCCTAATTCCTGTGTACAAATGTGCCTAGTACAGTATACTACTCCTATCCTGTATAAATGGACACAGCGCAGTACTACTACTCCTATCCTGTATAATAGGCACCGCGCGCAGTCCGACTACTCCTATCCTGTATATATGGCACAGCGCAGTCCGACTACCCCTATCCTGTATATATGGGCACAGCGCCGTCCCTACTACCTCTAGCCTGTATATATGGGCACACGCAGTCCCTACTACCACCCCTAGCCTGTAATATAATGGGCACAGCGCAGTCCGACTACCCTCATCTGTATATATGGGCACAGCGCAGTCCTACTACTCCTATCCTGTATATATGGGCACACAGCGGCAGTCCCTACTACTCCTATCGCTGTATATATGGGCGCACAGCGCAGTCCTAACTACTCCTATCCTGTATATATGGGCACAACAGCGCAGTTACTACTACTCCTATCCGTATATTGGACCAGTAGCGCAGTATTACGACTCCTAATACTGTATATAATGGACACAGCTGCATACTACTCCTCCTCTCCTGTATATACGGGACACAGCGCAGTACTACTTACTCCTCCTATCCTGTATTACGGACCCATCGCAGTACTACTACTCCTATCCTGTTAGATACTGACACAGCGCAGTCCTACTACTCCTATCCTGTTATAACGGGCAAAGCGCATTACTACTACTCCTATCCTGTATATACGGACCAGCGCAGTCGTACTACCCTATCCTGTATTATGGGCATCAGCTCAGTCCCTACTACTCCATCCGTCTATAGTGGGCACAATCCGCGCAGTCCCCTACTACTCTACTTACTCCTTCCTGTATATATGGGCACAGCGCAGTCCCCCTACGACACTCCATCCTGTAGAAAAGGCATCACAGCTCGTCTACTACCCTATCCTTATATATGGGCAACCGCGCAGTCCTACGAACCCCTCCTATCCTGTATATATGGGACACAGCGCAGCCCTACTACCCCATCGCGTATCTATGGTCCACCAGCGCGTCGACTACTCCTATCCTGTATATCTTGGCAACAGCCAGTCCTACTACTCCTTCCTGTATATATGGGCACAGTGCAGTCGCGACTACTACTCCTATCCTGTATATATGGGCCCAGTGCATGTCCTCCTACTCCTATCCTGTATATATGAGGCACAGCGCAGTCCCGACTACCCCCCTATCACGTATATGGGCACAGACAGTACGACTACTCCTATCCTGTATTAGTATGGACACCGCGCAGTACTCTACTCCTTCCTGTATATATAGGCCACACAGCGCAGTCCTACTACCCACCCTATCCTGTAAATATATGGGCACACTCAGTCCTACTACCCATCCTGTATATATGGCACAGCGCAGTCCTACTTACTTGCTCTATCTACTCCTTCCGTGTATTATGGGTGCACAGCGGCAGTCCTACCTACTACTCCCTATTCCTGTTATATATTGGCACATCGCATCCCTACTACTCCTATCCTGTATATATGGCACACGCAGGTCCTACTAACTACCCCTATCCGGTATATAAATGGACACAGCGCAGTCCTCTACCCATCCTGTTATTATATATTGGGCACAGCGAGTCCTACTAGACTCCTATCCGTAAGGGTAGGGGGTATGGGCACCCGCTGCAGTCCCTACACTCCTATCCTGTATATATGGGCACAGTGTCAGTCCTACTCTCCTATCCGTATATATGGGCAAAACAGTGCAGTCCTACTAACTCTCCTCCTAGCCTGTATCTATTGGCCCAGCGCAGTCCCTACACCCTACCTGTATATATGGGGCACAGCACAGTACCTAACTAAACGCCTATCCTTTATATATGGACACAGCGCATCACTACTACTCCCTATCCTGTATATATACGGCACAGCGCAGTCCTACGCTATAATACCCCTATCCTGTATATATGGGCACAGCGCATCCTCTCTACCCCTAGCCTGATATAGATGGGCACCAGCGCAGTCCTTACTACTCCTATCCTGTCTATGGGGCACACAGCGCAGTCCTACTACTCATATCCTTGTATCTCAGCGTCACAGTGCAGGTCCTACTACTCCTATCCCTGTATATAGTGGGCACACGCAGTCCTCTACTCCTGATCCTGGATATATGGCACAGCACAGTACTACCAGCACTGGTGTCCTGGGTTCTTGTCGCAGGTCAACATCTGCAAGATTGTTGTATGTCTCTCAGTGTTTGCGTGGGTTCCTCCGTTTCCTCTCCTCCCACCTCCAAAACATACTGTGTAGGGTTGATTAGATTGTGATCCCCATTGGGGTCAGGGACCCAATTTGTCCTTTGGTCAACTTTGTGCAGCTGCGTAATGTCGTGGCCCTTATAAAATAAAGAATTCTTATCATATTCTCTGTTGCAAGACATAGTCAGTATAGCAGCAGTCAGCTCGCGAAGAGGACTGGGCCCATCGTCATCACAATGCTGGTGAGTTGTGGCTTTTGACGTTTGCTGCAGATGTCATTGATGACCTATCAAAAGCCATCTATTCATTGATGTGTGTTCACACCCAGGACAAGAGAGCGGTCTCACTACCACGCGCTTCTCAACTGGTATAGCTTTCTCTGGCCCACATTCCAGTCCATTGATCTGGAAGGAATAAGCTCGTATTCATGTGAGGGTCACCTGTGTTGATTTTGTGTGTATTGTCTGCGGACCCCTCAGGGATAGCGCATACCCATGCTTGGAGACTGTGCAAATCAGAAGGAGGGGATTGACTGGGCCACACTTAAAGTGGGGATGTCATCGACATAGTGTTAAACTATATTCGTTAGAGCACTATCCTATCAGATACCCAATACGCCCAAAAATAAAGTTAGGGATCTCTGCTTATCTTTCAATTTTAGGATGAACCTAACCATTCCTTCGAACCTTCACGGGTGAACTGAATGTTACCTTGTAAACCTTATGAAGCACGTCCAATCGTCAATAGCCCTCCTCACGATGCGCTTTGCATTTTGGACATCAGGAACTAAGACTATACACCTACCAGATCATCAGCGCTGCCCATGGTGGAGGCGTCACTCTTTCAGCAAGCAGGATGTTCTCAGCCATTTGGAGCTTAAAGAGTCATAGTGGTCATCTGCTGATAGTACTATAGATACAGGGAGACTGAAGAGTCACAGAAACAATAGAGTGGACTTCCTGTGGCCACCTCCACAGTGATTGGAACCGCTTAACGGTGGAAACCGGATGATGAAGGGACCGCACACGTCCAGATACGTTTTTTGTGTCTCTACCACTAATCAGCTTTGCATCAAACCATTCACCGCCATTATCCGTTAAGCGGGGTCCCTGCATACTAGACAACCTGGCCATTGTCCCCCCACCAGGCCACAGGCCCTCGTCTCTTGTTTCTTTTCGGCCACGGCCAAGCCTGTGAAATAAGGACACCACCATGCTGGAGAACCTCAAGGAACACTATCCCAGCATTCGCTGTTTGACACAAGAACAACATTAGTTGTTGGTAACGCTTTGGGCAGAGTGTCTAAGTCGAGTAGCGAACTGCCCTACACGGTCCAGTGCCAAGCCCCTCCTACTTGTATAAATACTATCATTAATCTGTCATTATGTCTCTTGCATTTAACCAAACAGGCTAATGTAATCTTCCTGAGGGTGCTTTAACTTTTCATTAGTGATCACCTGCTGAGAATTGCTGACTCACATGGAGGGGCCTGCACTTTCTCCAACCTGAATCCCATTGTAAATCCTATGGATTCCCGGATTTGCCGAGTAGCAGATTTTAATCTCTCGTACCACAAATCGCAAAGAATGAGGACCACCCTTCAAGAAAAGTGGGTGCCCGCTTACTTTGTAAACAGCAGGACATAGTTTACAACTTGTAATTGAATCACATTTGATATGTGATATTCTGTAGGGGTGCACCACTGCACTGGTGTTGGCTCTGTTTCCAAAAATGGTTTGATGCTCGACCTTTATCAACAATTTCACTTATCACAATACCACCTAAGCCCAAATATCGTCGAACTTTTGTGGGTAGTGATAATTTATGGACAATCCCTTAAATAAACCAGTTTATGTTGTGTAAAAATATAACCTTACCTGCGCAACAGGCCCAATTTTGTAGGATTTTCTTTAAATTCCCAGCTAACTCAGCATTCTCGCCAGCCATGCCCAAAAGTGAGTGACATTTTGGGAGGTAATTGTAGTTCGGCTCTGCATCTCATAGTATGGGTATCAAGGACTGGCGGACCTTGTTGGAACTGTTCTCATATAATACAAAGTCTCTCTCATGGATAATTTTATAGATGTGATTCGGGTAGTGGATGTGCATTGATAATGGAGGGTACCAGTAATGTTGACCGCACCTGATAGTCTACAGATACTAAACCTACAATCCTGACTAATGAGACTTATTACATATAACTATGATGGGGTGTACTGGAAGGGAGGGCACCGTATAAGGAATCACTGTGAGACAAGCGCCATTTCACAACTGGAGGCATGCTAGACGAAAACATGGCATATAAATACTTCCTTATAGTATAATAACCTTTTTATTCAAACTCTTTATAAAATCACTAGTCTGTGGTGTGTCAGGATGAGTCCCACAATATCTGTGTCTTTCATCCCCCATGTGCCTAGCCTTTTCTTGGTCCTGGAGGCACCGGGGCCACATAATGCCGGAGTGGCTGGCGGTTGGCGGCCTAGGCATCTGGTGGCACGGTGCTCGGTATGGGGGCCATGATGACTGTCCTATAGCCTGGCAGTCGCCAGCATTGATCGTGTGCAATGAAAGAGGAGGGAGAGGCTGATGTTCTGGTGTCTTCCCGGGGCAACCCCTGAGGGTCTGTAAATTAAGTCCATGGTAATGGATGGGAGCCCTTGGTGGTAACATCGCCTCAAGACAGACGGAAGACAACGTTGTGGCAAATCACTTACAGACAGTTCTTGATTCACGCAGACAATGGCCAAACATAACATCAGTAGATTCTGCAAACCTGGTGAGTCTGGGGGAGTATGCTGTCCTATTAAGGTTATCTCAGAAGATGCAGGCTGGGTTGATATACAGTGAAACGGTGTCCATATGGAACTGCATTCTGGGCTGAATCTTCCTGACTCGCCCTGCGGGTATCAGGCAGGGTCCTGAGGTACCTCTTCTTCCTGGTACTCGGGTCTGGACCGCAGCTCTGCAGGGACATGATCCTTTCTACAGACTGGTCCCAGACCATGTGCTGCCACCCCGCAGGAGTGCTTTTATGCTCCCTGCAGGTGGTAGCACCCTCCACCAGCTTCCAGCTGCTTTACAGGTACCCAATTGGACATCAAATAACAAAAATTACTGTTGCCTTTCCTACAACCTGCAATTAACACAATGTCTAATTCCAGAACCTTCCAAAGAGGTGATCAATCTCCCTAACAATCCTAACCTAGAGAGGGCACAATTTGCAACTTCCCCCTACCTATGCATTGGCAGGGTGTTTGCATCTGGGGCACGTGGTGTGTTTTACAGTATGTAGTATCTCTTTAGCTCCTCTAGTGGTGCTGTGTATATATATGTGAAAATTCTCCTTATAACCCCGTAGTATAGTTGTATAATACAATACAATAGTATCTCTTATCTCCACTTAGTGGTGGCGGATATACAGTATATATTTAAATCTATTCAGAGCTCCTCCTAGTGATGGCTGTATTACAGTATATTAGTAATCTCTTGCAGAGCTCCTAGTGGTGGCTTACATATAGTATGTAATAGCATTATATTTGGTCATCCTCCTGCGCTCCTCTATATGGTTCGTCTCTACCATAGGTTAGTAATCTCCTTATCTCCTCCCTAGTGGTGGTGTATATACAGATGTAAGTACTCTCCCTGAGCTCCCCCTAGTGTGGTGTATATACAGTATGTAGTAATCCAACTCCTGACTCCTCCTAGTAGTCGGTGTATATACAGTATTAGTAATCTTCTGACTCCTCCTAACTGTGACTGTATGATACCGTATTAGTAATCTCCTTAGCTCCCCCAGTGTGGTTAATATATACAGTATATAGTACTCTTCCTGCGCTCCTCCTAGTGGTGGTGTTATATAAAATTAGGTAGTAATCTCTGAGCTCCTCCTAATGGTGACTGTATATACAGTATGTAGTATCTCCTGAGCTACTCCTAGTGGGGCTGTATATACAATTATGTATAATCGCCTGAGCTCCTCCTAGTGTGGTTGTGGCTTATATACAATATGTAGTAATCTCCTGAGACTCCCCTAGTGGTGGCTGTATAGACCTATGTACGGTAATCTCCTGAGCTCCTCCTAGTGGGGTGTGGGATATACAGTATTAGTATCTCCTGAGCTCCTCCTAGTGGTGGCTGTATATACAGTATGTATAATCTACCTGCGCTCCCGCCTATTGGTGGTATATATACAGTATATAGTAATCATCCTGAGCGTCCTCAGGGTGGCTGTAATACAGTATTAGTAATCTCCTGAGCTCCCCCTTGTGGTGTATATAACTATGTAATCTCCTATCTCCTCCTAGTGGTGGCTGTATATACAGTAATGTAGTAACTCCCCTCGTCCTGATCTCCTCCTAGTGTGGGTATCTATAGCAGTAGGTACGTAATCTCCTGACTCCCCTAGTGGTGGCGGTATATTCATATGTAGTAATCTCCTGACTCCCCCTAGGGGTGGCTGTATCTACAGTAATGTAGTATTCTCTCTAGCTCCCTAAGTGTGTATACTATACAGTATATAGTTCTCTCCCTGAGCTCCTCCTAGTGGTCTGTATATCAGTATTAGATCTCCTGACTCCCCCAGTGGTGGTATATATACAGATTAATCTCTGACGCCCCCTAGTGGTGTGTAATACATTATGTATAATCTTCCTGAGCTCCTCCTAGTGGTGGTCACTATATACAGTATATAGTAATCTCCTAGCTCCCCCTATGAGTGGTGTCTATACAGTATGTATATCTCCTGAGCTGCCCCCTATGGTGGTATATATACAGTAATGTAATCTCTGAGCTCCCCCTAAAGTGGGTGTATATCAGTATTTAGTAATACTCCGCCTGAGCTCCTCCTCGTGGTGTATATATACAGTATATATAAGCTCCCCTGATCTCCCCCTAGTGGTGGTGTATATACATTAAGTAGTAATCTCCTGACTCCCCCTAGTGGTGGTCTATACATGTATTAATCTCCTGACTCCTCCTATTGGTGGCCTGTATAACATTATGTCCGTAATCTCCTGAGCTCCGACCCTAGTGGTGGTATATACAGTATGTAATCGTCCTGAGCTCCTCCTATGGTGGCTGTAATACAGTATTTAGTAATCTCCTGAGCTCCCCCTAGTGGTGGTATAAATATTACGTATGTATCTCTTGAGGCTCCTAGTAGTGTGGGTGTTATACATATGTATTATCCCTGAGCTCCTCCTAGTGGTGGTGTAATATACGTATGAAGTAATCTCCGAAGCTCCCCCTAGTGGGTTATATTATACAGTATATAGACTCCTCCTGAGTCCTCCGATTTGTGGCTGTGTTACGTAGTCGTAATCTCCTTACTCCTCTAGTTGGTGTTGTGTATACAGTATTAGTTAATCTCCTGAGCTCCCCCTAGTGGTGTGTATATACTATGTAGTGTGCAGATGTGTGAAAACAATTCCACCGACACCAACTTCTTAGCTGGAGAGTGTGTGGAAAAAATATCTTTGCGTTTTCTCACGCTCTCTTCTAAAGCCCCTTTTCTGGTAAGATTGTGCTGTGGCCATGGGTATGGAGTGCAGTGAGGGAGATGATACCTATAGCTAACAAGAACCTGCAGAACAGTCCCAATAAACAAATTCCAATCTTTTACTGTGGTTAAGTAAAAAGCAGTAACTCTGAGTCCGTAAAGCGGGTATCTGGATGTCCACTGTCCAGTTCTAATATGACCTGAGTTGAGCGAGGAGCCCGGTACGTTATCTGGACTCCAGACACTCCATGTAGGAACATGCCAGAGGGCCAGTTACTTCAGCTTATAGAAAGGTGCACATGTTTCTACGCGTTACCACAAGTTTCCACTTCTTAGTCAGGACCATAATCACTAGTTGGAGGCAACTTAATCTGGGGGCATCCTCAGCCACCACCAATTATGAACTCGGTATCTATGAGGAGCACAATTAGTTGGATTTCCTCTTTGTACTATATCTCTTGAGCATCCTTTGTGGTGGCGGTATATACAGCTGTGAAATATCTTCTGATCTCCCTTAGTGGTGCTGTATTATATAATCATGAGCTCCCTGTTATTTATAAAATGTCAACTAAAAGTATTTAAGAATTCTGCGCACACTGTCTCATGCGTGCGACACACCTTTCTGTTCCGTGCTCGCCACTCGGACAGAGCACCAGTTTATACATAGCACAATTCCCACAGAAGTGTATCACACGTGCAACACCCCCTGGCCGATGTATAAGGCCCCCGAGTAGTAGTTGCATAAGCCCCTTTTGTCTGTGTGTCCCCAGCAGTGATCTTACCCTCACGTTCAGGTCAGATAGTTAAAGGTAATTATGCAGCGGTACGATACTGCCCTGATACAATCCAATGATTTTTCCACCCTTTGTACTGGAGTGTTATTGGAGAGTGAGACCACCTGACCAGAGTTTACAAAACCCCTGGACAAGAAGTACAAGCTCTCTTGAACCTACGCTCTCCTGACATAGGAGCATCACTTAGATGGCGAGGTCCCCCAACCCTTTTTGCCACGCAGGACGTCTTTTTTTTAAAAGCTAGACCGTTTTTCCATGTTCCGGTGGGGCGGATCTTTGGTCATATGGGTGGGTTTAATGGAGGGGTGGAGCTTAGTGCTACGTATCATATAATTATGACATTTATAATGAGAATGTGATTTAATTACCATAAGTTTCAGAATAGTGTGGAGCTCCAGGCTTGTTTCCCTGACTCAGTGGGATCACTGGCTTTTTTTCCTGCACAAGATGTCCCATCTAGGGGTGGAATGGGAACAATGAAAACCCGAGTGTGTTCCTTATGTCCAGTCTACTCCGTAATCCGTCGTTTTTGCTGTTGTCCATGCCGAAACGCCAGTTTCAAGTGTACAGCGCTGCTACTACACTTCTATATGCCACCAGACAGCACTGTATGGGGGGAGCTATCTGTCGCCACCTCGTGTACAGTGCTCTTAATGGGCGCATTGTACATTGAGCTTCAGTGTATCCCGCGCTAACAGCACTGACCCGGTACCGTGAGGCCCGGTACTGACCAGTCTTTCGGCCCCAGCACGCCCCACATAACATGTTCTGCGTGGCGTGTCGTAAGGAGAACCTGCCGCCCCACCATGCTGTGCAGGGGACCGCGTCACTAGACCGGCCCCTGTGACGTACAACAGGTACCATGCTGGCTGTGAGGGCTGCGTCACGAAACCCGCCAACGCCCCATCCCGTCCTGCATATTTCTCTGCCGGTAGCTGCGAGCTGTCACGGCTATGGACAAAACATTATAAATCCACACAAGGATCGAGCTCTGACCAGCGCAGGGCCGGGAGCTAGCTGTCAGCGCGCCGCGGACCGGCTGATAACTCCAACGGCCCGGTCCTTGTCCGCTTACTATGCGGTTAGGGACCTTGCCTTTAGACACAAGCTCTTTGGTCTAGCTCTCTCCCATACAGATATCTTTCTACAACACTGATTGACCAGAGATAGTGGTGAACTCCCACCTTCGTCTACACACAGAACAACCCAGGACAAAGCTGCAGCTTCATACGCCTGGACAACAGCTACGCTCCAGCCTGCACCTACCTGCCAGGCGGGTGAATCTCTCGTAGGATCACTCTCCATGACCACTCCAAGAAGCCCGGCATCTTCTAAATTGGTTTGGCTCGTTTGCCTGCTTGTTCAATACAGAACATTGGAGTTTACTTTGCACAAGTGTGCCCTACCTTCGTGTTCGCTTCTATAACATAATGGCTGTAACCATGCACGCGGGCTCCCCAACTATCATCCAGGGACTCATACTACAGACACTCAGGGGTTGCCCCAAGGAGATTCAGTACATCAGCCTCTCCCTCTCTACACTTTCTTACACACACCACCTACTGGAGACCTGCCAGCTGTAGACAGCCCTCCGGTCCCCATACCCAGCAACGTGACATCACATGCCCTAGGCCGCAAAACCGCATCCCACTCTGGTGTCTGAGCCCCGCGGCCCTCCAGGCCCCCAAGAAAAGTGCTAGGCCCCGTGGGGGCTGTTACACACCCCCCATGTTTAAAGGTGGCACCAAATGTAACGTTGCCTCTGTTCGGGCAGTTCAGGGGGTGGCAGATCCTGAAGAAATGTGCTCCAGAAATCCTGATATCTGGCTGCCCACCTGCAAACTACACAGGTACTGCACTGTTCTTAGTAAATGTGCCCCATGGGGGTCAACTGTAACTTTTTTTCTCTGATATGCAATAATTTGAAGTGGTAACTTGTATTAAAGAGATTACATTGATTCTATAATTAATACTACTAATAATACACGTTAAACACTACAGGCTAATATAACAATTAATTTCTTTTAAGTCTGCTTTAACCTTCCAAGGGAGCTTGAGAAACTACACTGGTGCGAGCTGTACCCAAGCTTTCCTAGGGGGTGCTGTTTTTTCTATTCAATTGTAACATGTAATATTTTAAAAAAAAACCGTAACCATTGTGCCCATAGATTAGGTGCGGCAGCCCGTCCCGTCGTGCTGTGCCCGTTATTACATGTTATTCACCCTTGTTCTGCTATTTTCTGTTCCAGTGTTCTCCCTCCCCGGTTTTCCTGCTCGCACAATGTATAATTTCCGTGCAGTTGATCCGATTACCATGATGCTCACTCGCTTCGTCCTTCAGACTTTCAGCTTCTACAAAGGACAATAATACTACTCACGAGCATTACCAATTCTGCACAAATTCCTTTGGGAAAAATCCGGGTGTGTTCCTCAACTGGTAAAATTGGGATTTTGTGCATAAACTGTAATATATGTGTTCTAAGCTCCTTCCTCAACACAGAAACCTAAAAAAAATGAACCATTTCAATTTTTTATCTTATATGCAAAGTATTGTATTTATTTTTGGGTCTGTAGTTGTTTTCTATGCAACCAATGGGGTCATCTTATTTTGAGCGGGGGGGGGGTTTTGGTTTTCATTTTTAGATAGATAGATAATCAAATAATGTATTGCCAAGCTTATAGGAAAACTACCATCCTCAATCTTCCTGATACCCAGGACATTACTCATGATCCCAGGCACCGACTGTGGTATCTTCTTATATTGGGTTTCCAAGGGGGTTCCTCCTTCTTCTAACATTCAACTTAAAATGATCATGAGCCCAGTGTATTATCCTTGAAGTGATACTAACTATTCTCAATAGTATCTGTCTTGAAGCCAGAACAGAGGCTACTGTAACACGCCAGAGCTCTTCTGGCTAATTAGGATCATTTTAAAGTTCATTTTGGAGGCAGGAGGCCCCGGTAACATATATAAGAATATACCACAATCCTGGTGCCTGGAATCTATGAGTAGTCCCTGGTTTGTCATGATGTATCGGGAGTAGATTTCCTTTAATAAGATGGTGGCGTGATCGAAAGTGTCTAAAAGGACTCCAAGTTCATAAAGGCAAAATAGAACCTGTAAGACTTTTTTTTTTTTTGTTTGTGCTAATTTGTCCCAAACATCGTGCCAAAAAGTTTGTGGAAGCCTAGAGGTGCGGTAAGGTGTTTCGGATTCTAAATTGAGCGACAAAGAAAAAAAAAGCCTGGTGAGGGCCGATAAAGCGTCCCATCCAACACATCAATAGTGACACACAAAAAAAATGGGCGGAAGGAAAAAAAAAAATTCCCCTAAATGCTCCAATGTGTTCCAATGGTCACAGACTACTCGATTACACGTTTTTTGCAGTCTGGAGTCGAGAGTCAAACGTTTAGCATCTCCACGTTTTTACAACCTTTTTCCCAGCAGCTATATTAGAGGATGGAACAGGAATTGGGTAGCTTCGTTCTCTGTGTAGTGGTCAGATTAATTCTTCTGCAAATAAACTCCAGTCTTCTGAATTGTGATTAGCTGCAGTCCTCAATTCCACCACTACATGAAGGATTGTGCTGTCTACTTCCTGAATCCATTCTCTATCGCTGACTCTGCTGTTACTAGGTGTTGGACCCCCCCGCAAATCTTATATTGAGGAATCTAGCCTTTTTATTTTTTATATTATTTATATCCAACTTTTATCTGAAATTTTTTGGAATCATCCTCATTATCTAGGACGCTTCGTTCCCCTAACCCATTTCTTTAGATTAAATTTTAACATCAAACCCAGCATGACAAACCAGGGACATGACAGGTTTTGTGTGGATTGAACCCACCCCATTATTTCAATGAAGCTGACTACATAGTTTACATAGGTTTGGTTTGTTTTTGCATCCTATGTTCGAAGGAGAGACTAGAGTGGACTTGGCTGTGGCCTCAAGCTATGTCACCTGCCCTCATCTACCTACCCCTGTCATTTGAGTGTCCAGTAGGGTGAAGTCAAAGAAAAAGTGAGAGTTGTAAAAATATCTCCTATTTCCGTTATTTGCAGCAACAGTGTAAACAGGCTGACACCATAATCCTTGAGATCACTGGGTCCGCTGGCTTGCGTGGTAGCCGTACAATCTTCAGCCCAGGACGCACAGTTGTCCTTTTGTGTTGGAAACCACATTTTCTTCGTAAGGCGCTGGATGGACCTTCTGCGGCATGGACAGCTTAATTTAGTGTGCAATCTTTGTGGTGCAGGAAGTATCCTCTACTCACAGTGAGCAAAGACTTAGGTTAGTTTTATTCTCTATCTCTTAACGGTGGTGAAAGAAGTAGATGGCATAAAGGATATGTATCAATAAATTAAGGCTATATTCACACAGCCGTTGCCTGCCTGTACCTCCGTAAGCGGCAACAACAGTGCCGGATAGTAGGAGGAGTGATCGCATCTCACCCTCTCGCCCCTCTCCATAGAGAATGCATGGGCTGTCACTGCGCCGTATTACGGGACAAGATCTGTTTCCCGGTAAGGAGCGTGGTTACGGTGGCCCAAAGGCACGTGTGCTGCACTGTATCGGCGCCCGTAGTGCGCTGTGCGCCAGTACTGCTTTGGGTGACGTATATTGGCGCGTATATACGCTCGGCCGTATATACGTCCTCCATACAGTCAGTGCGAATGTAAGCCTACCTGTTGTAGACTGCCCACACTGTCCTTGCTCGTTATGTTACAAAGTAACAGTGTTCTCTTTATAATTTAATGCCCCATTCTTCTAAAGAAAACTTTATGAAAGATTGACATGAGTTGGAGACACTTCCCGCTTCATTTTTGGACTGTCCCGCCTCCCGTGTCGGGAAAAAGCAGGCCATATGATTGGCGGGAAAGAACCGCTTAAATGAAGCAAGTTGTGGAATTTGTACCTACTCAGACAGTGAGCCTCCATATTCTTATAAAGTGAAGACAAGGAGGCCATTCCATTTACATAAGAAAGGCGGACTATTGATTTGGCAAAATAACTACCATTAAGCATCTCAGGTTGTAACAATGTTGCAGACATATTGGAAATACAGACCAAGTTTTAATCTTTAACCTTACAGGGGCCATAGTAACAATATAGAGGGGCATTACTGGTTTCCGCTACTGGGAGTAAGTGTCGCATCACAAGTGGGGCACAGCATTCAAATACACATAGAATGGGACGAAAGAAACTGGCAAGGCCGATGGCTGATTGGGATGGAGCGTTACTTACTTGTGAGTGAGTGGGGGCTGTAGCATTAATAACCATAGTTGTTGGGACCATGGGATGGCCGGTCCCTCTGATTCCTCTAGCAGTTACTCCAATTAGATTAGTAATGGTCCCAACTCCGGACTTACCCTTGACCTTCTGAACCTATATACCATACAGTGTGCCTGGAGAAACCGTCTATTAGAATGAATGTATACCACATCTCTCCTAGTAGTGGCCACTGTAGGGATAATGACAGTGTCATCGTTAATCAGTGATGATTTGTTTGCAACCACTGTACTTGTAATTCTCTGATTAACCCACGCAATATGTTGCTTTATATAGCTATCATGTGCCTGGCTTTTCTTGCAGGATTAGGAGGCGCTTTGGTTACCTCACTGGACGATAGATTGGGGCTCGACTTTCCGGAAGATTGATGGGAATCATAAGTGCAAGTCAAGGTATTTCTTCTCACTTCAGCTTTCTTCTGTTCCCTTGTGGTCCCTATGTGGCAGCATTCCGGAGACTCCGTCTAGAGACAATACGTCTGAGCCCAACACCTTCCTAAAACAACGAAGGTAAGTGCATATGGATCCTATAGACACAACACACAAAATAATAACCTCACAAGAAGGAACCCGAATTCGACTCTAGATCGTAGTAGAAGGCGAAGAGAAAGACAATAGGATGATGAGATAGCCCAGGTAGTAAGATACATTTTAACAGAGATAAGCGAACATCTGCTTCTGAGCTTGAGGCTCGATCGAGCATTAGCGTACTCGTAACTGCTCGTTGCTCGGACGAATACTTCGCACCTCGAGAAAATGGCAGCTCCCTCCGTTTTGCTTTTTTGGCGGGCCAAACAAGCCAATCACAAGCCAGGATACTCTGCCTCTCCGAATCCACCCACATGACGTGGTTGTCCCTTACACGACCCCCCCTCGATAGCAGGGTTGGCGGCCATAATTCAGGTTGACCACTGGGATAGCATATAGCCGCTGCCCGCGCTGCGTCTTATCATGCTGTGGTCTGGGAGCTGCTAGGGAGAGAGCTGTCTGCTGGTCAGGGAAAGTCGTTGGCTGTTCTATTTATAATAGTCTTTAGGCAGGCGTATTCTATCAAGAACCGCAACACGTCCCTTATCTTAGGCTAGCATACGTTTTTTATTTTAATTTTTTATTTCTTTGTGGATGGGCTTGCCTGCACTAGTAGTAGCAGCAGTACCATATATTGTGAGAGAATTAGCAGGGGGCTTGCTAACCGTGGGTGTTTAGCTCTTAGTGACACACATATCCACCTCAAACACCAAAGGGAAATTTATACGTGGGTTGATTTCCATTTAGGCACAGTCGGCCATTTCCTTTTTTATTTTAACGTTTATTTTTTTAATAACTCAAGCGTCATCCTCATCTGGCATAGCAGTGTGCTTTCATACTTGCTAGAAAATAGCATAGGAGAATCCAAACGGCTTACTTTACGCTTACAGTCGCTTATATATATTTGATTTCTGGTTGATCTGCTGGTGGCTGTATGCCTGCAGTGTGTCTGTGCTCTAGTGGCAAGTTGTGAGCAATTTGGAGTGAGACTTGCGACCACTGGGTTTGCGCTAGTGGACGCACATGTCCATCGCAGACCGAAGTGGGAAAAAGTTATTAGGGGTTTAGTCACTGAGGCACGTCTGCCATTTCCTTTTTATTTTACGTTTATTTTTTTCAGTAACTCAGCGCAGCTCTATCTTCATAGCCGTGAGGCCTTCTACTTGCTCAGAAAATAGCCAATGCAATAGATGCATCGTTTGGTTTTTAAAAAACGAAAAAACCCAAAAAAAAAACAAAAAAAAAAACAAAGTTAAAAAAAAAATTCAAGTTATAACCTCTCATTTTTCAAATGTTTAACTCCGAGGGTTATGGTAGAGGACAGGCGGGTCTTGGCGTCCAACTACTCTGCAGGGTCAGAGGCCGTGGGGCCTGGGCGGGGTGAAAAACCACCTGCTTATGAAGGGCGCAGGGAACTCCGCAGAGCTAACACCCCTAGGTTCAGTCTGAAGTACTGGGACTCGTGGTAGAGCACTGTTGAAGCCAGAACATTGCGAACAGGTGATGTCGTTGATTGCCGACAATGCTTCGAGCAATTGTCACCATCGTCTTCCCACGCAGTCCACCCATGTCACCGAATCGGCACTCCGCAGCTCCTGCACCTCAGTCCTCCTCCCCCTCCAGTCGGCCCCCCCCCCACCCCCCCCCCCCCCCCCCCACCCCCTCCCCCCCCCCCCCCCCGCCCCCCCCCCCCCCACCCACCCCCCCCCACACTCACCCCCCCCCCCCCCCCCCACCCCCCCCCCCCCCACCCCCCCCCCCCCCCCCCCCCACCCCCCCCCCCCCCCACACCCCACCCCCCCCCCCCCCCCCCCCCCCCCCCCCCCCCCCCCCCCCCCCCCCCCCCCCCCCCCCCCCCCCCCCCCACCCCCCCACTTTTTTTTTTTTTTTTTTTTCCCCCCCCCAACCCCCCTCGTACCACCCCCCCCCCCCCCACCCCCCCCCGCCCCGGCCACCCCCCCCCCCCCCCCACCCCCCCCCCCCCCCCTACCCCCCCCCCCCCCCACCCCCCCCGCCCCCCCCCCCCCCCCCCCACCCCCCCCCCCCCCCCAGCCCCCTCCCCCCCCCCCCCCCCAGGACAATGTTGGCATTTTGAAAACCGGGCACCCTCTGAGGAATCGTTTTCTGGACCACCTCTCCCAGTCACAACCACATTGTCCTTTGCTCTGGAGTCAAATTTCCGATGCCGTGCCCATGGTTTCCCCATCGCAGTCCCTGTTGTGATGATGACCTTCTTACGTAGTGGAAGAAGTTGTAAGAGTGTCCGACGATGAAGAGACACGGTTGTCAGACAGTGGGAGGTTTGTCAGGCAGGAAGTCCGAGGGGGAGCAGACGGAGGGATCGGAGATCGATGAGGTGACGAGGACCCAAGCTGTTTTTAACTAATGCCGAGGTGACACAGTGCTTCTGAGACGAGGAGCGTCCTCGACCAGAACGGTTGGAAAGGCATGCGGTGGGGCCAGACGGAGAGCAGGGCCGAGCGGTGCATCAGCGCCAAAGGTGTCCACGTAGTGAAGCTCCGTCGAGGGCTAAGTATTTAGAGTTCTGGAGGTTCTTAAGGAAACAACCGATGACCGAGCGGACGGTGGTGTGCACCTTGCCAACCAGGATCCCAGGGGTTCCACCACTACTACTTAACTACCACCATATGCGCAGGCATATGAATGCTAACACCCCACTCCGTGGCACCAAGCGCCGTTCACCTCCGGCCTGCTCGACCACTGCTCCTTCCCCGTTTTCAGCTGATAGTCAGCCCCCTGGGTACATACTTGGCCTCATATCTAGTTCCTCTATTGCCCCTCACCCACTCTCCACCCTCTGCTCCGGTTTTGTCTTCTCTGTGCCTATATTCCTTACAGCTGTCACACGGTTGACTCACGGATGTTATGAAAAATTACAGGTTCCCTCATCCACAGCGAAGTCTTCACGTTCCCTTTCAATTTTCTTGGCATCGCAGTTCTGAGAGCAGATCTTAAACATTTCAAAAAAGTTAATAGAAAGTTCTGATTACGGATTAATTTAAAAAACGTAAAAACACTGAATGTCACACGAGTGAATATTATACATGTCACCAGTAATAGACGCTATACAAACCTTGTAGTGATCCGTCACCCCCTTATATCCAGTGTATAACGCGGAGGACGCCATCAGCCCCCACAAATGACGCGCGGCTCTGACAAAGATATTCCAGGCGCTTATTACCTAATCTTGTGTCTGTACCCAGCACAGTGTCACAGCAAGGGGAAATCTGTCACAACTTTGCATGTACATTGAGGCTGTAGCAGGGATGAGTTTGCTTTTCACGGCTATGGAGCAGCACTGTGATCACTTGAGTTAAAGGCACTATGGAATTTGATGGCGCTATATAAATAAAGAGGATTAATATTTAAGGAGTTGTTGGATGAAATGTGTTTGCAAATGATACAACATTGCTTATAGAATGGAAAATAAAAATTTTACATAATTTCTTACATTAGTTTTTGAGCTTCTTGTTTCTGGAAATGCTCCTCCTCCCTTCTCTACTCGGGGACTGTCTCCTGTCAGCACTCACACTGGTCAAAACCCACTGCCTGCTGTCCTGTGGCTTGGCACAGGACCCCTCAGGATTCCCTGCTTTGCTCACAAAGTACTGCTCAGGCTTCCGGCTCTAATGGGGCAGGGGCACTTCAGTTCCTGATACTTAAAGGGCCAGTGTACCGACATCAATTCTGTCCCCTACCAATTGGTGCACACCCATGGTGATAAAGTGATAAAGAGTTCATCGCATAGGTGTTTTATGTTTACCAGTATCTGGATTTTTGTGTTTAATCCAGAATCTGCTCCATTGAAAACCCCGGTCTGCTTGTCTGTTTGCTTCCTGCCCCTGACCTATGGCTTGTTCACAGGACTGTCTATGACTATGCTTGCCTGTTCCCTGGTTCTGGGGCAGCTGCTAACCACACCTAGGGGTGAAAGGATGATAACTGGACAGGTGCTATATATTGAGGTGTATATGTAGATATATCTCTATTTACCAGTATTATATGCCTGTAATGAGGAAGAAAACCATTGAGGGTATTAGGCTAAAAAAAAACCTCCTCAATCAAATGAGGGTGATGCCACACATGGCGTTTTGAACCTGTTTTGAATCCCTTTTTGGCCCAAACCGGATTCAAAACGGTTTCAAAACGGGTTTGAAACGCCATGTGTGGCATCACCCTAAGAGGTGGGCTTGTGCTACCTCTAATATCAAGGGCCTGAGTTCAGATCCCCTCAGCAACTTCAAGCTGTGGCTTCACAGGCTGCTACACTGTCTCCTCCTACCCTTCATCTGCCTGCTACGGATTGCAGGAGTGCTCCTCCAAAGTGTAACAGCTTGTGAAGCTACAACCCTTCTGGCTCATTAGCCTAATTTAAAAAGTTGATTTTACAAGGATGGAGGACATGGATAAGAAATAAAAGAAGATTACGGGGCCTGGATCTATGCGTAAGGGTGTGTTCACACATTCAGTTTTTCTGATGCAGTTTTTGAAGCCAAAAGCAGGTGTAGATCATAATGGGTGACAACATATAATTGAGAGTCGATATAACTACTTTTTTTTTTTATTTTAAACTCCACTCCTGATTTGGAAAAACAAAACTGCAACTGAAAAACTGAATGTGTGAACGCGCCCTCAGTGCCCCTGCTTTATCATGATGGATTGTGATGGTATTTGTTCCTTCAAATTGCATCTCGGAAGGTGTGAGTGCTGAGTGGAGACTATCCCTGGGTTCAGAAGGAAAGGGAGCAAATTCCATAAAAGAAACGTTTTTTTTAAAAAAATCATAGAGGTGAAAAACATTGGCAAGCACTGCATCTTTTAAAAAAGTACAAAAATATACAAAATTTTCAGGATTTGATACTTTTGGTAAGGTTTGTTGTCAAGACTCCCAGAAATGTGCCACATTCAGGAGCCCAAGTGAACTACGCCCCGGAAAAGGTTCTGGAAGTTTACACTTCTTTTATTATATGTTTTGTCCCTTCTATATGCCCCCCATGGCCACCGGTAACATCATCAAACTAACTCACATCATTGGTCTTCAGGCGACCAAACACTGGACATCCTGGTGTCTCTTATGAGTCGGCTCTGCTACAGACAATCAGCGGCAGAGCGGTGAAGCTCCGACCCAAGTGTGTTTGCACATCACTCCTCAGCTGGGGTAGTAGTTATATAGCAGAAACCAGGAGCATCATGGGAAGTCCATGGGTAAATGTGGAGTTAGCTTTATTATGTCACTAATGAACAACTGTGCAGAACTTCTATAGAGCCACCACACACACGCCACTTTTGAGTAGTGATGCCGGTGGTCCAGAGCCCAAATCCAGTAAAATCCATCAGATATGCAGCTTTGGCTTCATCTATTTACTGCAGTGAATACCAATGTGTTCGACTTATATGCCAGAATTCCATGACTTTTCCTGCGAATTGTTCCGCCCACTTGACTATTCACAGGTAGAGCAACACTATCGGGCACATTTACTTACCCGGGCCAGTCCCGATCCCGCGGCGCGTTGTCCGACGCTTATTGGGGTCTGCCGGGATGCACTAAGGTGTGCGCATGATATCCTGCATGTGTCGCTGCTGCGCTGAGGTCCACCGGAGTTCACCTTCTTCGGCCCAGTGCATGTGAGTGCTGATCTTGCGACACAAATTCCTTTTTAAATTCCACAGTCTTTCCGAATCCGTTGGGTTGTACGACGGCTGCGCCCCCCCCGATTTCTGTCGCGTGAAAGCCGGCGCCGATGCCTAACAATCCGATCGCGGGCAATCCAGCAAAATTCGGGAAACCCGACGAAAGTGTGGCATTCGGCCCCTTAGTAAATGAGCCCCTATGTTTCGATATTCACCTTTACAATCCTGCGGTTTATGGGCTTCACATGTGATAACGGTGACTTCTGCCAGAAGTTGTGAGAAGGGGTTGTAAGGTACTACAGCCATACTCCAACCCCCATCATGCACACCCCAAAATGGTTACACCATAGAAGACTGATCTTCTTACATTAATTAAAACCAAACCAGATTATACAAAAATAACAATTTTAATACAATCTCATCTTTCATTTTTGAAAAACAAAAATATTTGCATATTCACTTTGCAACAATCTTTAAAAAATTAATACTAATTAGTAAACCCTTCATGTCAGTGATGGGGCGGGGTCTTAGAGGTGTGATTTGGGGTTATTACAGGCGACCACTCCAGAAGACTGAAGATCAGAAATCTCTTTGGCGCTGAAGCCGTATTCTGCCAGCACTTCATACGTGTGTTCACCGATGAGCGGATCCCTGCTGGAGGGGGGAGCGGCGGGGGTGCGGGAGAGGCGGGGGGCCGGCCATGGGCTCACCTCCCCTTCATCATCACACAAGAAGGACCCTCGCTCTTTATTGTGCTCGTGCATGGTGGCGTCGTCTAAGGATAAGACCGGCGTCACACACGCATCCGTGCCATCAAACACCTGACACCACTGCTCCTGGGTCTTCTCTAAAAATTTCTCTGTAAATTTCTTCTTCAGGTCGGGCCAGTCGGAAAAACTCATCTGATTGGGGAGGTCGGAGGAATCAAGGTCCAGTCCTGTGGTGTAGAAGGTGACATGATCATATATTATATCAGTTATGGATAGGACTTACAGGATAGGAATACAGATGATCCCTGGTTCCGGAGTTTCACAGAAAACGTTTTAAAGGGGTATTCTAGAGGTAAACTATAGGGACCCTGTACTTAGGATAGGTCATTCATATAAGACCTGTGGAAATCTGACTATAAGCACTCTTAGCAATGAAATGTAACTACAGGCAGTCCCCGGGTTACGTACAAGATAGGGTCTGTAGGTTTGTTCTTAAGTTGAATTTGTATGTAAGTCGGGACTGTATATTTTATCATTGTAATCCCAGACAGAACTTTTTTGGTCTCTGTGACAATTGGATTTTAAAAATGTTGGGTTGTCATAAGAACCAGGATTAACAATAAATCTTCATTGCAGACTCCTGTGATAACTGTTATAGCTGTTTATTGTAGCCTAGCACTAAAGTACAATAAATTACCAATATCCAGAGGTCCGTTTGTAACTAGGGGTTGTATGTAAGTCGAGTGTTCTTAAGTAGGGGACCGCCTGTATACCTATTTCTTTAATTAATGAAAGAATTGTAAGTTCTGCTTCCCACCAGTTTCTCCAAATCTGATATTGACTGTTGATTTACAGGGGGTCATACACTGACATACTAAGGAGACCAATACAGCTTGAAAGTGACCCAGGTTGGTTAGCTCACAGAGCATTGTCTAGACTGGATACAATAGTCTCCACTTCTCAGCTGAGAGCAGGACTAGCTGTGTAACTGCCTCTGAATGGAGACAATTGTATCCGTTCTAGACAATGCTCTGTGAGCTAAACACATCAGCAGCAGCTGTACAGATCTATCTGCTGCTTTGTTAAAATGTATCAGTCTGGAGTCCAGGCTGTTTAGCTCACAGAGCATTGTCTAGACTGGATACATTGCCTCTAGATCAATGCTCTGTGAAGCAAACAGCCACTATACACTAAGTGAAGAGGATTTATCACTTATCTAAATGCCGTGAAATAGATCTTCAGTGGGTATCAGACCACCACCAATCCTGGGGAACACCTTTAAGTAGAAAATCCTATCTATATGAAGCTTAGGTAACCAATCCCCTTGTCCTTTCTGTATGCTCTAATGTACAGATACTAAAGGGATGATATCGCCCTACTCCGAAGCCTCCATTGACCCTCCTGTGCCCCCTGGTGGGTCCGTACAGTGCAGGGGATGGGCTTCTCGCCCTCCAGCTACATAAGGAATAAATGTTGTACAACAATTACAATAAAAAGTCAAGTCCCACGTCATATATGTACTATAGGATGTGTGATAGTATCTTGTTGTGTGTATGTTCTACATGTGACGGCTGGGATACAGTGAGACCCTTCTTCCCGTCTATCAGCCGACCGCCCCCCCCCCCCCCCTCCTTGAATCTGAGAACATTCTGTCCCGCACAATATATGATCAGGGTATAAAGTCCTCCTAATGCAGCGGTTCAGTAGGATAACAAGGAGGTACGTGGTAATTCGTGTGGCTCGGTGGGTGTTAGTCATCTAACATGTAGTGTTCCCGTGAGATAAGGATGAATAGTATGTATTAGCTTCACACTGACAACAAATTAGAAAATTGACACATGAAGTGGATTTATTGCTGCAAAACAAGAAATCACCTTTTGTCTCGCCATTGGTTCTACACCATTGGATACGCGCGGAAAATGCCGTTAGGAAGATTAAATTCCAAAACGAGTGATGCCCAGCGGTTAACGCTCCGACATGAGAAGGAAGAAAATTACTGATAAATTAATACATTGAAGATAAGGGGACAATAAGCTTCTGGAATCAGGATGGAGAACATAATCCAGACAGGTCTCTTCAGGACAAGGGTGTATGACGCAGCAGCATCGCTCCGGGTGGCTCAGTGGTTATGTATGCCAGTGGGTAGTCCATTAGCAGCCCAGGGATATATTGTCTTGCATGTTAAAACAATAAAAAGATTTGTTATGATTGATTGACATGTTGTGGTTCCAAGACTTAAAGAAGAAATTTCACTGCCTCACCTTTCAATTTTCTCTCTAGCCAACATGATTGCTGAGATATCAGTCCCAGTATCTGACCACTGTAATCCTCTCTACTGTCAGAGAAGTTGACCTGGAGGAGGCATTGTGTGTTATGCTTATCTCCTTAGTGCCTCGTTGTCAGAGAAGATTAGCATAGCACACACCCCCTCCTCTGCTCCAGCACCTCCACTCTGACAGTAGAGAGGATTATAATGTTCAGATACTGAGACTGATATCTCCACAACTCTGGGGGGTAAAAAGAAAAATAGAAGAAGTGCTCCTGAATCTATGAAGCAGCCCCTACATTATGATATGCTTATTTCCACATGTGTGTGGGGATGAAAGGTGCTCTTTAAGCGGTTAGCATGAGGGTCGCTTTAAAAAGAGTCTTTCACCTCCCCCAAGCATTATGGCAATATGATGGAGAGAGATGCAACAGGATTTTAGAAAAACTTAATTATTTCAGTCTGTAACAACAATTCAGAGAAATTCCATTGAATCTGTTTGCAAGGCAGTTGGTGCACCCAGAATGTGTCCTCAACAATCGGAGCACTTATATCCCTGTTTGGAAAGCTGCACTCTCCATCAGATAAGCAAGAAATACGTCTCTTGAGTAGCTTGGATAGACCGTGGAAGAAGAGAAAAGTGTTTTAGGCAGGAAGGGCAGTCCTCCAGGTGCTGAGGACACACTTATGGTGCACCAACGGCCTCATTAGCATAACGATTGAAGTGGGAGTATCTTGTAATCACAGTGCTTCCTCCAAAACATTCTGCCAGCTGATTACAAAGTTGCAGGAGGTAGTGGATTATCTTAAAGTGTAGGGGATGAAGGCCACTAAGCTCAAGGGGGTGAGTAAGCAGCTTGTTATGCCTGGAGTGTGTTGTTGGGGACATATGACTGGTGGACTGGGAGGCTTGTGGAACCGTGTCCCAGCAAGCATAAGCCAAAAAGAGAGTGATGGGGAGTGATATTGGATGGGTAGTGGAGAAGGCTCTTGGTGTATGGAGGCAACACACAGAGATATGTCGAGTGTTGTTGCTCCCTCCAAGATGGAATCTGTCAACCACATGGAGTAGAAGTCACGGTCAGAAGGCACTGCTGTGATAATCTGGCTACAAAGAGGCAACTTTAGGCAAGGTGGTAGCCAGCAAGTATCCAAGAGTCTTAGAAGAATCCATGCAATGGTCTCCTGCTCTTACAAAATCAAGGACTGTTTCTTCTGAGATCACAATTCCACTTCGATACCGTCCCGGTCATAGGAAAGATCCGGAAGCTGTGTAAGTCTCTTCCACTGTGTGAGCTCTCATTCCCGCGTACTGGGATATACTCTGTTCCTGGCACAGTACTGTAGATCAGGTCTTATAATAAGTTACAGACACACAAGCCGTGACACCTGACGTGACAGCGTGAAGGAAATGTCAACTGAAGAAGCGAACGCACTTCGTGTCTCCATCACACATCTACATTATCCACGATGACGGTGAAGTGAGACGACGCGGGCGCTCAAGTGTTTACTTACCCGATGACAGTTACTCAGCGCAGATCTATAGACCTGGAACGGGCAAGCGGCTGGTATCTCCCCTCATTCATTACTCCGGTAAAAGTCACCTAATGTCATCTGCTGGATCCTGGCTGACATTTTACTCACAGCCCCTTATCTTCTGAGCTCAGGAGCGAGGAGACGTCGTAGATTTCATGTCATCATCCAGAACTTCACTAACAAGACTGAAATACGAGGGCTCACATTCAATTTTGACACCAGCTTTATTTATACAACTATCTGCCTTCAAATGGGGTCTGTCCAGGGTCCATTGCTTTTTAATTTGCAGACAACATTATTCTTTCTTAGTTATTATTATTTTTTATTGGTTGTTAAACTTCAGATTTTCAGATCGAATTTTGTGATCCAAAAGAAACTGCAGGGTATTACTTGTGAAGGGGTATTACTTGTGAAGGGGTATTACTTATAAAGCTGAAGGTTCAGACTCCTCAGTGGATGTTACTAGTGAGGTTGCAAGTTCAGAGCACAGTGGATGTTACTTGTGAAGCTGGAAGTTCAGACCTCAGTGGGTTTTACTTGTGAGATTGTAAGTTCAGAGCACAGTGGGGGTTACTTGTGAGCAGCAAGTTC
>CM033641.1:309458701-309541671 GCA_019512145.1 Engystomops pustulosus
ATTGTAAGTTCAGAGCACAGTGGGGGTTACTTGTGAAGCTGCAAGTTCAGAGCTCAGTGGGTGTTACTTGTAAAGCTGAAAGTTCAGACCTCAGTGGATGTTACTTGTGAAACTGCAGGTTCAGAGCACAGTGGGGGTTACTTGTGAAACTGCAGGTTCAGAGCACAGTGGGGGTTATTTGTGAAGCTGTACATACAGACCTCAGTGGGTTTTACTTGTGAGGCTGCAAGGTTTAGAGCTCAGTGGGCATTACTTGTGAAGCTGCAGGTTCATTACTCAGTGGGTGTTACCTAGCTTTGCTGGTGCTGATTTTCGGAGGCCAAAGTATCCGAGTGGATAAAGCCAATACAATGTTACAATGACACATAGGCGATGAGGGAAAGATCACTAGCTTTTAAATCTCAAGAGCCCAGAGATGGGGTTCTAAAGCGTTGTGTAAAAAGTTCTGATGTTCTTATGAGCCTTCCGCACGGTAAGTGATACAGGTATTTAATGTAATATAAAATCATTAGTTCCCCCCGTTTAGATACTTCATCGTGGAGTGTGAAGAGAATCCCCTCACTAGGACCCATGTTACATACGGGGGAATTTATCAGTCGTGTCTCTGGAGCAGATAACTGTTCTGAGCTGCTAGGTGCACGCAAGTCCCCAGAGTTCAGCTTTTATTTTCCAACACTTTTATAAAATGAAAGCTGAGCTGTATGTGTTTTCCCATTGACTACTAGAACAGTTTTATCTCGACACTTTGATGAAATCTCCCAGTATATAAAATGGGTCATCCTATGGAATTCAATTATTGCTATGTAATCTGTCATTACTTCTGTGGTGGCGCTGTAGAGGAAGTAAATTCTACTTGCTTACCTCCTCTTAGGCTACATTCCACACTGCGTTGCCCCCCGTACCATACCGTAGCGGGCAACGGCAGTGCACGGGGAGAGGAGAAGGAGGAGTGAGCGCAGTCACTCCCCCGCACCCTCTCCATAGGGATGTATTCCTACTTTTTCCCGGGTATGAGCGGTACGGTCCGCACTGTGCTGCACCGTACACGCTCCCGTAGGGTGCCGTGCGCCCATTGCCGTCGTGGGTGAGTATATTGGCCGTATTACGCGCCATATATACGTCCCCCATACCTCAAGTGTGAATGTGCCTAAGGCCGGCGCCACACAGGGCGCTTTGTCTGCGCTTGCAAACCGACAAAAGTCGCAGCCACCACGAGGCGGGCCTCGGCCCAATCGCAATCGGCGTTTCTATGGAACGCCTGCGATCGTGGAACGAGCCGCCGGTGTTTCGCGTAAATAACGCAACAAACCCGGCGGCTTGTTCACCGATCGCAGGCGTTTCCATAGACAACGCCAATGCGATCGAGCCGAGGCCGCGCCGGTGGACGGCGACTTGTCTGCGTTGGGTTGCAAGCGCAGACAAGCGCCCTGTGTGGCGCCGGCATTAGGGTGAAGACACACGGGGCGCGTTACTGCCATGCGTTTAAAAAAGCATTGCTACAGCTGAAGGGAGATTGCTGTTAACACTTGGTTGTCTCATGTGGACAATGTTTAGGAGCGTTCCATGTTCAGTTTTTCAGATGCCGTTTTCAATGTCCAAACCAGGAGTTGAGTGAAAAAAAAGAAGAGTAGCAGCGGCTCCTGGTATGTGCTCACTTATATCCTCCATACCTGCTTTTGGCTTTGAAAACTGCATCTGAAAAACTGAACGTGTAAATGCATTGTTAAGGGGATTGCCATTGTTCCGTAATGAAGATAATCGGAATAAAATTTGTATTCTACATGTGAGCTAACTGCCTGGACTCCAGACTGATACACTTTAACAAACCAGCAGAGAGATCGTGTGCAGCTTCTGTTGATGTGTTTAGCTCACAGAGCATGTCTAGGCTGGATACAATTGTCTCCACTTCTCAGCTGAGAGCGGGCTAGCTGTGTACAGGGTCACTGCCCTGAATGAGACATTGTATCCAGTCTAGACAATGCTCTGTGAGCTAAACACATCGGCAGCAGCTGTACAGATCTCTCTGCTGGTTGTTTCAGTGTATCAGTCTGGAGTCCAAGCTGTTGCTACAGAGATTGTCTAATCTGGACACAATTGTATCCACTTATATCTAGCTATGTACTGGGTCATGCCTCTGAATGGAAACAGAGGTTCTCATTCATTGACAGCCAGCAGAGATGGCAAAATAAAAAGAAAGAAAACTGAATCTTTACAACGTTGTGTCATTTTATATTGATACGTATGGATAATGCTATCCATTCAAGAATGTATGACCTATGACTCCCAGGAGGTATCATAGGATGGATAATGTCACTAAATGCTGCTCTGGTTCACAAGTGTGATGGAGATCTGGGCCTCGGACCTGGCGTGATACTGAAGAAAGCCCACCTCATATCGCCCGGCTGACTGGATTTGGACAGTTCGGGGAAATATGCAAAGGCCGCAGTCATGACACAATTAATATCTCTATCCCAGGTATCAAAATATAACCAGAGGGCTGACCGAGAAATCATTGGAACCCAGAGCAAAGGTCAGCCTAACTGCCCATGAATACAGCCAGGCTCAACCTTTGAGACCTTGTATTCACTGTGCAAAAAAACGGGCGGACTTAAGCACTCTCACTGTCAATCCTGGTGTGGGCAAGAGTATAAGGACTCTCCCTGTCAATCATATGTGGTCAAGTAATCGGGACCATCATCTTTGCGTGGATGGGTAATCAGGACTCTCACTGTCTCTCCTAGGAGTCCTGTCAGTATTGCTGTTGTTTTATACTATACACTTGTCCTTCAAATCATTAATCATATATAATCATGTTCCCTGAGCTCAATTCTCTCCCCTCCTCTCAGAACCAGCAGCAGATGTCCTCTGACAGGTTCCCTTTAATCATTAACCCTTCCAACGCTGCTGAACATGAAGCTTATACTTTCTCAGCTCCTATATGATAGAATAACGATTTCCTATTGTATTTCCTGTGTTATTCTGATAAATTGAGTCTAAAAGGTGAATAAAGGACACGATATTACTGAATACATATATGCTATTAATGGACGGTGATTATTATGAACTTGCACATGCATTATGAATACTATGGAATTGTATAGAAAATCACTCACTTCCGGACTGTTATGAATGTTCATGCTCGGACGGGTGCAAGTAAAGCATTTAAAGCGATAAGAACCCTCTGGGACACCAGAAAGGTCACAACTCCCCCCCCCCCCCCTTCTAAGCCCCATCCAGCGGCACTTCATACCCCCTTTACACAGAATCAATGCGTGCCTACAACATTTAGTGAGTCCTGACTTTAACATAGATCATGCCCATTTTGACCCTTCAGTGCCATGTGTCCTTAGCATAGCCCGGCTCTATGGGTTCAACTCACTTCTGGCAAGCACTCCAACTCTCATGCCGATCTAGGAGGAAGCCCGGATAGAGCACCATGATGACAGGTAACTGCCCCAACTATGGGGACACCCATTATCTTAGGAATGGGGTTCTGTACTCCCCTCTGAATGTAGTTACTGGGCTAGAGCACTGTCATATTATGATTGGGCGGGCCATAGAGATGAATGGAACAAATGTGGTCTAACCCATTCATATTAGGACCCCAATTCTTTGTGATTATAGGGGTTCCCAATGGTGCCCGTCCATGTATTCTCAATATACTGGATGACATAATGAATCATCAACACGTCTTCTCTAAATAATTTTCATGAGTTATACAAAATGGATTATTGCTATAAATTACATTTTTCACTTTTTCCAGGATTGTGTGTCCAGACTTGGAAAACACGACGAGAACCCAACTTTCCCTTTAAACCTCCATACTTGCTGAGCGGGGGCAGCTACAATCTGTGCGCTGAATCGCATGTCTCTTTTTGAACGTACAGATCGGGGCAGGGCAGTCATTGATTCAAGTATGGTAAAGCACTCCAAACCACGGAAAGTAACTAATGGGACCTCTGGACATGGCCCTCTCTTACGTACTTTGTGTATTATTCTATTCTGGATTGAGCTTATCCAAGTGCACTGGGGGGGGGGGGGGGGGGTGTCCTCAACTGCTGTGTCTGGCTGTCTGCAGACAATGTTAGCTATTGTCCCTGGAGAGATGTGTACTCATACCCGTGTGTGTATTGTTGTAGCAGCAGACTGTGTGACATTTGGATTTATACTCCATCTTGTAATTCTTGCTGCAATGTGCTGTGAGCATGTACCTCACACTGCTGTGCTCTCGGAAAGGTATTTCCCTGTGAGATATGTAATATATCAATTGTGTATATTGCAGTAAGCAGCAGGAAGGTGAAAAGAGGATTTACTGGTTGTAGCTGGACTTAAAGCACTGTGGGTGTGTCCTCCACTGCTGCGCTTTTAGCTTTTGCATTGTGATCTACTTCGACAGAAAAAGCGAATACCAGTGTACCTACTCACTCAATCACTACTCCAAAGCCTGTCGTGTCACCGTGTCTGATACGTTTTGAATCTCAAGAAGCAATGGTACCACGTGTAGAGTAGCGGACCAGCTAGTGGACATGTCCTACACTGCTGTGCTCCTGCAAACATGTTAGGTATTCTACCTCTTTAGAGATATTAATCATATACATTGGATGTGTTGAGTAGCGCAGCGGGAAGGTGAAAAGGGATTCATTTGGGATTGGTGGACTTAAGCACTGGGGGTGTGCCCTCCACAGCTGTGTGTGTTGAGGCTTTATGCATTTGACACTACTCGACAGTGAAAAGCAGATTACAGTTACTTACTAGAGCAGTCATCAAAGCAGAGAAGGGCATGTGTAGCAGTTAAATGCAGAGAGCTAAGAGCACAGCAGTGTGAGGACACTCCCCCAGAGCTAAGAGGTTTTAGGGTGGCGCTCTTTCTATAGAGGCAAGAATACTGAATGACCATCATAACCCATATACTACTGGAGAGATAGGCACATGAGTAGAGTTTATTTTGTCCCATTGTCTGTACTTCTAATCCTTTAATATTATAGATCTGAGGGCACACTTTTGTACATAGTTGTAACTCTTCCAGCTCTGCTACATCTGTTATTAAAGAAGCAGCTGCATCTTATAGAATAATATTGGCCAATGACAGGATTTTCCCATGTGGTGACTCGGGGAGGTGGGCTGATGGTTGTTGTCTCTGGATTTGCTGCCTATGCTGGGATTATACCGTATGTTTGATTTGTGTACTATAGTGCGGTATACAGTGATCATTATAACCCGTACAAGCAGACAGCACTAATCCACCCACGCATTGAGACCTGCTGCAGAAAATGCTCTTAATATCAATAGTAGCAGCTACTCTACCTAGAGGGCGTCTCGGAGGACAACTCTTCTCATGATATCGTCAATAACCTACTCCATGCGGCTGCTGGTCAGGAACTATTCTACGGGTAATTGATTGCTCCAGAGTGACCTGTTTTGCCTCGGATGTCCTTCCGCACCTCATCCCGTGTCATCCCGAGACATGCAGAATAGTAGATGTTGTCGCGTTGTTCACATTTAAGCACATTGTATTGCGTGGTGTTTATAGTACGTACAAGTGAAAATATGGTATTGACTGAAGGAGTTGGGTCGCGCCATAAGCGTTGTCAGCTCTGCTACATCTGTAAAAGTATAGATTTTGGCTAAATGAGAGAACTCAATGGGAACATACTTACACCCGGTCCATTTAGCGATCAGAGGCAGTTTTCCAACTCTGATTCGGGTCCGTCGGGACTTTACTAAGGTCCTTGCGCCGATACTCCACAGGCTGTCCGTGCTGCACGCCGATGTCGCCGGAGTTCACAGTTTCTATTCTTGGTGCAGGGAATTGGCGTGTTCAACAACACTTTTTTTAAAAAAACTCCAACTATTTTTCTAATCCGCCGTGTTTCCAACGGCCACGGCCCCCATTTCGTTCGTCATGCATGCTGGCGCAAACGCACCCACATCCGATCGCGTGCACCAAAAACGAGTGGCAATTCGGCGAAAAAATCGAAAAATTCTGGAAACCGCATGAAAAAAAAAATATCGGCTCTCCCTTATGCATGACCCCCCATGTTTTTCAAAAGAAAAAAAAAATTTAATCTTGATTTTGCTTATTTCCAAGCCCAAGTGTATTTGGCTCTGCTACAATGACAGTTTTCTGGCGTAAAAGCCCTAAAATTAATTGCAATTTTTTTCACAAACCGCTGAAAATTGCAATTATTTACGTACCATTCATGCTAAGTTGGCTTTTATTGGCGTGAAGGAGGGGGGGCTGGGAGCACAGTGCGCACTCACTATAGCCTACGGCCTGACAGGATCTGGTATAGAATTGTAGGACGTTGCAGCCGGCTGCTGGAGCCTCCTGATGTATCCTGCGCAGCAGAGGGGGGCGGGGCGTTGCATCATATGATAAATGTCCCCACCAATGAATGATAGAGGGGACAGAGGTCACCTACCAAGACAAAACAAGGACTTACCGATACTCTAATCCACTTATGTCAAACTATAATTCTCATATGATTGAAGGGGAACCCGTCACCAGGAATTATTTTTTTAAAAGGTAAAGAGCATTCAGCACTATCTTCTCTTCAAATCAATTTCCTTTGTTCCGATATAAAAGGCGTACAGACCAATTAGAATGTATAGGATTTGTTATCATACACTTGCTTGTATACCGTCAATCAAAGCGAAATTGACTGTAGAGATCCCGCAAGGGAGCTGACATTCTCTTTTTCCAGGTGTTTCCGAGTTTTGGATTTCGGAATTTTGTGCACCACCAAGAGACTGTGGGTGCCAGTCACAACGGCGTGTTAACCTCATGCGTTTTGAAACCAGTGTAACAGTAGAGGGGCAGTACAGGACAGTAGTCATTGGAGTACCGTACTGTAGAGTAGAGGGCAACAGGACTGTACCAGTCAGCAGTACAAGCTACATGGTAGTATACAGTACAGTGAGTACATGACATGTTACAGGATATTGGACAGTGAGGGTACGGATTTACCATGTACAGGTTAAGGGCAGTGTAGTAAGTGTAGGAATCAAGTTCGCATCATGTACATGTAGTAAGTAGCCGTGACATGTACATTATTACATAGACAGTACGGCATGTAGTACGGTAGGCAGTACAGGAATGTGAAGTAGTGGGCATACTCATTGCATGGCAGTACAGGACATGTGTAGTACAGGTAATGCACCCAGCTACATTTCTACTGGTGAGCTCTACCTGATCAGTATAGAATTGTACAGTAGGACTGTAGTACAGGTAGATAGGTAGGCCAGTCCACGGCCATTATATAAGGTACATAGCAGTATCATGGGCAGTACAGTACATGCGGTAAGTGGGTACAAGGTACATGAGACGGTAGGCCGTACAGTACCTGTCGTACAGGTCGAGGGGTACAGATACACGGACATCGTACAGGTAGAGGGCGTACAAATGTAGTAAAGTACGAGCACGTACTGTACATGTAGTACGAGAGAGTAGGCAGCAGGAACTGTAGT
This sequence comes from Engystomops pustulosus, assembly GCA_019512145.1. Lineage (NCBI taxonomy): Eukaryota > Metazoa > Chordata > Amphibia > Anura > Leptodactylidae > Engystomops > Engystomops pustulosus. The sequence continues at coordinate 309,466,169 of CM033641.1, forward strand.
ACAGGTAGAGAGGCTCCGTACACTAATGGTAGTACAGGTAGGGTTTAGTCCATGACGTAGTACAGGTAAGGCAGTACAAGTACAGTAGTACAGGTATAGAGGCCAGTACACCGTACATGTAGTACGGTAAGGGCACGACAGTTACAGTGACGATGTAGTACAGACTGTAGAGGGTAGAGCCAGTACCAGGACATGTTATACCAGGTAGGGGCAGACAGACAGTACCTACGTATGGGTACAGGTACATGTAGACGGTCGAAGAGCTGACAGTAGCATGTACGGTGAGGGCAGTACACTGACAGCATAGTACAGTGTAGATGGGCAGTACAGCATGTAGTAGTAAGACAGGAAGGTGCAGTAAGGGCACTTACTGTAGTACAGGTAGGGCAGTACAGAACGTATTGTACAGGTGTAGAGTGAGTACAGAGACATGTAACGAGGTAGCGGGCAGGGCAGTACAGGACATATCAAGGTAGGGGAGTTACAGACAGAGTAGGTAGGGCATACAGGATACATGTAGTAAGTGTAGAGAAGAGTTACAGTGACATGTTGTCAGATAGGAGAGGCGCGTACAGGAAGGTAGAAGGTAGAGGGCAGTAAGACAGGACTATGTAGACAGTAGATGGCAGTTACAGGAACATGTAGTACAGTAAGGCATACAGGGGACAGTACGGGGAGGGAGTACGAGGACATTAGTACAGGTAGAGGGCAGTACAGGACATTAGTCACAGGTAGATGGCGTACACAGTAGTACAGAGAGGCATGTAAGTACAGTGTAGGTAGGGCAGTACGGACATTAGTACAGTGTAGGGGGCAGTACAGGACATGTAGTAGGACGCGCTGTAGGCATGTGTGCGGCAGTACAGGACAGTAGTACAGGTAGAGGCAGTACATGGGCCCATGTATACGGTCGAGGGGTTACCCGGAACTTTGTTCGTACCGGTCGCGGCCGCGTAGAGGACCTGTCGGCCAGGGTAGAGGGCAGGATACGGCCTGTCGTACGGTCGCGGGCCGTACCGGCCTGTAGTACAGGTCGAGGGCAGTGACCAGTGACATTAGTCCAGGGTCGGGGCAGTCCCGGACATGTGAGTACAGGTCGGGGCAGTAAGGCCCTGTCGTCCCGGTAGCGGGCCGTCCCGGCACATGTAGGTGACAGGTCGAGAGCCGTACAGTACCTGTAGTCCCGGTCGCGGCCGTGCCTAGGCAGTGTAGTTACCGGATATGCGGGCATTGTAGCAATCACACTGTAGTACCGGTAAGCAGAACCAAGGACTAGGACCTGTCGCACAAGGATTCAGAGCCCAAGTCCAGGCCATGAGGTGTAACGGGGAGAGGCACCAGTATAAGCAGGACAGGTAGTCACCGTGTAGAGGGCACCCGACGTACCGCCCGGTCGTCCGGTATCGCGGCCCGTCCCGGACCATGTAGTCCCGGTAGCGGCGTACGGGGACCTGAGTCACGGGTAGAGGGCAGTACAGGCATCGTAGTACCCGGTAGCGGGCAGTACAGGACAGTTGAGTCAGGGTATGAGGACAAGTTACAGGACAGGCACGTATTCCATCACGACCATGTCGTCCCGTAGAGGGCCTTCCCGGACATGTCGTCAGGTAAGGAGGGCCGTCAGGACATGTGAGTACAGGTAGACGGGCAGTACAGTAATGTTATAGTACACCGTAGAGGGACACATTCAGGCCCTGTAGTACAGGCGAGGGACGTTGTTTTTAAACAGTACATGCAGTACAGAGTGAGGGCAGTACAGTACATGCAGAACAGGTTTGAGGGCAGTACAGGACATGTAGTACAGGATAGATGGCAGTACAGGACAGTAGTACAGGTAGATGGCATAGACAGGACATGTAGGATACCGTAGATGGCAGTACAGGGACATGTAGTCAGTAGATGCAGTACAGGAATGTCTAGTACAGTATGAGGGAGTTCAGGAGTACAGAGCTACCGGAATGTGGTACAGTAAGAGGGCAGTACAGGAAATGTAGTACAGGTGAGGGCACAAACAGGACATGTCGTAAGGTGAGGGCAGTAAGGAGATGCTAGTAAAGACGAGGGCCTTAGCAGTTACAGGGAACATGTAGTACAGTAGATGGCTTATGACAGTACCATGCAGTACAGGACATGTAGTACAGGTAGAGGGCAGTACATGGAGCATGGTGAGTCCAGAGTATGGGAGGGTAGTACAGAACATGTGAGATACAGCTAGAGGGGAGACAGTACATGTTAGTCACAGGTGATTATTAGATGGACCAGTACCGGACCATGTAGTACGGTGAGAGGCAGTAACAGTAGTAGTAAGTCACTAGTAAGATTTTGTGTTATTTTTACCATTGGGAGGTCTTTACAGATGGCCACGAATTCGGTACGTATACATCACCGGAGTATGTTACATGAATATTTACGATTCTGCGAAAGATTGTACCTGAATTGCCCGGGGTTTATTGGCGCACGTCGGACAACGGATGGCGAATCGGCGATGGCAATGAGACGTCGACGGGAAATCGGGGGAGCGTGGTGGTCTAACTTGAAAACCCACTGTATTCTAAACCTCCGCATTTAAAAACCGATAGCAAAGGTACGCTTGGGAGGGTCTTTTAACCTTCACGGGATCCCAGCTCGGTTTGCATTCCGGCGCATTGAGATGTTTTCAGCCAGCAGCGCCAACCTAGGTGGACGGCGGCAGACACAAAACCTTCCTAAAATCGCCGGCCGGGCACCCGAATCCCACGCAGCGCAGAGTAACAGCGCCGCTGGATTCGCGAAATGGGTCGGGTAAAGTAAATCTGCCCCGCATGTCTCCCCGGTAAACACTTTGAATGGAGCTCCATCTCTCTGATGATTGTCTTGGTGGACAATCTCTGTCCTTTGTGGAGTCCCTATTTTCCAATCTAAAGTTAATATTTTAAAAACAAACCTTACATACAGTAGGATTCGGAATCGATCCTTAAATGAAGGATGTGCGACCTTGGTAATTCATACAGTTTTACACAATGCTGAGCTGCGTGAGAGCAGAGTGACGGGTTGCGATCATTAAGAAAGTCACACACCGTTCCTGATCATTAGTAAATACAAGATTTTGTCAATTAACCATTACACAGGGAATTAAGTGTAGAGGAACAGTGGGAAGTAGTTATCTCCATACCACTCCCGACCAGGACACGCCGTAAATACATGCTATGATGACTGTCCAGAGAGCAAGGAGATCTCTGCGCAAATTATTGATGGAATTATATGAAGTAGTTTACCCAATGTATTAAAGGAGGAGAACGACATTATATATTGTAAGGAAATCTCCACCAGAATCCATCATTGATAAACCAGGGACATTACTGCCTAGATCCAGGCCCACCGTGACTGTGGACTTTTCTGCTATGTGTTCCCCATGGCTCTTTTCTGCTAAAAATCAACTTTTAAAATTATGCTAATGAGAGGCGATTGCCAGAGCCACTTTATGCGATTAGCACTACACACGGTCTTACATGCCTCTCCCTCCCTGCCCCCATGTCCTCAGCATTCCCATTCCTACTGCCGTGCTATAGCTTACACAGAGGGGGAGCAGAAGTTTTCGCACAGATGTGTAACAGCTGTGAGAGCGGACAGCAGAGAGGGGCTCTGCTAAATTTGCCAGGCAGATCCCATTCGAGGCACGCCTAAGCATGATTTTAAGACTCCACATCCTTTACAATCTCAACTAATTGTCTGTTGCGGCGGCCCAGTCTTCTGCAGGGTCTTCCTCAATTGGGGACAGCGTTAGAGAGCCTTACACTTAGCGGCAATGGTGATCCCTAGGTTTAATTAATTTAGGTTGGGAGAAACAGTGGAGGCCCCTTCCAGGTGAGCAAAGGTAAACGATGCGGACCTCGATGAGCTGGCACTTGTTGGAATTGAAGAGTGAGCTTAGTCTGTGCTTTTCACGCAAGAGGCACAAAGGTTGGAGGCTGGAGTATGATGCCATACACGTAGGAGGGCTGTTACTGTACCCAATTCACGAAGGTAGGGCAGTTCTGTAGGATGATACCGCCAGCAAGTGTCAAACCACACAAGGATCTCTGCGATAACAACATATTGGTGATGCACAGCCGTCTCTTTGAGGTCTCCAAAATAGTGGTGGCATCATTTCTATCAGGGTATGTGAATCAAAACTTCATCAGTGAAATCAATGGTCCCTCACAGCGTAGATGCGACCTGACACTTTGTGCCTGGTCGGTGTGTCAAGTACTTGAGTGTCATCTAACACGCAGACCTGATGGATAGAAACCGTTCCAATCGGTTGACGTGACATTGGGTTACTCTCATCTCCCTCAAGTCCTGGTGTGGACTTCAACTCGTCCGGATCAACAAGACATTGTCCACAGTGAGCTTTCAGCATGGACCTACGGCCTAGATCGTCCACTTCTCTGCCTTCTGTGACTCTTCCAGTCTCTATAGATTCTGTTACAAATACTGGATTGAGTCTATGTTTGCTTTCCATCTGGACCCTGTCCTACATTCCGCCCCTGCAAGAGTGGGTTTATCCCCACTCATGAACAATAGCGCATCCGCCTCAACCCCGACTGCTGTGTTTCCGGATTTGTCTAGGAGGATAGTTTCTTCTTTTGAGCGTTTCTCTTCGGGGCACTTCTATGTACAGTAAGAGGAGGGATACAATCATCAAGGTTTTGTGTTTGTTGTTTTTCGTGTTGAGAATTGTCTCCCCCGAAAAGTGTTGAACTACTAGGTAGGCAACAACAGTCATGGCTGCTTTACCCAACCTCCGATCATATGGTGGTGAGAAGTCACTGTCTGTATATATTCGGTTGTGCCCAAAGGTGACTTCCAAGATTTTTGCGATTGACTTGGTGACCAAGCATAATCTATCTTGTTTTTGGCCACGTGCGAACGCTCGAGCATCAAAGAAGAGTGGTGCGCGCTCTAACTCCTACAACTTTTCAGAAAGCGCATACGGGTCGAACCATTGTTGGACAACTAAGACAATTCCGTGAAATTCACAGTTGATTGCAAACCGAACCCCGAACGAGTTGGGGCAGCCTTTCGTATGTTTTTCAACAGAGTTCCCGCTGTTTTACCGTTGCCTGCATTGCCCACGGGATCGATGCGAGAACAGCGACCTATAGTGGCACTACAGCTGCCGCGTGTATGCCGACACAAATCAGGACGGGGGCCGTCGCCACGCCAACGATTGGCGAAAAGAAACCACGGAATGTAAAGACCAAAATTGGTCGCAGCCATCAGCACTCACATTGCACCGGTGACAAAGAGAAGGTGAACTCCGGCGGACCTCAGCGGGGGATGCGAACACGCAGGAAATTGGACACAACGATTTAGTGAATCCCGGCAGACAGAATCTCGTCGGACTCATTCCGGAGACGGGCGGCGGGAACCAAGTCAACGACGGGTAGTAAGGTTGCCCAAGTATTTGGAGGCAAGCTGACTCATGATAGGACATTAAGTTCCATGTTACGTACATTTGATTGCTTGAGAATCATACCTACTCGACTATGTATGTTCTTTCCTGGAAAGGAAACCCTAAAAGACCACCTCCTTAGTATAGACCGTAAGTGGAGACCCGATATCGCTGACGCTGAACAGGGAGGGTATGATGAAGGCTCATTATACAGTGTACATAGACTCATAGCAGCACGGTCAAGTGCTCAAGTGAATGTTGTCGGGTTGTCTTGGTTAAGAAGTTGAGGAGCCTTTTCCGTTATATCTTACTGGTGAGTCTTTGGGTAAATTTTCTTTCGAACATCTATGAGCGCTTCTCTGCGAGTTCTTGTTTCAAGGAATGGCCGCTAAAACCCGTGTGACAAGACACAGGCCACTGACAAAGGGTACCACAACTCACAAACGAGAGGCAGGCGCTTCTGACGGGATGCATGTGGGCAATGATATAACATGTTTCACGCAAGACTTACTTTTTGCCATAGTTATGTCTTTGCTAGGGACAAGCCGGTACAAGTGGGGTCTTAATAGGTGGTAACCCAGGCTGCGAAGTTACCGAGACGATCTAAGTGGGTTCCACGTTCCAATTATTGAACCCAGACACGAAAGTCATGGATCAAAGTTCCCTTAGTACTCCCCCAGGAGCAGGAAGTCAGGGTCAAACAGGTCAAGTAGTTACAGGACAAAGAAGTACATAATGGCCCCCACGGACAGGGGAGTACGTGCTCAAATGTTGAGTCGTGATCACCCAGTAAATTAAGCTGGTCAACCAATTTTATTCGTGAGTCCGCCCAGAGACTTGCTATCAGAGGGTCATCAGTGCACTTCGTGTAATTCACCCGCACAGGAGTAGTCAGATGGGGTCAAAGTCTTGCAAACACATGGTCACTCAGCAAGCAAGTCAATTTAGGTGGTACGTACGTTCCCATAAGTAGTGACTAGCAGGCAGGAAGTATGGATGCTCCACAGTTCGATGTAATGTCACCCCCGATAGTGAAGTTCGAGGGGACCCAGACAGGGGTCAAGTTGATCAAAAAGGTAAATTATTGATAGACCCGACAGGAATTAGGACCGGTCACACAGTTCATGAAGAGTGGTCACCTGACAGGAAGGTCAACGGTAACATTTCAAGAGAATGTCAACCAGAAAGGAGAGTCAGAGTCGTGTCTCCACTCACCATTAGTGTCACTTAACAGGAAGTCAGATGGTAACAGTCAGTTATTTACTCCCCAGGACCATTCTTGGTTGAACGATGGACAAGGTCTTTTTTAACCGTATAAATGATGAGACTATGAAAGGAATGCGGGGGTCAGTATCTTCCCACTTAAGGGCAGGGACGTCTATCAAATAGCGATCACTTAGACAGGACAGTCAGCGTTGGTTTTAAGATCAACAAGTGGCCACCCAAAACTGCAAGGTCAAAAGTGTGTACCAAACATGTCATGTTAAGGTGTTCTGTACAAAACTACGCTTAATATCTACAGCATATTTTACAGGGTAAAGGACGCTTCCAAGGGCCATCAGTATTAAGCAAATAATGACAAGACGAGTCGTGAAAAACCACAGTTTATGACGTCATGATTGGGCGCCACCGTGCGATATTGGGAAACCCAGTGTAATGGTCTAGGAGCGAAGTGATGTCAGATACCGTCCTGACTTGATGAGATTTTCACAATCTTTCTTGCTGTTTTCTGTTGACGATACACATGGACCTGGCACCACAGTATGTTTTACCCCCTGAGCGTGGCCCTTTTCTTAGTCGGCTTTGAATGTGAGTTTTGTTTGGGGTTTATCCCGCAGAAAGCATCTTAAACATAACATTTACTAAAGCCGGTGCGGAACGAGAGAAGATGTAGAACAGGGATATAGAACATACCCGTAGATACATGTAATCTGATTTGTCTGGTTCTATCCACAGGGACGTGAGTCTTGTACTTGTGTATGGGGGGGGGAGAGATTGGAGAAATTTGTACTGGATTCTTAGAAAGTCTTTCCTTTCCAATGTAAGAGGAGAAAGTCCTGTCATAATCTGCAGCAGAACCAAAACTAAACCTGCAATGATCCATAAGTAAACATAGGACCCTTAGGTCCACATCTCTTATCGACTAAAAGACACTAAAATGAGGAAAAACTACATTACCGCGGCCAGACACATGCAGCAAAACCAGGTAAGGGACAAGAAAGGATCTACATAGAATAAAATCCCACTATGCGAATAAATTCAGAAAAGTGAGGTCCAGAAACACTAAAGTAACCCAAAATCACGGGGCCAGTCATAATTGCACAATAATAATAATTCATTGAAACAGATGTAAAATAATGAAACATTAATTGATATAATAATAAAAAGATAATGAAACAAAAAATCTGCAGGAGATGCTACATGAAGAGAAATTTAAACATTAGAATGCGTAAAAAAAAAAATACTGTTAAAAAAACAAATGTAGATGGTGGCAGACGATAAGAACGCCATTAATTGAGCGTCTAGTAGGACGTAAACGCATAAACTACTATGTAATCAGATCACACATGGGCCTACAGTTTACTAAGGGCTGAATTGAAATAGCTCTTCGTAAGTTTCCCGACAAATTACCGGTTTGCACAGTGCACGATATCTGATTTTTTTTTCATCTTAGTGTGCAGTTTTTTCATGACACGGAAATCGGGGGGCGGGCGGTGGAAAAGCCGGACTTGCATCGGGAAAAAAGCTAGCGTATTTTAAAACAATACACAAAATGCCGCTGATTGCAGTACATGCACCAGGAAGAGGATGGAACTCCGGACCCCGAACGTCGGAGCACCTAGTGTATATCGGCGCGCACGACCTTATGTATCCCAGCAAACCCGAATCAACGCGATGCAGATCGTGGAAGTGGAAGGTAGAGTAACGAGGCCCCACTGTGTAAGTTTTTAATTGCAATGAGGAAATCGGAGTACATTGTACTAGAGATATAGTGGCTGGAAAAAACAATCCAGGCATCGCCAGTTAATCCATAGTGTACAGTGACTAGTTAAGATGTCCATGTCAAGTGAACTCCAGCACTGCAAGTTGCATCTCAATGGAAAGGGAAAAAAGAAATTCCGCAGTCCAGCTGCAGCAAAAAGATGCCCAGTTTGACAAAAGCAGTAGCACACTTGTCCGAGTATATGTCAGGTAGGTGATGGCTAACCTATTACTCTAATGCAAATGCCCCCAGACCAGACACAACCCCTGCCATGTATCTTTGAATGTGGACAACCCCTTTAATACAATCTTTAAACCTTGTCCGTCTTTCTTGTAAAGGGGGAGGGTGCTGCATTACTTGGGGTCATATTGTGTGGAAGTCACAGAAAGATGGGATTATGGAGCGGCACCGGGGCCGAGAACTGCCGGATGGTGGAGCGCCATCTCAGCACGTCTAACAAGACGCGGGTTGGGAAGTCAGTTATGGCAGTGGGCGCTTATTGAGCCCCATGTTATATAAGAACTTTGAAGGGTAAGTTATGACAAATCTGTGTGTTGTTGATGCGTGTATAGTCAAATCTCATACAATCAACGTTAGACATGCTACAGGGCGCCCCTTGTGGCCAGATCGTGCTATTATTCAATGGTTAAATCTTGTATTTTTAACATTTGGGCAAGTTGCCAACCTTTTTTAGCTTCTCATTTCTCCGGGCATTGTACATAAAGGCGGATAGCTGCTGCTACGGTTTTAGCCACGCAGCCACAAAAATTAGCTTATTAAGGGACTTTTCAGTTGTATTCTCCCAAAACTTAATAAGCACACATTAAAGGCGGCGAGTTTTATAGTACACAGGAAAATAGTAACAACATCCCCATTCACTGTTTAACAAAACTAATACAATAATAATAATTCACACTGTTCTTCGATCCGTCTGGTGTTTAGAATTTGGTTTGTCCTTGGAATGACCGTAATTCTGCCAATATACGAGATTCCTTTAGCTCATCAGCATGCTTCGACACGTTCTTAGGCGTGGAGAAGTAGATATCGGAGCTCTACAAACAATAGATAAGGCTCGACAGAGGGGAGGCGGACCACTGAAGGGCTGGGTGAATAGAGGTGACATGATAGGTGGGGAGCAGGCTGGTCTGCGCATTGTATCTTGTATCCTTTATCTCTCTTTTTCTAGGGACTGTCAGGATACTAGTAGACTGTTCAGAAGCTAATAACCATTATATCCGAGAAACCTGTCTATGATAATCTAAGCACCATTGATCAGCAGCACCAGCATGCTATAGAACTGAGAATCATGCACACTGATAAAGTGTTGCAAGGCTAGGCGACACCCACAGTCGGAACTACAAGACCAGCTAGGGAGTGATAGGAGCAAAAACACCGAGCAATGAAACCTGAGTAAATAGCAAAGTAAGAGGTTCAAATGACTTTATTGTGTAACATGGATAGCGATTAAACTTTGAAACTTTACCATAGGAAAATCTCTTTAAGAATTGAAGGATGAGGAAAGGATTTAACACCCATGAGTTATGAACCTGAGCATTCACAAGTAATGCCCTTTGAGTCTCTAAATGGACAGCTTCACAAGTAACCCCCCCCACTGGTTGACTGCAGCTTCAAAGTACCCCCATGTGCTCTGAGAAACCGCAGCTTCACAAGTAACCCCCATGAGTCGAACCTTCAGCTTTACAGTATCAACCATGGGTGCTCTTTTTGAACTTGGTCAGCTTCACAGGAGTAACGGCCGCCAGCCGTGCTTGAAATTGCAGGGGTTTCACAAGTAACCTCCTCACTGTCCTCTGAACTTGCAGCTTCACAAGTAACCCCACTGGTGCACTCTATACGATGCGAGCTTAACAAGAACCCCCAAGCTGTGCTGACCTGCAGCTTCACAAGTAACCGACCCAGATGTGCTGTTGCTGGAACCTGGCAGGTTCACACAAGGCTACCCCCACTGGAGGGGGGTCTGAACGACTTGAGCGCTTTACCAGTATCACCCACGGGCTTGAACTTGCAGCTCACAAGTAACCCCCACTGTGTATGAAAAAAACCTTGCAGTTTCAAGAACCCCCACTGAGGTCTGAACCTTTCAGCTTTACCGATGGTATCAGGGGCCCAGGCGGTGCCTGAAATGGCGGCTAACAAGAGAGCCCCGCCACTGTGCTCTGAACCTGGAACGGCTCACAAGTCTAAAGTTAACCCCACGGGGGTGTACTCTGAACCTTGCAGATTCCAAGTAACCCCCGGTGCCTGGAACCGCAGCTTACAAGTGACGCCCACGGTACTTGAACCCTGCAGCCTCCACACAGTAAACCCGCGTGCTCGAACTTGCCGTCTCAATGTGTATTACCACTGAGGCCTTCTACACCTCAGCTTCAGCAGGGTAATACGCCTTCACACGGAAACCCTGGTTCTTCGGATCAGCAAAATTAGAGTCCGAAGTTTCGACAACAATAACGAATAATAATAATGTAAGAAATTAAGATTAAGAAAGCAGCGTTGGGGCGGCTGGATGGAACGATTTAAAAGGCAGAGGCTAGTTGTAGAAATGATGTGAGCCTGTCGTATTTCAGTGGCTTGTTAGTGAGGTTCTGGATGTGATGACGATGGAAATGTCTGACGGACGTGGGTCCTCGCGTCCTGAGGCTCCGAAGATAGGGGGGCTGGAGCTTCAAATGCAGCCAGGATACAGCAGATGACAAGTAGGTGAATTTTACCTAGGCGACGGGTGCAGGCCTGGAGTAATGCATGGCGGGAGGATACAGCCGCTGCGAGCTCCAGAGTGTCTAAGATTGCGCGCACTGTGAGTAACTGGGTCATCAGCTAAGTGAACAGCTTAGGGAGGCCGGCGGTCGTCGCACCTTGGTCCACGGGCACCTGTGGAGTTAGATGATGATGGGTGGCCATGGGGAGAGTCACGGAATTGCGTGGGTCGAGCGTCTTCAGTGAACATTTCGCTTACGGCTGGGCTGTCGAAGTCATGGGGGTCCGGCTGGCTGGGTGTCGTGGGGTAGACTTATAATACGAACGATATAGCGAGTACTGTGGCAGGAGTATATAACAGTAATCGGGGTAAGGAGGGAGGGAAGGAGACCTTCACAGTGTGGAAGGAGGGGACGAAACTCTGAGACAGGCTTCCAGTATCTGCTGCTAGGTGGGGCCGGGATGGGATGATGGGAGAAATTTGAATTAGTCAAGAAAACGGTCACTCAACCGTAACATCAACAATGTCTCTATCAGTGTGTTGCCCTCCATACACCAAGTGCCTTCTAACACTACCAGCCTAGTATCACTCCTATCACTCTCTTTATGGCACTGCTACTGGGACAAGGTCAACAAGCCTCCCTGTCCGAACCAGTCTTAATGGCCCCAACAACAGCACACTCCCACAATACAAGCTGCTCACTAGACCCCCCTTGACATCCATTACAGGGCCTATTTTTCACCTGACACACTTTAAGAGAATCCACTACCTCCTGCAACTTGTAATCACGTGGCAGAATGTTAGAGGAAGCAACTTTGATTCAAGATACTCCCACTTCAATCGTTATATGGAAGAGGCAGTAGGTGCACCATAAGGTGTGTCTCAGCACCCTGGGAGGGGACTGTCCTTCGCCTATACACCACTTCTTTATCCATTGTCTATTAAGCTAACACGAGACGTATTCTTGCTTATACTGATGGAGAGTGACGCTGTCGCCACAAACAGGAAACACCGTGCTTACGATTGTTGAGGACACATTCGAGGGTCGCACCAACGCCTTGCCTACCGATTTATGATGGGAAACGGTGTTCTCTGAATTTGTTGTTTACAGTACTGGATGAGTTAAAAAGTGTGTTTGTAGAAATCAGAGTGTTTGATCTCTCTCCATTCATGTGTGCCATAATGCTTGGGGGAGTGGAAAGGGATCTTTTAAAGCGGACCCTCATGCCTAACCGCTTAAAGAGCACTTGTTCATCCCCACACACATGGGGAAATAGCATATCATAGTAGGGGCTACTGCTTCATAGAGTTCAGGCGGCGCCCTCTTCGATTTTTCTTTACCCCCAGAGTTGTGGAGGATACCAGTCTCAGTATCTGAACATTATAATCCTCTCTCTGTCAGAGAGGAGGAGGGTGCGAGCAGATGAGGGGGTGTGTTGCTGAATGATAATATCTTGACAATGAGGCACTAAGAAGTATAGCACTAAGAACCTAATGCACACTCCATGGCTTTCCTGACAGTAAGAGGACTTAAAGTGGTCAGAGATACGGGACTGATATCTCAGCAATCATGTTGGCTAGAGAGGGAAAATTAAAGGTGATTCGGCAGTGAAAATTCTCTTTAAGTCTTGAACCACAAACATGTCAATCAATCATAACTAATCTTTTTAGGTTTAAACAGCAAGACCCACAATAATATCCTGGGCTTGCTAAGGGATTACCTGGCAACATAACCACCGAAGCACACCCGGAGCGATTGCTTGCACATTGAACTGCTGCGTCCTAATACGAACCTTGTCTGAAGGAGCTGTCTGGATTATGTTCTCCAGCTGATTCCAGAGTATGTGTCCCCTTATTTCAAATGTAATATCACTTGTCAGGAATCATATATCTTCCTTCTCAGTCGGAGCATACCGGTGGGCCATCACTAGTTTGGGAATTTAATCTTCCCTAACGGCATTTCCGCGTATCATGGTTGTGAAACGCGCAGTGGCGAAGACAAAAGAGGATGACAAGAAAGGATGATTTCATTTTTTGCAGCGAATTAAATCCAACATTATGTGTCAAGTTATCTAATTTGTTGTCAGTGTGTGAAGCTAATACCATTACACTATTCAGCCTTATCCAACGGGAACTACAATGTTAGTGAGATCGAAGCACCCACCGAGCCACACGAATTAAACGTAGACTCCTTGTTATCCTAACTGAACAGCCCTTGCCATACGGAAAGCTTTACCTTGAGAATATATTGTGCAGGACAGAAGTTCTCAGAGTTCAAGGAGGGGGGGGGGGGCCCGGGGATGGTCGGCCTGATAGACGGGAGAAGGGTCTCACCCCCTGTATCCCAGCCGTCACATTGTAGACATACACACAACAGAGACTATCACCACAATCCTATAGTACATATATTGACGGGGTACTGACGTGCTTTTATCCGTATTGTTGTTACAAACATTTTAGTTCCTATTACGCCTAGTGAGGGGCGAAGAAGCCCATCCCCTGCACTGTACGGACCCACCGGGGGCACAGGAGGGTCAATTGGAGGCTTCGGCAGGGCGATAGTCATACCCAGTCTGTATCTGAACATGTAGATCTACCAGAACGACAAGGGGAATTGGGTTACCCTAAGTTCATATAGATAGATTTTCTACTGAACAGGTTGTTCCCCAGCGATTGGTGGGGTCGGATATCACTTCACTGTGAGATTCTTTTCACGGCATTTAGAGATACGGATAACTTTGGCTCCGAAATCAGCAAGTATCATCCCACAGAATGGGGCCGGGGCCAGACCGGCCAGCTCCAGAACCCGGACTCCAGCCAGGGCCATTCCTGCCAACATAAAGTATAAAGCAATTACTAATAACCGACCATGCGATGAATGTCACCCCCGCCGTGTCCCATGCAATGCTATCAGGGAGGACACATAATTAACAGTGGATAGATTACGGCGCTACATCATTGCTACAATAAAACCGCCGCTACACGTTAATTGCACAGAAATAATTTGCATCAATGTAACCGCGAAAAGCAGAATGAATAACAGAACTCATCACCCGGAGCAATGAATTCCTGGAAAGATCATTAAATCCTCTATTCAATAATCACTTCTCCTTACTGAGCTTCTCACAGCATAACCAATGAAGGCAGAGAGCGGATTAAAGGGCCACGTTAGAAAACTTCTACTGTTTTCCCGTAGCTCCCATGCAGACAGTTGTGTCTCTATGGTGACAGACTACAAACAAAACCTTGTGTAGTCTGATTCTGCTGCTGTTTCTACCTCTTTGTAACCTACAGAATGTGAATGACGGCATAAGATATGTAATCCATAAACAGGAAGAAACTTTGATGATATTTTTGCATAATTTTAGGGGATATTATTTTGATTTCCATCACTTCCTCCAACCAAGACCTAATCTATACGTGAAATCATCACCCGCTTTAAAACCTTTTATAATTTGCATTCCCTTGTGTCAGCTAATACCTCGATGTTACATATTTGTTTTACACCTAATACCCGGATCCATGATTACAGTGCAGATGTAAAGACAATCTTAGGGTGAGGGCACACGTTTTTGAACACATTTTTGGCCCGTTTTTTAACAGTCCGTTTTTGACAGGTTTGACCAATTATCTTAATTCAAACTGGTCAAAAATGCATGCTTTTTCAAAAAACGCATTTGTTTTGTAAAGCATGTGTTTTTTCTGACGGACTACTTAAAAACGGGCCAAAAACGCGTTCAAAGCGCCACGTGTGCCATCACCCTTAGGGTTAGGACCTATAACAAGCTATTATAATATAAGACAGTCAACTATGGTATCAATAGCTCCTACACAGTCAACCAACTGAGCCAACGTTTATTGCCTGCAGTCGGCCAGGTCTGCCAGAGAGTGCACTTATTGTCTCCTCTGTAAGGACTTTATGTTCTTATTGGGTATTTGGGAAGGGTGCCATCTAAGAGGGGACAATTTGGAACACAAAACACCCCAAAACCCCAGAGGTTTAGTGTCCCATATTGTCCACATTAAAAACAAAACCATATACCCAAGTGGGTCTGCATCTTCCGACTCCTGTGGTTCTTAGGAGCCAGAGTAGTTCACCTTGGCTTCAATGAGTATACGCCGGGGGATGAGTGGTTTAGGATGATTTTGGACACTAAACCACTGGTCCATAGAGACCTGCGAGTGGTATTGTGTCCCATATAGCAGTGACAGGTTCACTTAAATCATTCTATGTAACACAGTGGGTAAGGTACTACTGTGCCTCTAAAAGCTCAAACTTTGAGCAAAACTTAATGAAGTTGTCTAAATGATACCCTAATTTTCACCCTTTAAAAACTCTTTAGGATTTTTCTGCAGGGCAGCGTCTTTACCTCGTTGAGTAGTCTCTGGAGAGACTCTGGCGAGCTGCACCAAATGCTCAGGTAGTTACGTGGTCAGTGGATAATCTAAGGTCAGGACTGGCAGAGTTATGCCCGTATTACAAGTAAACTAGCATTAGGACCCGGTAGTTCCCTTTCTTCTCTTGTATCTGGGGCAGGCTGGAGCAATAAAAGAAAAACTTTGCTCACGTTTTCAGAATGTTCAAGGACTCATCATCAATGATTAATATCTTTCAGACAACAAAAAATCTAACAATGTTACAGACTTAAAGGGGTTTCATAAAATCTGACATCCATATGATGGCAACAATGTTAATTCAGTACAACAAAGGGGTCCACTGTACTGGTCCAGTATGGTCTCCAACTATTGCCCTGTACTGAAAGGGTAATTAGTCCCGAGGGGTAAAAGTGACCAGAGCATCATAGATGACTTCAGTGAAGTTGGTGTGTTATATCCCAGCTTCACTTGCTGGACCTACAGCAATGTGTGCAGTGAACTTAAAGGGGTATTCCCATCTGGGCATTCACATTTAATTTAATGCATTTTCCATATGTTAACAAATCTTCAATTGGATGTCATTAAAAAAATGTTCCTGTGTGAAGATAATTTCTCATAAATGTAGCCATGTTGTCCCTTAGGGTGGTGGCACACATGGTGTTTTGCTTTAATTTTTCAATTTCATCCACCAGGCGAAGCTGGAGTTCTGTGCATGCCGTGTGCCACTCATAGAAGGCTATGAGCAGTGAGCTAGTCAAAGTGTGTTCAATGTTTGTGTGCATAAGGTCTTATAGTAACACTCCAGGCAAAGCTTATTAATTGAATACTGCAGGGTGCTTTATATTGCTAGAACCTGGAGTCTTGCTCCTGGAGTTCCTTTGAGAATGTGGTCACATGAACCGTTAGCACTACGTTTACAAATGCAGCGCAAGCGCACAGAAGGTGGGCCTAGGCCCGATTGCATGTGCGTTTCTATGGAAATTGATATGATTGGTAACCAGAACCCTGTGTTTTGCAGACTGCATGCATAAAAACATACCCGAAATCCCCCAGAACTTGTCCCAGACTGCATGCATAAAAACATACCCGAAATCCCCCAGAACTTGTCCCCTTAAATAAGGCACATACACACAGAATTAAACTTAACCAAAATGTGGAGTGACATCAGGGAGTCGGCCACAGCTTTTATTTAAATTGTTACAGAATTATAACATATACTCGTAGAGTATCTTTTATTTAAATTGTTACAGAATTATAACATATACTCGTAGAGTATAAACTTTTAACTTTAAAACATATAACCTCAACGGTTAACTACCAGAATTAAAGGGGCACCTGAAATGCCAGCCTCCTTGGAGGGCATGTAGGTCCTCACCCCAAACCACCAGACCGCCACTCCTTGGAGGGCATGTAGGTCCTCACCCCAAACCACCAGACCGCCAGCTGTGACGTTACAATCACTTACATCAACCAATATAGGGAGGGAGGGAGGGAAAATCCTTCCAGGAAAAGAGGGTGAGCGAAAAAACAGACCCCTTTTAAAACCTAAGTCCCAGCCCACCTGGTGTGGCTATCGTTAACCCTACCCCCAGTCACGTAGCCCACGGCCCCAACCCCTTAACCCTTTACTTCAGGGGACAAAAACACTGAACTCCAGGTGACCCTAGCCTGCCTGCAGTCACTAGCCCAACGGCTATATGCCTACGGGCTTCCCAGACTGCATGCATAAAAACATACCCGAAATCCCCCAGAACTTGTCCGGACAAATCAGAGACCCCTATACAGACACATCACATACAGATCAGTCCATATACACAAAATGTATATTAATCCAAACATGTATCATATACACACATGTCTGTTAGTGACACATCACCTCTGAGTACAATATACACATGTATGTATATATATACACACTGATTTATACTTTATACCCTGCAGTGATCCATATACTTCCATATACTATGTATCTGTACTTTAACATTTGTTCATTATGCACCTCTCTCTGCTAGTATGCCCATACACAGCTGAAGCCCAGTACAAGTAGATGGCAGAGTAGAAGTAATGGTACTGCAGAGATCTTCTATTATTGTCTTATACATTGTTATCTGCCGTGTATACAACGATCGTCTATATACTTATATGCTATCAGTACTTGCAGTGATACTAAGCTTTCTAATCTATCGTAAATGCGGCTGTTGTGGCAGAGCTCTTCTATATAGAGATATGATCAGTACTTGCAGTGATATAAAGATCTTTCTATATATCTATAACTAATCGTACCTGCAGGGTATGAGGCTTTCTACTCCAACCATAGTTACTGAAGTGTATACAAGCTCTTCTACTGTATATACTACTCTATACTATCAGTACCTGCAGTGTACAACACAGTCTGTATATATTACTATATTTTACATAAGTTACCTGCAGTGAATACACGCTCTTCTACTGTATATATATCTATAATACTATCAGTACTGCAGTGGTAAAACACGCTTCTTATATATACTCTTATACTATCGTACCTGCAGTGTATGCACAGCCTGTTATTACTTTTACTATCGTTTACGCAGTGGATACAACTTTCTTATACCTATATCTATCAGTACTCTGCATGCGCTTTTATTATCTTATAGATCAACCGCAGTGATATTTATGTAATCAGCTTTCTCGGAGATAAGCTATTCTATCAGTACCGCCGTGTCATGACAAGCTTATTCCTTACATATACATCATGATATCGACCCTGGACGGTAAGGCAAACAGAATCATAGAGGTAGGATAAACGAATGACAGCATAACTCGTCGTAGCAGTGTACCAAATATACAAAGGAATGCAGGGTTAGTGTAAAAGTGAAGTCTGATAGCAGAGATACCGAGAGCCGAGGCTCGAGGGTACAACGAAGATCTTCAGCATGAATATTTGATCAATAATAATATACGTACCTGCAGTGGCATGCACGAGTCAAAGTACTGTTATCGACGTACTACGTGTATACATCACCTCTATATACAATATATCAGTACTGACTACGTGAAGGAGGCTTGCTAAACTCTATAACGCAGTACCTGCGGCACAGAGCAGCTCTTACTAGTATACTCTATATACTATCAGTACCTGCGTGTATACACAGCTCTTCTATATATCTATTCTATCGTACCTGCAGTGTATTACAGCTCTTCTATATACTCTATATACTCAGTACTGCAGTGTATACACAACTCGTTATATATAACTTCAGATACGCAGGTGTATACACAAGCTCTTTTATACTCTATTACTACAGTACCTGCAGGTGATATACAGCTCTTCTATAATGTAATACTATCAGTACCTGCAGTGTATGCAGACTCTTCTTTATACTTATATATCGTACGCAGGATACACAGCTCTTCTATATTACACGTACCGCAGTGTATACACAGCTCTTCTATATCCTCTATATATCCAGTACTCTGCAGTGTATATACCGCTCTTCTAATACTCATATACTATAGTACCTGCAAGCTGTATATACAGCTCTTCTATATAACTCTATATACTTCCGTACCTGCAGTGTGTAATACAGCTCTTCTATATACTCTATATACTCAGTTTGCAGTGTATATACAAGCTTTCTATAATACTATTACTATCAGTACCTGCGTGTATATACAAGCTCCTTCTATATACTTATCATTACTCAGACCTTGTGTATATACAGCTCTTCTATATACTCTATATTACTATCAGTACCTGGTGTAATTACAGCTCTTCTATATACTCTATAATATACTGATATAGCTATACTATCGGCAGTGCATGCAGAGCTTCTTCTATATCCTCTCTATTTCTATCAGTACCTGCAGTGCATGCAGAGCCTCATATCATACTGAGTTATACAGCTTTTATGAAATACTATCAGTACCTGCAGTGCATGCAGAGCTCTTCTATATTACTATACAGTACCTGCAGTGTATACACAGCTCTTCTATATACTGTATAACTTCGTACCTGCCAGTCTTACATATCTTCTATATTCTCTATATACTATCAGTACCTGCAGTGCATAAAGCTCCTCTATTTACTATCAGTCACCTGCGGGCATACAGAGATCTTCTTATCTATCAGTACCTGCAGTGCATGCAGAGCTCTTCTATATACTATCAGTACCTGCAGTGCATGCAGAGCTCTTCCTCCTTGTGACACTTCCTGCTGCAGTCTCCCCTCCCCCAGGAAGCAGTCACCCAGCACCCAGCACCCTGTACTCTGCTCCCGGCTGTATCTCTGATAACTGGGGACAGATGACATAGTGACAAGCTGGCGGCTAGGAGAGACATTAGTGACTTCCTTCTACATGTTCACACTGACTTGGCTGATTTGCTGCACACTATTAGTGTGTTACATTAGATGATAATAAGACTTTGTATCAAAGACAGATAGTGGCCATCCCGTGCGTCTGTACAGAACTGTGGAATAGCAGATTCACACTGCATGTCAGTTGATACAGTTTTGGTTTTGCTTCTGTTTTTTGTCTGCACTCTTTAACATATGTGTTGACATCACGTTAACATATGCATTTTGTAAACGCAATGTTGACAGCAATGTAATTAGGCAAATATCCTCTTTTCTGCTGTTGTGATGCGTTTGGAAATACATGCGTTAATGTCACGTGTGGCATCACCCTGAGGGCGCGTTCACACGTTGCGTTTTGACCTGCCTTTTCATTGTGTTTGAAATGCATTACAACAGCTGAGGAGAGGTGATTTGCCCAATTACATAACTGTTAACATTTCCGTTTACAAAACTTTGTAAACGCGATGATAACGCATGCATTAACAACGTGTTAACACATGCGTTTTGTTAACACTGTGTTAACAAACGTAAATGTAAGGCAAATGTAGGCAAATCACCTCTCCTCAGCTGTTGTAATGCGTTTCAAAACACCGGTGGCTCATTCCCGATCGCAGGCATTTCCATAGAAACGCTGATGTGACCGGGCTGCAGCCCACCACGGTGGGTGCGGCTTTGTCTGCGTTTGCATCACCCTTAGGCCGGCGCCACACAGGGCGCTTTGTTGTGTGCCAAACGCAGACAAAGTCGCGCCCACCGGGGCGGGCCTCGGCTCGATCGCATCGGCGTTTCTATGGAACGCCTGGATCGGGACGAGCCGCCGGGTTGTGGTTAATTTAACGCGAAACACCGGCGGCTCCCTCCGACGCAGGCGTTTCCATGAAACGCCGATGCGATCGGGCCGGGCCCCGCCCCAGTGGGCGCGACTTGTCTGCGTTGCGTTTGCAAGCGCAGACAAAGCGCCCTGTGTGGCGCCGGCCTTAGCCTGCGGTCACACGTGGACCCGTTTTTGGCCCCTTTTTTAAGCAGTCTGTTAAAAAACACGTGCGTTTTTTGAAAAGTCATCCGTTTTTGACCAGTTTTCCCAATTATCTCAATTAAACCGATCAAAAACTGATGCGTTTTCAAAAAAACGGATGTGTTTCTTGTTTCTGCTTAAAAGCGGGCCAAAAACGGGTGGTGCCACTCATGGCGTTTTGAGGGTGATGCCACACATGGTGTTTTTAGTCAGTTTTTAAGCGTGCATTTTAAGTCCATTTGAAAACGCATCCGTTTTTGACAGTTTTTGTCCATTTTCCCCAATTATCTTAATAGATAAACCAGTTGTAAGCAGCCAAACACATGGTAAACGGCCAAAAACTGTTTAAAACGCATACATTTTTTAACGGACTGAAAACGCAGGCTTAAAAACGGTCCAAAAACGCCATGTGTGGCATCACCCTTAGGGTGAAGACACACGTGGCGTTTTTAGGCTGTTTTGGGGCCGTTTTTAGTTAGTGCATTTTCACATCGTTTTCAGTCCGTTTAAAAACGCATGCTTTTTTGAAAACACATCCGTTTTTGACCGTTTTTCCCAATTATCTTAATAGATAAACAGGTTGTAAGCAGCCAAACGCATGGTAAACGGTCAAAAACGCATGCTTAAAAACGGTCCAAAAACGCCTATAGGTGATGCCACACGTCCCATTTTCAGTCCCGTTTTAACCCCTACCCGATGCAGGACATAATAGTACTGCACGGGCCAAGGTAGCTTTCTAACCTGTGCAGTACTATTACGTCCGGCTTCTGGCACCGCCTCCGCTTGGGAGTAGCTTCTCCTATTCCTCCTATCACGGGGTTTACCCCTTACACGCCGCAGTGAAGCATAACGCAGCATGTTAGGGGCTTCCAATGTCCATCCGACCCCCCTCTCCTCCCGTATGTCACTTAACGGGGGCTTTGAACCTCAGATGCAGCTTCAGGGTCCAACTAGTGCCCTGGGGCTGCACAATGTCTCTGCACACTGTGCCATACCTCCAGACAAAACCCGACTGTAGCTTACAGAGCATGTGCAGAAAATCAAATAATTTTGGCAAATATCAATTTTTTTCACAAATTAATGCAAAACATATCGCTCAAATTTTTTGAAATAACCTTATAGTGACACATAAAATGGTCCGTGTCAGGAAGGTGCAAAATGGCTCAAGTCATTAAGGGGTTAAAATTTAAATAGTCAGTTTTTGCAGTAGCTGGATTATAACCACAGTGAGTGGAAGGGTTGGTGCTTTCCCATTGCTTCTTTTAACGCAGACAGAGCACCCAGTGCGCCTTTTAAGGGGTTGTCTGGTCTTAGAAAAATCTAGGACTAGTGGGGCAGGGAAGGCCGGACCTGAACAAACTAGGGGGAGGCCAGCAATTATCCGTTACAGGGTTAAACGCAGTGAAAAAACGTTATTATATTTTGATAGATCGGGCATATTCGGACGCGGCGATACCTAATGTGTTTATGATTTTTACTGTTTATTTATATATATATATACTGTATATATCAGTTCTAGGGAAAGGGGGGTGATTTGAGTTTTTAGGTTTTTTTATTATAATTTATTTTTTTTACTTTTTTTTATTTTTACTATTTTTACTCCCTAGGGTACTTTAACCCTAGGTTGTCTGTACGATCCTACCATATACTGCCATACTACTGTAACACATTGTAATGCATGGGTTAACCCAAAGTAGCCTCGGGTCTTCCGAGGACCCGAGGCTACCATGGCGATGGATCGCCGCTCCCCGATGACGTCACGGGGAGCGACGATCCTCAGAAGGTGGCGGCGGTCCCTCAAGCCTTTATTATTATGGTGGGTTTTTTTTCTGAGTATACATTTGTCACAGAGAGGAGGAAGGTCCTTGGAATTAGGGAAGAGGAAAAGAAAATCTAGGAGTGTTTTTTTCCCTTTAAATTTAATGGCAGTTTATGGACTTCTGCTGGGTGGGGTCCTGTGTTAGGGTGGTGACACACATGGCGGTTTTAAGCCGTTTTTGGGCCATTTTTAGTTAGTGCGTAGATTTCCTTTAAAAAGTAGTATTTGCGTGGTATCTGCGCATGTGCCGCACACGCTAGGGGTTGCTAGGCAGTGAGGCACTGGGTTGCACGCAAACTCCTCACCGAATAGCAACCCCTAGCTTAGTGGGGCGCATGCACAGATCAAAGCAGAGAGTAGATGGCCGTCTCCGCTTGTTCTGGGTATGTCTGCTACAACAAGCTGACCGCGCAGGCGCAAGAAATGCCACGGTCGGTGAAACGTAGTTAGAAGGGGCGGAGGGAAATGGGAGTGTCTTTTGTTTTTTAAAACTGGCTGATGATGGAGCGGTTTCCCGGGGGTGGATGAGGATCAGGGCCCCTGGGACACTGACATGAGGCGAGAGTGGTAATCTTTGATATCAGTTTACTCTGCCAGTTAAAATATGGAGGACATAACTGCATCATTATTTAATGATAGGGAGGGGAGCTCACGAGGGCCGGTCAGAAATAGTTAGAGGGACTTGAAGTAAAACCCCAGCTAGCGATAGGACAATAGCGGCCCACATCTTACTCGCCACCAAAATGGTACTTACAAGACATTGGAAGGAACCAGTATGCCCAGAACTAGGAGAGGTGACCGCTCAAGTGAATAGGATTTGTGGATATGAAAAGGCTATAGCTACCCAAACAAACAAAATAAAAATATTCCAACTCCAATGGGACAAGTGGACACAAAGTCCATATTATCAAGAATAAGGTACAGCATGGAAATGTCTTTGTTTTCTTTTCTTTTTAGGCCTTACTGCTTGTTTAAGCGTATGGAACTGTTAACTGTCTAATTAAGTTATGGTTTAGGTTAATAACAAAGTAATTCTTTGGCCCTTGGGCTAAAGAAGGACATGTTACTCTAGCTCTTACAGTCTCACTGGCCCCCTTGTCCATGACTTGAAGGGGTCCCCCTCTGGGACTGGAACAAATGAGCAACACCAATCAGCAAGAAAACTGTGAACTGTACATCCCAACTGAACGCCGTTTGCTGCTCATTTGTAAATAACGAAATGTGGCCCTTTGGGTCGTGTATTTTGTATGTTAATACCTTTGTTATGGTATGAAAATTCAATAAAAATTGTTTAAAAAAAAAAAAAGAAATAGTTACAGGGCCGGATGTACAGTGCCCAGGATCCAGATTTATTCCTTAGTCTTATCCTTCTAAGGCTGGATTCACACGACCGTTGCCCGCTGTACCGTAGCACGGCGGGCACACAGCAGCACCCGGGGAGAGGAGGAGGGGGGATGAGCGCTGCTCACGCCTGCCCCTCTCCATAGGGATACATGGCGCACGGCGCCATATGCCGTGAAAAAATAGGACATGTCCTATTTTTTCACGGGTTACGGAGCGGTACAGTGCCGCACGTGTGCTGCACTGTACTGCTCCCATAGGGCGCCACGCGCCCATTGCCGTCTATGGGGGACGTATATCGGCCATATATGCGTCGGCTGTATATACGTCCCCCTTGCGGCAGTGTGAATGCAGCCTTATTCTGAGTAAGCTTATATGATTCGCCATTTTTTATTAAGATGTGGCATACCGGAAAGTGAGCCCACACTAAGGGCTCTTTCACGTTGGCGTTGTTTTTCACATCCGGGGTTCAGTGAGTTCCACGGATGCCTCACAAAGCCTTTGATTTCTATGGGTGTTTTCACACTGGCTTGTATTTTCACTGATCCGTGCAAAAAATTCTGAAGCAAGTCCTATTTTTTTCACGGATGCAGATCACGGAGGGCAATAGAAGTCTATGGGGTCGCAAAAAAAATGGATAATTTTGTGCTACTTTGTACTACTTACCACTTTTGGGGAATCGGTTTGACCTGTATAATGTCCTATAGAAATCAATGGTGCGCAGGACGAGCCGTTCATGGAGATCCCGGTGTCTATAGGGCGATACAATCTATAGGGTGATTCCCATCCCTCTCATGGAATCACTGCTCATAGCCACCCCATTAGCCATATTTCATAGAACGTAGCTGTCCGCAGGCTTATAAGGCCCGCCCTCTTTGCAATTGCAGACTTATATCTGTATCCATAATACTATGGTTATCTCTACATTACTGCATTGGTAAAATGTTTCTGCCCCTATCACAGACAATCTAATGGAGACAATCAAGATACAATTCCTTACATCATATAATATTTATGTGAGGCATGGATCCCCTTTATGACATTGCCCTTATGTGTGTCCTTTCCTGTCTAGTTGTTAAATGTTCTCCCCTTGACTTCACTTTGATCATTTCTGCTTCCTGGAAAGCCAGTGACAGCTATAATTCCTGCAGGGGACACAATAACGTTCTCCGAGGATTCGCTCGCAGCATATATTGTGCTATGAGTAAGTGGCTGAAGGTATCTCATATACATCAGGGATCAGTCATGTAATGTGGTGTCTGAAGGTAACGCTTTCCTCTAACACCCCTCTAACCTTTCTTGTGGCCCCTACTTATAACTGCCCCCCTTACTCTACCCCTCATCATGGCCCATCATGTGGCCCCCTATTTTGACAATTTACCAACTCCTCTCCATTTCGCTGTAAAATGTTGTTACTTCCCTTCAATCCAAGGGAGAGTCTTTTGGGGCTAAACACAGTGGACTCCCTGGACCACCGCTGGAGATCATGATACTCCCTGGACTACATTAAACTGATGTCCTGCCTGTTCACCATCGAACGCTCTAAGCTGGCGTTTGTTTTCTCTTTGCTCTCTGGAGAAGCCATGACCTGGGCTACCCCTTTGTGGGATAGTGGTGATCCGGACATGGCCGGGTATAAACATATACCACGTTTCTGGAAAAAATCCAGACCAGGTTTGAACAACCTCAAGTCTGGCTTCCATGCCTGCCCAGGATGTCCCCAGTGTCGTCCCATGTGGTTTGTCCTGTCTTCTCTGTTCCTGCTCTCCTCCTTAGTTGTCGCATCACCAAGAAGAATCGGAGGAAGTGGAGAAAGAAGAGGAGGAGGCTGAAGAAGAAGAGAAGAGGGGCTCTAAAGAGGGGGGGGTGGATACCATCCCAAGGTCCTGCCTTCCCGAGGTCCTGCCTTTCCGTGGTCCTACCTTCCCGTTGTCCACTTAGACTCCGCTCGCGGGTTGCGGCTATTGTCATCATTCCCCGCGGTGGTCCAGGGAGTCCACTGTGTTTAGCCCCAAGAGACTCTCCCACACCCCCGTGCGTGACACCATCGTTAGTGTTAATTGCCATCCATAGGAGCTACTTCAGGTTCTCAGCTGTCATAGAAGCCAATCAGCAACCACTGATGATGTAGTTGGCAATGCGGTATGTCCGCACCCATGTGAAACTACTGTTAATGTGAAATGATCGGCACTGACGCAGAAGTTAGCCGCAAGTGTCTGCTGTATAATACAGTAGATATCTGCTCTATATGGAGAGCAGTAGTGGATTATAATTTAGGCAGTTAGGGTGGTAGGCCCTTCTTATACTAAGAAGGTCCTTCACTCATGAAACCCTCATACATCTGTTAATGTTCTCCACAAACATGTACACAAGAGCCATTTAAGGACCTTTGAAGGTCCTAAAATCGCGAATTGAAAGCAACAGAAGGGACGCATCCTTCATTTCCCAAGAAACTTGATTCTAGTACCAAAAAATTGCTACTTTTTTTAGGATAAAATGAAGCTTCTTTCCTTCCCGTCTTCAGACATTGTGACTATTTTTAGTATTTTCCTATCTGAGGAAAGTGCAGCGTAATCTGATATTTTCCAATTTTCTTGGGAAACATCCAATTAGATTTTGTTTTTCACCTATTAAGTAAAACCTGCGCCTTGTGGCGAGAGGCTCTGTGCCTGCGCTGGGCATGAGGGCGGACAGCCTGGCACTATTACATCTCCCTTAGTTCACAGCTTTGTGTGAGAGCCAGCAGGGAAATCACATCATAAGGCATCAACGTCTGAGCTGTCAGGAGTCCGAGAAGAAGGAGCCTCCGCGCCAAATAAGTGAGAGAGACGAGACAGCAACACGCCGAAAGTGACAGGAAATCTAGTGACAAAACGCCTCTAATAACCTCTGTAATTTGGGAGAATCGCTGCAAACTTGGACGCATTTAATATTCAGAGCAATGTCTCAGGGGGGAGCGCGGCTGACAAAACTTAAGGCAGAAACTTTAAAGAAGGCTGTTTTTTTTTTTATATCTTTGATGCCTTCTTTAAAGTTTCTCTTCAGGGTCTGGTATTGCCACTAAGTTATTAGTTAAAAAAGGTTAGTTGGGTAAAATAAAAGTTCAGCAGTTTATGTTTTTTACTAACTTGTCTCCCCCTTTTCTGGTAGCTTCAGTATTAATCTGGTCTAAGGGACCTGGAAGCAGTACCTTTACATTGCCTAACTATGACCTTCCAACTCTGGGTCACGTTAACACTCCCCGAGAGTCTAAAGTGACCGGGATTCTTGATGTTGTACTGTGGACATCCAGGACCTTGGCACAGCAAGGTATTGAACTGTCTGTGTGTCCTAACACTGCTGTGCACTTTGCTATCTGCACTAAAGTACTCCATAGCACTTATGGGACTTATGTAGTATTCAACCAAAAGCCAGCTGCAGTTTTTACTCAAAGGTTAGGGAGCGTGGAGAATTTTAATCCAAAGAGCACAGCAGTGTGAGGACCCTTCCTCCAAGTGCACTTGGAAAAGCTACAATCCTGAAATATATTCTGGAATATAAATCCATATTTCACAGTCCTGCTGCTACTAACATCATACAAAATGTATAATTACACATCATACAAACAACATACACCTAAATACACAACTCTACAGGGGTATTACCTAACTCTGTTTGCAGAGCATAGCACAACAGTGTGAGGACATGTCCTTATTACACTTGGAGAAGCTACAGTCCTGGAATATAAATCCATATCTCACAGTCCTGCTGCTACTAACATCATACAAAAATGTATGATTACACATCTCTCCAGGAAAAATACCTCACTCTGCAGAGAACACAGATCACAGCAGTGTGAGGACACGGTCCTAGTACATTTTGGAGAAGCTACAGTCCTGGGACATCAATCCATATTTCACAGTCCAGCTGCTATTAAAAACATATGTTATGTATGATTAAACATCTCTGTTGGGGAAATACCTAACACTGGCTACAGAGAGCACAGAGCACAACAGTGTGAAGACATATTCTCAGGACATTCGTAGAAGCTACAATCCTGGAATAAAAATCCATATTTTACAGTCCTGCTGCTACTAACAACATATACAAAGGTAAGAATAGGCACCTCTCCAGAGACAATACCTAACACTGGCTGCAGAGCACAGAGAGCACAGCAGTGTGAGGACATATTCCTATTACATTTGGGGAAGCTACAGTCCTGGAATATAATTCAATATTTCACAGTCCTGCCGCTACTAAAATTATTTCTGATTCCCTTTGAATTCAGAAGGGGTCTGGCTGCTCCAATAATGTCCCATAGATGGACCAGCAGGACATGTATGAAATAAAAAAAGACCCCATTCCCTTAATCGTGGGGGTCCCAGCACTGTAAAAGGGATAGCTTTAAATAAAGAGTATATCCCTCTAATACCTCTGTGCGCATTATCCCTAAATCCTATAGAGAATATAAAGTATTCCAGTCCATGCAGAGTTAATGGAAACAAGTATCTTTTGTTAAATTGGGTAAAATAAAGGGAAATCAGTGTATAACGGGTCAGCACAGAACCAGAGCCCAGCTGTGCAGGAGGATTTCTCCACAGATATTAGTGGCTGCAGTGATCTCTCATTTACAATGTATGGCTGAGCATTGTCATACACCGCGGGAGAGACCATGTCAGGCATATAAATAGACGGACCTTGGCCTCAGCTATGGCGCACACCATGGACAGCATTGTCTGGGAGCCGCTGGTGACAGGGGCTCATCCCCAGCATGTAGCATAGAAGCGGACACGTGAATCCTTGGACATGACAATCATCATTCAGCTGCACAAAGTTATATGTATAGAATGTATCATTATGGATGACATACAAAATCGTGTCAAGGGAAAAGTTAGTGCCCCCAACTTGTTACAAAAATTCCAGCATTTCAATATTTCTTATTTATCCTCTTCGGCACATGCTGTACTGTATGTGAGAGTAAAAAGAGAGTAAAATACACATGGCAGTCTGCAGAGGAGGGAGGGGGAATCACAACGTTTGTACTGTATTAGATGGTACACAGGAGCGAGGAGAAGCAGGTTGCACATCAGTCATCTGAAAGTAAATGAAAGGATAAACATTTGAATCTAATAGTTTTACACTGGGGGTAACTACTTATGTGTCCATAGCTTTTAGTTTTTGGGCAGATGCATCTTCTTCCTGCTGGATCTACTACTGGCTTCTGATTCCAAAAAAAATGTATTGAGATTTGCACCCAAAAATTGCATGTAATTCCATCCTAAGTGGCTTCATGTGAACTGAAACATGCCAACCCATGTTGAGCCACTTTTTAAACCCTAATCATGACCTACCACCAAAAGGATTCAGGTACATAGAGGTCAGAGCACAGAACATTGAAGGAAACTATTGACAATGACCGGTAGCGCTCAGGCCATTTGTCCAAAGAGATAAGACAGGATAAGCTTGGGCATACCTCCCAACATTTCTGGAAGAGAAAGAGGGACAAAATGGTGGCACGGGTAGCGTGACGGCAAACACAGACAAAACGGCGCGTTTGCCACCACCCTAAGAGATGTGACCATATATGGATAGAGATCTGAACCTGATGACGTGGTCCCTGCTCTCCGCTAACCTGACACTTCTCTCAAAAGGATTCCCTGCCCGATGTCTGCTCTGGGGAACCCTAAGAGATGTTACCGGGACAACCCCAGCAAGTGCAGGACCTTGAGGGAATATCCGGGACAATCTCACAGCTGCCCGTGTGAGGTATAAAAAACGGGACTGTCCTGGCCAAACCGGGACTGTTGAGAGCTATGCTAGGGACACTTTAGGAATATGCAGACTAGTCCTAAAAATACTTGAGAAGTGTTGAGAAGGTAACATGCTGGCAGGCAGGGACCGATGACTATCATATCTCATCAATGGACATCATATTGTGGACAGGGCTTTGGTTGTATAAAATATCTGGAACGTGTCTATGCATCCTTAAGGTGGCTCTGCAGTGATTTAGTGCCGTGAAGTATTGACTCTAAAATTGTGCTTGTGAAGGTGACATTACCATGTGAGGTGGTGGAGCAGAGGTAATGGGCAGCACGAATACAAGGTACAGAAGACGTTTTCATCCTGCAGCAGAAACATCAATACATGTTATAATAAGAGCACATGGATCCATTATTCCTCACACGTGATAAGGTGTTTCTGTGCAGACTGTATGTGAATGGAGTGAGCAATGTTCCTTATCTATGAATGACATAACAATGGTCCTTATCTGGATGTGACTAGAATACGGTGCTAGGAGGGCAGGATATGTAAGACAGTAGGAGAACATGATAGTAGTCACTAGGCTCTCCGAGGTCACAGCATGGGCCAATCTGAGTATGGAGCCATTGACTTATACATTGTCAGGTAAATTGCCAAAAACATAAAAAAAATATGTTTTATAGTTTAGGTTGTAGAACTTAAGCAGACTCAAGAGCATAGTCTATATCCTGACAGTATTTACTCTTTAAAGGAAACCTACCACATGAAATGGTAGGTGTAAGATGGAAATACCGAGCGCTAGATCAGGGTGAGCTGGTGCCGGAGATTATTTTTGTTAGTGTTTTAAACCGCTGCATCACGGTTTAAAACACCTTTTAAACTTTATAGCCGAAGCTGCTTCAGCGCATGGAGGTACGCGCGCGGCTCTCCTTCACTTCTTACGTAGCCGCGCGCACGGTCGCGCGCTTGGTGCGCCGAAGCAGCTTCGGCTATAAAATTTAAAAAGTGTTTTAAACTGCGATACAGCGGTTTAAAACACTAACAAAGCTAAGCTCCGGCACCAGCTCACCCTGAGCTAGCGCTCGGTATTTCCATCTTACACCTACCACTTCAAGTGGTAGGTTTCCTTTAACCTCAAAACAAAGATCTTGAATTCTCTGGTTCAGGCTTCCCAGTGCACTACCACCAAGAGTAGTCCATGTACACCGGGAAGCTGACCTGTAGAGCTCTATAGACAGGAGTGCCCTGGGGTCATTCAGGGAATGGTCATGGGTAAGCTGAGTTCTGGGCAGACTTGAGGGGCAGGCCAATGGTCAGGTCATATTTGAGGTCATAAAAGGTCAGCAGAGCATAAGAGATGGAGTCACGAAGCAATCCAGGGTCAGAAACACTGAGGTCAGTCAGGAGACACATCCACCAGGGAAGCTTTTACAATGGGTGCACTGGGACTTACTGCAGGGTGCACTTCTTTGAGGCCTCGAGGAGACCAGAAGAAGGACGATAGTAGACAGAGAGGAGGAAACAAATGAAAGTCAATAGTTATGTCCACCAGGAAGGTATCACATTGGTCATGAATGGCCAGTGCTTCAGTTATTGGAGCCTACAGATGCACATAGCAGTAGAAGCAGTTAAAGGACATCTGGACCCTGGTGTCCCAAGGGGGTCATAGCCCAAATACTTCAGGTAGTATTTTTTTCCATTTACTATTATTATTATCAATCAGTTAATCTCAGATCTGTCGTCAGGTCATTAGCACGGAGCAGATAATAAGTAGAATGGTGTCATCAGAAGACGTCTTCACAAAGACATAAGCCGACCATTAAGCCGGTCATCATCTCATTATTCAGGCACGAAATTGATTGTTTCTTGGAATTCGGCTTTTTGCTTCTTAAACTTGGATAATTAGACCCGCACCGGTCACATCATTATTTGCTCTGATCATTTGGAGTGCTCTCCACCCATATCGATTTGGTTGGGATCGTTAGGTCGTTAGGTTTGTGTTTGTACCATCATATTTGTTGGACACTTGTACATCACAATTAATTCATAGGGGAGTAACATGAAACATTCATTATCTGTGGAATACCAATCGAGAGATTTACAAAGAATTTTTTTAGTGAGCAATGTTCCTTATCTATGAATGACATAACAATGGTCCTTATCCGGATGTGACTAGAATACAGTGCTAGGGGGGCAGGCTATGTAGGACAGTAGGAGAACATGATAGTAGTCACTAGGCTCTCCGAGGTCACAGCATGGGCCAATCTTAGTATGGAGCCATTGACGGATACATTGTCAGGTAAATTGCCAAAAACATTAAAAAAAATATATTTGATAGTTTAGGTTGTAGAACTTAAAGAGAACCCGTCATGCAAAATAACCCCCTAAACTAAATATATTTTCATAAACTGCCATTAGAGAGCATTGCCTCTATCTCTTCATTGTCCCTCTACATGCCTGTAAACCTAAGCAATGAGGTCCTAAAGCTGTATGCAAATGACCTGTGAAATGTCCAATGAAGCATTAGCATATTCGTGCTGTCCACGTTATTCATGAGTGGGAGGCACAGCCATAGCAGAAAAAAGTTGTCCTACGTGGACACATAAACCCATTTGTCACGTAAAATTTAACTTTTATTAGTGTATATTAAAAGATGAATAGGCTCCGTCCAAAATGTTTAAAAGTTTACAGAGTGCAGATGCTAGAATTTATATTTCGGTTGGGTGGACAGGATTTATCAGGCAGCTTGTGGCCACTATGACCCGCAAGGAGGGGGACTGATATTGGAACAGTCCTCAGATAGGGAGGTATACCCGCTATACCCGCGGTGGGGACGCCCCACGTTAGGTTAGTATTGGTCTCCCCCGCCCGACACCCTTTTTCTTCCTCCGCCTCTAATCGTCCCACTGTGGGCTACAGCGGCGTAGACTGCGGCACCGGTTCCCCCCGTCCGTGGTCTTCACTGCCTGCCTTTTTGATCCCGGGCTTCATGCAACTTTAACCTCATAGCCACCGTCCCTTCCCTCCGAGGGGCTGTGGGGGCGGTCGGGGCCCCCAGCAGTATTTTGCGGTCATGAATTGGTCAGTAATCCCTTATGAAATGGGTGAATTAAATTCTTTTTCTGCTTTTGGCCCAGTAACTCCAACTAGACGGTATAGATTGGCTACCTCGCTTGCAGTTAAGTAACACTAAGTTTCTGATATATTGTGCTTAAGTCGTCTTATACTCTGCGATCACACTGCCCTGAAATTAAAAACTGCCTACATAGCCCCCCCACATTGTTTCGCAAATGCGTGGCGGTCCTCAGGGGGATCGGGCTTATAGTCGCGGCACGCCAGATCATTCGTGTAGTTTATGCCTACTGTGTGACTGATGATCACGGGAGGGCCTGATCCTATTCATCCATGTCAGAGAGTAAAGTTAGTCACACCTTACCAATCAGGCAGGGCAAGTCGAGAGACGGCCCCTAGGTACCTCACCTCTGTCTCTGATTGGTTTACGGGTGGAGGTTGGGGATGTTAAGGCACAGTACAGGTCGGTTCTGGGACTCGGTCTAGTCTCTCTTCGCCCACAGAATGCCTAGTGCGCAATGTCAATGGACATTGTCTTCAGCTTGACGAGTCAAATGTCCGTGCGCATGCCATATGTACTTCGGTCATGAGGTAAGGGAAACTGTTTGGCATGTCATAGGATATGTGCAGGACGGAAGGAGTCAGATGCGAATGTCAGTGGACTTTGCCTAAATCGTAAGTGGGGCTGGGCGCATATTACATGGACATTAGGAACTTGATTTGTAAATGGAATGGAGGCATGACATGAGACTAGACTAGATACTGAGTAGTGACTTTATTCTTTAAGAGGGAGGGTATCAGGCGAAGTATAGGGCAGACTAATTCCAAAGTGAGAAGTTAAATCCGTTTTTTCTAATGGCCATATCAGGTGATCAAATATCTAGAATGGGCCATATCGATAAATCTACGAAGTTACTATGGGTATGTTGGTTATGGTAGACTTACATCCAGTATGTGGATGAGAATCCCACGTGATCAGTGATACAATTTAAAACACCGGTTTAATACGTCCGTAGATGTGCAAATTGGTATGCAGCCCGGGACGAGAGTTATACTTAATTTTGATATTGTCCGATCATAGAAGCTAGAGTTGCTCGACAAAGCGTCTTAGACTCATACCAGTAGTATATGCTATGCGTTGTACTACAAAAATGTGCACTATGTAAAAGCCTCATTATAGGCCCTAGGGGATAGGGTCCCAGGGGTAGATCCTTATTTTGCGCTTCAAGTGTGTAGGAGGCCACGATGCTAACAATCGCCCTCTTTTGATACAGTCTTTTAGACAGTCAATGCCCAAAAGATTGAGTTGTTCCAGATTTCACCCTATTTTTTTTGGTGTGAATTTCATAGGTGTAGTAGAGTTTTTGTATTTTATGTTCTTAGGTTGGCTGGGTGTGAGAACATGCTCCCTCAATTCTGTGCACCGTTTTGCGAGAGTACATCTTAGGGCAGGACATTGAGCGCCACAATAAACCAATCTGGCGATTACAAGTTGATGTAATGTTTGATCTATATGTCGCGCCTGGCGACCGTCTTCCGAGTCTGACCGAGAAATCCTCATTTCTAATCATGTGTTTACAAAAACGAGCACCCCACATGGGTATTGACCCTGTTGGTCTCGGCGGGTGGTAGCCGGTGGAATTCGGGGGTTCGTGTCAGAATAGTGACTATGGACCAATAGTGTCTTCTTTAAATCTCTGTCCCCATACAGGTAGCGTTATTGAGGGGTAATGGTATTGGTCCAATACCGTTGGATGTCATCATCTGGGTCGTCAGTAAGGCGCCAGTTTTTTGAAGGATGTCAGAGACCTGTTTGTATCTCGTCAAAGGGCAAGGCACCTGATAGACCTCTGTCCGTGGTAACAAGATGTTCCCCGTATCAAACCTCGGACTGTGTCTACCCTTTGGTTCGGTACTTGAGAGTGTGTTTCTTGCTTTATGATAGGCCATATGTTGCAGGGTCTTTTTGGGGTGATCCTCTACATGTGAAACGTCGTACAGTTTCACCACACACTCGTTTCAAATCATTGTTTGAACAGTCTCTCAATGGACGACGGTACTGGCCAACTGGGAATACCCTCTTGAGGGGTCGGAGAATCTAGCCAGTTTAGCAGAGTGCGTTGGTGGAAGTTTCTTCCTGAAGAGGAGTTGTTGTAAGAAGCCTGTCATCTTTTTTAATAGTTAGGTCCGAAGAAAGCAAACTTGATCAGGGTGAATTTCGAAGTGAAATGACATCACTATCTGTTGTTTGAGTGTTCAACAAATTCGTTTGAAGACGGTCCATGTCCCCTCCCACAAGGATCAGGACGTAGTCAATGAATACTTCCCAGTAAATAATTGTGTTAGTGAATCTGCTCTGAAGGATCGTCAGAGAGAAGACAATAGAAGCAAGTTCCCACCACACCTAGAAAAATGTTGGTAGTTTTTGTTGGTCGCAGATCGTCCCCATGGCGGTACCCTTCACCTGATGGTTACTAAAGTACCGCCAAGAAAAGAGAAAGTAATTGTGGGTTAACAAGAAGTGGCAGCATGTGAAAGTAAGGAATGATGGTGTTTCTTAAATTGGACACTTTGTGCTCAAAAAGTAGTTTACAGCCTTCAGCCCGAGTTATGTTGAATGTGTACTTAGAGGCTTCCAAATCAAACTTGCAAGGTATAAGTGATCCATTAGATACCATTACTCCCTGTATATTTGGTGATGACATCTTTGATCTGCAAGTAGGATGGCCAGGAGGAGACAAAAGGGGCGTGAAGTTTGGCAACTGTATTCAACTAATCCCTTGTGTGAGGCTATCGGAGCGGACACGGATCGGTCGTCCAGGGACCGAGTTTTTACTTCTTGTGCACACTATCGGGAGTGAGCGACCATAGCATGTCGCGTATATCGTTGGTGTCTTATGGACAAGGTATTTAATTCGTGCCTTATCGAGATTAAATTTCTAGGGTCCAGTCAACAAATCGATAGTACTGAACAAAACCCTGTCCGTGGGTCCACTTCATCAGTGGGTTATATGTGGTGTCAGCACAGAAGGGTTATCACCATGTCCAATAATCAGTCTGTCCATCTAGTACTGTGTTACCCCCCTGGTCGGAGGGTTTGAACCACTACCTCCACCCCAAGTAATCAAATCATCCAACGCATGCGTTCATCATTGCTCAGGTTCGAGGTACCTGTTTAGAATTGGGTTGGATTTGTTCATAGGTCCCCTGGTGACCGTTACAAAGAGCCTTATAAGTGGATTTTGGGAGAATAGTGGTGATCACTTTGACATTTGGACTTACGGTTTGTCAGTGGCTGGTTGAGACTGTCACGGTGGTGTCTCATACTTTTTTTGTGCGGAGATCTGTGAGGAGTGTGCTCATCCTTTCGTAATTCAGTTAGTATCGGTGTCCTGTTGCGCCATGCAATATTGTGAACGCGATCTACGGGAAATGATTAATCCTTAATCCATGAGCGAACCTGTCACAAAATAGGTATCGGGGTTGAAAGGAACCTAAGATCAGAAGAGTACTGACATTTGGTCTTGTTAAGTGTCATATTTCGACAGGTTATCACTAGTTATCTTTTGTTGTTGTATGAAGACATCCCTCTTATTCCCATGTAGCCCACTTGTCCCTGTCTCATTAGGCCATGTGGGTGTGCTCCTAAAAAAAGGGCGTCGGGAGAGAGGCTGGTTGTGAGGATTCCTGTGTGTCCTGCCTGAAATGGCATTGGTCGTAGTTACCAGAAGGGAGTGATGTATGTGATGTACCAGGGTCCTCCCGTAAGGTGCACATCTGTTTGATAGGTCTGGATGTGAATGTATAGGGGTAACCCCTTGTGTGGGTGGTCGAGGGGCTGGAGAGGAGAGGGTTTGTAAGGCAGAGATGGTTAATGAGCGTGATCCCCATATGTTGGTTACTATTATATGATCCTGATTTTGCCATGTTATATCCCATTTGGGGATATGATTATGGGCCCTTCTCTTTTGAGTGTCTCTGACACTATTCCCTCTCCCTTGGCACTGGGCTTCTTTCGAATGTGTTGAACTATGAAAGTTTTTATTCTTTTGTTTTACGTTTGGGGCCATCCCCTTTGTGTGTAGGTCCCTCTCTCTGTGTGCAGAGATTCTGCTTCGGAGATATTTCCTCAGAGAGTACATAATTTTCGGGTGTGTTTGCTCATCAAATTATAGATTGGCCAGAGTCAAAGTCGGTACAGTACTTAACGTATTTCCGACCTGTTGTTCTCTCTTTAATGTCTGCTGTAAAGGTGTTTACAATTTTTTTGTAGCACTTCCTCTAGGGTTTTGAATTCAGGGGTGTGCATAAAGGATCTGGATTGTCCAATTCTTCTTCTCAAGGGCTGTGCGTGACTGTTGGTCAGGTGTGCTTCTTCTCTAGTCATATAGATAATACTATATGCGCAATTAGAAATTTGCAGTCAGACGTTGATGCCACCCCGTTAAGAAGTCGGTCGTCTTCTGTGGTGCGGCAATGTAAGGGGAAAGTGATTCTTTAGCCTCTGTATAATATCTTTGTGTTAAGGTAGAATTTCTAACTGGCTACTCCCAGCTATAAATATGCACTGTGTGGTTTTTAAATATTCCTTTATAAGGCCGGGTTTGTATATCAATCTTTATTGAGAGGGATACTTCTCCTAGAAAGACAAAGGCAGCTTTGATGGTTATGAGGCTGCTAGCAGTTGGTTTCTGTGACAACAAAACCGCCATGATCCGATGTCGAGGCAATCCACACTTTTGTCTTCGTAAGTCAGTATGAAGCCAGTGTTCTTGGGTCAAAACTTACTTGAGGGGTAACTCGTGGAATTTCAGTGTAAGTGCCAAAAAAAGTTTTTTACTTAGCCACTTGGTGGGTTGGTTTTGGATTCAACATGCAGAAAAAAAGTTGTCCTACATGGACACATAAACCCATTTGTCACGTAAAATATAACTTTTATTAGTGTGTATTAAAAAATGAATGTGCTCCGTCCAAAATGTTTAAAAGTTTACAGAGTGCAGATGCTAGAATTTATATTTCGGTTGGGTGAACAGGATTTATCAGGCAGCTTGTGGCCAATGTGACCCGCAGGGAGGGGGACTGATATTGGAGCAGTCCTCAAATATGGAGGTATGCCCGCTATAACCGCGGTGGGGACGCCCCACGTTTTGTTATTGGGGCCCCACGGTATTTTGCGGTCATTGTCAGTAATCTCTATGAACTGGTCTGAATTAACTTTTCTGCTGCCAGTAACTCCTATAAATCGGTCTAGATTGGCTCTGCTGCAGTTAGGTAACTAAGTTTGTGGTATATTGTCTTATAGTTTTCTATCTAGCTATCCACTGCCTCTGAATTAAAAACTGCCTAATAGCCCCCCCGACATGTTTCGCCACATGCCGTGGCGTCCTCAGGGGGATCGGGGCTATAGTGCGGCACGCCAGATCATTAGTGTCATTTATAGCCTACTGTGTGACGTGATCACTGGGGGCCTGGTCCTATCATCCAATGTCAGTAGAGTAAAGTTAATCACCATTACCAATCAGGCAGGGGCAAGACCGTAGATCGGCCCCTAGGTGCCTCCCTCCTGTCTCCTGATTGGTTTACGGTCGGGGGTGAGGTAGTTGCCGGTCCAGTCAGCGTCTGATCCTGAGACTCGGTGTTTTGGATTCAACATGCAGAAAAAGTTTGTCCTACGGGACACATAAACCCATTTGTCACGTAAAATGTAACTTTTATTAGTGTATATTAAAAGATGTGAATAGGCTTCCACCCCCAAGTCCAAAATTTTAAAAGTTTACAGAGTGCGATGCTAGAATTTATATTTCGGTTGGGGTGGACAGAGATTTATCAGGCAGCTTGTGGCCACTATGACCCGCAAGGGGGGGACTGATATTGGAACAGTCCTCCAGATAGGGGGTATACCCGCTATAACCAGCCCCCGCTTTTCTCCCCCGTTGTTAAGTATTGGGGCCCCACGGTATTTTGCGGCATTGTCATAATCCCCTATGAACTGGTCTGAATTAAACTTTTCTGCTGCCAGAACTCCTATAGATCGGTCTAGATTGGCTCTGCTGCGTTAAGTAACTAAGTTTCTGATATTTGTCTTATAGGTTTCTCTCTAGCTATCCACTGCCTCTGAATTAAAAACTGCCTAATAGCCCCCCCGACATGTTTCGCCACATGCCGTGGCGTCCTCAGGGGGATCGGGGCTATAGTGCGGCCGAGCCGATATCATTAGTGTCATTTATAGCCTACTGTGACGTGATCACTGGGGGCCTGATCCCTATCATCCATGTCAGTAGATAAAGTTAGTCACCATTACCAATCAGGCAGGGGCAGACCGTAGATCGGTCCCCTAGTACCGCCGTCTCCCTCCTGTCTCCTGATTGGTTTACGGTCGGAGGTGGGTAGTTACAGGCCCAGTCAGTCGTCTGGTCCTGGGACTCCGTCTAGTCTCTCTCCGCCCCCCAGAATGCCAGTGCGCATGTCAATGGACTTTGCTTTCAGCGCGAGTCCAAATGTCCAGTGCGCATGCCCATGTACTTCGGCTCCACTGCATGGTAAGGGCAACTGTTTGGCCTGTCAATGGACTTATTGCGACGAGGAGTCGATGCGCATGTCAGTGGACTTTGCCTAAATCGTAAGTGGGGCTGATGCATATTCATGTGGACTTAGACTGATTTGTAAATGGAGATGAGCGTCATGACATTGGACTTAGACTAGATCCTGAGTAGTGATTTATCTTTAGAGTGAAGGGTATCAGGCCACGTAGTGCAGGACTTAATCTCCAAGTGAGTAAATCCGTTTTTTCTAAATGGCCATATCAGGTGATCTAATGATCTAGATGGCCATATCGATAAATCTAGAGTTATATGGGTATGTGTAATGGTGACTTACTCAATGTGGATGAGATAATCCCCAGTGATTATGATCAATTAAAAACCGTTTTTATCCGTCTATGTGCATAATTGGTATGGCCCCGCGGACAGAGTATACTCTAATTCTGTAATATGTCCGATCAATAGAAGCATTCTTGTCTGACCAAGGTCTTAGACCTCTACCAGTAGTATATGCTATGTGTTTGTATCTACAAAAATGCTGCAATGTAAAGCCTTCATTAAGGCCCTTAGGGGATAGGGTCCCAGGCGTAGATCCATTTTGCTTCAAGTTGTAGGAGCCTCCGATCTAAATCGCCCCTTCTGATCCCGTTTTTAGACAGTCAATGTACCCCACAGTTTGACTGACCAGTCGTTTGGTATAATGTGTGAGTGAGGCTTGTATAATGATGGAGGGCTGTATAAGATTGCTTCCTGGTGCTGGGTGGCCACGCCCCTGCGCCGTTGTTGCATGTGTGTGTGTTAAGGAGAGGATACACGCAGACTCAGGCAACCATGTTTAGGCAGAACATGTCAGGATTCGTGTTAGTGATGTCTGTGTCTCTCCCTGTATGATTAGGAGGATGCAGACATGTCCGCAGATGCAGCACAGACACTAGCATATGCTAGTTTACTTAACAATCACACAGACATGGTCAGTGGGGAGGAGAGGGGGGGGGAACAGGTGTGTACCATCACTGCCTCTGACCCATGTTGACCAAGCCTCATTTACATGATAAGAAAAGAGGAGTTCTATTACAATGATTAATGTATGAACATAACTCGATAAAGGCGGGATGGGGATCCTTGTAGCTGCATCCACAGCTAGAGGTTGACAGGATCAGTGACATCAGATCCTGCATGACATGGTCCTTTCAAGCAGCCCAGGGACGCTAGTCTAGATCCTGACAGTATTTACTCTTTAACTAAAACCTCAAACAAGATCTGGCACATCTCTGGTTCAGGCTTCCCAGTTCTACCTCACCAATGAGTGTCCCCAGTACAAACCGGGAGCACGACCTGTATAGGTCTATAACACGAGTACCCTGGGGTCCATTCAGGGATGGTCATGGAAAGCTATATTTCTGGCAGACTTGGAGGGGCAGGTCAGAAAGGTCATGCAGAGCATAGGAGTGGAGTCATGCAGCCAATCCGGGTCAGAAAACACTGAGGTCACGTCAGCTGCGATCAATACTTCCGCTGGACAGAGCTTTTACGATATGGGGTGCCTCTTTGGGCCTGAGAAGACCAGAAAGAACGACAGTAGACAGAGGAGAAGGAACAAATGGATTCAACATTATGTCCAAGGGAAAGGTATCCCGTGGGTCATGACTGGCCATGCTTCATTATTGGCAGCCTAGGTGCACATAGCAGTAGTAAGCAGTTAAAAAGGTACTCTGGACCTGGTGTCCCAGTGGGGTCATGCCAAAATACTTCAGGTTTTGGTTTTTCAATTTACATTTATTATCATCCAGCTAATCTCAGAGCTTTGTCGTAGGTGTATTAGCACAGAGCAGATTAACAAGTTGAATGGTGTCATCGGAAGACGTCTTCCAAAGACATCGACCGACCATTAAGCGGTCATCTCCTCATTTTCAGACAACGAAATGATTTTTCTTGAATTCTGCCTTTTTTGCTTCATTAAAACTTGGAAATTATACCCGCACGTCCAATCATTATTTGCTCTGATCATTGAGGTGCTCTCCACACTTATCGCTTTGTGTTGTTGGGATCGTTAGGTCGTTAGGTTTGTTGTTGTACCATTATATCTTTGTTGGATACTTGTACATCACAATTAATGTTAGGTAGTTAACAGGAACATTCTTAATTGTGGAAAGATATATTCACCCCAAAAATATATATTTTACATTTTTGTGACATTCTAATGCCTTGCAGCCAGTCTCTAGTTGTGCTGTTGGGGCAGATCGGTTCCGTATGACCTGTGGCTAATTTTACGCTACAACTCCACATACCCATAAAGTGAAATTATACAGCCACAAGCTTAATAAAGCCTCTGTGCAGCCCACTCATAGAGAAAGCCGTTGAGCCTCTGAGCTTCCACTATTCAGAAAGCCTGTGATGCTGAGCTCCATTTACTACAGAAAGCCTGTGGGTCCTCCACCTAAGGACTGGGTCACCCACCCACTAAGAGAAGACCTGTGAGTCCTCCTACCTCCCCACCCCACATCATAGAGAAGCCCCGGGGAGTCCTACCTCCCACCCACTCATAGAGAAAGCCTGTGAGTCTATACTCCCCACTAACGGAAGCCGTTCCTACCTCCACCCACGCATAGAGAAAACCTTGAGTCCTGACCGTCCTCCACACACCCACTCATGAGAAAGCCCTGTGAGTCCTCCTCACTCCGCCCCATCATAGAGAAAGCCTGTAGTCTGCTTCCTCCACCCACTCATAGAGGAAGAGCCTGTGAGTTCCTGCTCCTCATCCCCCACTCATAGAGAAAGCCTGTAGTCCTGCTTCCTCCACCACTCATAGCAGAAAGCATTTGAGTCCGTGCTCCACTCCACCCTCTCTCATCAGAAAGCCTGTGAGTCCTGCTCCTCCCCACTCATAGCGAAAGCATGTGAGTCCTGTCCATTCCACCCACTCATGACAGAACGCCTTTGAAGTCCTGCTTTCCGCTTCCTCCTCCCACTCATAAGAAATCTGTGAGTCCCTGCTAACCCACCCACTCATAGAAGAAAGCCTGTGATCGCTCCTCCGCCCAATCAGAAGAAAGTCTGTGAGTCCTCGCTTTCCTCTTCGCACCCATCATAGAGAAAGCCCTGTGAGTCCTGCTCACCACCACCCACTCATATAGAAGCCTGGTGAGTCCTGCTTCCTCCACCCACTCATGAAAGCCTGTGAGTCCTTCTCTCTCACCTCCCCCCACTCATAGAGAAGCCTGGAGTCCTGCTCTGCTCCCCTCCACCCCTCCTAGAGAAGCCTGTGTGTCACCTGCTTCCTCCTCCCCCTCATATAATAATAATACTTAATACATCATTCTTTATTTATATAGCGCACACGATTACCAGTCGCAACAAAGCATGTCAATTGGTCCCTGTCCCCATGGGCTCACAATCTAAACGCCTAACAGTATGTTTTTGGAGTGCTGGGAGGAAACCGGATTACCCGGAGGAACACCCACGCAACACGGAGAGAACATACAAACTCTTTGCAGATGTTTGACCTGAGTGGGATTCGAACCCATGACCCCAGTGCTGCAAGGCAGAAGTGCTACCACTCTCTCCCACTCCTCCAAACCATGCCCCCGTTTCCCGCCCCTCATAATCCATCCTGTGTGTCCTCTTCCTCCGGTCCTCCTCCCACTCATAAGAACGCCTGTGAGTCCGCTTTCCTCCTCCAAACTCAAGAGACAAGCCGTGAGTCCTGTTTCCCTCAACCATGTTGCTCTTCAAATTTCTGATTTTCTACAAGTTTTAGGTTTTCTAGTTTTACAAATGACATTTCCAGAGTTTTCGTGTAAGCAATGTCATTCAGCGAAGATTACCTTTACATATAAACCTTATTCCTGGGGCCATTTTTGTGTAATGATTGACAGCCTCTTTTGAGAACGTTTCCTCGGGTCACTTGGGACCAGGGTACAAGAATAATAATAAGCTGCTTAAGCCTGCTTTCATTTGCACACAAAGAAGTTAAAAATAATACACATAGACGCAGAACACATGCCGCTCACGCATTTCCAGCCTCACAATATTTATATCTCTTTTGGTCCCCATGGTGAGGAGGAAGTAATGGCTGACATAAGGCCATGCAGATTGTTTACGGAATGTGTCTGCTCTCTCCCCTGTGAAAATGTGCATCAGTCCAAATAACTGTTATTTTATTTACAGAGAGACAACAGAAGCTGTTGCATCCAAGAGGGGGTCCGTATAGACATCGCCACTAGTGTGAGCGACTAATATCGAAATATCCCCTAATAGGGGGAGTAGGTATTGCCCCTGAGCATGAGAGGACATCGCCTTGGTTGGCCCACCTCAACCTTTGCTTGCTCTAATTCTTTCTTTATTAACCAACAGAATCCGCAGGGAGGGGCAAATTCCTCTCCACCCAGACGGAAAGTGTTTAGACCACTCAGAGCTGAATCATTGGGCATGTTTTATTTGAACTCATAATGAGCTGGATACATATTATCAACCCCTTTACTGATGAATTATCAAAACATTTGGGCAGCTTACTTACCCGGGTCCATTCGCGTCCACGACGTATTCTCTGCGGTGATTCTCTGTTTGCCGGCGATTCCTAAGGCAGTTCCTCCAACGTCCACCAGGTGTCGCTGTTGCGCTGAATTTGCCCCCCCCCCCCCCCCCCCGAGGGTCCGCCGGAGTATACACGATCCTAAATTCCTGGTGGCAGGTAATCGCTTTGTCCCACGTCCCCCGGATTTCCGTCGCATGCATCCGACGCACAATCCGATGTCGCGGCCCAAAACCCGGGGCAATCCCCAGGGAAAATCGACCAAATCGAAATTTCGGGTAACACGTCGGGAAACCGCGAATCGGTGCCTTAGTAATGACCCCCAATATCTTCTTGGTAGGGATAATGTTAGCCACTCTGCACTACTATGCTGTGGAAATGCTGTGCCAAGGATCACAGATTGAAAGGAATCTCTCCTTTTGTTTCTACAGATGAAGGAGTCTATACATGTATAAGTGACTATTCCCTCCACATGCTTTATGGAGCGCCATGCATTTAGGATCTCTGGAAAAGTTGGAAAGACCTAGAATGTTACTTCACACCATTTTTAAAAAAACAATGCATAAAAATGTGCCACACAAAATAGCAACGGTGGTCCATGCAACTCCCACCTAAAATGGGGTGGGTCACCTAAGCCTTCCCTAACCCTCCAATCCTGAATATGCCCTTAAAAGGCAGTGTCGGACTGGCCAACCAGGGTACCGAGGCATCCTTCCGGTGGGGCCCTGG
Organism: Engystomops pustulosus; assembly: GCA_019512145.1. NCBI lineage: Eukaryota > Metazoa > Chordata > Amphibia > Anura > Leptodactylidae > Engystomops > Engystomops pustulosus. The sequence goes on from CM033641.1 coordinate 309,510,779, forward strand.
CTCAACGTACTGCCTCCAGATGTCCTCATCAAAACACCACACTTTTGGAGGATACTAGAGTATCTTTCCTGGGGATAATGAAGAGTGGGCCCCCAAATAATTTTCTCTTTTCTTGTGGGCCTAGGAAACCAGTCCAAACACTGCTTCACAGTTCCATATCCATGGGGGCTCCTTGCCTTGTGGCTTTATGTTGTCACAGTATCCACCAAGGAACTCCACCTAGACTAGGCAAGTATTCAGCTTTTCTAGCCAAATTTCCACACAAAAGGCCCCCTGAATGCAAATTCACCCCCTGATCCCTGACCTCTATACCATCCTCTCTAAATAAAAAAGGTACTGCTAGTGAGGGCCTCTCTACTAAAAAGCTTAAGAGAATTCATGGATCCCACACCCATTTGCATTGAGTCCTCTACTGCCCAAACAATTCTCCTGATTTAAATTTTATGATAAAACCAGGTGTTGGAGCTTGGGAAACCAGATTGGGCCACAACTGCTCCTTAACCCTTGAGGTGACAATACGGTCATATGCTTTCTAGATCACTTTGATGATTGTCTATCTAAAGCTGGACAAGCTAATAAAGTATGAAAATTTCTTGTATTGATACTTCTCAAAAGTTCCCCTTCCCTTTGATGTACGTTAATCGAGTAGGACATGGCTTCTGGCTTGACTTATAACCCACGTTCGTTGAGGATAATCACATTACCCCTCGGAAAGCAGAGCTATTGCTTGTCTGAAAATGCTGTGCTGGGCATATAGGATTGAGAAGCAATCACACAAATTAGAAAATTTAGTGATGTATTTAATCAGGACTAATAGACTCTGCATAATGGTTCGAGTTTGATAGACAAATCTGGTGGTGATTTAATGATTAGGTTTAATCTAAGGGGCCTCCTAAGGCCAAAAAATTGGCCCCCCGCCTCAGTTTGTGGGTTCTTCTTCCCCCGGAGTGAGGACGTGTTCTCTTAACAGCTCCATCTATTATATGATATTTGGAAAGGTCACTGACAATACTGTGGGGGACAACATGGATCATACGTTACTGTCACTCAACAATGATCAGTCATCAATAAAAATCCTGGGCCCATAATTGTTGTTCTAAGCTTTAAAATCTCACTCGTTCAATATAACAATATACATCCTGGTACAGGCACTGCGGGTTCACATCAAACACTTGATAGATAGATACTTCACAATATGAGGGAAGTGCTGTTCACACCAAGCGCTTCAGGTGACATTGGTGCAGATTTACTTACCCCCGTCCATTCGCGATCCAGCGCGCGTTCTCTGCGGTTGGATTCGGGTCCTGACCGGGAATTTATTAAGGTAGTTTCCTCGACGTCCCTCAGGTGGCGCTGCTTGCGCGAAAAGCATCGAGCGCCCTGGAGTTTCACCGAGCCGGGCTGGTGAAGGTAAGTGCAAGCTCTTCGACAGATTGTTTTTTTAATGCGGCAGTTTCCGTATCCGTCGGGTTTTTTCGTTCGCCCATCCCCCGATTTCGCTTTCTGTCGCGTGCCATGCTCAAGCCCGCTGCGCCACAATCCTATCGCGGGCCGCCAAAACCCCCGGGGCAATTCCGGGGAAATCTGCGCAAATCTGAAATATTCTGTTAACACGTCGGGAAACCCCATTGGGGTTCATTATTCGAAACGAGCACTCAAGCATCGGGAAAAGTTTTCGACTCGAGTCCGAGCACCCGAGCATTTTAGTGCTCGCGTCATCTCTACTGGTGACCTAATCCAAGTTCATTAGTTCCACTCTCCAGATTGGCTCTATTCCCTGACATAAGGACTCTCAGGACTATTGTTCATTATCAGTATACTCGTCTGACCTTACACTGTTGGCCATAGCAAATATTCACAGCTCTAATCACTCGTCCCCTGTACAGCCATAGTTGTTTTGCCCTCTGCTGACTGTTATCAAAATTATGACAACTTTGTTTTTTTCATTATAATTTTACTTTGTCATGGTATAAAATGTATAACTTAAAGGTTTGTCCAGTGACAACAGTTATCCCCTATCCACAGGCAGGCCTGGCGTACACCTGGCAAAGTGGGCAAATGCAGAGTAGCCGGAGCCGGCTCATCCGGTGGGCCACCATGCGTCCAATCTAAAATACAGGAACAGACGGAGGTTAAGTACAAATGATTTTTTGTTTTTGTTTGCTTTTGCAACAGGATAGGGACTCTGTGGGCAGATTTACTTACCCGCCCATTCGCGATCCAGCGGCGCGTTCTCTCTGCGCTGGTTCGGGTCGCCTGGATTTCTGAATGTAGTATCCTCCGCCGTCCACCAGGTGGGCGGCGCTTCGCTGAAAAGCATCTGAATGCGCAAGAAATTTCACCAAGGCCGCTTTGAGCGGCAAGCGTCGCGACACATTTTCGGTTTTTAAATGCGGCTTTTTTTTCCGAATACGTCATTTTCGTTCGGGGCCACGCCCCTATTTCCGTCGCGCGCATGCCGTCGCAATACAGGGAATCGGCGCAAATCGCAATATTCGGGTAACCTATCGGGAAAACGCGAATCGGGGGCCCTTAGTAAATGACCCACCTGTATGTATATAGTAAGGGGGCGCCATTAATGGTAAATTCAATCATAAGGGGGACGTAATTGGTACAGAAACTCGAATCGAAGGGGGTACCAGAATAATATGTAAAGAGACAGTATAGATCGAGCAGTGAGAGACCGCTAAATAAACCCCCAAATGGAGGGTGATATATAGAGACAAGGTGATGAGGGATGCACATATCTACACAACTTCCTGGCGGGGTTCATGAGTTATAATACAATTACATTTTTGGGAGGTTGGCCAAACACATTCAGTCATCTCATGGGTGGGGGGGCAAGTGTGTATACTACAAGTTAAATACTAAGGGTATATAACCCCCTCAGATGGCTTGTGTCCTTTCCTGTATATAACCCAGCACATGTGTCCACTACTGCATATAACCCCCTCACTTGGCTGGTATCCTCTCCTGCATATAACCCCCCACATGGCTTGTGTCCATTCCTGTATATAACCCCCTCACATGGCTTGTATCCACTCCTGTATATAACCCCCTCACATGGTTTGTGTCCACTCCTGTATATAACCCCTCACATGGCTTGTATCCTCTCCTGTATATAACCTCTCACATGGTTTGTATCCTCTCCTGTATATAACCCCCACACATGGCTTGTGTCCTCTCCTGCATATACAGTTGCCAAAAAAAGTTTTTTCACTAGGACCACATTGTGACTGGGTTTGAATTCAACATAGCAGAAAAAAGTTGTCCTACGTGGACACATAAACCCATTTGTCACGTAAAATTTATCTTTTATTAGTGTATATTAAAAGATGAATATGCTCCGTCCAAAATGTTTAAAAGTTTACAGAGTGCAGATGCTAGAATTTATATTTCGGTTGGGTGGACAGGATTTATCAGGCAGCTTGTGGCCACTATGACCCGCAAGGAGAGGGACTGATATTGGAACAGTCCTCAAATAGGGAGGTATACCCGCTATGACCGCGGTGGGGACGCCCCACGTTAGGTTAGTATTGGGGCCCCACGGTATTTTGCGGTCATTGTCAGTAATCCCTATGAACTGGTCTGAATTAAACTTTTCTGCTGCCAGTAACTCCTATAGATCGGTCTAGATTGGCTCTGCTGCAGTTAAGTAACTAAGTTTCTGATATATTGTCTTATAGTTTTCTATCTAGCTATCCACTGCCTCTGAATTAAAAACTGCCTAATAGCCCCCCCGACATGTTTCGCCACATGCCGTGGCGTCCTCAGGGGGATCGGGGCTATAGTGCGGCACGCCAGATCATTAGTGTCATTTATAGCCTACTGTGTGACGTGATCACTGGGGGCCTGATCCTATCATCCAATGTCAGTAGAGTAAAGTTAGTCACCATTACCAATCAGGCAGGGGCAAGTCCGTAGATCGGCCCCTAGGTACCTCCCTCCTGTCTCCTGATTGGTTTACGGTCGGAGGTGAGGTAGTTACCGGTCCAGTCAGCGTCTGGTCCTGGGACTCGGTCTAGTCTCTCTCCGCCCCCCGGAATGCCTAGTGCGCATGTCAATGGACTTTGCTTTCAGCGCGAGTCCAAATGTCCAGTGCGCATGCCCATGTACTTCGGCTCCACTGCAGGTAAGGGCAACTATTTGGCCTGTCAATGGACTTTATTGCGACGGAGGAGTCGATGCGCATGTCAGTGGACTTTGCCTAAATCGTAAGTGGGGCTGATGCGCATATTCATGGACTTAGTCTGATTTGTAAATGGAGATGGGGCGCATGACATTGGACTTAGACTAGATCCTGAGTAGTGATTTATCTTTAGAGTGAAAGGTATCAGGCGCACGTAGTGGCAGACTTAATCTCCAAAGTGGGTAAATCCGTTTTTTCTAAATGGCCATATCGGGTGATCTAGATGATCTAGATGGCGATATAGATAAATCTAGAAGTTATATTGGTATGTGTAATGGTAGACTTACTCAGATGTGGATGAGATAATCCCCAGTGATTAGTGATACAATTAAAAACCAGTTTTATCCGGTCTATGTGCATAATCTGGTATGCCCCGCGGACGGAGTATACTCTAATTCTGTATATGTCCGATCAATAGAAGCAGTTCTTGTCTGACCAAGGTCTTAGACCTCATACCAGTAGTATATGCTATGTGTTTGTATCTACAAAAATGCTGCATATGTAAAGCCTTCATTAAGGCCCTTAGGGGATAGGGTCCCCAGGCGGTAGATCCATTTTGCTTCAAGTTGTAGGAGCCTCCGATCTAAATCGCCCCTTCTGATCCCAGTTTTTAGACAGTCAATGCCCCAAAATTTGAGTTGTTCCAGATTTCCCTTATGTGTGAATTTCATATGTTTAGTTAGCGTTGTGTCTTTATTAGTTCTTACGGTGCTGAGGTGTGAGGACATCCTCCTCCTCAATTCTTGCACCGTTTTGCCGATGTACATCTTAGGGCAGGTACATTGCGCCACATAAACCACTCCTGTCGATTTACAGTTTATGTAATGTTTGATCTCATATGTGCGCCTACCGTCTGAGTCTGAGAAATTCCTCTTTCTAATCATGTGTTTACAAAACGAGCAACCCCCACATGGGTATGACCCTGTTGTTCGGGGTGGTAGCCAGGTGGAATTGGGGGTTCGTTGTTCAGAATAGTGACTATGGACCAATAGGTCCTTTAAATTCTTTCCCCTACGGTAGGTTATTGAGGGGTATGTGGTCAATACCGGTTGGATGTCCTCATCTGCGGTCAGTAAGGGCCAGTATTTTTGAAGGATGTCAGAGACCTGTTTGTTATATCCGTCAAAAGTGCCAATGCACCTGATAGACCTCTGTGTTTCCCGATTTTCCCCGTATCCTAAGAGGTTTTCCCTTTTGGTGTGTTTTGCTTTATGATAGGCCCTATGCAGGGTCTTTTTGGGGTATCCTCTACATGTGAAACGTCGATACAGTTCACCACACTCCGTTTCAAAATCCACTTCTGTTGAACAGTTCCTCCTGGCACGTAGGTACTGGCCAACTGGGATACCCCTCTTGAGGGGTTCTGGATGCCAGCTATGCCAGTTTAGCAGGCTATTGGTTGAAGTTTCTTTCCTGAAGATGGATGTTTGTAAGAAGCCCTGTTCATCTTTTTTAATAGTTAGGTCCAGAAAGCAAATTTGATCATGGTGAATTTCTGAAGTGAAATGCATCCCTATCGTGTTGTTGTTGAGGTGTTCAACAAATTGTTTGAAGACGTCCCTGGTCCCCTCCCACAGGATCAGGACGTCGTCAATGAATCTTCCCCAGTAAATAATGTGTTTAGTGAATCTGATAAGGTCGTCGGAGAAGACAATAGAAGCTTCCCACCACCCTAGAAAAATGTTTGCGTATGTTGGTACGCAGATCGTCCCCATGGCGGTACCCTTCACCTGATGGTAAAAGGTACCGCCAAAGAGAAAGTAATTGTGGGTTAACAAGAAGTGCAGCAGTGAAAGTAAGAAGTGATTGTGTTTCTTAAATTGGACACCTTTTGTGCTCAAAAAGTAGTTTACAGCCTTCAGGCCCAGGTTATGTTGAATGTTACTATAGAGGGCTTCCACATCCAAACTTGCAAGGTAAGTATCCTTAGATACCATTACTCCCTGTAATTTGGTGATGACATCCTTTGTATCCTGCAAGTAGGATGGCAAGGAGGAGACAAAGGGGCGTAGAAGTTTGTCAATGTATTCACTAATCCCTTGTGTGAGGCTATCGGAGCCGGACACGATCGGCCGTCCAGGGACCGGTTTAACTTTCTTGTGCACCTTCGGGAGTGCATAGAATGTCGGTATCGTTGGTTTCTTTATGGACAGGTATTTAAATTCGTCCTTAGAGATTAAATTCTCCTCTAGGGCTCCAGTCAACAAATCCGATAGTTCCTGAACAAACTTGTCCGTTGGGTCACTCATCAGTGGTTTATATGTGTTGGTGTCAGCCAGAAGGTGTCTCACCATGTCCACATAATCCCGTCTGTCCATTAGTACTGTGTTCCCCCCCTTGTCGGAGGGTTTGAACACTACCTCCTCCAAGGTCATCAAATCATCCAAAGCTATGCGTTCATCATTGCTCATGTTCGAGGCTACCTGTTTAGAATTGGGTTGGATTTTTTCTAGGTCCCTGGTGACCATGTTTACAAAGGCCTCTATAAGTGGATATTGGGAGAATAGTGGTGTACTTTTGCATTTTGGCTTTAGGTTTGTCAGTGGTGGTGAGATGTCACTTGGTGTCACTATATTTTCTTGTGCGAGATCTGTGAGGAGTTGCTCAATCCTTTCGTCATTCATGTTAGTATCGGTTTCCTGTTGCGCATGAAATTTGTGCAAAGCGATCTTACGGGCAAATAGATTTATATCCTTAATCCATGAGAACCTGTCAAAACTAGGTACTGGGGTAAAGGATAAACCTTTACGAAGTACTGACATTTGTGTCTTGTTAAGTTCATATTTCGACAGGTTTATCACTAGTTTATCTTTTTGATTTTGTATGAAGACATCCTCTTTTATTTCCCATTGTAGCCCCACTTGTCCCTGTCTCTTAGGGCCATGTTGGGCATTGCTCCTAAAAAAGGAGTCGTCGGGAGAGGCGGTTGTGAAGGATTCCTTTGTGTTCCTGCCTGAACTGGATTGGTCGTAGTTACCAGAAAGGGAGTGATCGTATTGTATGTACCCGGTCCTCCCGTAAGGTTCACATGTGAGGTTACTGGAGTGATAATAGGGGTACCCCCTTGTGCTGGAGTGGTGAGGGGCTGAGAGGAGATGGGTTGTAAGGCAGATGATGGTAATGAGGTGTCCCCATATGGTGTTGTATTTATATGATCCTGATTTTGCCATTGTCTATATTCCCTTTGGGGATATGTATTATGGTCCCTTCTCTTTTGAGTGTCTACTGACACTATTCCCTCTCCCTGTGGCACTGGCTTCTTCGAATGTTGTTGATATGAAAGTTTTTTATTTTTGTTTTTACGTTTGGGGCCACTTCTGCCTGTGTTAGGTCCCCTCTCCTCTGATGCAGAGACTTCTGATTCGGAGATATCCGAGTAATAATTTTGGCGTGTGTTTGTCCTCAAATTATAGATTTGGCCAGAGTCAAAGTCGTTACAGTCTCTTACGTATTTCCGATGTTTCCTCTCTTTAATTTCTGCTGTAAAGGTGTTTAAATTTTTTTGTAGCCTCTCCTCTAGGGTTTTGAATTCAGGGTGTGCACTAAAGGTCTGGATCTGTCCAATTTCCTTCTCAAGGGCTTGGCTGACTTTGGTCAGGTGTGCTTTCTCATAGTCATATAGATAATTTATCATGCGCAATGAATTTTCAGTCAGAAGTTGATGATGTCAGAGACCTGTTTGTTATATCCGTCAAAAGTGCCAATGCACCTGATAGACTTCTGTGTTTCCCGTTTTTGCCCGTGTCCTAAGAGGTTTTCCCTTTTGGTGTATTTGGCTTTATGGTAGGCCCTATGTAGGGTCTTTTTGGGGTATCCTCTACATGTGAAACGTCGATAAAGTTCATCACACTCCGTCTCAAAGTCCACTTCTGTTGAACAGTTCCTCCTGGCACGGAGGTACTGGCCAACTGGGATACCCCTCTTGAGGGATTCTGGATGCCAGCTATGCCAGTTTAGCAGGCTATTAGTTGAAGTTTCTTTCCTGAAGATGGATGTTTGTAAGAAGCCCTGTTCATCTTTTTTAATAGTTAGGTCCAGAAAGCAAATTTGATCATGGTGAATTTCTGAAGTGAAGTGCATTCCTATTCTGTTGTTATTAAGATGTTCAACAAATTGTTTGAAGATGTCCCTAGTCCCCTCCCACAGGATCAGGACGTCGTCAATGAATCTTCCCCAATAAATAATGTGTTTGGTGAATCTGGAAAAGTCGTCGGAGAAAACAATAGAGGCTTCCCACCACCCTAAAAAGATATTTGCGTATGTTGGTGCACAGATAGTCCCCATGGCGGTACCCTCCACCTGATGGTAGAAGGTACCGCCAAAGAGAAAATAATTGTGGGTTAACAAAAAGTGCAGCAGTGAGAGTAAGAAGTGGTTGTGTTTCTTAAATTGGACACCTTTTGTGCTCAAAAAATATTTTACAGCCTTCAGGCCCAGGTTGTGTTGGATGTTGCTGTAGAGGGCTTCTACATCCAAGCTTGCAAGGTAAGTATCCTTAGATACCATTACTCCCTGTAGTTTGGTGATGACATCCTTTGTATCCTGCAAATAGGATGGCAAAGAGGAGACAAAGGGGCGTAGGAGTTTATCAATGTATTCACTAATCCCTTGTGTGAGGCTATCGGAACCGGATACGATCGGTCGTCCAGGGACCGGTTTAACTTTCTTGTGCACCTTCGGGAGTGCATAGAATGTCGGTATCGTTGGTTTCTTTTTGTACAGGTATTTAAATTCATCCTTAGAGATTAGATTCTCCTCTAGGGCTCCAGTCAATAAATCTGATAGTTCCTGAACAAACTTGTCCGTTGGATCACTCATCAATGGTTTGTATGTGTTGGTGTCAGCCAAAAGGCGTTTCACCATATCCACATAATCCCATCTGTCCATTAGTACTGTGTTCCCCCCCTTGTCGGAGGGTTTGAACACTACCTCCTCCAAGGTCATCAATTCATCCAAAGCTATGCGTTCGTCATTGCTCATGTTCGAGGCTATCCATTTAGAATTGGGTTTGATGTTTTCTAAGTCCCTGGTGACCATGTTTACAAATGCCTCTATAAGTGGATATTGGGAGAATAACGGTGTACTTTTGCATTTTGGCTTTAGGTTTGTTAATGGTGGTGAAATGTCAGTTGGTGTCACTATATTTTCTTGTGCGAGATCTGTGAGGAGTTGCTCAATTCTTTCATCATTCATGTTGGTATCAATTTCCTGTTGGGCATGGGATTTATGCAAAGCGATCTTGCGGGCAAATAAATTTATGTCCTTAATCCATGAGAACTTATCAAAACTGGGTACTGGGGTGAAAGATAAGCCTTTACGAAGTACTGACATTTGTGTCTTGTTAAGGTCATATTTTGACAGGTTTATCACTAGTTTATCTTTTTGATTTTGTATGAAGACATCCTCTTTTATTTCCCATTGTAGCCCCACTTGTCCCTGTCTCTTAGGGCCATGTTGGGCATTGCCCCTAAAAAAGGAGTCGTCGGGAGAGACGGTTGTGAGGGGTTCCTTTGTGTTCCTGCCTGGACTGGATTGGTCGTGGTTACCAGAAAAGGAGTAATCGTATTGTATGTGCCCGGTCCTCCTGTGAGGTTCACATGTGAGGTTACTGGGGTTATAGTAGAAATACCCCCTTGTGCTGGAGTGGTGAGGGGCTGGGAGGAGATGGGTTGTAAGGCAGATGATGGTAATGAGGTGTCCCCATATGGTGTTATGTTTAGATGATCCTGATTTTGCCATTGGCTGTATTCCCTTTGGGGATATGTGTTATGATCCCTTCTCTTTTGAGTGTCTACTGACGCTATTCCCTCCCCCTGTGGCACTGGCTTCTTTGAATGTTGTTGATATAGAAGTTTTTTATTTTTGTTTTTACGTTTGGTGCCACTTCTGCCTGTATTTGATCCCCTCTCCTCTGATGCAGAGACTTCTGATTCGGAGATATCCGAGTAGTAATTTTGGCGCGAGTTTGTCTTCAAATTATAGATTTGGCCAGAGTCAAAATCGTTACAGTCTCTTATGTATTTCCGATGTTTCCTCTCTTTTATTTCTGCTGTAAAGGTGTTTAGATTTTTTTGTAACCTCTCCTCTAGGGTTTTGAATTCAGGGTGTGCACTAAAGGTCTGGATCTCTCCAATTTCCTTCTCCAGGGCTTGACTGACTTTGGTCAGATGCGCTTTCTCGTAGTCGTATAGATAATTTATCATGCGCAATGAGTTTTCAGTCAGAAGTTGATGCCACCCCCTTAAAAAGTCTGTGTCTTCTTGATGGGCATTGGGGGACAAGTTGATTCTTAGTCCTCTATATACTATCTTTTGTTTTAGGTAGATTTCTAAACTGGCTACCTCCCAGCTGGATCTGACATATGACTTGTAAGTTTTGAATAATTCTTTAAAAGCCGTATTTATGTCAACTTTATTGAGAGGGATATTCTCTCTAGAGAAGACAAAGGCAGCTTCTGATGGTATGAGGTCTAGAGTTGGTTTCTGTGACAGGAAACCTGCCATATCTTATATCAGGGACTCCCAATTTTGCGGTAAGTCAATATGAACCAGTGTTCTTGGGTCAAACTTTAGTGAGGGGTTAACCTCTGAATTTTCATATATAGTTGTCAGAAAAAGTTTTTATCACTAGGACCACAGTGCGACTGGGTTTGAAATTCAACATAGCAAAAAAAGTTGTCCTACGTGGACATATAAACCCATTTGTCACATAAAATATAACTTTTATTGGTGTATATTAAAAAATGAATGTGCTCCGTCCAAAAAAGTTTAAAAGTTAACAGAGTGCGGGTGCTAGGATTTATATTTCAAGTAGGTAGAGTTTATCAGGCAGCTTATGGCCACTGTGACCCACAAGGAGGGGGGCTGATATAGAGACAGCCCTCAAGTAGAGAGGTATACCCGCTATAACAGCGGTGGGGACACCCCACGTTAGGTTGGTGTTGGGGCCCCACGATGTTATGCGGTCATTTCCAGTAATCTCTATAGGCTGGTCTGAATTGACTTTTCTTCTAAATCGCCCCTTCTGATCCCAGTTTTTAGACAGTCAATGCCCCACAGTGCTTGACTGACAGTCTGTATAATGGTGTGAGGCTGTATAATGATGTGAGGCTGTATAATGATGTGCTTCCTGGTGCTGGTGGCCACGCCCCCTGCAGCCTGTGTGTGCATGTGTGTGTGTGTATAGGAGAGATACAGCAGCTCCAGGCAGCCATGTTATAGCAGAACATGTCAGGTACTTGTGTAGCTGATGTCTGTGTCTCTCACCTGTATATTAGGAGGATGCAGCATGTCAGCAGATGCAGCACAGACACTAGCAATGCTTTACTATACATTACACACAGACATGAGCAGGGGGAGGAGAGGGGAGGGGGAACAGGGGTGACATCACTGCCTCTGACCATGTGACCAGCCTCATTTACATGATAAAGAAAAGAGGATTTTACAATGATTAATGTATGAAATAACTAGATAAAGGCTGGGATGGGATCCTTGTGAGCTGCTCCAACAGGTAGAGGTGACAGGACTAGTGACACAGACCTGATGACAGGTGTCCTTTAAGCAGACCCAAGGGCATAGTCTAGATCCTGACAGTATTTACTCTTTAACCTCAGAACAAAGATCTGGACATCTCTGGTTCAGGCTTCCCAGTTCACTACCACCAAGAGTAGTCCATGTACACCGGGAAGCTGACCTGTAGAGGTCTATAGACACGAGTACCCTGGGGTCATTCAGGGAATGGTCATGGATAAGCTAAGTTCTGGGCAGACTTGAGGGGCAGGTCATGAAAGGTCAGCAGAGCATCAGAGATGGAGTCATGCAGCAATCCAGGGTCAGAAACACTGAGGTCAGTCAGCTGCAGATCAAATACTTCCGCCAGGGAAGCTTTTACGATGGGGTGCACTTCTTTGAGGCCTTGAGAAGACCAGAAGAACGACAGTAGACAGAGAGAAGGAAACAAATGGAATTCAACATTTATGTCCACCGGGAAAGGTATCCCGTTGGTCATGAATGGCCAGTGCTTCAGTTATTGGAGCCTACAGGTGCACATAGCAGTAGAAGCAGTTAAAGGACATCTGGACCCTGGTGTCCCAAGGGGGTCATAGCCAAAATACTTCAGGTGTTTTTTTTCAATTTACTATTATTATCATCAGTTAATCTCAGATCTGTCGTCAGGTCATTAGCACAGAGCAGATAACAAGTAGAATGGTGTCATCGGAAGACGTCTTCACAAAGACATAAGCCGACCATTAAGCCGGTCATCATCTCATTATTCAGACACGAAATTGATTGTTTCTTGGAATTCTGCTTTTTGCTTCTTAAACTTGGATAATTAGACCCGCACCGGTCACATCATTATTTGCTCTGATCATTTGGAGTGCTCTCCACCCTTATCGATTTGGTTGGGATCGTTAGGTCGTTAGGTTTGTGTTTGTACCATTATATTTGTTGGATACTTGTACATCACAATTAATTCATAGGGGAGTAACATGGAACATTCATTATCTGTGGAAAGATATATTCCACCCAAAAATATATATTTTACATTTTTGTCCTTCTATATGCCTTGCGCCATCTCTAGTCTGTGCTGTTGTGGGCAGATCGTTCGATAATGACCTGTGCCTATCTACTGCCTACAACTCCCAATACCCATAAAGTGAATATTATCCAGCCACAAGTTAATAAAGCCTGTGAGCCCCACTCATAGAGAAAGCCCGTGAGTCCTGAGCTCCACTCATTCAGAAAGCCTGTGAGTGCTGAGCTCCATTCATACAGAAAGCCTGTGGGTCCTACCTCCCCACCCACTAATAGAGAAAGCCTGTGAGTCCTACCTCCCCACCCACTCATAGAGAAAGCTCATATTCGAGGCTACCCGTTTAGAATTGGGTTGGATTTTTTCTAAGTCCCTGGTGACCATGTTTACAAATGCCTCTATAAGTGGATATTGGGAGAATAGTGGTGTACTTTTGCATTTTGGCTTTAGGTTTGTCAGTGGTGGTGAGATGTCACTTGGTGTCACTATATTTTCTTGTGCGAGATCTGTGAGGAGTTGCTCAATCCTTTCGTCATTCATGTTAGTATCGGTTTCCTGTTGCGCATGAAATTTGTGAAAAGCGATCTTACGGGCAAATAAATTTATATCCTTAATCCATGAAAACCTGTCAAAACTAGGTACTGGGGTAAAGGATAAACCTTTACGAAGTACTGACATTTGTGTCTTGTTAAGTTCATATTTCGACAGGTTTATCACAAGTTTATCTTTTTGATTTTGTATGAAGACATCCTCTTTTATTTCCCATTGTAGCCCCACTTGTCCCTGTCTCTTAGGGCCATGTTGGGCATTGCTCCTAAAAAAGGAGTCGTCGGGAGAGGCGGTTGTGAAGGGTTCCTTTGTGTTCCTGCCTGAACTGGATTGGTCGTAGTTACCAGAAGGGGAGTGATCGTATTGTATGTACCCGGTCCTCCCGTAAGGTTCACATGTGAGGTTACTGGAGTAATAATAGAGGTACCCCCTTGTGCTGGAGTGGTGAGGGGCTGAGAGGAGATGGGTTGTGAGGCAGATGATGGTAATGTGGTGTCCCCATATGGTGTTGTATTTATATGGTCCTGATTTTGCCATTGTCTATATTCCCTTTGGGGATATGTATTATGGTCCCTTCTCTTTTGAGTGTCTACTGGCACTATTCCCTCTCCCTGTGGCACTGGCTTCTTCGAATGTTGTTGATATGAAAGTTTTTTATTTTTGTTTTTACGTTTGGTGCCACTTCTGCCTGTGTTAGGTCCCCTCTCCTCTGATGCAGAGACTTCTGATTCGGAGATATCCGAATAATAATTTTGGCGCGAGTTTGTCTTCAAATTATAGATTTGGCCAGAGTCAAAGTCGTTACAGTCTCTTACGTATTTCCGATGTTTCCTCTCTTTAATTTCTGCTGTAAAGGTGTTTAGATTTTTTTGTTTTGAATTCAGGGTGTGCACTAAAGGTCTGGATCTGTCCAATTTCCTTCTCAAGGGCTTGGTTGACTTTAGTCAGATGTGCTTTCTCATAGTCGTATAGATAATTTATCATGCGTAATGAATTTTCAGTCAGAAGTTGATGCCACCCCCTTAAGAAGTCCGTGTCTTCTTGATGGGCATTAGGGGACAAGTTGATTCTTAGTCCTCTGTATACTATCTTTTGTTTTAGGTAGATTTCTAAACTGGCTACCTCCCAGCTGGATCTAACATATGACTTATAGGTTTTAAATAATTCTTTAAAGGCCGTGTTTATATCAACTTTATCGAGAGGGATATTCTCTCTAGAAAAGACAAAGGCAGCTTCTGATGGTATGAGGTCTAGAGTTGGTTTCTGTGACAAGAAACCTGCCATATCCTATGTCGAGGACTCCCAATTTTTTGGTAAGTCAATATGAACCAGTGTTCTTGGGTCAAACTTTATTGAGTGGTTAACCTCTGAATTTTCATGTGCAGTTGCCAAAAAAAAAGTTTTTTTCACTAGGACCACATTGTGACTGGGTTTGAATTCAACATAGCAAGAAAAAAAGTTGTCCTACATGGACACATAAACCCATTTGTCATGTAAAATATAACTTTTATTAGTGTGTATTAAAAAATGAATGTGCTCCGTCCAAAATGTTTAAAAGTTTACAGAGTGCAGATGCTAGAATTTATATTTCGGTTGGGTGAACACTGACAAACCTAAAGCCAAAATGCAAAAGTACACCACTATTCTCCCAATACCCACTTATAGAGGCATTTGTAAACATGGTCACCAGGGACCTAGAAAAAATCCAACCCAATTCTAAACGGGTAGCCTCGAATATGAGCCCACTCATAGAGAAAGCCTGTGAGTCCTGCTTCCTCCACCCACTCATAGAGAAAGCCTGTGAGTCCTGCTTCCCCCTTTAATACAGAAAGCCTGTGAGTCCTGCTTCCCCCTTTAAAAGAGAAAGCCTGTGAGTCCTACTTCCCCCTCCCACTCATAGATAAAGTCTGTGAGTCCTGCTTCCTCCTTCCACTCATAGAGAAAGCCTGTGAGTCCTGCTTCCTCCTTCCTCTCATAGAGCAAGCCTGTGAGTCCTACTTCCCCCTCCCACTCATACAGAAAGCCTGTGAGTCCTGCTTCCTCCTCCAGCTCATAGAGAAAGCCTGTGAGTCCTGCTTCCTCCTCCCACTCATAGAGAAAGCCTGTGAGTCCTGCTTCCCGTAGATCGGCCCCTAGGTACCTCCCTCCTGTCTCCTGATTGGTTTACGGTCGGAGGTGGGGTAGTTACCGGCCCAGTCAGCGTCTGGTCCTGGGACTCGGTCTAGTCTCTCTCCGCCCCCCAGAATGCCTAGTGCGCATGTCAATGGACTTTGCTTTCAGCGCGAGTCCAAATGTCCAGTGCGCATGCCCATGTACTTCGGCTCCACTGCAGGTAAGGGCAACTGTTTGGCCTGTCAATGGACTTTATTGCGACGGAGGAGTCGATGCGCATGTCAGTGGACTTTGCCTAAATCGTAAGTGGGGCTGATGCGCATATTCATGGACTTAGACTGATTTGTAAATGGAGATGGAGCGCATGACATTGGACTTAGACTAGATCCTGAGTAGTGATTTATCTTTAGAGTGAAGGGTATCAGGCGCACGTAGTGGCAGACTTAATCTCCAAAGTGAGTAAATCCGTTTTTTCTAAATGGCCATATCAGGTGATCTAAATGATCTAGATGGCCATATCGATAAATCTAGAAGTTATATGGGTATGTGTAATGGTAGACTTACTCATATGTGGATGAGATAATCCCCAGTGATTAGTGATACAATTAAAAACCAGTTTTATCCGGTCTATGTGCATAATCTGGTATGCCCCGCGGACAGAGTATACTCTAATTCTGTATATGTCCGATCAATAGAAGCAGTTCTTGTCTGACCAAGGTCTTAGACCTCATACCAGTAGTATATGCTATGTGTTTGTATCTACAAAAATGCTGCATATGTAAAGCCTTCATTAAGGCCCTTAGGGGATAGGGTCCCCAGGCGGTAGATCCATTTTGCTTCAAGTTGTAGGAGCCTCCGATCTAAATCGCCCCTTCTGATCCCAGTTTTTAGACAGTCAATGCCCCAGAGCGTTAAATTTTCTTGGGAAATATCAATTAGATTTTTTGTTATTCACCATTAGAGTAAAACCTGCGCCTTGGGGAGGGGTCTGTGCCTGCTGGGCTGATGAGGGGCGGACAGCAGGCACTATATACATCTCCCTTAGTTCCAGGCTTGTGTGAGAGCCAGGCAGGGAAATAACATCATAAGGGCATCAAAGTTGAGCTGTCAGGAGTCCGAGAGAAGAGGAGCCTCCGCCGCCAAGTAAGTGAGAGAGACGAGCACAGCAAACGCCGAGTTGACAGGAATCTAGGACCAAAACGCCTTAAGAACCTCTGTAATTGGGGAGAATCCGCTGAAACTGGACGCATTATATTCAGAGCAATTTCTAAGGGGGAGCGCGGGGTGACAAAAACTGTAAGGCAGAAAGCGATTAAAGAAGGCTGTTTTTTTTTTAATCTAGTGCCTTCTTTAAAGTTCTCTAGGGTCTGGTATTGCCACTAAGTTATAGTTAAAAAGGTTAGTTGGGTAAAATAAAGTTCGCAGTTTATGTTTTTACTAACTTGTCTACCCTTTTGTGGAGCTTCAGTATTAATTGGTCTAAGGGACTGGGGAAGCAGTAACCTTTAAACTGGCCTAACTATGGGACCTTCCAACTCCTGGGTCCGTGTTAACACTCCCGGAGTCTAAAGGTGTGATCGTGATTCTGATGTGTAGCTGTGGAAATCCAGACCTTGGACACGAGCAAGGTATGTGAACTGTCGTGGTGTCTAACCAGCTTGTGCACTTTGCTATCGCCACTAAAGACCCACTAGCACTTAGGGGATTATTGTAGTATTCACCAAAAGCCAGCGCAGTTTTTACTCAAAGGTAGGGAGCGTGGGAATTTATCCAAGAGCACGAAGAGTGTGAGGACCCTTCTCCAGTGCACTTGGACAAAGCTACAATCCTGAAATGATATTCTGGAATATAAATCCATATTTCACAGTCCTGCTGCTACTAACATCAACAAAATGTATAATTTACAATCATACAAACAACTACACCTAAATACACAACTCTACAGGGGTATACCTGAACTTTTGCAGAGCCTGCGCAAACAGTGTGAGGGAACATGTCCTTTATACACTACTGAGAAGCTACAGCCTGGAATATAAATCCATACTCTCACAGTTCATGATGACTACTAACATCATACAAAAATGCTATGAAACATCTTCCAGGAAAAATACCTCACTCTGCAGAAGACACAGCTCACAGCAGTGTGAGGACACGGTTCCTAGTACATTTGGAGAAGTCGGGGATACAGTCCTGGGGACATCATCCATATTCCACAGTACCAGCTGCTTTATTAAAAAACATATGTTATTTATGATTAAACTCTCGGTTTGGGGGACATACCTAAACATGGCTGACAGAGCGCACCAGGAGCACAACAGTGTGAAGACATATTCTCAGGACTTCGTTAGAACGCTACCATCCTGGAATAAAAATCCAATATTTGACAGTCATGTGTGCTACGAACACACATATACAAAGCGTTAAGAATAGGGCACCTCTCAGAGACAATACCTAACACTGCGTGCCAGAGCACAGAGGAGCACAGGCAGTGTGAGGACAATATCCAATTACATTGGGGGGAAGCCACAGTCCTGGAATATAATTCAATAAGTCACAGTCTGCCGCCTACTAAAATATTTGATTCCCATTTGAATCAGAGGGGTCTGGCGACTCCATAATGTCCCATAGATTGGACCAGCAGGACATGTAGGAAATAAAAAAAGACCCCATTCCCTAATCGTGGGGTCCAAGCACCTGTAAAAAGGGATCGACTTTAATAAAGAGTTATATACTCTAATACCT
Source organism: Engystomops pustulosus (assembly GCA_019512145.1). Taxonomy (NCBI): domain Eukaryota; kingdom Metazoa; phylum Chordata; class Amphibia; order Anura; family Leptodactylidae; genus Engystomops; species Engystomops pustulosus. Next base: position 309,528,903 of record CM033641.1, read on the forward strand.
CTGTGCGATTATCCCATAATCCTATAGGACATATAAAGTATTCCAATCCATGCAGAGTTAATGGAAACCAAGTACTTTTGTTAAAATGGGTAAAATAAAGGGAAATCAGTGTTATAACGGGTAGCACAGCAACCAGAGCCCAGCGTGCCGGAGGATTTCTCACAGATATTAGTGGCTGCGTGATCTCTCATGTACCATGTATGGCTGAGCGTTGTCATCACAATCTCCCGGGATGAGCGACCATGTCAGGCATATAAATGCACGGACCTTGGCTCAGCTATGGCGCAACCATGGACAGGCAGTGTCTGGGAGCCCGTGGGTGACAGGGCTCATCACCAGCAAGTAGCACTATAGAAGCGGACACGGAATCTTGGGACATGACATCTATTAAGCTGCACAAGTTATATGCTTAGAAGCATTATGGAGACATACAAAATCGTTTGTCAGGAAAAGTTTAGGCCCCCAACTTTTACAAAAATCCACCATTTCAATATTCTATTTATCCTCTTCCAGGCACATGCTTGTACTGTAGTGAGGTTAAAAAGAGAGTAAATACACATGCAGTATGCAGAGGAGGGAGGGGGAATCCAACCGTTTGTATGTATTAGATGGTAACAGGAGGAGCGAGGGAGAAGCAGGTTGCCAATCAGTCTCTGAAAGTAAATGAAAGGATAACACATTTGAATTACTAGTTTTACTGGGGTAATACTTAGTGTGTCATAGTTTTAGTTTTGGGCAGATGCATCTTATTCTCTGCGGATCTACTAATGGTCTGTACCAAAAAAATGTATTGGATTTGCACACCAACAAATGCAGCGTAATTCCATCCTAACGTGCTAGTCATGTGAACGAAACATGACAACCACATGTTGAGCCACTTTTTAACCCACGATTCATGGACCTACCACCAAAAGGATTCAGGTACATAGAGGTCAGAGAAAGAACATTGAAGGAAAACTCTGACAATGACGTTGAGCGTCAGCCATTTGTCCAAGAGAAGACAGGATAAGCTTGGGCATACCCCCAACAGTTCTGATGGAAGAGAAAGAGGGACAAATGGTGGCACGGGTAGCGTGGGGAACGGGCAACCACGAACCAAAACGGCAGCGTTTGACAAACTCCAAGAGAGTGTGACCATATATGGATAGAGATTGAAACCTGATGAGTGGTCCCTGGCTCTACGCTAACCTGACTTATCTTCACAAAAGGATCCCATGCCCGATGTCTGCTCTGGGGAACCCTAAGGATTGTTACGGACAACCATGCAAGTGCAGGACTTGAGGAATTCCGGGGACAATCTCACAGGCCCTGTGTGAGGTGTATAAAAAACGGGCATGTCCTGGCCAAACCCGGGACGTTTGAGAGCATGCTAGGGACACTTTAGAAGATTGCAGAACTGAGTCTAAAAAGAAAATACTTGAGAAGTGTGTGAGAATGGACATGTTGGCCAGCAGGACGGATGACTATATATTCATCATGGACACATTTGGTGGACAGGGCTCTTGCGTTGTATAAAATATCTGGAAGTGTCTATGCATCCTTTAAGGTGGCTCGCAGTGATTTAGTGCCGTGTAAGTATTGAACTAAAATTGTGCTGTGAATGGTGACAATTACATGGAGGTGTGGAGACGGTAAAGGGCAGCAGGAATCAAGGACAGAGACGTTTCATCTGCAGCAGAAACATCAATACATGTTATAATAAAGAGCACAGGACCATTATTACCTCAACGATGAGAAGGTGCTGCTGTGCACGAGCTGTATGTGAACGAAGATGTGAGCATGCTAGTTATGAATGAATATAACACATTGTCCTGATCCGGATTGTACTAGAATCAGTGCTAGGGCGGGGAGGGCTATGGTAGGACAGTAGGGAAGAACAGATAGTAGTCACTAGCTACTCGAGGTCACAGCATGGGCCAATATAGTGTAGGAGCATCTGACGGATACATTGTCAGGCTACATGGCCAAAACATTAAAAAAAACTACTTGATAGTTTAGGTTGTAGAACTTAAAGGAGAACCCGTCAGCAAATAACCGAGCTAACTAAATATATTTTCACTAAACTGCACGATTAGAGAGCATTGCATCTATTTTCATTGTCCCTCTACATTGCTGTAAACTCTAAGACAATGAGGCCTAAGCGATGCAAAGACTGTGAAAGTCCAATGAAGAATTCAGATATCGTGCTGTCCACGTTAGTCAGAGTGGGGAGGCACAGCCATAGCAGAAAAAAGTTGTCTACGTGGCCAATAAACCCATGTCACGTAAAAATTTAATTTTATTAGGTATATAAAAGATGAATAGGCTCCGTCCAAAAATGTTAAAAGTTTACCGAGTGAGAGGCTAGAATTTATATTTCGGTTGGGTGGACAGGATTATCAGGCAGCTTGTGGCCACTATGCAGCAAGGAGGGGGACTGATATGGAACAGTCCTAGATAGGGAGGTTACCCGTATACCGCGGTGGGGACGCCCCACGTTAGGTTAGATTTGGGCCCACAGTATTTTCGCGGTCATTGTCAGTAATCCCTATGAACACTGTGAATTAAACTTTTCTGCTGCCAGTAACTAGTAGATCGTCTAGATTGGTCTCGCTGCAGTTAAGTAAACTAAGTTTCTGATATATTGTCTTAAGTTTTCTATCTAGCTATCCACTGCCTCGAATTAAAAACTGCCCTATAGCCCCCCACAACATGTTTCGCCACATGCCGTGGCGTCCTAGGGGGATCGGGGCTATAGTGCGGCCGCCAGATCATTAGTGTCATTTATAGCCTACTGTGTGACGTGATCACTGGGGGCCTGATCCTATCATCCAATGTCAGTAGAGTAAAGTAGTCACCATTACCAATCAGGCAGGGGCAAGTCCGTAGATCGGCCCCTAGGTACCTCCCTCTGTCTCCTGAGTTTTTACGGGTGAGGTGGGGTGTTGTTACGGCAGTCAGCGTCTGGTCCTGGGACTCCGCTAGTCTCTCTCCGCCCCCCAGAATGCCTAGTGCGCATGTCAATGGACTTTGCTTTCAGCGCGAGTCCAAGTCCAGTGCGCATGCCCATGTACTTCGGCTCCACTGCAGGTAGGGCAACGTTTGGCCTGTCAATGGACTTTATGACGGAGAGGAGTCGATGCGCATGTCCGTGACTTTGCCTAAATCGTAAGTGGGGTGATGCGCATATCTGGACTTAGTAGACTGATTTGTAATGGAGATGGAGGCGATGACATTGGACTTAGATAGATCGGTAGTGAGTATCTTAGAGTGAAGGGTATCAGGCGCACGTAGTGGCAGACTTAATCGCCAAAGTGAGTAAATCCGTTTTTTCTAAATGGCCAATCAGGTGATCTAATGATTAGATGGCCATATCGATAAACTAGAAGTTATATGGGTACTGTGTAATGGTTAGACTTACTCATATGTGGATTGAGATATATCCCCAGGGATTAGTGATAAAATTAAAAACCAGTTTATTCCGGTCTATGTGCATAATTGGTATGCCCCGCGGACGAGTATACTCATTCGTTATGCCGATCAATGAAGCAGAGTTCTTGTCTGACCCAGGTCTGAGACTCATACCAGTAGTATATGCTATGTGTTTGTATCTACAAAAATGCTGCACTAGTGTAAAGCCCTTATTAAGGCCTTAGGGGAGGGAGGTCCCCAGGCGGTAGATCATTTTGCCTTCAAGTTGTAGGAGCCTCCGATCTAAATCGCCCCTTTGATCCCAGTTTTTAGACAGTCACATGCCCAAAATTGAGTTGTTCCAGATTTCCCTTATGTGTGGATTTCATTTGTTTAGTGTAGCGTGGTGTTTATTAGTTCTTACGGTGCTGAGGTGTGAGGAAATCCTCTCCTCAATTCTTGCACCGTTTTGCCGATGTACATCTTAGGGCCGGTACATTGCGCGCACATAAAACTCTGTCGATTTACAAGTTAGGAACTGGATCTCATATGTGCGGGCTACGTCGAGTCTGAGAAATTCCTCTTTCTAATCATGTTTGTTTACAAAAACGAGAACCCCCACATGGGTATGACCCTGTTGTTCGGGGGTGGGTAGCCAGGTGGAATTGGGGGTTCGTTGTTAGAATAGTGAATGGACAATAGTCCTTTAATTTTTCCCCTACGGTAGGATTGAGGGGGTATGGGTCAATACCGGTTGAGTGTCCTCATCTGCGGTCAGTAAGGGCCAGTTTTTTGAAGGATGTCAGAGCCGTTTGTTATATCCTCACAAAGTGCCAATGCACTGATAGACTCGTGTTCCCGATTTCCCCGGTTCCTAAGAGGTTTTCCACTTTTGGTGTGTTTGGCTTTATGATAGGCCCTATGCAGGGTCTTTTGGGGTATCCTCTACATGTGAAAGTCGATACAGTTCACCCCACTCCGTTTAAAATCACTTCTGTTGAAACAGGTTCCTCCTGGCACGTTGGTACTGGCCAACTGGGATACCCCTCTTGAGGGGTTCGGGATGCCAGCTATGCCAGTTTAGCAGGGCTATTGGTTGAGTTTCTTTCCTGAAGATGGATTGTTTGTAAGAAGCCTGTTCATCTTTTTTAATAGTTAGGTCCAGAAAAAGCAAAAATTGATCATGGTGAATTTCTGAAGTGAAATGCATCACTATCGTGTTGTGTTGAGGTGGTCAACACAAATTGTTGAAGACGTCCGGTCCCCTCCACGGAACAGGACGTCGTCAAGAATCTTCCCCAGTAAATAATGTGTTTAGTGAATATGTCGGTCGTCGAGAGACAAACAATAAAGGAAAGCTTCCCACCACCCTAGAAAAATGTTTGAGTTGTGGTCGCAGATCGTCCCCATGGCGGTACCTTCACCTGATGGTAAAAGGTAACGCCCAAAGAGAAAGTAATTGTGGGTTAACAAGAAGTGCAGCAGTGAAAGTAAGAAATGATTGTGTTTCTTAATTGGACACCTTTGTGCTCAAAAGTAGTTCTACAGCCTTCAGGCCCCGTTGTGTTGAATGTTACTATAGAGGGCTTCAATCCAAACTTGCAAGGTAAGTATCCTTAGATACCATTACTCCCGGAATTTGGTGATGACATCTTTGTATCTGCAAGTAGGATGGCAAGAGGAGACGAACAAGGGGCGTCTAAAGAAGTTTGCAATGTATTAACTAATCCCTTGTGTGAGGCTATCGGAAGCCGGACACGATCGGCCGTCAGGGACCGGTGTTTAACTTTCTATGTGCACCTTCGGGAGTGCATAGAATGTCGTATCGTTGGTTTCTTTTATGGACAGGTATTTAAATTCGTTCCTTAGAGATTAAATTCTCCTCTAGGGCTCCAGTCAACAAATCGATCGTCCTGAACAACTTGTCCGTGGGGTCACTCATCAGTGGTTTATGTGTGGGGTCAGCCAGAAGTGTTCACCATGTCCACATAATCACGTCTGTCCATAGTACTGTTCCCCCCCTTGCGGACGGGTTTGTTTAAACTACTACCTACCTCCAAGGTCATCAAATCATCCAAACTATGCGTTCATCATTGCCATGTTTCGAGGTACCCTGTTTAGAATTGGGTGGATTTTTCGGTCCCTGGTGACCATGTTTCAAAGGCCTTATAAGTGGATATTGGGAGAATAGTGGTGCTACTTTTGCATTTTGGCTAGGTTTGTCGTGGTGGTGAGAGTTCACTTGGTGTTCACTATATTTCTTGTGCGAGATTGTGAGGAGTTGCTCAATCCTTTCGTCATTCAGTTAGTATCGGTTTCCTGTTGCGCATGAAATTTGTGCAAAGCGATCTACGGGCAAATAGATTTATCCTTAATCCATGAGAACCTGTCAAAACTAGGTACTGGGTAAAGGAATAAACCTTACGAAGTACTGACATTTGTGTCTTGTTAAGTCATATTTCGACAGGTTATCACTAGTTTATCTTTTGATGTTGTATGAAGACATCCTCTTTTATTCCCATTGTGCCCACTTGTCCCTGTCTCTTAGGGCCATGTTGGGATTGCTCCTAAAAAAAGGACGCGTGGGAGAGCGGTTGTGAAGGTTCCGTTGTGTTCCTGTGCTGAACTGGATTGGTCGGAGTTACCAGAAGGGAGTGAACGTATTGATGTACCGGTCCTCCCGTAAGGTTCATATTGAGGTTACTGGAGTTGATAATAGGGGTACCCCCTTGGGCTGGAGTGGTGAGGGGCTGGAGGAGGAGAGGGTTGTAGGCAGCGATGGTAATGAGGTGTCCCCATATGGTGGTTTTTATATGATCATGATTTTGCATTGTCATATTCCCTTTGGGGATATGTATTAGGTCCCTTCTCTTTTGAGTGTCTATGACACTATTCCCTCTCCCTGTGGCACTGGCTTCTTCGAATGTGTTGTATATGAAATTTTTTATTTTTTTTACGTTGGGGCCACTTCTGCGTGTTAGGTCCCCTCTCTCTGATGCAGAGATTCTGATTCGGAGATATCAGTAATAATTTGGCTGTTTGTCTCAAATTATAGATTTGGCCAGAGTCAAAGTCGGTACAGTCTCTTACGTATTCCGATGGTTCTCTCTTTAATTTCTGCTGTAAAGGTGTTTAAAATTTTTTTGTAGACTCTCTCAGGGTTTTGATTGAATCAGGGTGTGCACTAAAGTCTGGACTGTCCAATTTCCGTCTCAAGGGCTTGGCTGACTTTGGTCAGGTTGCTTTCTCATAGTCATTATAGATTAATTTATCATGGCAATGAATTTTCAGTAGAAGTTGATGCCACCCCCTTAAGAAGTCCGTGTCTTCTTGGTGGGCATTAGGGGACAAGTTGATTTTAGTCCTCTGTCTATCTTGGTTAGGTGATTTCAAAAGGCTACCTCCCAGGGATCTAACATTGACTTGTAGGTTTTAAATAATTCCTTAAAGGCCGTGTTTATATCAACTTTATTGAGAGGGATTACTCTCTCTAGAAAGACAAAGGCAGCTTCTGATGGTAGAGGTCTAGAGTTGGTTTCTGTGACAAGAAACTGCCAATCCTATGTCGAGGACTCCCAATTTTTTGGTTAAGTCAGTATGAACCAGTTTCTTGGGTCAAACTTATTGAGGGGTTAACCTCTGAATTTTCAGTACAGTTGCCAAAAAAAGTTTTTTTCCAGGACCACATTGTGACTGGGTTGGATTCAACAAGCAGAAAACAGTTGTCCTACGTGGACACATAAACCCATATTGTCACGTAAAAATTAACTTTATTAGTGATATAAAAGATGTGAATAGGCTCGTCCAAAATGTTTAAAAGTTTACGAGTGCAGATGCTAGAATTATATTTCGGTGGGGTGGACAGGATCTATCAGGCAGCTGTGGCCACTATGACCCGCAAAGGAGGGGGACTGATATTGGAACAGTCCTCAATAGGGGGTATACCGATCATAACCCCGGGGGGACGCCCCACGTTTGGTTGTATTTGGGGCCCACGGGTATTGCGGTCATGGTATTGGCAGTAATCCCTATGAAAAGGTTGAATTAAACTCTTTTTTTGCTGCCAGTAACTCATATGATCGGTTAGATTGGCTACTGCTGCAGTTAAGTAACTAAGTTTCTGATATATTGTCTTATAGTTCTTTACTCTGCTATCCACTTGCCTCTGAATTAAAAACTGCCTATAGCCCCCCCGACATTGTTTCGCACATGCCGTGGCGTCTCAGGGGGATCGGGGCTATGAGTCGCGGCACGCCAGATCATTAGTGTCATTTAGCTATGTGTGACGTGATTGATCACGGGGGCCTGATCCTATTCATCCAATGTCAGAGAGTAAAGTTAGTCACACCTTACCAATCGGCAGGGGCAAGTCCGTAGACGGCCCCTAGGTACCTCCCTCCTGTCTACTGATTGGTTTACGGGTCGGAGGTGGGGAGTTACCGGCCAGTCAGCGTGCTGGTTCTGGGACTCGGTCTAGTCTCTCTCCGCCCCCAGAATGCCTAGTGCGCATGTCAATGGACTATTGCTTTCAGCGCGAGTCCAAATGTCCAGTGCGAATGCCCATGTACTTCGGCTCACTGCATTGGTAAGGGCAACTGTTTGCTGTCATGGAATTATTGCGACGGAGGAGTCGATGCGCATGTCAGTGGACTTTGGCTAAATCGTAAGTGGGGCTGATGCGCATATTAATGGACTTAGACTGATTTGTAAATGGAGATGGAGCGCATGACATGGGACTAGGACTAGATCCTGAGTAGTGATTTATCTTAGAGTGGAAGGGTCATCAGGCAGTATAGTGGCAGGACTTAATCTCCAAAGTGAGTAAATCCGTTTTCTAATGGCCATATCAGGTGATCTAAATATCTAGATGGGCCATATCGATAAATCTAGAGTTATATGGGTATGTGTAAGGGTTTTTATGGTAGACTTACTCAGATGTGGATGAGAATCCCACGTGATAGTGATACAATTAAAAACCGTTTAATACCGTCTATGTGCAAATCTGGTATGCCCGCCCGGGACGGAGTATACTCTAATTCTTATATTGTCGATCTAGAAGCAGTTGTCTGACCAAGGTCTTAGACCTCTACCAGTAGTTATGCTATGTGTTTGTACTACAAAAAAAGCTGCCTATGTAAGCTCATTAAGGCCCTTAGGGATAGGGTCCCAGGCGTAGATCCATTTGCTTCAAGTGTGTAGGAGGCCTCCGAATCTATACCCCTTGTGATCCAGTTGTTAGAAGTCAATTGCCCCCAAAATTAGAGTGGTTCCAGAATTTCCCTGTGTGGGAATTTCATTTAAGGTGTAGTAGGTTTTTGTCATTTATTGCGTTTTTTTTCTTACGGTGCTTGAGTGTGAGGACATGCTCCCAATAATTTGGCAACGTTTTCGCAGAGTAAATCTTAGTGGCAGGTACATTTCGCCACATGAAACCACTCTGGCGATTACAGTTTATGTAATGTTTGATCTCATATGTGCGCCTACCGTCTGAGTCTGAGAAATTCCTCTTTCTAATCATGTGTTTACAAAACGAGCAACCCCCACATGGGTATGACCCTGTTGTTCGGGGTGGTAGCCAGGTGGAATTGGGGGTTCGTTGTACAGAATAATGACTATGGACCAATAGGTCCTTTAAATTCTTTCCCCTACGGTAGGTTATTGAGGGGTATGTGGTCAATACCGGTTGGATGTCCTCATCTGCGGTCAGTAAGGGCCAGTATTTTTGAAGGATGTCAGAGACCTGTTTGTTATATCCGTCAAAAGTGCCAATGCACCTGATAGACCTCTGTGTTTCCCGATTTTCCCCGTATCCTAAGAGGTTTTCCCTTTTGGTGTGTTTTGCTTTATGATAGGCCCTATGCAGGGTCTTTTTGGGGTATCCTCTACATGTGAAACGTCGATACAGTTCACCACACTCCGTTTCAAAATCCACTTCTGTTGAACAGTTCCTCCTGGCACGGAGGTACTGGCCAACTGGGATACCCCTCTTGAGGGGTTCTGGATGCCAGCTATGCCAGTTTAGCAGGCTATTGGTTGAAGTTTCTTTCCTGAAGATGGATGTTTGTAAGAAGCCCTGTTCATCTTTTTTAATAGTTAGGTCCAGAAAGCAAATTTGATCATGGTGAATTTCTGAAGTGAAATGCATCCCTATCGTGTTGTTGTTGAGGTGTTCAACAAATTGTTTGAAGACGTCCCTGGTCCCCTGCCACAGGATCAGGACGTCGTCAATGAATCTTCCCCAGTAAATAATGTGTTTAGTGAATCTGATAAGGTCGTCGGAGAAGACAATAGAAGCTTCCCACCACCCTAGAAAAATATTTGCGTATGTTGGTGCGCAGATCGTCCCCATGGCGGTACCCTTCACCTGATGGTAAAAGGTACCGCCAAAGAGAAAGTAATTGTGGGTTAACAAGAAGTGCAGCAGTGAAAGTAAGAAGTGATTGTGTTTCTTAAATTGGACACCTTTTGTGCTCAAAAAGTAGTTTACAGCCTTCAGGCCCAGGTTATGTTGAATGTTACTATAGAGGGCTTCCACATCCAAACTTGCAAGGTAAGTATCCTTAGATACCATTACTCCCTGTAATTTGGTGATGACATCCTTTGTATCCTGCAAGTAGGATGGCAAGGAGGAGACAAAGGGGCGTAGAAGTTTGTCAATGTATTCACTAATCCCTTGTGTGAGGCTATCGGAGCCGGACACGATCGGTCGTCCAGGGACCGGTTTAACTTTCTTGTGCACCTTCGGGAGTGCATAGAATGTCGGTATCGTTGGTTTCTTTATGGACAGGTATTTAAATTCGTCCTTAGAGATTAAATTCTCCTCTAGGGCTCCAGTCAACAAATCCGATAGTTCCTGAACAAACTTGTCCGTTGGGTCACTCATCAGTGGTTTATATGTGTTGGTGTCAGCCAGAAGGCGTTTCACCATGTCCACATAATCCCGTCTGTCCATTAGTACTGTGTTCCCCCCCTTGTCGGAGGGTTTGAACACTACCTCCTCCAAGGTCATCAAATCATCCAAAGCTATGCGTTAATCATTGCTCATGTTCGAGGCTACCCGTTTAGAATTGGGTTGGATTTTTACTAGGTCTCTGGTGACCATGTTTACAAATGCCTCTATAAGTGGATATTGGGAGAATAGTGGTGTACTTTTGCATTTTGGCTTTAGGTTTGTCAGTGGTGGTGAGATGTCACTTGGTGTCACTATATTTTCTTGTGCGAGATCTGTGAGAAGTTGCTCAATCCTTTCGTCATTCATGTTAGTATCGGTTTCCTGTTGCGCATGAAATTTGTGCAAAGCGATCTTACGGGCAAATAGATTTATATCCTTAATCCATGAGAACCTGTCAAAACTAGGTACTGGGGTAAAGGATAAACCTTTACGAAGTACTGACATTTGTGTCTTGTTAAGTTCATATTTCGACAGGTTTATCACTAGATATCACTAGACATCCTCTTTTATTTTCCATTGTAGCCCCACTTGTCCCTGTCTCTTAGGGCCATGTTGGGCATTGCTCCTAAAAAAGGAGTCGTCGGGAGAGGCGGTTGTGAAGGATTCCTTTGTGTTCCTGCCTGAACTGGATTGGTCGTAGTTACCAGAAAGGGAGTGATCGTATTGTATGTACCCGGTCCTCCCGTAAGGTTCACATGTGAGGTTACTGGAGTGATAATAGGGGTACCCCCTTGTGCTGGAGTGGTGAGGGGCTGAGAGGAGATGGGTTGTAAGGCAGATGATGGTAATGAGGTGTCCCCATATGGTGTTGTATTTATATGATCCTGATTTTGCCATTGTCTATATTCCCTTTGGGGATATGTATTATGGTCCCTTCTCTTTTGAGTGTCTACTGACACTATTCCCTCTCCCTGTGGCACTGGCTTCTTCGAATGTTGTTGATATGAAAGTTTTTTATTTTTGTTTTTACGTTTGGTGCCACTTCTGCCTGTGTTAGGTCCCCTCTCCTCTGATGCAGAGACTTCTGATTCGGAGATATCCGAGTAATAATTTTGGCGTGAGTTTGTCCTCAAATTATAGATTTGGCCAGAGTCAAAGTCGTTACAGTCTCTTACGTATTTCCGATGTTTCCTCTCTTTAATTTCTGCTGTAAAGGTGTTTAGATTTTTTTGTAGCCTCTCCTCTAGGGTTTTGAATTCAGGGTGTGCACTAAAGGTCTGGATCTGTCCAATTTCCTTCTCAAGGGCTTGGCTGACTTTGGTCAGATGTGCTTTCTCATAGTCGTATAGATAATTTATCATGCGCAATGAATTTTCAGTCAGAAGTTGATGCCACCCCCTTAAGAAGTCCGTGTCTTCTTGGTGGGCATTAGGGGACAAGTTGATTCTTAGTCCTCTGTATACTATCTTTTGTTTTAGGTAGATTTCTAAACTGGCTACCTCCCAGCTGGATCTAACATATGACTTGTAGGTTTTAAATAATTCCTTAAAGGCCGTGTTTATATCAACTTTATTGAGAGGGATACTCTCTCTAGAAAAGACAAAGGCAGCTTCTGATGGTATGAGGTCTAGCGTTGGTTTCTGTGACAAGAAACCTGCCATATCCTATATCGAGGACTCCCAATTTTTTTTGGTAAGTCAGTATGAACCAGTGTTCTTGGGTCAAACTTTATTGAGGGGTTAACCTCTGAATTTTCATGTACAGTTGCCAAAAAAAGTTTTTTCACTAGGACCACATTGTGACTGGGACACTGTGAGTCCTGCTCTCCACACCCCACTCATAGAGAAAGCCTTGTGAGTTCGATTCTATCGCCCATCATAGAGAAAGCCTGTAGTCCTGCTCCTCCACACCACTCATGATGGAATAGCCGTTGAGTCCCTGGCTCCCTCCACCCACTCATAGAGAAAGACCTGTGAGTCCTGCTCACCTCCACATCTAGCGAAAGCATTGTGAGTCTGGCTCCAATCACCCATCTTCATACCAGAAAGCCTGTGAGTCCTGCTTCCTCTCCCACACTATAGAGAAATTCTGCGAGTTGCCTAACCACCCACCACTCATAGAGAAAGCCTGTGAGTCCTGCTTCCTCCACCCACTCATAGAGAAAGCCTGTGAGTCCTGCTTCCCCCTTTAATACAGAAAGCCTGTGAGTCCTGCTTCCCCCTTTAAAAGAGAAAGCCTGTGAGTCCTACTTCCCCCTCCCACTCATAGATAAAGTCTGTGAGTCCTGCTTCCTCCTTCCACTCATAGAGAAAGCCTGTGAGTCCTGCTTCCTCCTTCCTCTCATAGAGCAAGCCTGTGAGTCCTACTTCCCCCTCCCACTCATACAGAAAGCCTGTGAGTCCTGCTTCCTCCTCCAGCTCATAGAGAAAGCCTGTGAGTCCTGCTTCCTCCTCCCACTCATAGAGAAAGCCTGTGAGTCCTGCTTCC
>CM033641.1:309541710-309588132 GCA_019512145.1 Engystomops pustulosus
ATCCTGCCCCTACCCACCCCACTCATAGAGAAAGCCCTTGTGATCGTGCTCGCTTTTCCCTCTCCGCCCAATCATAGGAAAGCTCTGGTAGTGAGCTTCCTCCACCACCATACTATGGCCTTCATGTCCTTCCTCCACCACACTCATAGAGAAAAGCCTGTGAGTCCTGTCCACTCCCACCACCCAACCACATCCTATAGAACAGCTGTGCGTCCTCGCTTCCCCAACCCACTACATCAGAGCACGCTGTGAAGTCTCATTCCTCCCTTACCACCACCCTCACCCACTCTATTTGAAAGCCCTTGAAGAATCCTCTCACCCGCAACACTCCCCAAAAAAATCCCACCCCCCATAATCATAGAAAGCCCTGTGTGATCCTTTGCTTCCAACCCACACTCATAACATATAATAATAATAATATATAATATCTTTACTTTATATAAGCGCAACACCGATTACGCAGCCTTGCACAAAGCATGTACCATTGGATACCCCTGTCCCCATGGGGCTCACAATCCTAAACAGCCAAAACAGTATGTCATTATGGAGTGTGGGAGGAGAAACCGGAAGTACCCTAAGGAACCCACGACAAGCACGGAGAACATCACAAACCCTTTGACATATTCGTGTTTACCATGAAGTGGGATTCGAAACCCAGGCACCCCCCCATCCATGACCTGCAAAGCATAAGTGCTACGCACCTGGGCCGCCCCCAACACGATGCCCAGCCACGCATATCGAGAGCGCTGTGGCCCCTGCTTCCTTCATCCTCGCCACCATATAGAAAGCCTGTGAGTGCCTGTATTCCTCCTCCCACTACATAAGAGAAAGCCTGTGCTAGTCCTGTTTCCATCATACCATTGCTTGCCTTCCAATCATATTCTGATTTTCTACAGTTTTAGGTTCTAGTGTTACAAAGTATTTCCAGGTTTCGTGTAAAGCAATAGCATTCAGCGAAGATTACCTATTAACTATTAAACCTTATCTGCGCTTTAGGTAAATGATTGACCGCCTTCTTGTGAGAAGTTTCCTCCGAGTCCAACTCTCGGACCAGGTACAAGAAATATAAAAGATGCTTTCATTTGTCACACACAAAATTAAAAAATAAGACACATAGACGCAGAACACTGCCACGCTCACAGCAAGAAAACGATTTATCACAGCCTCACAAATATTTATATTCTCTCTTGTCCCCATGGTGAGGAGGGATAGTATGTACTGACAGAATGCCATGAGATTTGTTCAACAGAGAAATGTGTCTGCTCCCCCCCACCTGTGAAATGTGGCATCAGTCCAAATAACTCTTTATTATTTCAGAGAAACACAGAATTGTTGTCTACCACAAGGGTCGATAGACATCCAAAGAGTGAGAGGCGACTAATATAAAATGATCACCCTACATAGGGTATAGGTAATTGCCCCCCAGGCGTCAGAAGGACATCGCCCTGGTTTGCCACCAAATCACCCACCCAATCACCCTTGCCTTTCTCGCAATGCTTTCTTATTAACAAAGCCATTCGACTCCTCAGGGGAGGGGCCTACAAATTCTCTCCACCCAGGAAGGAATAGTGTTAGACCAATCAGAGCTGGAATAAATTGGGATGTTGTAATTTAGAACTCATATGAGCTGGATACCATATTACACCCCCTTACTGAGCTGGTAATTAATACATTGGGGCAAGATTACTACCGGGTCCATTCTCGATCCGACGCGCTATTCTCGTGCGGTGGATTCGGGTTCACGGCGATTCACTAAGGCAGATCCCTACAACGTCCACCCAGTGGCGCTGTTGCGCTGGAAGTCCGCCGAGGTCCGCCGGAGTACACGATCCTATTCCTTCGGTGCAGGTAAGAGCTTGTACCCGTCCCCCGGATTTCCATCGCACACTGCAGCCGACGCCACACAATCCGAACCGCCAATGCGCAAAAAACCGGGGCAATCCAGGGAAAATGACGCAAATCGGAAATTTATTCGGGTACACAGCGGGGAAACGCGAATCAGGGCCCTTAGTAAAGACCACCCCAATATACTTCTGCGTAGGATAGATGTTAGCCACTCTGCAATACGTTGCTGTCGAAATGCGTGCCAAGGCATCACAGCGATTGAAGGAATCCTACCTTTTTTTTCTAAAGACGAAGGAGCTACATTTAAGAGTGACTAACCCTCACCACATGATTTAATGGAGCTGACTGCTTAGGATCTGTAAAAAGTTGAAAGATAGATGTACTGCAACCATTTTTTAAACAAAAACAAACTGCAAAATAATTGCCACAACAAAATAGTCAACGTTGGTCCGCATTGCAACCCCACTCTAAAAAGCGGGGTGGGTCCAACACTAAGCCTCTCCCTACCCTCCAATCCGAGTAGGGCCCTTTCAAGCAGTGTCGGACTGGCCAAACCAGGTACCAGAGGGATCCTCCGGTGGGTCCCTGGCTCAACTTACTGAACTCCAGAAGGTCCATCAAAACACCACAATTTGGAGGATTACTAGAGTATTTTCCTGGGGGATAATGACGAGTGGGACCCCAAATTACATTTATCATGGTGGGCAGAGGAAACACCCGCTCCAAAACACTGCTGTTCACAGCGTTTCATGATCCATGGGGGGTTCCTTGCCCATGTGATTTTATGTGTCAAGATCCACCAATGAACTCCATCACCTACGAGGCAAGTATTACAGCTGTTCTTGCTCTAGCCCAACATTGTCCACAAAAAAGCCCCCTCGATGCAAATTACCACCCAACCTGAGCCCTGACCTCTATCAACATCCCTCTAAAGAAAAAAAGGTAGACGCAGTGAGGAGCCTCTCTCTAAAAGACTTAGAGAGAATTCATGGATCCACCATTTGCAAATGAGTTCATCGTCCCCAAACATCCTCCTGATTATAAATTATTAATGAATAAAAACCAGGTGTTGGAGCTTACGCGGGAAACCCAGATTGGCCACAAACATGCTCCTTAACCAACTGGACGGTGACATAAGGCATAAGGCTTATCTAGATACCTTTGATCGATTTCTTGATCTAAAGCTAGGACAAGACTAAATAGTATGAAAAAGCTGTTTCTGATTTGATACTCATCAAAAAAGATTCCCTTCCCTTTGATGTACGTGATACATTAGCAGTAGACATGGCTCTGGCTTGATACTTATAACCCGACTTCTCCGTTTGGGATACAACATTACCCTATTCGGAAAGAAGCAGCATTGCAGCGTGGTCTGAAATGCGGCTGAAGGCAATCATACGATTGAGAGATCAACAAATTAGAAAATTTTAGGGATGTATTTCATACAGGACTAATAACTCTGCATAAAAATAGTGTTCATAGTTTGATAAACAGTGGTGGGGAGATTTAAATGATGAGGTTTAATTCATAAGTGGCTCCTAAGGCAGAAATAGTGCCCAGCCTCCAGTGTCTGGTTCTTCTTCACATCTCTTACCGAGTGAGGCACGTTTATTCTTTAACAGCTCCATTTTTCTACCCTTTCCAAGGACACCATATATGTATTGGGAAAGGTACACTGACTACATAGCATTTGGTGACAACAATGTGATCCTTACTAGCTGTCACTCAAAAATGATAGTCAAACAATCAAATCCATGGGACCCATAATTGTTGTTACTAGACTTAATCTCACCGTCACAATTAACAATATACAACACCTGGACCTCGCACTGCTGGCGTTCACACAAAACACTGACTAAGATGAGCATACTTCACTATGGAGGGAAGGGCTGTCACACAAAGCTTCGGTACATTTGGGCAGATATACGTCACCACCGGTCATCGCGATTCCGCGGCGCGTTCTCTGCGCGTGCTGATTCGGGTCCGGACGGGATTATCTAAGGATAGTTCCCACGACGATCACACCAGGGTGGGCGCGCCGACTGAAAACAATCGCGGAGAGCCTGGAGCTGTCACCGAGCCGGGCTGCAGTGAACGGTAGTGCAAGACTCTGCGACAGTTTTTTTTTTAAAATGCGGCATGCTTATTTTTATTTCCGTATCCAGTCGGTTGTTTCGTTCAGGTCGGCCAATCCCCGCATTCTGTCGCTGCATGGCCAGCCCGAATGCGCCACAATCCGATCCGCGTGCGGCAAATTCTTCACGGGGCAATTAAGGGGAAATCGGCGCAGAATCGGAAACATTCGGTAACACGTCGGGAAAACCCCCACTTGTGGGTGCATTATTGCAAACGACACTCAAGACATGCGGAAAAGTTCGCTCGAGTACGAGCACCGAGCACCATTTTAGTGCATCGCCATCATCTCTACTGGATCCTATCCAAGTGCATTAGTTCCACTCTCCGATATTGGTCTGGTATTCCTGAATCAAGGAATCAGGAGCTCAGTGTTTCATTAGACCGTTTACTCTGCTGACCATTACACTATTGGCCATAGCAAATAGTATCAGATCTAATCACTCGTCCCCGTTACAGCCATAGTTGTTGCCCTCTGCTGACTGTTAAAAAAATTATGACAATTGTTTTCCATTATAATATTTGTACTTGTCATGTATAAAGGCATTATAACTGATAAAGGGTTTGTCCAGTGACAACAAGTATCCCCTATCACACAGGCAGGCCTTGCAGTACACCATGCACAAAGTGGGCAAAATGCCAGATGTAGCCGGAGCCGGCTCACGTGGCACCAAGCGTCCGAAGTCTAAAAGACAGACAGACAGAGGTAAGTACAGAATTTTTGTTTTTGTTTGCTTTGCAAAGGATGAGGGACGTTGTGGGTCATTCTTTTTACCGTGCCCATTGCCGATTCCACGGCGCGTTCTCTGCGCTGGATTCGGGTCCGGCAGCGGATTTCTGACAGTAGTTACCTCCTACGCCGTCCACCAGGTGGCGCGCATGCGCTGAAAAGCATCTGAATGCCGAAGGATTCACCAAGGCCGGCTGGCGCAAGCTTCGCGACAAATTTTCGGTTTTTAAATGCCTGCTTTTTGTTTCCGAATACAGTGTTCGTTCGGCCATGCCCCCGATTTCCTCGCGCCAATGACCGCGCAACACGGGGAAATCGCGCAAATCGAAAATATTCGGGTAACCACGTCGGGAAAAACGCGAATCGGGCCCTTAGTAAATGACCCCCTAGTATTATAGATGAAGGGCCCATTTTAAATTCATGAGGGGACAGTATTTAAACTATGGGGGCGTTGGGTCGTTGTAATCAATCAATGAGAGACCCGCGTAATAAAATGAATGGGGGATATAATTATATGGGGGGGCCATAATATACATTCATGGTGGAGGGGCATGTGTATACTAAGGGGGCCAATAATCTAAAATCATGAGGGAGCAATGTATAAAATAATTCCGAGGGAGCCCAGTCTATAACTTTATGGGGGGAGCCAATGGCATATAATTATTGAGAAGCCCAGTATGTAAAATGATTGGGGAATGTATATAACATTACGGGGACCCAGTATATAAATTCTGTATTAAATTAATTAAAGGGGTTTTCCCATGAACTAAAGTTAGGCCTATCCAGGGAATGGGCTTCTGCTAATCAGTGGGGGTCCAGTACTGAGACCCCCAAAGATCGCAACAAGAGGGGGTCTAATCGACCACTCAGCGACTCCATCAGGTTAATGGAGCAGACGGACGCGCATTGAACATTTGCTCCATTAATCTCTATGGAGTCTAATACGAATTGCAGACCGAGACACCGGCCGGGTTTGGCACACATGTCGGGTGCGCTGGAGAGAAAGAGAGGGGATGAGTGGGCACGCCAAAAACTGTTCTTACGTGCCAAAATAGAGCAGGCTCTAATCTTTGTTTGTGGCCACGTGCACGGATTACGGTGAGCACAGTTGTGCTCACTGTAACCGAGCCCAGGGCAACCATAGACGAAATGAGGGGACGTATATCCAGCCCCAGCATAGTTTGCGGCCCTATATCGTGCCCGTCCGTTGTGTGAATGCCAGCTAATGTCCCTGGGCTTGTCATGCTAGATGGCAGATCTCCTTGTCCCATCTGCCCTCTGCCCTCTGCCCGTCTTAGACTTCACAGAGTCTGGCAGTAGATATAACGCTATCTGACCGTTCGGGCTTCCTTTCGCCCTCATTTTGATTATGGCGGAATGAATAGGTGAAAAAGTAGCGCAGTTGAGGAAACGCTTAAAGATCCTTAGTTACGAGTAGAAATAGGGCAAGAAACTTTAAGAAATTTTGTGAAAGAAACTATAACCTGCTATGGGAAGAAGAGCCTGAGTAGCGGGAGCACGGAGCATTATTCAGGCCGATCTGGGCTGAGATAAACGGACGCCTCACAATCCTCCGGTTTTTCCTCCTTGTGTCTCTTCCGCGTATAGGCACAAAAAATTTCTATGTTCAGTGGATGCTGTAAAAGGAAACGAGATCTTCCATCCAGTAATAGTCTTCTCACGCAGATTTCATCCACCATATCTGCAATAGAGACTATTCACAGACAGAATAACAATCAAAGCATTCGCACGTTCCTGGCGTTCCCGCGTGGGATGCTTGAGTGCGGCGCTTTATCTCCCTCGGCGTGAGTGATGGGTTGGATGTGTTATACACTCGCTGGGTCATATAGCTGTCCGTGCCGCACGTTCTCATGTATTGTATGTAGGTTGTGTTTTGTTTTGTTAAACTTATGTAATGAATAGCAGGTTTTTAATACATTTTCTAACTGTCTTCAAAAAATTTGAAGAGGTCTCCACCGGAGAATAGACCAAAGAAGAGTCTCACTGCCATAGACAAGTATGGACTCCTATGCGGCTCCTAACCTCTTGATACCCAATACCGAGGGGTCTAAAGAAATCTAACCATTTGTTTTCATGCATGTGTACAAATATTTACCTTGAGAATGCTGTAGCTACACTGATGCAGAAACATATCTTGGTTTAAAATTAAACCCCTATCCAAGTTTTTTGCTAAAAAACAATTATAAAATTTCAGGATCTTGGGAAAGTGGGAACTGCTGGTGCCTACATAAACACAGAGCTTCCTGAACTGTTCAGACGTTGACCAAATCACCTGAGCTGGATGAACTATATACACATGGGAAGTGCCAGCGATTGATAACTTCTTTTGCTCTCTTTTAGGGTCACAACACAGTGGGGCACATTTACTGACCTGGTCCCTGCACGTCCCGATCTAGAATGTCCGCCGAGGGTTGAGTCTTGCTGCGTATTCACTATCAGCAGCGTGGCCCGATATCCTGCTGTGTGGCTTCCACCAATCAAATCCGCCCGGAGTCACCTGTCTTCTTCCCGGTATGTAAGTTTGGGCTTGCGACAATAATTGTAAATGTTAAATCCTGTGCGTTCCGAACTGTCGAATTGTCAGGCGGCGCCGCCCCCTGATTTGTGTTCGCGTAAGCGGCGCATTTGCAATACAATCCGATCACGGTGACACAATCCCCGATGCGATCCCGAAAACGTCGTGGAAATCCTGACAGAAATGCGGGCCGCGTACCTTAGATAAATAAGCCCCAGTGATTACAATCATTTTGGAGCAGGTGCATGTTATGTTAAAGGAGAAAAAAGCGGAGCCCAAGAGCGTCAGCCTCATTATCATAATTTTAAAAATTATTTTTTTTAGCCAACCAAACACTCATCTCGGGATTTGAACAAGATATGTTTCTGCATAAAACAAATGGTAGGTTGGCTTTAAATAGGATGAGCCGACGCCGTTAGGATTTGGTTACATAAAATTTGGTGGATACATGGGCTTATGTTCCACCATATGAATAGGGAAAAAGAATAAAACTTGCCAAGCTCTCAATAACTGCCCTGCATGGGAGAGCGTCTTAGATCCATTAACCTGCTTTTATCTAAGACTTATCTAATTACATGGGCCAATTAGAGAAACTGAAGATTTTGGCTCTGAATACCTTGTTAAAAGTACATTTTGGAGACCGTCACCAACCTTAATCTGCCCCGATTGCTTATGAGCTGCAAGTTACCAAAGCATGGCACGGACTTATATGGCACTATGTATATGTGTGGCAATAAAGAGACCGCAAATCACTCATCTGAATGGAGCTCTGGGGTCTCACACATTTTTCAGGTTAGTCCTATTCACAGGATCGGGTAGGGAACCATGGCTCGGAGCCAGATATGTGCTCTTTGTTGGTGCATCTGGCTCTCACAGATCTTTAAGTATACTGTGAGTATGTCTTTAGTACATAGCTACTGGGGGTAGTGCGGGGGCCAACACCATTAGGGAGGCATGTGGTGGGTGTCAGGTTTTGGATAGTGAACCCTGGGACCACGCAGATGGTGTTGTAGAACACCTGGGACCGGAATCTAACTGGAACCCGGGGGTTTTCCCTTCAACAGAGCCCCCCCAAAAGCATGAGGTCTTGCGCAGCGTGGTCCCACCAGGAGTTTCCACAGGCCGACTGCAGCCAAGGTCGAGGTACAGATCACTAGCATTCATGGTCAGGAACAGCAGACTTAGGCCAGGTGCAATGAGCAAGGTCGGTGACGGAGCAAGAGGTAGGGCTGGTCAGCAATGGAATAGAATCAGATACCTGTCCGGGGTCACAACGTGAGGTCAACATCTTGGGATGGAAACACTGTGGAAAGCTCTCATAGGCATGAAGCCTAAGATTGGCGGGGAATGCGTGGAGCCGCCGTGAAGTGGGTAGCCCATTCCAAGCGGCATGCTGGCCCCTTTGAATTCTGCAAGTGCCCGGGGCTGCACTGCAAAGCGGGACGGGACAGGAACGGGAGAGGTAGTGAGTCTCGAAAGGGGCTCCGCACCGAGTATGGGCACGGGGTTGCCTGTGATCCGAGACTAGATCGCAGAGGCCCGTTGACACACTGTACTACCTATCTCTAGGGGGGATGTGCTATGGATACGGCTCTTCCGGAAGTAACATTTCAACATATGTGGCGATCATGGCTCTCACTCACAAAAAGGTGTCATGACCCTGACATGGCTAGACCTGAGTGCAAAACGAAGCATACGCACAATACAATGTACGGAGCGCCCTTGGTAAGAGTGAGAAAAGCTCCAGCCTCTCATATGGACACGTTGTCTCCTCGGTATATCGGATAGGCAGGTGTGTCTTATGGTTGTACGATGCCCCTATCATTCAATATTGAGATCGTATCCCAGTGGGGTGGGGGGGGGGTCATAACAGTTTCTTAGTCGCAGAAAATCCCTTAAGAAAGTACCAATGTGAACTTTGTAGTTTATTTGATTTCCAGACATTGTTCGGTTGTACTTATATTCCAGTGACCGGAAGCTAATCATTTCCGCACATGTTTAATGTATTTCATGCAAGGTGATCTATAGTCGGGTGCTAATCTTACGAATTGTCATTGTGTTGGGGCCTAAAGCCAAAAAGCTCAAACGAATATTGGATTTTTACTAAAATAATGGTTTGTTTTCCTGCCGGTTAACATGAACTCATCCATCATGTCACGTCTCTGTCATTCATAGAAACGTCCCGGACCTGTTACCATCCATTGTAAGATATGGAAGAACGCTATGTGAGCTTCTGGAGTAGTGGTCTCCATCTGGTGGGGAGGACACTGCTCAGCCATCCTGACGACCTGCAGCTGACGATACTGACTAGCACACACCACTGCTGGGCTTGGATACCTGAGATGTACAAGGAGAGGGTCCTGCTTCCTCCACCCACTCATAGAGAAAGCCTGTGAGTCCTGCTCCCTCCACCCACTCATAGAGAAAGCCTGTGAGTCCTGCTCCCTCCACCACTCATAGCGAAAGCATGTGAGTCCTGCTCCATCCACCCACTCATACAGAAAGCCTGTGAGTCCTGCTTCCTCCTCCCACTCATAGAGAAATTCTGTGAGTCCTGCCTAACCCACCCACTCATAGAGAAAGCCTGTGAATCCTGCTTCCTCCGCCCACTCATAGAGAAAGTCTGTGAGTCCCGCTTCCTCCACCCACTCATAGAGAAAGCCTGTGAGTCCTGCTCCCACCACCCACTCATAGAGAAAGCCTGTGAGTCCTGCTTCCTCCACCCACTCATAGAGAAAGCCTGTGAGTCCTTCTTCCCTGTCCCCATGGGGCTCACAATCTAAACAGCCTAACAGTATGTTTTGGAGTGTGGGAGGAAACCGGAGTACCCGGAGGAAACCCACGCAAACACGGAGAGAACATACAAACTCTTTGCAGATGTTGACCTGAGTGGGATTCGAACCCAGGACCCCAGTGCTGCAAGGCAGAAGTGCTACTCACTCCGCCACCGTGCCGCCCGCTCATAGAGAAAGCCTGTGTGTCCTGCTTCCTCCTCCCACTCATAGAGAAAGCCTGTGAGTCCTGCTTCCTCCTCCCACTCATAGAGAAAGCCTGTGAGTCCTGTTTCCCTCAACCATTTGCTTCCTTCAATATTCTGATTTTCTACAGTTTTAGTTCAGCAGGACCCACAGGCTTTCTCTATGATAGGGGCTCAAGGCTTTATTAATTTTGGCTAGATGATATCACTATGGGTATGGGAGTTGTAGGCAGTAGATTGGCACAGGTAATTATCAACATCTGTCCCATAAGCAACAGACTAGAGATGGTGCAGGACAAATAAGGACAAAATGTAAAATATATATTTTTGGGTGGAATAAAAATCTTGTAATCTCTCGATTGTATTCCACAGATAATGAATGTTTGTGTTACTCCCCTATGAATTAATTGTGATGTACAAGTTCCAACAATATGATGGTACAAAACACAAACCTAACGACCTAACGTATCCCAACCAAATCGCTAATGGGTGGAGGCACTCCAAATGATCGAGCAAATATGATGTGACGGTGCGGGTCTAATTATCCAAGTTTAAGAAGCAAAAAGCGAATTCCAAGAACAATCAATTTCGTGCCTGAATATGAGATGATGACCGGCTTAATGGTCGGCTTATGTCTTTGTGAAGACGTCTTCTGATGACACCATTCTACTTATTATCTGCTCCGGCTAATGAACCTGACGACAGATCTGAGATTAATGATGATAATAATAGTAAATGGAAAAAATACACTGAAGTATTTGGCTATGACCCCCTTGGGACACCAGGTCCAGATGTCCTTAACTGCTTCTACTGCTATGTGCATCTAGGCTCCAATAAGGAAGCACTGGCCATTCATGACCATGTGAACCTTCCTGGTGGACTAACTATGTGACTTCATTTGTTTCTCCTCTCTGTCTATATCGTCCTTCTTCTGGTCTCCCGAGGCCTCAAGAAGTGACCCGCAGTAAGTCCCAGTGCACCCATTGTAAAAGCTTCCCTGGTGGATGTGTCTCCGACTGCATCCTCAGTGTTCTACCCTGGATTGCTTCGTGACTCCATCTCTATGCTCTGCTGACCTTTTATGACCTCAAATATGACCTGACCATTGGCCTGCCCTCAAGTCGCCCAGAACTCAGCTACCCATGACCATTCCCTGAATGACCCACAGGCACTCCTGTCTATAGAGACTCTACAGGTCAGCTTCCCGTGTACATGGACTACTTGGTGGTAGTGCACTGGGAAGCCTGAACCAGAGAATTCAAGATCTTTGTTTTGGGTTAAAGAAACCTACACTTGAAGTGGTAGGTGTAAGATGGAAATACCAGCGCTAGCTCAGGTGAGCTGTGCCGAGCTTAGCTTTGTTAGTGTTTATAACCGCTGTATCGCATTTTAAAACAATTTTAAATTTATAAGCCGAGCTGCTTCGGCGCACCAAGCGCAGCGACCGTGCGCGCGGTACGTAAGAAGTGAGGAGGCGCGCGCGCGTACTCCATGCGTGCAAGCAGCTTTCGGCTATAAAGTTTAAAAGTGTTTTTGAAACCGTGATGACAGCGCGTTTAAACACTAACAAAATAATCTCCGGCACCAGCTCACCCTGATCTAGCGCTCGGTATTTCCATCTTAAACTACCATTTCATTGTGTAGGTTTCCTTTAAAGAGTAAATACTGTCAGGATATAGACTATGCGTCTTGAGTCTGCTTAAGTTCTACAACCTAAACTAAATACATATTTTTTTTATGTTTTTGGCAATTACTGAAGTATAAGTCAATGGCTCATACTCAGATTGGCCCATGTGTGACGCTCGGAGAGCCTAGTGACTACTATCAGTTCTCCTACTGTCTTACATACCTATCCTGCCCTCCTAGCACCGTATTACTATCACATCCAGATAGGACCATTGTTCTGTCATTCAAGATAAGGAACATTGCTCACTCCATCACATACAGTGTGCACAGAAAACACCTTATCACGTGTGAGGAATAATGGATCCATGTGCTCTTATTATAACATGTATTGATGTTTCTGCTGCAGGATGAAACGTTCTGTAACCTTGTATTCGTGCGGCCCATTACCTTCTGCCCCACCACCTCACATGGTAATGTCACCTTCACAAGCACAATTTTAGAGTCAATACTTCACGGCACTAAATCACTGCAGAGCCACCTTAAGGATGATAGACACTTCCAGATCTTTTATACAACCAAGCCCTGTCCGCAATATGATGTTCATTGATGAGATATGATAGTCAGCGGTCCCTGCCCGCCAGCATGGTACTTCTCAACATTCAGCATTTTTAGGACCAGTCTGATATTTCTACAGTGTCCCAAGCATAGCTCCCAACCGTCCCGGTTTGGCCAGGACAGTCCCGTTTTTTATACTATAGAAAGAGATATTCCCAGCATCACGCGTTGCTTTGTTGCGGTAAATTATTGAGTCATACGCACATAGACAGAACGCGTTTCGGCTACAAAGCCTTTATCAACGCGTTCTGTCTATGTGCGTATGACTCAATAAATTTTACCGCAACGAAGCAAATAGTGAGTGCTGGGATATCTCTTCTATGACTATTTGGCGTGTAATCTCGCCTGTCCTCTTGCACCACAACCACGCGGAGTGCCGTCCTTACCTGTATTTTGGATCCGTTTTTTTATACCTCTGCCCCGCCTCACAGGCAGCTGTGAGATTGTCCCGGATATTCACTCCAGGTCCTGCACTTGCTGGGGTTGTCCCATTAACATATCTTAGGGTGAAGACACACGTGGCGTTTTTAGGCTGTATTTGGGCCGTTTTCAGATCGTTAAAAACGCATGCGTTAAAAACCGCATCCGTTTTAAAAGCGTTTTTGTCCGGTTTTCTGAATTTGCGCAATTAAAAACGGACAAAAACGCATGCGTTTTTAACAATCTGAAAACACACTAACTAAAAACGGCCCAAAAACGGCCTAAAAACGCCACGTGTGTCTTCACCCTTAGGGTTCCCCCGAGCAGACATTGGGCAGGGAATCCTTTTGAGAGAAGTGTCGGGTTAGGAGAGGATGGGACCACATCATCAGGTTCAGATCTCTCCCATATATGGTCACATTCTTAGGGTGGTGGCACACGTGCCGTTTTGTCTGCGTGTGCCGTCACGCTACCAGTGCACCATTTTGTCCCTCTTTTCTCTTCCGGAAATGTTGGGAGGTATGCCCAAGCTTATCCTGTTCTTATCCCTGGGGACAAATGGCCTGAGCGTTACCGGTCGTGTCAATAGTTCCTTCAATGTTCTGTGCTCTGACCTCATCGTGGACCTGAATCCTTTTGGTGGATGTCATGATTAGGGTTTAAAAAGTGGCTCAACTGGGTTGGCATGTTTTCATTCACATGAGCCCCTTAGGATGAATTACATGCAATTTTGGGTGCAAATCTCAATACATTTTTTGGAATCAGAAGCCAGTAGTAGATCCAGCAGGAAGAAGATGCATCTGCCCAAAAACTAAAAAGCTGGAAACATAATAGTAGCCCCCAGTGTAAAAACTATTGATCAAATGTTTATCTTTCAGTTACTTTCAGATGACTGTGTGCAACCCTGCTTCGGTTTCTAGCTACCATAGTAATACAGTACAAACGTGTGATTCCCCCTCCTCTCCGCCAACTGCCATGGATTGTTACTCTCTTTTCACTCTCACATAGAACAGTCAGCAGTGCCAGAAGAGGATAAATAAAAATATGTAATACTGGAATTTTTGTAAAGTTGGGGGCACTAACTTTTCCCTTGACACGTTTGTATGTCATCCAAATGATACATTATACTATAACTTGTGCCGCTGAATGATGATTGTCATGTCAAGGATTCACGTGGTCGTCTTCTATGCTACGGCTGGGGATGACCCCCTGTCACAGCGGCTCCCAGACAATGCGTCATGGTGTGCGCCATAGCTGAGGCCAGGTCGTCTATTTATATGCCTGACATGGTCTCTCCCGACCGGTGTATGACATGATCAGCCTACATTGTAAATGAGAGAATCACTGCAGCCACTAATATTGGGGAGAAATCCTCCTGCCACAGCTGGGCTCTGGTTGTGTGACCCATTATACAACTGATGTCCCTTTATTTTACCCAATAAACAAAGATAATTTGTTTCCATTAACTCTGCATGGACTGGAAACTTTATATTCTCTATAGGATCCAGGATAATGCGCACAGAGGTATTAGGGATATACTCTTTATTTAAAAGCTATCCCTTTTACAGTGCTGGGACCACCCATGATTAAGGAATGGGTCTTTTTTTTATTTCATAATTTCTGCTGGTCATCTATGGGACAATTGGAGCAGCCAGACCCCCCTCTGAATTCAAAGGGAATCAGAAATATTTAGTAGCGGCAGGACTTGGAAATATTGAATATATTCCAGGACTTGAGCTTCCCAAATGTAATAGGAATATGTCCTCACACTGCTTGCTCTGTGTGCTCTGCAGCCAGTGTTAGGTATTGTCTCTGGAGAGTGTATATTCTACCTTTGTGATGTTGTTAGTAGCAGCAGAAACTGTAAATATTGATGATATTACCAGGATTGTAGCTTCTCCAAGAGTCCTGAGAATATGTCTTCACACTGTTGTGCTCTGTGCTCTCTGTAGCCAGTGTTAGGTATTGTCCCAACAGAGATGTTTTATCATACCATAGTATATGTTTTTAGTAACAGCTGGACTGCGAATTATGGATTGATATTCCAGGACTGTAGCTTCTCCAAAATGTACTAGGACCGTGTCCTTACACTGCTGTGCTCTGTGTTCTCTGCAGAGTTAGGCATTTTTCCTGGAGAGATGAGTAATCAATCATACATTTTTGTGTGATGTTAGAAGCAGAGGGACTGTGAGATATAGATTTATATTCCAGGACTGTAGCTTCTCTAAGTGTACTAGGGACATGTCCTCACACTGTTGTGCTACGCTCTGCAAACAGAGTTAGGTATTACCCCTGGAGAGATGTGTATTTATGTGTATGTTGTTTGTAGCAGCAGGAATGTGAAATATGGATTT
This sequence comes from Engystomops pustulosus, assembly GCA_019512145.1. Lineage (NCBI taxonomy): Eukaryota > Metazoa > Chordata > Amphibia > Anura > Leptodactylidae > Engystomops > Engystomops pustulosus. The sequence continues at coordinate 309,556,947 of CM033641.1, forward strand.
ATATTCCAGAATATATTTCAGGATTGTAGCTTTTGGCGGAAGGGTCCTCACACTGCTGTGCTCTTTGGATAAAAATTATCCACGGTCCCTAACCTCTGAGTAAAAACTGCAGCAGGCTTTTTTTTGGTTGAATGCTACATAAGTCAATTAAGTGCTGTTGAGTACTTTAGTGCAGATAACAAAGTGCACAGCAGTGTTAGGACACATAGACAGTTCAATACCTTGCTGTGCCAAGGTCCTGGATGTCTACAGTACAACATCAAGAATCCCAGTCATTTAAGACTCTTGGGCAAGGGGAATGTTAATGTGACCCAGTGTTGGAAGGTCATAGTTAGGCAATGTAAAGGTACTGCCTCCAGGTCCCTCAAACCAGATTAATTTAGATTTATACTGCAACTACCAGAAAAGGGGAGACAGGTTAGTAAAAAAAAACCAATAGACTGCTGAGCTTTTATTTTACCCACATAACCTTTTAATATAATTGGGCATACCAGACCTGAAGAGAAACTTTAAAGAAAGGCATCAAAGATATAAAAAAAAAACAGCCTTCTGTTAAAGTTTCAGCCAAAGTTTTGTCAGCCTGCGCTCCCCCCTGAGACATTGCTCTGAATATTAAATGCGTCCAAGTTTGCAGCGATTCTCCCAATACAGAGGTTATTAGAGGCGTTTTGTCACTAGATTTCTTTTTTTGCTGTCCTTTCGGGTGTTGCGGTCGTCCTCTCACTTATTTGGCGCGGGGCTCCTCTTCTCGGACTCTGACAGCTAGACGTTGATGTCTTATGATGTGATTCCCTGCGGCTCTCACACAAAGCTGTGAACTAAGGGAGATGTAATGGTGCCAGGCTGTCCGCCCTCATGCCCAGCGCAGGCACAGAGCCTCTCGCCACAAGGCGCAGGTTTACTTAAAAGGTGAAAACAAATCTAATGGATGTTCCCAGAAAATTGGAAAATATGAGATTACGCTGCACTTTCCTCAGTAAGGAAAGTTACAGTTATTACTAAAAATAGTCACAATGTCTAGAGGAAGGATAGAAGCTCATTTTATCCTAAAAAGTAGCAATTTTTGTTACCAGAATCAAGTTTCTTGGGACATGAAGGATGCGTCCCTTCTGTCTTTCATTTGCGATTTTAGGACCTTAAGGTCCGTTAATGGTTGTTTGTGGAGACCATAACAATGTATGAGGGTTTCATGAGTGAACGACCTTCTTATATAAGAAGGGCCTACCACACCTAACTGCCTAAATATAATCCACTACTGCTCTCCATATAGGGCAGATATATACTGTATTATACAGCAGACACTTGCGGCTAACTGCTGCATCAGTGCTGGTAACAGTCGTGACAGATAACCTGTTAGTTGTTGTGGTTAAAGCCGATCATTTCACATAAACAGTAGTTTTACACGGGTGAGGACATACTGCTGCCAGTCGGCATTGCCAACTACATCATCAGTGGTTGCTGATTGCCTTCTATGACAGCTGGGAACCTTAAGTAGCTCCTATGGATGCCAACGGTGGTGTCACGCACGGGGGTGAGGGAGAGTCTCTTGGAGCTAAACACAGTGGACTCCCTGGACCACCGCGTGGGATGATGATACTACCCGCAACCCGGGAGCGGAGTCTAAGTGGACTCCTGGTCTTTGCCAGAGCCCACCGCACAGCGGGATGGTCTTGCTGCGGCGGGGAGTCACCAGGTTGCTCCACGGGTGCGACTAGGCCCTCGGACGGCTGGCAGGACCTCAGATGGCTATTGAGTTACTGGACCACCACAGGATACCAGGACCACCACAGGATACCAGGACCACCACAGGATACCAGGACAGCCACAGGATACCAGGACCGCCACAGGATAACAGACCGCCACAGGATACGACCCCAAAGTACACAGGACACGCCACAGTATACCAGACCACCACAGGATACCAGGACCGGTCCACAGGATCCAGGACACCAAGGATACCATGAACCGCACAGGATACCAGGAGCACAGATAACAGTATACCAGGACGCCAATGTACCAGGACCGCAGAAGGATACGGACCGCCACGATACAAGGACCCGGATAACAGGACCGCCACAGGATAACAGGCGCCACAGGAACACAGGAAAACAGAACGAGCGTCTGAAACGCTCAGGCAATGGAGGGCTTTCTCTTCATAACAGGACATGAAGACCGGCAGGGGTTGCTGGGGTAGCCAGCTATGTAGACAGAGCCGGGATGCCAGCGTCAATAAGGAGGACGCGGCCCTTTAAAGCAGGAGCAGGACCAGAGCCAGGGACTGGAGCCATCAGGCCGACAGGTAAGTACCTACCCGGGGGAGCTGGGCAGCGCAGCAGAGCACCGGTGCAACCGCGATCTGCATCATGGATCGCAGGGACACCGTGACAGGACCAGACCGGGGCTGTGCCGCACACCGAACCGGTATCCGAGGACGGATTGTGGGTCACCCATGACAGCGGGAGGGGAAAGAAGAATGAAAATGGTCTGGTCCTTAGAAGGTAAGCAAGGAAATTTAGAACCAGTTGGTCCATGTCCCTCTGGTGGCCAAAAGGTGCAACTGACAGCCACATTTCTGCTGCTCCACATTTCGGTTTGTGTTGCTCTGTTTATAGTTCTACGAACAAAAACAAGCTCCTTGGTCACTACTGAAGAGCCAGGACAGATGGAAAGGGATTGTGAACCCTACACAACCCCCCCCCCCAAACGTCCCTGCCTACTGGATGACCAACCCACGTGATGGCCTACACTGGGGACGTCCCCTGAACTGAGTCAGTGGCAGGGATGAGGGAAAAAGTACTAAAGAATAGCAAGGAGTGAGTAAGTGAAGTGTGTTTTAAACCCCATCTGCCAGTTTGATACGTTGAGATGGTCTATCGTGAAGATAGGCCCCAAATGAAATCTTGGCCCACCCATAACATTGGTTAAATCTCTTCTGGCCTGGAGAAAAGGTTATTCCACTAGATATACACCATATAAACTTGCAGACCTGTATATATTTTGTTTGTTTTTTTTAACTCTTAGGGCTGACCGCTATTTTGAACAAATATCTAGCTTAAGGGAACCTGTCATCAAAATTATACTAGTAAACCACTCCCAGTAAGTTGTCGAGCAGATGGAACAGGTTATATGTCTCAGGAGGAAGAAGAGTATTAGAATAAAGGTGGCATCCAGTTTGGATTATAAACAAAATGAAAAAGGGATGTCCATATTACAAATAATTGTAAGCTTTATAAAGATTTTGGATCTTTAATAAGCTACAATTATTTGTACCAGTGAGATGTAAATTGATTTTATGAATTAAGGAGGCAGAGAGTTTAAACTGAGTCAGCTCTCCCGGCCTTCGAATGCCCCCTTTACTGTAATTGATGATCCTGCATCCAGGACATCATTGATCACTTTCCTGAAGTTGGCTCACGATGTCATGACATGGGAGGGGGTTTTCAGAGGCAGGAGAGAGCTTGGACTTCAGAGTTATAACTCTCCGCCTCCTTGACTTTGTACATTTCACTTCACCGTTGTTTTTCAGGATGATGCCACCACACTGGGCCATGAAAGAAACATGATCCAGAAACTGTTCAGCTGCTGACAACATATGGAGTGGTTTTGGGCCATTTCTGATGTTTAGGTACTTTTAAGGTCAGCATACATACACATGGCACCATGATAACCTATTGGCACCATGGGATCTCATTGCTCCAACTGAGTGAAAGAGTGAAGACCTTGCGCTAAGAAGGTTGCATGTTCTACTATGTTTAGTTGGGCTCCATCCATAAAGGGGATGATGATATCGCTAGAGTAAGTGGGCGCCATATAATTTGTGGGATGACCCTTTAACTTTAGGTTCAGTATCAACAAAAAACTCTATAGTAATGAATAATTTACATTAACCGAAAATCTGGTTAATGGTTTAATAGTAATTTTGCACCAGGATAGGATGGATCAAAGTTTCAACAAATTGAATCCGTGGTCTACAGACTCCTCGGGTCTCACTAGGGGTTACTTGCTCTTCCCTAAAGCTGTATCTTTAATTCCTGCGTCTGTATGATCACGTGTCTGTGCTGCTCTGAATGAATTGCTGCATAGCCGGTGGTGAGTGGTTAGCAATTCTGCCTTGCAGTGCTGGGGTCCTGGTTCAAGTACCACTCAGGTCAAAACCGCAAAGAGTTGTTGTTCTCTCCATGTTGTGTGGTGTCTTCTCCGGTCCTCCGGTTTCCTCCCACACTCCAAAACTGTAATCTGTGTGCGCTATAAATAAAGAATTATTATTATTAATTGATATTACAGTGTATAAGGATTCTTGAGAAACTCAGCTCTTGCCCTTGGTATCTAGATTAAAGTAAAGGTTATAGAGAATATTTTAAAAGGTCTGACCTTGAGACCACATAAAATGTTTGGTATGGTCCCTGGAAAGATGTGTTAGTAGCGCAGGACTGTGATTAATGATTTATATTCCGGACTGGAAACTGTGGATGTCTCCTCACACTGCTGTGCGCATGCCAAATGGTACATATTGTCCATGGAGAGATGTGTAATCAGACCTTTGTTTGTTGTTAGTAGCAGCAGGACTGTGATATCTGTCTTTTATTTCCAGGATTGTAGCTTCTCAACATTCTCTGCAGACACGTGTTAGCTACTATCCTGGAGAGGTGTTAATACCTTTGTATGATTTTAGGAGTGCTGCACTGTGATATATGGATTATATTCTGGGATTGTACGCTTCTCCAATGCCTAGGTAGGCGTGTCCTCACACTGCTGTGCTCTCCCCAGCCGTGTTAGGTATGTCATTGGAGCGATGGTATCATGCCTTTGTTTCATAGTTTATACGGTTGAAAAAAGACACTTGTCCATAGTTCAACCAAGGAAGGGAAGGGATTGGATGAGGAAGGGATTTAGGGGAAACAATTCTATATAACATAACCATCAATGTTATTTAGTGTAAAAAGGCATCTAGACCCTTCTTAAAGCTCTCTGCTGTCCCTGCTGTGACGCGCCTGAGGCAGGCTATTCACAAGTGACAGTTCTTATAGTAAAAAAGCCCTGTCGCCCTCCGGTGATTAAACCTTGTTTTCTCCAGACGGAGACAGTGCCCCCTCGTATTTGATTTGATCTAATCTGAAACAACTTTCCACCCATATTTTTTATATGGACCATTCATATATTTAAATAAATAATCATGTCCCCTCGTAGTCGTCTCTTTCCAGACTAATAAATCTAGTTGTTTTAATCTTTCCTCATAACCAGAACCCTCCATACCCCTTATCATTTTTGTGGCTCTACGTTGAACCTCTCCAGCTCCAGGGTGTTTATGGACGGTGCCCAGAACTGGACAGCATATTCCGGTGAGGCCGAACCATGCCTTGTACGGGGTATACTTAATCCTATCACGAGGTCCATACCACTTTTGATACACGACAAGATCCTACTAGCTTTAGGGCAGCTGATTGACATTGCATGCGGTTATCAATTTATGATCTACTAGTACCCCAGTCCTTTCTCAACAAGGGACTCTCCAGATTTACTCCCCAAGGACATATTTTGCCTTGGATTATTGGCCCCCAGGTGCATACCTTACATTTATCCACATTAAACCTCATTTGCCAAGTGGATGACCAAACATTCAGTTTGTCCAAGTCACCCTGCAGCCTAGTACATCCTCCATAGACTGATTACACTAACAGTTTGGTGTCATCTGCAAAATAGACACAAGCTATTAATTCCTACCTCTATATCATTAATAAAGATATTAAAATAGTAGTGGGCACAGCACAGAACCCTGGGGTACACACTCATAACTGGTGACCATTCCGAGTAGGAATCATTGACCACACTCTCTGGATACGATCCTTCAGCCGTTTTCAATCCATTGCAATGATTTCTGCCAAACCAATAGCCCTAATTTTACCACATCAGGCGGTCTATGAGGACAGTGTCAATGCCTTTGCAAAGTCCAAGAACACAATATCCACAGTGCTCCTCCATCCAGGCACCTGCTCACCTCTTCATAAAGCATAAGGTTAGTTTTGACAACTTCTATTCTTAGTAAACCCATGCTGGCTGTCACTTATTATACTATTTGATGTACAATACTCAGCTACATCAGTCTTTACTAACCCTTCCACACTTTCCCCAAATGGAAGTTAAGCTTACGGTCTGTAAATTGCCTGGCGAAGTTCTAGAGCCCTTTTATATATTGGCACACATTTGCCTTGCGCCAGTCACTTGGCACACACCAGACCTTACGGAATCCCTGAAGATTTTAGACAGTGGTACAGCATAACAGAACTGAGTTCTTTAAGAACTCTGGGGTGTAACCCATCTGGTCCAGGAGCTTTGTACACATTGATTTATTGAGCTTAGATTGGATAATGTCTACATTTAGCCAGTTCGTATATTACAGGGTGATGACCCGCACTGGTACCACCCAGTCAGAAGTGCTCTCTTTCTATTGGATAAACGGAGCTAAACAACCTAAGTACTCCGCCTTCTCGTGGTCTCCAGTCCCGATGCCCCATTTTCAGAATAAAGGTCCAACTGTTCTCCGAACCCACCCCATTTTTTGCATTGATATACTTAAAAAATCTTGGTTTGTTTTGTTCTATCTTTAGCCACCTGTCTTTCATTTGTATTTGGCTGATTTGATTTCTTTTTTTACAGATTTGGTAACTTTTTTAGTATTGAAAGCCTCGGTGACCCATCAGATTTATATTTTTAAAATGCCCTCTTTTTTCATTAATTGCCCTTTTTTACTGTAGCTGTAAGCCACGAGGGTGCAATCTAGCCCGTCTATACTTGTTACCTATTGGAAAAATTTAGAAGTATAAAAAACCCAGGATAGATTTGAATTTCTCCCATTTAACATTAGTTCACCATGTGCGTATCGGATCCCAGTCTGTATCCACTGTGCAGCCCTGAATTTCTGGAAATTGGCCCTTTAAATTCAAAGTTTTCGATTTTCCCACCTGTTTTCTGGCTTAAAGTTTAAGAGGAAAATAATTTATTATGATCGCTGTTCCCAGGGGTTCCGGAACCTGACATTTCGGACAATATAGCTCATTGTTAGAAATCACAAGTCCAACAAGTCGTCACCCTTGTGGGATTTTCTACAGCGCACCAGAAATTATCTGAAAATGTTCCAAATGTTTCCCTTCATAGATGAAGACGAGCCCTGACCCATTTATATTTGGAAAGTTAAAGTCTCCATTATCATCACGGTCCCTCCTGTGCAGCCCGCTCCATCTTTATATAGGTGACCCTCTATTTCCTCAGAGATGTTAGGGGTCTAGAAAATTCACCATAAATAATTTTTTTTCAAAGCTCTCTTGGCTTTGAATTTCAACCCCAAAGTTTTCAGCCTCCTCACACTCTGAGACCACTGACTCATTCACATCGCTTTAAGTATCTTCTGACATACAGACATCACCACCTCCCTCATTTGCCCTGTCTTTCGAAAGAGGTAAAACCTTGAATATTAACACCCCAATCATCGATGCATCAAGCCATGTCTCATCTACACCAAACATCTAACTGTTCCTCTAATATCAGAGCCTCAAGCTCGCCCATTTTGCCTGTGATACTTCTGGCATTGTGAACATACATTTAATTTTCCACCAGTTATTTATCTGATTAAGTAATTACTCGGCACATATATCCTCACACTGTTTGTAAACTTGTGATCTCCTTACCACCGCCTTGGTCCCACATACACACCGCCCACCTCACCACCCACTCAACATAACCTGCCCCCGCTCTGACACCGTCCTACCCCTTCAGTGTCTTCCTTTTTCCTCCTCTCCCCCGATCCTAGTTTAAATACTCCGCCACCCCTGCTAGGATCCTCTCCCCCAGCACCAGCGCCCCCCTTCCACTTAGGTGCAAGTTATCTGCGAAAACAGCTTGTACCCCATGAAAAGTCAGCCAGTTCTCTAGGAACCCAAATCCCTCTGCTCTACACCAGGATCTGAGCCATGCATTAACTCCCTGGCTCCGCTGTCTGCTCTGTGTAGCGCATGGCACAGGTAGAATTCCGGAGAATACTACCTTGGAGGTCCTTTCCTTAAGCTTTGTGGATGTTGTTTGTAGCAGCAGGACTGTGAAATGTGGATTTATATGTCAGGATTATAGTTTCTCCACTGTCTTATCCTAGTTGGTGGGAGGAATTTCCCTGATGTTATTACCTCTGACTGTAGATCTAGTGTAGTTAACGGTACAGCAGGAAGCTGACGGCTCCCTGCTCCCTCTTTAGTCTTTATTACTGCAATTTTCACCAGGGGGCAGTAGGGGCAATGTGATGATGTCATGGCACTTTCTGGAATAACAACAGGCTGCACACAGCGTTACATAGATGAGTGATAGGATGGAAGGGAGGAACAAATTTTACAAGTCGAAACGGGGGAGTTGGTAAATTGTCAAATAGAGGGCCACATGATGGGCCATGCTGAGGGGTAGATTCAGGGGGCGGTTATATCAGTAGGGGCACAAGAAAGGTGACAATGGTTAGAGGGGGAGAGGAAAGCGTTACCTTCAACACCACATTAAGATGATCTGATATATGAGATACCTTCAGCCACTTCTCATAGCACAATATGCTCTGGAGAATCCTCGAGAACGTTATTGTGTCCCCTGCAGGATTATAGCGCACAGGATACCAGGACCGCCACAGGATAACAGGACCGCCACAGGATAACAGGACCGCCACAGGAACACAGGAAACACAGAATACACGGAGGCGTCTGGAAACGCTCAGGCACATGGAGGGCTTTCTCTTCAGTAACAGGACATGAAGACCCGGCAGGGGTTGCTGGGAGTAGCCAGGCTATGTAGCAGAGCCGGGATGCCAGCGTCAATAAGGAGGACGCTGGCCCTTTAAAGCAGGAGCAGGACCAGAGCCAGGGACTGGAGCCATCAGGAGCCGGGACAGGTAAGTACCGACCCGGGGGAGCTGGGCAGCGGCAGCAGAGCACCGGTGCACCCGCGATCTGCAACATGGATCGCAGGGACACCCGTGACAGGACCAGACCGGGGGCTGTGCCGCACACCGGAACACGGGTATCCGAGACATGGATTGTGGGGTCACCCATGACAGCGGGGAGGGAGAAAAGGAATGAAAATGGTCTGGTCCTTAGAAGGTTAAGCATAGAAATTTAGAACCAGTTGGCTCCATGTCCCTCTGGTGGCCAAAAGGTGCAACTGCAGCCACATTTCTGCTGCTCCACATTTCGGTTCTGTGTTGCTCTGTTTATAGTTCTACGAACAAAAAACAAGCTCCTTGGTCACTACTGAAGATGCCAGGACAGGATGGAAAAGGGATTGTGAACCCTAACACAACCCCCCCCCCCCAAACTGTCCCTGCCTACTGGATGACCAACCCAAGTGATGGCCTACACCTGGGCGACGTCCCCTGAACTGAGTCATGTGCAGGGGATGAGGGAAACAAGTACTAAAAGAATCAGCAAGGTGAGTGAAGTAAGTGAAGTGTTTAACCCCAGTCTGCCAGTTTGATACGTTGCAGATGGTCTATCGTGAAGATAGGCCCCCAATAGGAAATCTTGGCCCACCCATAACATTGGTTTAAATCTCTTCTGGCCCTGGAGAAATAATGGTTATTACCACTAGTATACACCATATAACTTGCAGACCTGTATATATTATTGTATTGTATTTTTTTAACCTCTTAGGGCTGACCGCTATTTTTGAACAAATATCTAGCTTAAAGGGAACCTGTCATCAGAAATTATACTAGTAAACCACTCCCAGTAAGTTGTCGAGCAGCTGAACAGGTTATATGTCTCAGGGAGAGAAAGAAGGGTATTAGAAATACAGGATGGCATCCAGTTTTGGATTTATAAACAAAATGAAAAAGGGATGTCCATATTACAAATAATTGTAGCTTTATTAAAGATTTTGGATCTTTAATAAAGCTACAATTATTTGTAACCAGTGAGATGTAAATTGATTTTATGAAATTAAGGAGGCAGAGAGTTTTAAACTGAAGTCAAGCTCTCCCTGCCTTCGAATGCCCCCTTTACTGTAATTGATGATCCTGCATCCATGGACATCATTGATCACATTTCCTGAAGTCTGGCTCACGATGTCAATGACATGGGAGGGGGTTTTCAGAGGCAGGGAGAGCTTGACTTCAGAGTTATAACTCTCCGCCTCCTTGACTTTGTACATTTCACTTCAACGTTGTTTTTCAGGATGATGCCACCACACTGGGCCATGAAAGAAACATGATCCAGAAACTGTTCAGCTGCTTGACAACATACTGGAAGTGGTTTATTGGGCCAATTTCTGATGTTAGGTTGACTTTAAGGTCAAGCATACATACACATGGCACCATGATAACCTATTGGCACCATGGGATCTCATTGCTCCAACTGAGTGAAAGAGTGAAGACCTTGGCATCTAAGAGGTTTGCATGTTCTACTATGTTTAGTTGGGCTCCATCCATAAAGGGACTGATGATATCGCTAAGGAGTAAGTGGGCGCCATATAAATTTGGTGGGATGACCCTTTAACTTTAGGTTCAGTATCAACAAAAAAACTCTCATAGTAATGAATAATTTACATTAACCAGGAAAATCTGGTTTAATTGTTTTAATAGTAATTTTGCACCAGGATAGGATGGATCAAAGTTTCAACAAAATTGAATCCCCTGGTGGTCTACAGCCTCGGGTCTCACTAGGGGGTTACTTGCTCTTCCCTAAAGCTGTATCTTTAATGTCCTGCGTCTGTATGATCACAGTGTCTGTGCTGCTCTGATGTAATTGCTGCATAGCCCGGTGGCTGAGTGGTTAGCACTTCTGCCTTGCAGTGCTGGGGTCCTGGGTTCAAGTACCACTCAGGTCAAAACCTGCAAAGAGTTTGTATGTTCTCTCCATGTTTGTGTGGTGTCTCCGGGTCCTCCGGTTTCCTCCCACACTCCAAAACTGTAATCTGTGTGCGCTATAAAAATAAAGAATTATTATTATTAATTGATATTACAGTGTATAAGGATTCTTGAGAAACTCAGCTCTTGCCCTTGGTATTCTAGATTAAAAGTAAAGGTTATAGAGAATATTTTAACAGGTCTGACCTTGCAGACCACATAAAATGTTTGGTATGGTCCCTGGAAAGATGTTGTTAGTAGCAGCAGGACTGTGATTAATGGATTTATATTCCGGGACTGTAACTGTGGATGTCTCCTCACACTGCTGTGCTCTCTGCAGCCAATGGTACATATTGTCCATGGAGAGATGTGTAATCAGACCTTTCTGTTTGTTGTTAGTAGCAGCAGGACTGTGATATCTGTATTTTATATTCCAGGATTGTAGCTTCTCAACATTCTCTGCAGACAGTGTTAGCTACTATCCTTGGAGAGGTGTAATTATACCTTTGTGTATGATTTTAGGAGTGCTGCACTGTGATATATGGATTTATATTCTGGGATTGTAGCTTCTCCAAGTGCACTGTAGGCGTGTCCTCACACTGCTGTGCTCTCCCCAGCCAGTGTTAGGTATTGTCATTGGAGCGATGTGTAATCATGCCTTTGTTTCATAGTTTATACGGTTGAAAAAAGACACTTGTCCATCAAGTTCAACCAAGGAAGGGAAGGGATTGGATGAGGAAGGGATTTAGGGGAAACAATTCTATATAACATAACCATCAATGTTATTTAGGTGTAAAAAGGCATCTAGACCCTTCTTAAAGCTCTCTGCTGTCCCTGCTGTGACCAGCGCCTGAGGCAGGCTATTCCACAGAGTGACAGTTCTTATAGTAAAAAAGCCCTGTCGCCTCCGGTGATTAAACCTTGTTTTCTCCAGACGGAGACAGTGCCCCCTCGTCTTTTGATTTGATCTAATCTGAAACAACTTTCCACCATATTTTTTATATGGACCATTCATATATTTAAATAAATTAATCATGTCCCCTCGTAGTCGTCTCTTTTCCAGACTAAATAAATCTAGTTGTTTTAATCTTTCCTCATAACCAAGACCCTCCATACCCCTTATCATTTTTGTGGCTCTACGTTGAACCCTCTCCAGCTCCAGGGCTTTTTATGGACCGGTGCCCAGAACTGGACAGCATATTCCAGGTGAGGCCGAACCAGTGCCTTGTACAGGGGTAATATTACATCCCTATCACGAGAGTCCATACCACTTTTGATACACGACAGGAACCCAAATCCCTCTGCTCTACACCAGGATCTGAGCCATGCATTTAACTCCCTGAGCTCCCGCTGTCTGCTCTGTGTAGCGCATGGCACAGGTAGAATTCCGGAGAATACTACCTTGGAGGTCCTTGCCTTAAGCTTTGAACCAATGTAGAGATAACCATAGTATTATGGATACAGATATAAGTCTGCAAGTGCAAAGAGGGCGGGCCTTATAAGCCTGCGGACAGCTACGTTGTATGAAATATGGCTAATGGGGTGGCTATGAGCAGTGATTCCATGAGAGGGATGGGAATCACCCTATAGATTGTATCGCCCTATCTCCATGATCGGCTCATCCTGGGCACCATTGATTTCTATGGGACATTATACAGGTCAAACCGATCCCCAAAAGTGGTAAGTAGTACAAAGTAGCACAGGTTTAACATTTTCTGAAAACATCACTCCTCTCTCTAACTAGTAAACTGATATCAGAGATTACCCAGAGGTCCTGATCCTCATCCACCCTCGGGAAACCGCTCCATCATCAGCCAGTTTAAAAAAAAAAAAAAAAAAAAGACACTCCCTTTTCCCTCCTCCCCACTCGAAACATCATAGCAATCAGCCGCCCCTTCTAACTACGTCTCACCGACCGTGGCATTTCTTGCGCCTGCGCGGTCAGCTTGTTGTAGCAGACATGCCCAGAACAAGCGGAGACGGCCATCTACTCAACGCTTTGATCTGGCCCCACTACGCTAGGGATTGCTAGGCAGTGAGGAGTTTGCGTGCAACCTGGTGCCTCATTGCCTAGCAACCCCTGGCGTAGTGCGGCACATGTGCAGATACCACGCAGATACTACTTTTTAAAGGAAATCTACCATCAAAATCCTGCATTATAAATAAGGGACACTTCCTCATAGATCCAGGCAGCGTGACTGTGGTCCACTGCCATTGAATCTAATGCTATACCAGACTACCAAATGTAGTCGGACGGCAGCACCTGCCTCTGTCTGCAGACAGGAGCACAGCAATGACGGGCGACAGCACAGGACAACGGGAGCAGTGAAACAGACCATTGGCTCTATCTATTTCGCTCCTGGATAACCACCTGCCCCCGTCCATTCTTAACCATTGTGACCAGTGGCGTAACTTGAAGCTGATGGGCCCCAATGCAAAGTCTGTTCCAGGCCCCCTGACTATAATGTGTGGTTTATAGTACTAGTCTTCTCATATGGGAAAGTGACAAATGATGGGCCCCCTAAGCCTCTTGGGCCCGGGTGCGACCGCACCCTCTGTACCCCCTCATGTTATGCCCCTGACTTTGACCCATCCCCCTCCTGCATCATTACACCCCTAATTAAACACGCTTAGCCGGCATTTTGGATTAATTTGGCCACATCAGCCAATTAACAAACAACAAACTTATGACTAGCTTGTCTTTATTATGTATGACATGTATGGATATGTAAAAATGTTATTCTTTAATAAAACGAGTTTAAAAAAACAAACAAACAACAAACTTAACAATTTATATAATACAATAAATTAGCCATCAGCTCGCACCGCATGGAACCCATCAGAAGGAGGTCATTGGAGCTCCCAAATTTTAGGCTGCCAATCTTTCCCCACTTTCATATCTGTAATATGGGACTGTAAGAGAATTATAAAGGAGGGAGACAGATGAGAGGGAGATGGATGATAGAAGATAAATATGAAAGATGATAGAGATGCATAGATAGATAATATATAGCAGAAATATAAAGTAGATAGTATATACAGTACATATATATATATATATTGAGATGGATGATAAAAGATAGATATGAAAGATTGATACAGTAGAAGAGAGATAGAAAATCGATTGATAGATGAATAGATAGAAAATATATAGATAGATAGATAGATAGATAGATAGAACAAAGTAGTAAAGTTCAAGTCAGCACAGTTTGTAAGACTCCCCAGAGGGAGGGGTGCAGAGCCCCCAAAGGTCCTGGCTTGGTCCTCTTGTAGGTAGAAAATGTAAAAAGCGGGCAGCACTCTTTTTTTTTTTTTTTTTCAAAATCAAAAGTTGGTGATCTTTATTGAACAAGTGGCGACGTTTCGGTGTAGGACACCTTTATCAAGCAAATTAACAAGTGACCCACATCGGGTTTACATAGGAAACATGGTACACGTATAGGGGCATGTCTTAAAGGGAACTACCACCACAATTCTACCTATAAAGGTAGATCGGGTGGTAGGTGGATGAATGGGACGCGAGGATAGCTCTTTTTAGAGTTAATCCTCACGTCCCCGCTAACTTTTGGTAAACTTTATTGAACTAATATGTAAATTTAGTTATGCGGCTACTGGGGCGTGGAGTAGCCGGGCAGGAGGCTACACAGCGCGGCTACTCCACGCCCCAGTAGCGACGTTACTCCTCCTATCACCACAAAGACTCCAAAGAATCATGTTTGAGGCTAAACTATACAAGGTGCGATCGGCACATTGACTACTGGTATGCAACTCCCCATATACTGCCAATAAAGACTGGTAGTACCCTAGGGAGCCTGAAAAATAGAAAAAAAAGTAAAGAAAAAAAATTATATATAAAAAAACAAAAAGGCAAGCCACCCCCTTTCCCGAAACGGGTAAGAATAACAGGTAAAAATGTGCTCTCAGTAGGGTAGCCGCCGGGGGCCGAAATGCCGAGCTAGCGGAAAGAGAAGACCGCTGTTCACGGCGGGGGACCCCATAGCGGAAAAGGAGCCCCCAATCCTGGCCATTTGTGCCATTTGTGAAAAATAGAAAAATCATTAGAAAAAGGATGTGCAAGAGTCGCACGTAGCTAGGAATAATAGAAGCATAAAACACGTCATAGCAGATAGTTGGCAAACATGACACACCACGAAGCTGCCGTACTACCAAATATGAGGAAAAAGTTAGTTCAGCGCAGCAGAACACAGCAAATGAGAAGAAATTTTTTTGCTGCACGACGGTGTTTAATGTGTGTAAAGTATGCGAAAACATGATAAAACCTATACAAATGGAGCCCCGTGCATCGTTGGAACAAGAATGGAAATAACGTGGGGTGCACAGGGAAACTGTAAAACAAGCCCACAAGAAGAAATGGCGCAAAGAGTGGGTTATTAGGCATCATTTCACTGGCATTTGGATTTTGTGGGCCGTTGGTTTGTCCCGCCCCAGTACACGGATGCAGGGAATATTAATAGACCATCACACGAATGTGCACATTGGGAGGGCCAGAAACACTCAAGCCATACATAGCTCGGGGACATGGGAAAAAGTAATAAAAAAGTAGATTTTGAGGTGGGGGGAGGTGAAAAAAAAAAACGCAAAAACGAAAAAGGGCCGGTCCTCGGAAGGGGTTAGGGAACCTGTCACCAGGACCTCATTTCACTAAAGACAGGTGCAGAAGCCCATCCCACCTGCAGTGCACAGATGCCTTTCTGCCTTTCTAAGCATTTACAGCACAATATAATTGTGTGTATAACTTACTTGCTCCCTTGACAAATCCTGGGTAGTCACGGGCGGACTTTGGTTTGGTGCCTGCATTCAAAAAACAACATGTGACTGTCTGTGACTCAGCCTCAGAGCTTGGCCCCACCTGTTGCTCCTGTACAGCTCCTCCTCCTGCTCCTACCAGAGGTCACAGCGGTGGCCTGAGCAAATCAGTGGGGAGGGGACACAGCTGTACAGAGCACAAACAAAGCCTGTGGGTCCTGCTTCCTCCTCCCACTAATAGAGAAAGCCTGTGGGTCCTGCTTCCTCCTCCCACTAATAGAGAAAGCCTGGGAGTCCTACCTCCTCACCCACTCATAGAGAAAGCCTGTGAGTGCAGCTTCCTCCGCCCACTCACAGAGAAAGCCTGTGCGTCCTACCGCTCTACCCTTTCATAGAGAAAGCCTGTGAGTCCTGCTCCCCACCCACTCATACAGAAAGCCTGTGAGTCCTACCTCTCCACCCACTCATACAGAAACCTGCGAGTCCTGCTTCTCCCTCCCACTAATGGAGAAAGCCTGTGGATCCTTCTCCCCCACTCAATTATAGAAAAAGCCTGTGACTGCAGCTTCTTTTAGCCACTCATAGAGAAAGCCTCTGAATCCTTCTTAAGCCCCCCCCCTTCCCCGTCATAGGTAAAGTCTGTGAGTCCACCTTCATTCATTCACTCATAGAAAAAGCCTGTGAGTCCTGCTCTGTCTCAACCATTCATGTAAAAAAGCCTGTGAGTCCTGCTTCCTCCTCCCACTCATAGAGAAAGCCTGTGAGTCCTGCTTCCTCCTCCCACTCATAGAGAAAGCTTGTGAGTCCTGCCTAACCCACCCACTCATAGAGAAAGTCTGTAAGTCCTGTTTCCCCCAACCATTTGCTTCCTTCAATATTCTGATTTTCTACAGTTTTAGTTCTAGTTTTACAAATGACTTTCCAGAGTTTCAGTGTAAGCAATGTCATTCAGCGAAGATTACCTTTACATATTAAACCTTATTCTGGCATTTTTGGGTAAATGATTGACAGCCTCTTTGTGAGAACGTTTCCTCGAGGTCACTTGGGACCAGGTACAAGAATAATAATAAGCTGCTTTCATTTGTCACACAAAGAATTAAAAAATAAGACACATAGACGCAGAACACATGCCGCTCACGCATTTCAGCCTCACAAATATTTATATCTCTCTTGTCCCCATGGTGAGGAGGATAGTAATGTACTGACAGAATGCCATGCAGATTGTTACAGGAATGTGTCTGCTCTCTCCCCTGTGAAATGTGGCATCAGTCCAAATAACTTTTATTTATTTACAGAGAAACACAGAATCTGTTGTCATCCAAGAGGGTCCGTATAGACATCGCCACTGAGTGTGAGCGACTAATATCAAAATGATCCCCTAATAGGGTAGTAGGTATTGCCCCCGAGCATGAGAGGACATCGCCTTGGTTTGCCACCTCACCCTTTGCTTGCTCCAATTCTTTCTTTATTAACAAAGCAGATCCTCAGGGGAGGGGCACAAATTCTCTCCACCCAGAAGGAATAGTGTTTAGACCAATCAGAGCTGGAATCATTGGGCATGTTGTATTTGAAACTCATAATGAAGCTGGATACATATTATCAACCCCTTTACTGAGGAATTATCACATTGGGGCAGATTTACTTACCCGGTCCATTCGCGATCCAGCGACGTATTCTCTGCGGTGGATTCGGGTTTCCGGCGATTCACTAAGGCAGTTCCTCCAACGTCCACCAGGTGTCGCTGTTGCGCTGAAGTCCGCCGAGGTCCGCCGGAGTACACGATCCTATTCCTGGTGCAGGTAAGCGCTTGTCCACGTCCCCGGATTTCCGTCGCATGCATGCCGACGCCACAATCCGATCGCATGCGCCAAAAACCCGGGGCAATCCAGGGAAAATCGACGCAAATCGGAAATATTCGGGTAACACGTCGGGAAAACGCGAATCGGGCCCTTAGTAAATGACCCCCAATATCTTCTTGGTAGGGATAGATGTTAGCCACTCTGCACTACTTGCTGTGGAAATGCTGTGCCAAGGCATCACAGGATTGAAGGAATCTCCTTTTTTTCTACAGATGAAGGAGTCTACATGTATAAGTGACTATCCCTCCACATGCTTTATGGAGCTGAACATGCATTTAGGATCTCTGGAAAAGTTGGAAAGACTAGATGTTACTTCACCATTTTTAAAAAAACAAATTGCATAAATAATGTGCCACACAAAATAGTCAACGTGGTCCATTGCAACTCCCACTCTAAAATGGGGTGGGTCCACCATAAGCCTTCCCTAACCCTCCAATCCTGAAGGCCCTTCAAGGCAGTGTCGGACTGGCCAACCAGGGTACCAGAGGATCCTCCGGTGGGCCCTGGCTCAACTTACTGAACTCCAGAGGTCCATCAGAAAACACCACAATTTGGAGGATACTAGAGTATATTTCCTGGGGGATAATGAAGAGTGGGCCCCCAAATTAATTTTCTCTGGTGGGCCTAAGGAAACCCAGTCCAACACTGCTTCAAGGGTTCATGATCCATGGGCGCTCCATACCATGTGGCTTTTATGTTGTCACAGTATCCACCAAGGAACTCCAACCTATGACGAGGCAAGTATTCAGCTTTTCTAGCCCAAATTTCCACAAAAAAGGCCCCCTGGATGCAAATTACCCCTGAGCCCTGACCTCTATACCATCCCTCTAAATAAAAAAGGTACTGCTAGTGAGGGCCTCTCTACTAAAGCTTAGAGAGAATTCATGGATCCACCATTTGCATTGAGTCACTGCCCAAACATCCTCCTGAAATAAAATTTTATGATTAAAACCAGGTGTTTGGAGCTTGGGAAACCAGATTGGCCACAAACATGCTCCTTGACCCTGGAGGTGACAATAAGGTCATAGGCTTTCTAGATACACTTTGATGATTTCTATCTAAAGCTGGACAAGCTAATAGTATGAAAATGTTCTTGTATTGATACTTCTCAAAAAGTTCCCCTTCCCTTTGATGTACGTATAATAGAGTAGGACATGGCTCTGGCTTGATACTTATAACCCACTTCGTTGAGGATAATCACATTACCCTCTCGGAAAGCAGAGCTATTGCTTGGTCTGAAAATGCTGTGCTGAGGCATCATAGGATTGAGAGCATCACACAAATTAGAAAATTTAGGGATGTATTTAATCAGGACTAATAGACTCTGCATAAAAGAGGTTCATAGTTTGATAGACAATCTGGTGGGGGATTTAATGATGAGGGTTTAATCTAAGTGGCCTCCTAAGGCAGAAAATATGCCGCCTCAGTGTGGTTCTTCTTCCCCGGAGTGAGGACGTTTTCTTTAACAGCTCCATCTATTAGTATGATATTTGGAAAGGTCACTGACTAATAGCTGTGGTGACAACAATGGATCATACTTACTGTCACTCAACAATGATCAGTCATCAATAAAAATCCTGGGCCCATAATTGTTGTTCTAGCTTTAATCTCAACTTGTCAAATATAACAATATAAGATCCTGGTACCGGCACTGCTGGGTTCACATCAAACACTTGATAAGATGAGATACTTCACAATATGGAGGGAAGTTGCTGTTCACACAAAGCAGCTTCAGTGACATTGGGGCAGATTTACTTACCCGGTCCATTCGCGATCCAGCGGCGCGTTCTCTGCGGTGGATTCGGGTCCGGACGGGATTTATTAAGGTAGTTCCTCCGACGTCCACCAGGTGGCGCTGCTGCGCTGAAAAGCATCGGAGCGCCCTGGAGTTCACCGAGCCGGGCTGAGTGAAGGTAAGTGCAAGCTCTGCGACAGATTTTT
This sequence comes from Engystomops pustulosus, assembly GCA_019512145.1. NCBI lineage: Eukaryota > Metazoa > Chordata > Amphibia > Anura > Leptodactylidae > Engystomops > Engystomops pustulosus. Next base: position 309,576,381 of record CM033641.1, read on the forward strand.
TTTTTAAAAATGCGGCAGTTTTTCCGTATCCGTCGGGTTTTCGTTCGGCCAATCCCCCGATTTCTGTCGCGTGCATGCCAGCGCCGATGCGCCACAATCCGATCGCGTGCGCCAAAATCCCGGGGCAATTCAGGGGAAATCGGCGCAAATCGGAAATATTCTGGTAACACGTCGGGAACCCCCATTGGGGTTCATTATTCGAAACGAGCACTCAAGCATCGGGAAAAGTTCGACTCGAGTAACGAGCACCCGAGCATTTTAGTGCTCGCTCATCTCTACTGGTGACCTATCCAAGTTTGCATTAGTTCCACTCTCCAGATCTGGCTCTATTCCTGACATAAGGACTCAGGACGAGTGTTCATTAGCAGTATACTCTGCTGACCATTACACTGTTGGCCATAGCAAATAGTATCAGCTCTATCACTCGTCCCCTGTACAGCCATAGTTGTTTTGCCCTCTGCTGACTGTTATAAAAAAATTATGACAATTTGTTTTCATTATAATTTTACTTTGTCATGGTATAAAATGTATAAACTTAAAGGGTTTGTCCAGTGACAACAAGTTATCCCCTATCCACAGGCAGGCCTGGCATTACACCATGGCAAAGTGGGCAAATGCAGATGTAGCCGGAGCCGGCTCATCCGGTGGCACCAGCGTCCGAAGCTAAAAGACAGGACGAGACAGGAGGTAAGTACATGATTTTTGTTTTTGTTTGCTTTTGCAACAGGATGAGGGAACTCTGTGGGGCAGATTTACTTACCCGGCCCATTCGCGATCCAGCGGCGCGTTCTCTGCGCTGGATTCGGGTCCGGCCGGGATTTCTGAAGGTAGTTCCTCCGCCGTCCACCAGGTGGCGCTGCTGCGCTGAAAAGCATCTGAATGCGCAAGAATTCACCAAGGCCGGCTGAGCGCAAGCTTCGCGACACATTTTCGGTTTTTAAATGCGGCTTTTTTTCCGAATACGTCAGGTTTTCGTTCGGCCACGCCCCCGATTTCCGTCGCGCGCATGCCGTCGCAATACAGGGGAAATCGGCGCAAATCGAAAATATTCGGGTAACACGTCGGGAAAACGCGAATCGGGCCCTTAGTAAATGACCCCCTGTATGTATATAGTGAAGGGGCCCATTATGTAAATTCATGAAGGGGGACAGTAATTTAAAACTCATCGGGGGCCGTTGTATATAATCAATGAGAGACCCAGTAAATAAAATGAATGGGGTATATAATTAATGAGGGGGGCCAATATATACAATTCATGGGGGGGGGCAGTGTGTATACTAAGGGGGGCCAATATATAAAATTCATGAGGGGAGCAATGTATATAATTAACGAGGGAGCCCAGTATATAAACTTTATGGGGGGAGCCAATGCATATAATTATTGAGAAGGCCCAGTATGTAAAATTGATTGGGGGAATGTATATAACTAATTAGGGGACCCAGTATATAAAATTCTGTATGTAAATTAATTAAAGGGGTTTTCCCATGAACTAAAGTTAGGCCCTATCCACGGGATAGGGCCTAACTTGCTAATCAGTGGGGGTCCCAGTACTGAGACCCCCAAAGATCGCAAGAAAGAGGGGTCTATCCGACACCTCAGCGCTCCATCAGGTTAATGGAGCAGACGGACGCGCATGAACATTCTGCTCCATTAATCTCTATGGAGCTGACGAAAATTGCAGACCGAGAGCTACGGCCGGGTTGGCACACATGTCGGGTGCGCTGGAGAGAAAGAGAGGGGAGGAGTGGGCAGCGCACAACTGTTCTTACGGCCAAACATAGAGCAGGCTCTATCTTTTTTTGTGGCCACGGCACGATACGGTGAGCACACGTTGTGCTCACTGTACCGAGCCCAGGCACCATAGACGAATATGAGGGGACGTATATCCAGCCACATATTTGCGGCCCTATATACGTGCCCTGTACGTTCGTGTGAATGCAGCCTAAGTGTCCCTGGCTTGTCATGCTAGATGGCAGATCTCCTTGTCCCATGCCCTCTGCCCTCTGCCAGCTTAGTACTTACAGAGTCGTGCAGTAGATATCACACGGCTATCCTGACCCGTTGCTTCCTTTCCACATCATTTTGGATTATGGCGCAATAATGAGGTGAAAAAGTAGCGCAGTGATGGAAACCGCTTAAAGGACTTAGTTATCGAGTAGAAACTAGGGCAAGAAACTTTAAGAAATTTTGTGAAAGAAACTATAACATCTGCTATGGAAGAAGAGCCTGAGTAGCGGGGAGCACTGGAGCATTATTCAGGCCGATCTGTGGCTGAGATAAAACGACGCCTCACAATCCCTCCGGTTTTTCCTTCCTTTGTGTCTCTTCTGTGTATAGGCACAAAAAAATTCTATGTTCAGTGGATGCTGTAAAAGGAAACGGAGATCTTCCATCCAGTAAAGTCGTCTCCCAGAGATTCCCTCCAAATATCTGCAATCAGAGACTATTCACAGACAGAATACAATCAAAGGCATTCGCCGTTCCGTGGCGTCTCCTCGCGTGGGATGCAGATGAGGCGCTTTATCTCCTCAGCGTGAGTGATTGGGTTGGATGTGTTATCACTCGCTGGCCTCATGATATGGCGCCGTTCTCACTGTTTTATTATAGTTGTTTTTTTTTTTGTAAACTTATGTAATGAAATCAGGTTTTCAATCATTTTCTAACCTGCTCTTCAAAAAATTTGAAGAGGTCTCCAACGGAGAACATAGACAAAGAAAGTCTCACTGCATAGACAAAGTATGGACCCTATGCGGCTCCTACCTCTTGTATACCCAATAAAGAGGGGTCTTAAAAGAAATCTACCATTTGTTTTCATGCATTGTGTACAAAATATACCTTGAGAATGCTGTAGCTACACTGATGCAGAAACATATCTTGTTTAATCCCTGATCCAAGTTGTTTTGCTAAAAAAACAATTATAAAATTCAGGATCTTGGGAAAGCTGGGAACTGCTGGCTGCCTACATAAACACAGAGCTTCCTGAACTGTGCAGACAGGACTAATCAACCTGAGATGGATGACTCATACACAGCAGTGGGGGGTGGTGCAGCGATTGATAACTTCTGCCTGTTAGGGACAACACAGTGGGGCACATTTACTGACCTGGTCCCTGCACGATCCCCGATCTAGAATGTCCGACGAGGTTGAAGTCTGCTGCGATTTACTATCAGCGTGCGCCCGATATCCTGCATGTGTGGCTTCCCCAATCAAGTCCGCCGGAGTTCACCTTCTTCTTCCCGGTGCATGTAAGTGTTTGGCTTGCGACATAATTTTAAATGTTAAATCCTGTGCGTTATCCGAATCTGTCAGATTGTCCGGCGGCCCGCCCCCCGATTTGTGTCGCGTGAAAGCCGGCGCATTTGCATCACAATCCGATCACGTGTGACACAATCCCCGATGCGATCCCCGAAAACGTCGGGAAAACCTGACAGAAATGCGGCCGCGGGACCTTAGTAAATAAGCCCCAGTGATTACATCATTCTCTGGAGCAGTGCATGATTAGGTTAAGAGGAGAAGCGCTGGAGCAGCCACAGGAGCGTCAGCCTCATTATCATAATTTTATAATTATTTTTTTTAGCAAAACCACTCAGCTCGGGGATTGAACAAGATATGTTTCTGCATAAAAGCAAATGGTAGGTTGGCTTTAAATAGGGATGAGCAGACCCGTTAGGATTTGGGTACATAAAATTTGTGTATACAGGGGCTTATGTTCCACCACTATGAATAGGGAATAAGAATAAAACATTGGACAGCTGCTCAATAACTGCCCTGCATGGGAGAGCGTCTTAGAATCCATAACCTGCTTTTATCTAAGACTTATCTGAATTCATGGGCCAAATTAGAGAAACTGAAGATTTTGCTCTGTAATACTTTTTTAAAAAGTACATTTTTGGAGACCGTCACCAACCTTAATCTGCCCCAGATTAGCTATATGAGCTGCAATACCAAACATGGCCACTGGACATTATATGGCACTATGATTGGTGAGCAATAAAGAGACCAAATCACTCATCTGAATGGAGCTCTGGTGGTGCTCACATTTTCAGGTTAGTCCTATTCACATGGATCAGGGGTAGGGAACCTATGGCTCGGGAGCCAGATATGGCTCTTTTGTTGGCTGCATCTGGCTCTCAGACAGATCTTTAATAAATACTGTGAGTATGTGCTTTAGCTACATAGCTACTGGGGGTATGTGCTGGGGCCACCCATTTACTGGGAGGCATGTGGTGGGTGTCAGGTTTTGGAGTAGTGAACCCCCTGGACCACTGCAGATGGTGGTGTAAGCAGACACCTGGGACCGGAATCTAACTGGCACCCGGTCTTCACCAGAGCCCACCGCAAAGCATGATGGTCTTGCTGCAGCGTGGTCCCACCAGGTCGTTCCACAGGCGTGACTAGCTATTCTCATGGTCAGGAACAGGCAGACGGTTAAGGCAGGTGGCAATGATGCGAGGTCGGTGACGGAGCAAGAAGTCAGGGCTGGCAGCAATGGAATAGAATCAGGAACTGGTCCGGGGTCACAACGGGAGGTCAACACTTGGGATGGAAACACTGTGGAAAGCTTCCTCATAGGCATGAAGCACTAAGATCTGGCGGGGAATGCTGTGAGCCGCCAGTGAAGTGGGTAGCGCCAATCAGCGGCATGCTGGCCCTTTGAATCTGCAAGTGCCGGGGCATGCACTGGCCAAGCGGGACGGGAGCAGGAACGTGGAGAGGTGAGTGAGCTCGAAAGGGGCTCCGCCACCGAGAGGGGCACGGGTGTGCCTGTGATCCGAGACGCAGATCGCAGAGGCACCCGTGACACTGTGACTACCTATCTGCTAGGGGGCATGTGCATATGGTACGGCTCTTCCGGAATAACATTTTAAAATATGTGGCGATCATGGCTCTCTCAGCCAAAAAGGTTCCTGACCCTGACATGGCTAGACCTGAGTTGCAAAACGAAGCATACGCACAATACAATGTACGGAGCTGCTCTTGGTAAGGAGTGAAGAAGCTCCAGCTCTCATATTGGACATCGTTGTCTCCTCGGATATCGGATAGGCATGGGTGTCAGGTGTCGATGCCCCTATCATTCAGATATTGACGACTTATCCCAAGAGGGTGCGGGGGTCATTAATAGTTTAGTCCTAGGAAATCCCTTTAAGAAAGTAACCAATGTGAACTTTGTAAGTTTTATTTGATTTCAGACATTGTTCTGTTGTACATATTCGCAGTGACCCGAGAGCTAATCATTTCCGCACTTGCTTTTAATGTATTTCCATCAAGGTGATCTATAGTCGGGTGCTAAATCTTCACGAATTGTCATTTTGTTGGAGCCTAAAGCCACAACAGCTCAAACGCAATATTGGATTTTACTAAAAATAATGGTTTGTTTTCCTCCGGAACATGAACGTCATCCATCATGTCACGTCCTTTTCATTCATAGAACGTCCCGGACCTGTCTCCATCCATTGTAATATATGGAGACGCTATGGTGACTTCTGGAGTAGTGGTCTCCATCTGGTGGCGGAGGACAACTCTCAGCATCCTGACGACCTGCAGCTGACGATGACTGACTAGCACAACCACTGCCTGGGCATTGATACCTGAGATGTACAAGGAGAGGATTAGGGGAGGCTCTAGGACCTTGTTGGAGCCTGGATATTGCTGCGTATAGAGGATACAGGTTCTGTATGGTGTCCCGCAGAACATTTACATCAGATGGTACAGCTCGGCCTGTAGATGCTGCACACTCATAGGTTATAGAAGCCGCATCCCGGCTGGTCCCAGAAATGCTGGATAAGTGATAAATCTGGTGCTTGGGTGGTATAACATCATCCTGCCTGGCCACGAGGAGAGAAACATGTGCCCGCAGGATGTCCTGAACTTATACCAGAAATGTTACTTTCCTTCAGTACACCAGCAGGGGGCAGTGTGTCCTCCTATCACTCGCAGGGGTGACTGACTGTCCTATACCATGGCACCCCACCTCATCACACCAACAGGGGCCAGTATGTCCTCCTATCACTTGTATGGGTGACTGACTGTCCTATGCCATGGCCCCCACATCATCACACCAGCAGGGGGCAGTGTGTCCTCCTATCACTGCTAGGGGTGACTGACTGTCCTATACCATGGCTCCCCACATCATCACACCAGCAGGGGCAGTATGTCCTCCTATCACTTCTATGGGTGACTGACTGTCCTATACCATGGCCCCACAATATCACACACCAGCAGGGGGCAGTGTGTCCTCCTATCACTGCTAGGGGTGACTGACTGTCCTATACCATAGCCCACACATCATCACACCAGCAGGAGGCAGTGTGCCCTCCTATCACTACTAGGGGAGACTGCCCTATACCATGGCCCCCACATCATCACATCAGCAGGGGGCAGTGTGTCCTCTATCACTTCTATGGGTGACTGACTGTCTTGCCATGGCCACCACATCATCAAACCAGCAGGGGGGCAGTGTGCCCTCCATCCACTACTAGGGAGACTGTGCCCTATACCATGGCCACCACATCATCACACCAGCAGGGGGCAGTGTGTCCTCCTATCACTTCTAGGGGTGACTGACTGTCCTATGCCATGGCCCCCACATCATCATTGTAATCAGTGTAACCCTCTCACAAGTAAGGATTCTCTATTTCGGAAAGCCTCAGCACCATAGAAGATCATTAAATACAATTTGGCTCATTATAATTCATTTCACAGACGGACCTGAAAATATCATCAGAAGTGACACTGGAAGTTATATTTTCATGACATTATCATTACACATACACTGAAATTATAATTCAAATTGTCCTGATGAAATAGAACATAAATTCTATTTCTGAGGAATTTCATGGGCAGGAAATCCATTCTCCTGTTATTTACTTCTGAATAAACACAGATAATAATAATGACTTCTCTCATTCTGAAATTCTTCCTTTGTGATCAGATCATACCTCTCCTTCCCATACACTTGGTATAAATCAGAAACCCAGTGTATACACATTGGGGGTCATTTACTAAGGGCCCGATTCGCGTTTTCCCGACGTGTTACCCGAATATTTCCGATATGCGCCCATTTCCCCTGAATTGCCCCGGGATTTTGGCGCACGCGATCGGATTGTGCCGCATCGGTGCTGGAATGCACGCGACGGAAATCGGGGGGGGGCGTGGGCGAACGAAATACCTGACGGATTTGGAAAAAACGCCGCATTTAAAACAAAAAAAGTGTTGCGGAGCTTGCACTTACCTTCACTAGGAATAGGCCGGTGAACTTGAGCGCGTTCCGATGCTTTTCAGCGCAGCAGCGTCACCTGATGGACGTCGGAGGAACTGCCTTAATGAATCCCGGCCGGACCCGAATCCACCGCAGAGAAGGCGCCGCTGGATCGTGAATGGACCAGGTAAGTAAATCTGCCCCATTTACCTACCCGTCCGACGGAGTTCACAGAAAGTGCATTGTCCGTGTATAATACATTGTGCCGCGATTCACTAAGATCGTGCGCCGGATATCCTGCGTGTGTCACTTCCCCGCTCAGGTCCGACAGAGTTCGCCTTCTTCTTCCTGGTGCATGTAAGTGCATTGTCTTGCGACACAATTTAAAAGTTAAATCCCGCGCTCAGTCCGAATCAGCCGGATCGTCCGTTGAGCGCCCCCGATTTCTGTCGCATGAAAGCACAGCCGCGCCACAATCCGATCACGTGCGCCACAATCCCAGCGTAGACACCTGTTAAATACCTGTCCAAGCCGTACAAAACCCCAAAAAGAACAGTCCGACGAAAGTACGATCCGCGACCCTTAGTAAATGAGCCCCAATATTTTTACATTTTATGAATACCTTAGGGTCCAGCTCTCTAACTCCCATCAAACCTATGGGTTTGCTGCCCCTGACCTCTTGAGTTGTTACCATTGTGTAGCAGTCCTGGGTTCAAGTCCCACCCAGGTCAACATCTGCAAAGAGTTTGTATGTTCTCTCCGTGTTTGTGTGGGTTTCCTCTGGGTCCTCCGCTTTCCTCCCACACTCCAAAACATACTGGTAGGGTGATTAGATTGTGAGCCCCATTGGGGACAGGGACTGATTTGGCAAGTTCTGTGCAGCGCTGCGTAATCTGTAGGCGATATATAAATAAAGAATTATTATTAATTATTATTATTCCATCTATAAAAGTAACCATTAGTAACATGCAGCCAGCGATTACTGCAGGATAGCTGAGCATGTTATTAAGGGGGTGAATACGACTCTTAAAGGGGCTCCATAGAACTTAGCAAAGACCTCCCTGCAGAACATTGCATCATTTTTTTATGATAAGAAATAATGTTGTTATGACATATAACATTGCCTCCAGTCGTGTGCATCCTAATATCACTTGTATTTGTCACTGTTGTAGATTATTGATGAGCCGCCGTATGGGGCAGCAGCCATAGCAGATGAGCTGTTATCTATTCCATGGAAATACTACCCTCCCCCATGTTATCCTTCATTAAAATGCTGCATTTTAGGCTTTTCATATGATTACAAGTGTAAATTATAAACTCATTACAGCCTCTCCATCCTCCTGACCCATCATCCTCTCCAGGCATTTTAACTATTGACATTTCCATGTTGATTGAATACACGTTGTGAGCAGACGCATCAATTATGGAAATATATACAGAATTTACTGAAATATTCCCATCCCCTTCATACATTATAACAAGCCCTATAGACCCCACTGGTTCTACCCTTAAACGGGTTTTACCTAATGACTTGTCAATTAGACGTGATGGGAACTGATCCCGAGGTCTCTGCTTCCTGTCAGTGGAAAAGTCAACACCTACGCAGACATTTTTGGGCTTAATAAGACTAAAAACCAGGTAACAATATAAGAATGTCTTTATTTCCAGATTACGTGGATGATTCGCCATATTTTTTAATATATGCTTTAGGCAATGACGCATTCTCACATGCAGATCACAGGATCGCCAGCAATCAGCGATAATCTGTAGGATAGATAGCCGGTAAGTGTTTAATTGTCCTGCAGTGCCCCTACAGGAAGAAGGAAGCATTACACATTGGGGCTCATTTGCTAAGGGCCGTGCGCCAGGAAAGGACTCTCCCAGTAATGCCCATTAAGTCTGTGGCTGAGGAGCTGCTAAAGAGGTTAGTGAAGGGGTGGTGTCACCTTTACTCAATATGTGATCTTTCTTTCCCATTAGGAGAGTGCAGCAGAAAGCAGCTAGACTTCAGATCCTGTAATATTCTTCCGGTTCCGTTGCCTTTCATCAGAGGGCAGTGTCTCCCCCTATGACTACGAAGTGTGACTGTCTGTCCTATAGCACGGCTCCCCACATCATCCCACCAGCAGGGGGCAGTGTGTCCTCCTATCATTACGAAGTGTGACTGCCTGTCCTATAGCACGGCTCCCCACGTCATCACACCAGCAGGGGGCAGTGTCTTCTCCTATCACTACTAGGGGTGACTGACCGTCCTATACCATGGCAACACATAATCACACCAGCAGGGGACAGTGTGTCCTCCTGTCACTACTAGGGGTGGCTGACTGCCCTATGTCATGGCTTCCACATCATCACACCACCTGGGGGCAGTGTTTTCTCCTATCACTACTAGGGGTGACTGACTGTCCTGTACCATGGCCCCCACATCATCATACCAGCAGGGGGCAGTGTGTCCTCCTATCACTTCTAGGGGTGACTGTACCATGCAGGGTAAGTGAATCACGACAGAGTGCATTCTGTCGGACACCGGATTGGGGGACGCACAGGACCAGGTAAGTTAATGTGAATGGAAATGTCAATGGAAAATGCAACGTTTTGACCTGTGTCACATTCTCCTTATACAAGCCCCACACAAGCCCCACAAAGAAGATGGAGGAATTCGCAATTCTAAGACTAATTCTTAAAGGAAATCTACCATTTGATTTAATGTATTATGAACCAAGCATACCTGGACCAAATGCAGTCAGCTACACTGATGCAGAACATATCTGATGAACTGAGGTGGTTTTGACTGAAAAAACAATTATTAAAATTCATGATTAATGAGGCTCTGTCGATCCTGTGACTGCCTGGGGCTTCTCTCTTACCCTTGATGCATGATCCAGCTTGTCCTGCCCAGCATAAGCGAGAGAATATGCCATCACTGTGTGGTCCTTGACAGGCAAAAGTAATCAATCGGTTGCACCATCCACCCTGATGAGTGAGGTCATCAAGCTCAGGTGGTTAGTCCTGGTCTGGACAGTAAAGGAAGCTCTATGTAATGTGTTTATTGTGCAGCAGAAAGGGCACCCAGCTTTCCAAGGTCCTGAATTTTATAATTGTTTTTGAGCAATACCTGTTGGGTTCAGAGATTAAACAAGATAGGTTTCTGCATTGAGTGCTAGCTTACAGCCGGTTCGCAAGGTATGTTTGCTTCATATGCATAAAAAACCCCCAAAGGGGAGGTATTCTTAAAGTGCTTTTTTAAGCTACGAAAAGGAGAAAAACTAGAGGAACACAATAGTATTTTTATAATGTACGTTCTTGTAATGGCACAGCATAACAATGCCATTGCTTTGTACCACCATTGCCGTTTTCCTTATTACACTTTTCACATTGTTGAGGAGGGTGATTAAAAACAAAGAACTTGTATCAAGGTGAAGTTACAATGATGTTATTCCAAAGAGGGAAAAAAGAATGTAACATAACACAAGAATAATTATTAACGCAATAATAACTCCAAAATAGAAAAATAAAATAATAAATAAAATATAACGACACAATTATATGGAAATTCAATTTCATTGAAGGGGAAGAACCATAAGATGAAAGTCGACTGAACTGGAGGAATATGTCAAGATCTGATGTCTTGGACAGTCAGCCCTACCAGTGATAGGAGGACACACTGCCCCCTGCTGGTGTGATGATGTGGGAGCCATGGTATAGGACAGTCAGTCACCCCTAGTAGTGATAGGAGGACACACTGCCCCCTCCTGGTGTGTGATGATATGGGAGCCATGGTTAGGGAAGTCAGTCACCCCAGAGAGTGATAGGAGGTCACACTGCCCCCTGCTTGTGTGATGACGGGGGAGCCATGGTATGGGACAGTCAGTCACCCCTAGAAGTGATAGGAGGTCACACTGCCCCCTGCTGGTGTGATGATGTGGGGGTCATGGTATGGGACAGTCAGTCACCCCTAGAAGTAATAGGAGGACACACTGCCCCCTGCTGGTGTGATGATGTAAGGGCCATGGTATAGGACAGTCACCCCTAGTAGTGATAGGAGGACACACTGCCCCCTGCTGGGTGTGATGATGTGGGGGCCATGGTATAGGACAGTCACCCTAGCATGTAGATAGAAGGACACACTGCCCCTGCTGGTGGGATGATGTGGGGAGCCATGGTATAGGTACCATGGCCCCCACATCATCACACCAGCAGGGGGCAGTGTGTCCTCCTATCACTACTAGGGGTGACTGTCCTATGCCATGGCTCCCCACATCATCACACCAGCAGGGGGCAGTGTGTCAATCCCTAGACCTGTATGTAATGAGAGCACTAGTGTCCTTTGCTATTCTGGGACTTGTAGTACCTCTCATCCTCATTGCTGTCTTGCAGTGGGTGGTTCCGGAGCTGATTGGACACACGTTGGTGTCGGTTCTGATGCTGGTGTCCCTGCACTGGTTCATCTTCCTCCTGAATCTCCCTGTAGCCGTGTGGAACATTTACCGGTGAGTTGTGGATATTAGGGAGCAGGTCCAGGACTTTGTGTAAAGTGTCTCCTGCTGACCCAAT
>CM033641.1:309588316-309635267 GCA_019512145.1 Engystomops pustulosus
TGACATATTCCTCCAGTTCAGTCGACTTTCATCTTATGGTTCTTCCCCTTCAATGAAATTGAATTTCCATATAATTGTGTCGTTTATTTTATTTATTATTTTGTTTTTCTATTTTAGAAGTAATTGCGTTAATTAAATCTATTCTTTTGGTTGATGGTACATTCTGTTTTACCCTCTTTGGAAATAACATTATTGTAACGTCACCTTAATGATACAAGTTCTTTGTTTTATCCTCCTCAATATGTGTAATAGGAAAAGACAATGGTGGTGACAAAGACAATGGCATTGTTATGCTGTGCCATTACAAGAACAGTTACATTATAAAATACATATTTGTGTTCCTCTAGTTTCTCATTTTTGTGAGCTTAAAAAAGCACTTTAAAGAAAACCTACCCTTTGTTTTTATGCATTATGAAGCAAACATACCTTGAGAACGCTGTAGCGACACTCATGCAGAAACATATCTTGTTTAATCTCTGAACCAACAGGTATTGCTCAAAAAACAATTATAAAATTCAGGACCTTGGGAAAGCTGGGTGCCCTTTCTGCTGCACATAAACACATTACATGGAGCTTCCTTTACTGTCCAGACAGGACTAATCAAACTGAGCTGGATGACTCATGCACAGCAGCCGGGGGATGGTGCAACGATTGATTACTTTTGCCTGTCAAGGACCACACAGTGATGACATATTCTCGGCTTATGCTGGGCAGGACAAGGCTGGATCAGTGCATAACAAGGGTAAGAGGAGAAGCCCCAGTGCAGTCACAGGAGCGACAGAGCCTCATTATCATAATTTTATAATTGTTTTTTCAGCAAAACCACTCAGTTCACAAGATATGGTTCTGCATCAGTGTAGCTACTGCATTGTCAAGGTATGCTTGGTTCATAATACATTAAATCAAATGGTAGATTTCCTTTAAGAATATAGTCTTAGAATTGCGAATTCTCCATCTTCTTCTTGTGGGCTTGTGTGTGGCTTGTATAAGGAGAATGTGACAAGGTCAAAAACGTTGCATTTCCATTGACATTTCCATTCACATTAACTTACCTGGTCCTGTGCGTCCCCCAATCCGGAGTGTCCGACGAGAATGCACTCTGTCGTGATTCACTTATCCTGCATGTGTCGCTTCCCCGCTCAGGTGCGCCGGAGTTCACCATCTTCCTCCTGGTGCATGCAAGTGCTTGGGCTTGCGACATAATTTAAATGTTAGATCCCGCGCACAGTCCGAATGGGTCGGATCGTCCGACGGCCCGCCCCGCGATTTGTGTGGCATGAAAGCCGACGCCAATGCACCAAAATCCGATTGCATGCGCCAAAATCCCCAGCTAAATCTGGCGCAAAAAGGAAATTGTCGGAATATCCGATGATAGCGCGGTCCACGGACCCTTAGTAAATGAGCCCCATTATGTGCTCTAAATTCCCTCTTCAACTCTTAGCAGAGTTTAAACAAACTTATGCCCGCCGGGCCATAGCCAGACGGGCATAAGTCCGGAGCGATTGATAGAAAAGCACGGTGTACAGGTCGTACACATGGGGAAAGATAGGATATGTCCTATCTTTTCCCGTGTACAGAGCGGTACCGTATCGCTCTGTGTGCCCATTGCCGTTTATGGGGAACGTATGCACGGCGCAAGCTTGTGGCTGTACATACGTCCCCCATATGGTCATGTGTTGCTTTCCACAGCGCATTTCTTATTGTAGCCTACCTCAGGCGCTGGTCACAGCAGGGGCAGCAGAGAGCTTCAAGAAGGGTTTACATTCCTTTTTACACCTAAATAACATTGATGGTTATGTTATACAGAATTGTTTCCCCTAAATCCCTTCCCTTCTTTGGTTGAACTTGATGGATATGTGTCTTTTTTCAACAGTATAAATTATAGAACTGTAACGTCTGTGCCTGAACGTCGCATTATCTGCAGTTGGCGGTTTATCCGCAGGGACTCCACAGGGTGAGTTCGCCACCACTTACCTAGTCTGACAGCTAGCACCAAGCCTGGTTGTGGTTGCGCGTTTGCTGGACAGGTGCTGACAAGAACTATGTAAAACCACTGCTTCATTTCCAAGGGACAGGTCTATGAAGGTAAGTCACTTCCCAGTCTACAGCTGATCATCTCTCTGTCAATTTCCCTACTCTCGGGATTTGTCTGTGATAAAGGTGAAGGTTACAATCTTGAGTGGTATATTAGCCTCCTATAAAACCCCCTTGTGTCTAGACTTCTTTGCCAGAGATTGAAAGGAGATTAAAGGGAACCTGTCATCAGTTTTTCACCATTAAACCTAATGGTAGGTTCCAACAAAGTTTTCATACTGTATTATAGAAATCCACAGCTCAAATCTAGCTGGAATCACTTTTTAAAAAGTTGCGAGGAGACTCACTGGGGCTCATTTACTAAGGGTCCGTCGGACGCATTTTCGTTGGGTTTCCCGACGATTTCCGAATTGCCCTGGGATTTTGGCGCAAGCGATCGGATTTTGGCGCAACGGCTTTCACGCGACAGAAATTGGAGGGCGTGGCCATTGGACAACCCAACGGATTTGGAAAGACTGCAGAATTTAAAAAAACATTTTGTGTCGCAAGATCAGCACTTACATGCACCAGGACGAAGAAGGTGAACTCCGGCGGACCTCGGTGCAGCAGTGACACCTGCTGGATATCGGGCACACGATCTTAGTGAATCCCGGCAGACCCGAATCCTCGTCGGACAAAGCACCGCATTGACTGGACCGGGTAAGTAAATGTGCCACACTGAGTCACAAAGGGCATGTTTTCTCTTCAGCCGAGTCAGGAATGAGGGAGGGGAGAATGAAGGAGTAAGGAGACGTTGGTCTGTGTGACTTACTGAAGCACATTCCTGAGGGAAGGGGAAATGAGGGAGTTGAGATAGACGCTGACTGTGTGTGACTTGCTGAAGAGAAATCAGCTCCCTCATTACCCCTCCCTAGGGAAGTCTCTTCAGCGAGTTACTAGCTGATCACTGAATAAGGGTGTTAATGCAAGTCAAATAGTGAATTGGCAGAAGAGAAAACACTCCCTTTATGAATTGCTGAGTCTCCTTGCAAGATGCCAGGAACTTTTTTAAAAGTGATTTTAGCTGGATGGATTTTTATACAAAAAAAGCATTGGGCATAGTATGAAGACTTCTGTGGGAACTCTCTTTATGTTTAATGCTGAAAAACTGATGACAGGTTCCTTCTAACTTTACTGGCCGCTTGTCTGATTACTCAACCTCCCAGCAACTACCAAGGTTCCTTGGATCCTATCCAGTTGTGAAGTTGTTTATTCTTTGCCTTCTTACTTATGGTATGAATTTGACCTTTCGATCTCTGCCTTCCCAGATTTGATCATGATGGCCTGGATGACCAAGCTTTGGTTTTTTTCAAAAATAACCCTGTTAAGCCATCAGCAGTTTCCTTTGGAAATTATTTTGGGAACATGACCATGGGATATTCCGTACAAAGTCCACACCTTCAAAAATACTGAATGTTCTCTTAGTCTTTGTTTCTGGACTTCAGTGATTACATGGAGGATCCTTGACCTTTCGAGGCATAAACTGGTGAAGCAATCATCGTAAATTTTTTATATTTTTCTAAAAAGTCTTGCTCCAATAACCTTGTTTATCTTTAACACAATTAGAAGAAAGTAAATCAAGTGTATAATCACTGCGCACATTTCGCCGCCTTGTGCAATAATTTGTATTCAGCGCGCGAGCGTCACCTGGGGGATGATTTGAAGACCGAGCATCAGAATCGAGGAGGTAACATATGGGTATTCATCTTATTATGCACAAATTAGAAAATTCTCATTACTTCTGCTGTAGGCTTTGAAAAGGTTCTAAGAATAAGATAAAACATGAAACCTTCAAAAAAAAATCTACATAGTTGATCAGGAATAATAGATTCCTAAGGAACTTTGTGAATCTATAAGTTAATTTGTTATGCTTACCCCCCGAAATTCGGTGTGTACAAAACAACATTGCGTTAGCAGTGGGAGCCACAGGGGTCAATATTGTACCCCCTTCTTTTTAATATTTTTATTAATGACCTTGTAGTGGGTTTACACAGTCAAGTTTCAATATTTGCAGATGATACTAAGCTGTGTAAAGTAATAAATACTGAGGTAGATAGTTTAGCATTACAGAGGGATTTGTGGAAGCTGGAGGAGTGGGCAGAGAAATGGTTGATGAGGTTTAATGTAGATAAATGTAAAGTTATTCACTTGGGCCATGGAAACAAAAAGTATAATTATGTTCTAAACGGTCAATTACTTGGTAAAACTGGAGCTGAAAAGGACTTGGGGGTATTGGTGGATGGTAAACTTAATTTTAGTGACCAGAGCCAGGCAGCTGCTGCTAAAGTAAATACAATTATGGGATGTATCAAGAGAGGATTAGATTCTCACGATAAAGACATAGGGGCAAATTTACTTACCCGGTCCATTCGCGTTCCAGCGGCGGCTTCTCCGCTCTGGATTCGGGTCCGGCCGGGATTTAATAAGGTAGTTCTTCCGCCGTCCACCAGGTGGCGCTGCTGCGCTGAAAGTAAACTCATCGCGCCGGAATGCACCGAGCTGGACCAGGTGAAGGTAAGCGGTCCTTATGCGACACATTTTCGGTTTTTAAATGCGGCGGTTTTTCCGAATACGTCGGGTTTTCGTTCGGCCACGCCCCCCGATTTCCGTCGCGCGCATGCCAGCGCCGATGCGCCACAATCCGATCGCGTGCGCCAAAATCCCGGGGCAATTTAAGTACAAGCGGCGCAAAACGGAAATATTCGGGTAACACGTCGGGAAAACGCGAATCGGGCCCTTAATAAATGACCCCCATAGTTTTGCCCAGATATAAAAATCCATGGTCAGACCACACATGGAATATTGTGCACAGTTTTATTCTGTTTTTAAAATCTTTTTATTTTTTTATTTTATTTTATAGTGAATTAAACGAACTTCAATATAATACATGAATGGGGTTCCAAGTGCAAGTAGAAGAAGAATTAGGACCCAAGGGAGGCCTAGTTGGCCTTAGGTACAATATATTACAAGGGGGGATGGGTGACAGGGGCTAACCTCATCACCAGACTTGTGTAAAGTTTTAGACACCAGTTTATAAAAAGGACTTAGTAGAACTGGAATGGGTGCAGAGTAGAGCAACCAAGATTATTAGGGGAATGGGGGGATTAGAATATAATGAAAAATAACAAAATTTGGGGTTATTCAGTTTAGAAAAATTGAGGGGAGACCTCATTACAATGTAAAAATACCTGTACAGGCAGTACTAGAATCCCTCCAAAGATCTTTTATACCTAGGCCAAAGATAGGGGGCATCCCCTACACATAGAGGAGAGGCGGTTCTACCATCACCATAGACAGGGGACATCCTCTACACCTAGAGGAGAGGAGGTTCTACCATCACCATAGACAGGGGGCATCCTCTACACCTAGAGGAGAGGAGGTTCTACCATCACCATAGACAGGGGACATCCTCTACACCTAGAGGAGAGGTGGTTCTACCATCACCATAAACAGGGGGCATCCTCCACATCTAGAGGAGAGGGGGATCTACCATCACCATAGACAGGGGATATCCTCTACACCTAGAGGAGAGGGGGTTCTACCATCACCATAGACAGGGGGCATCCTCTACACCTAGAGGAGAGGGGGTTCTACCATCACCATAGACAGGGGGCATCCTCTACACCTAGAGGAGAGGGGGATCTACCATCACCATAAACAGGGGACATCCTCTACACATAGAGGAGAGGAGCTTCTACCATCACCATATACAGGGGGCATCCTCTACACCTAGAGGAGAGGAGGTTCTACCATCACCATAGACAGGGGGCATCCTCTACACCTAGAGGAGAGGAGGTTCTACCATCACCATAAACAGGGGGAATCCTCTACACCTAGAGGAGAGGAGGTACTACCATTCGTACTATTGAGAAACACGTGTCGTGGCTGTCATGTTGTGGTGTCCACTCTTTGGTATGGTATATATGCATATATATTTAAGGTGTAAACTTATCCTGCTTATTGTATATGCCCACTACTTGTGTGGCTTATAGCATATTAGACTGGTGGGCTTATTTACTAAGGGTCCTTGCGTACACTTTTGTTGGACTGTTTGCCTTTTTCGGGATTTTCTCGACCTTGACAGGTATTTTGCAGGTGTCTAAGCTGGGATTGTGTTGCACGCAATCGGATTTTGGCGCAGCTACGCTACTTTCATGCGACACAAATCGGGGGCCGTGCCGTCAGACGATCCAACTGATTCAGACTGAGCGAAGGATTTAACTTTCAAATTGTGTCGCAAGACAATTGTCACACGTGCCACCGCAATCCATGCCTTGGATCGGGGGCACACCCCTGCCCCTCTCTGAAGTGCCTCCACTGCTCCGTCCCCAGACCCGGACTTACCTCTTCATGCTCCACATCCGACTAGGCCGTGCATCTGCACTCCCTAGGGCGCGCGCACTCCGGGTCTTCAGGATTTAAAGGGCCAGTAGACACATAGTAGACACATTAGACACAAGCGACACATCCAGGATATCGGGCGCACAATCTCGCAGCACAATGGATTATAGTCAGACAATGCACCTTCGGGGAACTTCGTCGGACAAGTAAGTAAATATGCCCCTTTTTGTGAATCTTACATACCCAATGGCAAAATTAAGTTATATAATGATTTCTACGTTGAAACTGAAGTCTTGTTCATATTTTTGTTGGACTGTAGTAAAATCAGTGGGTTGTAATTGCAAAATAGTCTTCAATAATAAAATGTACTTTTTTTTGGTGTAGAGTCTGTGCAATTCCTTGACCTCACTGATTGTCTTCTGACAGATATCACAGATCTCTGCTCTTGGCTCTTTATGCTCTTCCAGGAAAGAAGAGTGGAGAGAGGGCATCAAAGTGATCAGATATCTCATGGACTGTGGAAAATCAAATCACTACAAGATGGGCACTATATTAATAGATGAGAGCAAGTATGTATTAAGGAACAGAGGATCGGACATGACTTATGGAATGATCACCTATAACGCAGTTACCCAAAGGGGGGATTATTTGGTGTGTGAGCACACTAGAGGATGGGATTAGGGATGAGTTTAGGCCATGACGTATTTTTCATGTTTTTCCCTCTTTATATAATATCAAATTCATGGTCAGGACTTCATTCAAGATCCATCCAGTAAGTCATGGCTTGGATTATTCTGAAATGAGTGTCGCCCCAATTCGGAAATCTACCACCAGTATCAAGGATTATAAGCCACACTCACATGTGGCTCCTCTGGCAGGATCCATTCTTTTTTTTTAGTGTCTTCTATCCTTATTTTTACCCAAAAAGGCTTTACAAATTATGTGTATGAACCTGAGGGGCTCCAGGCTCAATTAACAGCTATGGAGCCCTGAGCCCCCAGGGCTCATTTGCATAATTTTTAAAGACTTTTTTTGTAAAATCCAGGTCAGAAGAGGCTAAAAGAAGAGCAGATCTTATTAGAGGGGGCACACATCAGCATGTAAGTGTGCTTAGTCTACAATCCTTCATTCTGATGGAAGATTTCCTTTAAGCACTACAGCTTCTATATATACTGTAACTCATAGTTTTTGAGTAATGTTAAAAGCCGGTTGTTTATTATCTGTGACATTTTGATAGTTGGATGATGCAGATTTCCTGACATAAAGCTGCAAGAACCTGGAGAAAATGTCATGAACGATCTTCAAAAATGCTTTTATCTCATTCTCCAGGTCTGAGCAGCCCACGTAATAACAGGTGCACAGCTGAAATCGCCCTTCTTTCACGCTCACTGGCAACTATTTCCTCCACAAGAACATATGAATTATACTCGTATGGTGCGGCAGGAAAGCTTTCTTAGTGTAGAAACCATGAGAAGAACACATCAGTAATGGATTAATACGATTTTGGGAAGATCAGGTGGTGGTTGACCTCCTGCCTTATACCTTTAGCGGAATTGACCCCCGTCTTGTGACAGACGAGCGCCGGAAGGGTCAGGCTGCCACTGATTAACATGTTACATTACACTTGTAGTTTCTGATCACCGACTCCCATTTTCCCTTGGTGGCTAACGGTGGCTCATCCTATGCTTCTCCAGATGTCTTTCTGGCATGTCATGCTTTGGCATGTGGTCCCCTGATGCTTATATTAAAAGCCACCTTGTCTCATAGGACACTGCCCGTGTTAAGGTCCCACTTGGTAGTATTCTGCTTTAGTTTGACTTCCATGTTACTGACCCTGGCTTTGTGGCCAACTCAACTATTCTTTCTTGCTGGTGATGACCTGGACTGGAATTATGAACCTTAGAAACCAGCCCTGATCTCTGGCCCGCACCTGAATTCTGCATCAATTCCTCCTTCCCTGACCCTCAGCCTATACCTGGGCTCTGCTCCAACTCTGCCTCAACTCTAACTGCCTTGACCTTCGCCTGGTTTTGGTCTTTCCTCTCTGAGACATTTGTTACCAGTCCTGGAGGTAGTCATGGGATTGTCCTATCAAACCAGCGGGGTGCTGGATCTACAATAAACTGTCCATTACACATGGGACACCTTAATAAAAATGGTGTCCAATGGGAAGAAAATTAATTACCTTGCGAGAGTTGAATCTATGGGGATCATGGATTACACAATATTAGATTAGGACATGGTTGAATGCTTTATTTTTGTTTGTGACATTTAGAGGACCTTGACCCTCATCATCTTCATAATGAGGCGTTATGATGGTAGGTCATGTGGAAAGAAGTGTGGCAGATGTCAGAGTATAAACCCTCATTACCCGGCTGGTATTTCATGCTCAGTTTATGGAATTAACCATCTCCTTTTGTTCTCTATTGACTGTAATCTAGAACGAAACATCAGCTGTGCATCAAAACACCAGCGAGGAGATGAGCCTGAGGGACCAAGCAGAAGAGGAAATATGTAGCCATTAATTGACTAGTGAATCGCGGCAGCTCCGAATCATCGTCGGACAATGCACCTCGGCATCGCGAGGGGACGGGTAAGTAAATGTGCCCCACTGACTTCACAGAAAAGATGACCCCAAAGATAAAAGTCTTAGGGGTATCATATTGGGAGACCTTGATGGGCATTCAACTTGCACACAATCCACGTTCCAGGAAACTGTTCATGTAGAAAAGCTCCGACCTGACACCCATAATGCGGTGGTGCATCTTGCTGGAAAAACTCAGGGAATGTGCCATCTTTAATGCATGAAGAGGGCAACACATCATCATGTAGCAATTTCCGATATCTATATTGGTTATATTAATGTAGAATGGCCCCACTATCTTTGTACCCTATATACCACACCATACCATCAATTTTTGTGTCCCAGCGGTCTTGGAGGGATCATTCACTGTGAGTTAGTGTCAGACCAATAGTGGTGGTTTTCTTTGTAAACTTCACCATTCACAAAAAAGTTTGCCTCATCACTGAACATAATGGGACTCATTTACTAAGGGCCGTGGATCACACTTTTGTCGGACTGTTTCCCGTTTTCGGGGATTGTACGGCTCTGACAGGTGTTTAACAGGTGTCTGTGCTATAAATGTGTCGCACGTGATCGGATTTTGGCGCAGCTGCAGCGACTTTCATGTGACAGAAAAAGTTGGGACTATCCGACTGATTCGGAATGAGCGCGGGATTTAACTTTCAAATTGTGTCGCAAGCCAAGCACTTACATGCACCAGGAAGAAGAAGGTGAACTCCGGCGGACCTGAGCGGGGAAGCGACACATGCAGGATATCGGGCGCACGATCTTAGTGAATCACAGCGCATTAGACACGGACAATGCACTTTCTGTGAACTCTGTGGATTGGGTAAGTAAATGTGCCCCTGTGTTCATGTGTTAACTAAAGGTCCTGTTACAATTTTTGTTTAGCCCATTCTGCAAATGCAGCCTGCCGATCTGGGTCATCCTTGTTAAGATGCTGCAGCAGCTGGATTTTGTAAGGCTGCCATTTGTCAGTATCTAATATCCTCGAAAGGGATGTTCGACTGAAGCCACTCTCCATTGACATGCGGTGCGTGTTATGCTATGGCCTCTTGCTGAATGAAGCTAGGACAGCCACTGATGTTTCTTCATTTGTGACAGTTTTCTTGCGTCCACATTTTGCTAACTGTAGCATGGGAGATGGGTGGTCTTGTAGGGTTTCCTCCATTGAAATCAGCTGCAATGACCCAGGTGCTGCTTAAAGTTCAGTTAAAACCATTGTTTTTCTTGTGAAATTCTCAATAAGTTTAATGTGTTACATGACCCTCTACCCATTGGAAAAAATAAAGTTGGATTCAAAATGGCTGTCACGGTCAACAGCCATCTTGAAAAGTTTTCCCCCTCCCATTTACTAATTTGCCACAAACAGGAAGTTAACATTACCAACCATTTTCATTTTATTTATGTGTATCCAGGTACGTGGCCCACCCTGTATATATAATATATATATATATATATAGCACTTGCTAAACATATGTTATATTGAATGGATTTGCATTGCAGTTCTATTGCTTTCAGAAGGGCATTAAGATTAGCGTGATCTCCAAAATTGGTCCAAAGTTGGAGGTTTGATAAGGCATAAGGTCTTCTCATTCTCTCTCAATATTCAATGTTGGACTCGGGAACCTTGAGCCCACCAGATAAAATGATTTTAAGGGACCATCCTTTATCAACGCCTAAGAATATAGATCTTAGTTGTAGGTTAGACTTCTGGACTCCATTATTGTGTTAGGTTCCCAGTCCACGACCCTTCTCACTTTGTAGGACCTGTCCGGCATCACAGACTACACATTGATGTGAATGGGAATTTTGTAATGCTTCCACTACCTTTGGGGGCAAGGGCTTTCCAAGAGCTTTCTCCACAAATTATAGCTGATCTATGGTGGTCCTAACAGTAGGATCTGGAATGTCTGATATATAATCTCTGTAAATCCACCCAAGTTATTTACCTTTCAGCAATCCCACATCAATCTCTTTTGAGGGTCTCTATTGCCTTGGGTCATACAGAAGGACGCAGGCGGTCACCTTGCTGCTCTACTGGGCCGCACTGATAATCAATTGTCTCTAATGTTTAATGAGTAGGGACTATTGATTTAGTTATTGGTAGCACGGACCTCCTATATTATAATGTACCACTGCTCCGGTACCACAATATGTCGTCATGTGAAACACAAAGCCCAATGGGTAAAAGTTCAGCTCACCCCACGATGTGATGGTCGTTTGTCCTTTGGTGTTAGCCTTGGTGCACGATACCTATGAGATCACCGTGAAGTCCCGAAACAGAAGAAGCAAGTAGTATTTCAGCACTCATGAAAGGTCACCCCGGTAAATGTGGATAAAAGTCTTCATCTTTATTGGCATCTCAGGAACACAGTACAACTTAAAGCTCACACGATCAACGCGTTTCGACGCTTGTGCGTCTTAGTCACAATATGACGTCCACTCCTGGCAGGTGCAGAAGAATCAGTTATCGATGGTCACTGGGGTCAACCATTCAGTGCAACGGGTGGGATTGTGTTTTGTCTCATTTTTCGGCAGCCCCCCCCCAAAAAAAATCAAATAAAGGGTTAATACATTAAACATTTTTTTATTGGTACATAAAATGGTTCTTATTGTGATAAGTGGATCCATTTATTCTCATTCCTTCGCTGTCGATGCTCTTGATATCCGCCTCTTCATAATGGAGGCTCAATTATCCAGAACCTCCACCCATTTACTGAATGACCCTTTTCCAGGAAATCCTTTTTTACCAGTGAACCGAGCGTGTCAGGGAGTATGGTAGTGGAATGGTTATCAATCCTCTTCTTCATTTTCTCCATTTTCATGGACTCCCCCATATAAATCATGTGTTAGTCGTATAGCTCCCGTCTTCTAGCTGGTAAGTACTTGCATAACGTTGTATGATTGGATAATGTCTCCAATATATGAATGATGAATGTAATATTTCCACAATTACGGGGCCTCAAGAAGGGAAATTATCCTGCGTGGGTGATAATTGGTACCGTACATCCGAGTGCATAACTATTTAGGACCAAAGTTGAACATCGCTGATTTATGGATGAAGAAAAGATGGCCGCCTGGACGGGACTACCCATAAAGAAGAAAAATAAGCATGTGCTTAGGGTAACAATGGATAGGGGGCTCAACAACTAATATGGTGCCATATGGTAATAAGGGGTAACGCAATGAATTCTAAAAATATAGGCATAATAAACAATGTGGTTTGTGGATCCATGGTCCCATGAGACTGGTTTGGCTCACAGGTAATCTCAGCGGCGTTATCCAAATGACCCCGATAACTTTACTGGAACTGAATCACAAGGCTCAGGAGAAATTCTAGAACTGTTCCAAGAGGTCAGTCTACCAATAGTCATGGAGATTGCAGGCCACAGTACAAGCCTAAGGTCGGACCTTATAGATGAGGTTCAGAGTCAGACTAGGTCTGCCACGAGGAGTCAACATACTGTATATAGTGGCGAGGTGATGCGTGTAGGTGCTTCAAGAATAAAAGGAGTGCTGAAGCCAAGTTGAATGCGGATGAGGATTTGGAAGGACACCAGTTGCTACAGACTACTGATGATTCATGCTTGAGGTTTCCAGGTGGTCGATATGGCATCATTTATGGGATGTAAATACCCCATAAGTAGAGATAAGCAGAACCGATCGGTCGGATGTTCCGGCTTGGCCTCCTGACCCAGACACATTGCCGGATTGGCGGCCGAACAGCCAATTGGGCAAATTGATGCCCCTAACAACTATCCATAGCTATGATTCGTCATGGGGTTGTCCCATGGCTAGTTGCTAGAGCTGTCACAGCTATCACAGCCATAACTTGTTGCTAGGGGCATCAATTTGCCCGATTACCAATCGGCAATATGTCCGAGTCAGGCGGCCGAACCTGAACGCTGGACCCGAACTGATTATCGGGTCCTCGTATCTCTAACCATAAGTAATTAGCTGTATTAATCCTTGTCTTCGTTCTTCAATCCGCCTTATATTTTGGATAGACATTCAAGTGACTTTTCAACCATCTCAGCTAATTTTCCTAAGAGTTATGACTTCTACATCCAATTCTACATCCTATCAGCAATCTCACATTAAGGCTCTTTTGAGGGTTTCTACTGCCTGGGGTCATACTGAAGGACTGAACTGCTCTACTAATCAATTGTGTCTGATGTTTACAGAGTAGAGACTATCGATTCAGTTATTAGCAGCACAGACCTCGTATATTATAGTCTACCACTACTCCAGTCCCTCAACATGAAGTGCACTCATTGGGGGTCGATTCGCGTTTTCCCGACGTGTTACCCGAATATTTCCGATTTGCGCTGATTTACCCTGAATTGCCCCAGGTTTTTGACGCACGCGATCAGATTGTGGCGCATCGGCACCGGCGTGCACGCGACGGAAATGGGGGGGGCGTGGCCGAACGAAAACCCGATGGATTCGGAGAAACTGCCGCATTTTAAAAAAAAAAGTGTCGCTGGACTCGTGCTTACCTTCACCAAGAATAGGATCGTGAACTCCTGCGGACCTCGGCGCACTTCAGCGCAGCAGCGACACCTGGTGGACATCGGAGGTCTGCCTCAGTGAATCGCCGGAAGACGCGAATCCACCGCAGAGAACGCACTGGATCGCGAATGGACCGGGTAAGTAAATCTGCCCCATTCTGTCTCCACTCCTGGCAATGCAGCCGGTGGGTTGTGCCATTGCCGACCTTTGAACTCAGAAGTTTGCAATGTAACCTTATTTTTCAAGCCCTCCCAAATACTCAAATAAAGGGTTAATAAATTTAACATTCCTTATTCCTAGATGAAATGATTTTTATTGATAGTGGATCCTTTTAATCTCATTCCTACGTTGTCCATGCTCTTGATATCCACCATAATGGAGGCTCAATTATCCAGAACCTCCACCCATTTACTGAATGACCCTTTTCCAGGAAATCCTTTGCTACCAGCAAACCGAGCGTGTCTAGGCGGATGGTAGTGGATTGGTTCTTCACTATTATCATGGACTCCCCCACATAAATCATGTGGCAGGGAACCTACGGTATAAAGCTCACGTCTTCTGGCTGGTAAGTACTTGCATAATGTTGTATGATCGGATAATGACTCCAACATATGAATGATGAAAGTAATATTTCCACAATTACGTAGCATCAAGAAGGGAAATTATCCTGTGTGGGCAATAATAGGCACCGTACATCTGAGTGCATATCTTTTTAGGACCAACGTTTATTCTCAATGTTCCTTGCAGAAAAGATGAAAACCAAAAAAAGATGGCCACAAGGATGTGACCACCCATAAAGAAAAATAAGCATGGGCTTAGGGCAATGGATTGAAGGATCAACAACAAATACATTTGGGCACATTTACTAAGGGTCCACAGACCGCGACTCCGTCAAGTTTTCCTGAATATTTCCGTTTTGCGTCGTCTTGCGCCGAATTGCCCCGGGTTTTTGGTGCACGCGATCGCTTGAAGAAGTTCCACTATATATTCTAGCAGACACTATTTAACGTCCTCCCTTCCTGATTTTATATCCAGAAACTAACATCAATCAGTGACTGTTTTGTGTCGCTTCCTGGACTTTTGCTAACCTCTAATTGTTTGAACACCTGCCTTCTTGTACATATTAGACAATATTTGCCACTCCTCCCACTGATATTGTATCAAGTGGTAAATAACAGTCTTTAACAATCTGCTTTCCAATTTACTAACTGACAGTAAGTGTCCCTAGGCATTCCACGGTTGTTCTTTACGAATATGTATGTTGATTGATGTGTTCTGCTTGCTAACTGTAATTGCCTGGTTTGATTAGATAAAAGCAATGGGTAGTAGGAAGCAGGCAAAAAAATTCCCAAATCTAGGTTATCTGATGTGGGAATTTCCCGGGGGAGAAAAAGAAAGATGGGAAAATGGAGAGATTTTTGCAATCCCCCGAAACCTCTCAGGGTAACAGTAAAAAGGAGGGAGGGCGAAAAAAGAAGCACAGAGAAGGGGGCAGTTGATCCAGTGTGGAAGACAATACTGGGGGAGATGAAGGGGCTGATACAGAGATCTTCCTTAAGGACATTTCATCTCAAATTTCGCAGTGTCTTAATGCAGTAGGGAATGTCCTGATGTCGGAGATCTTAAATCCGAGGTGGGATTTATTAGACAGGATATAAAGAACTTAAAGTCTTGTACAGAGGTTGCGGAGGAGAGAGTAGGGAAGGTAGAGGATGTAACGTCAGGTTTAGAAAAAAAGGATTAAAAGCCTGAAAAAGAGAGAGTTAGAGGTACAACAGAAGCTGTTGGACATTGAAGAAATAATCTGCGCATTGTTGGGCTTCCGGAGGGATCGGAGGGAAGTGACACGACAAGTTTTATTTCATAGTGGCTGGTGACTACTTTCTCGGAGGAGGTCCGGACTAGGGTCCTCCTGGTGGATAGTGCCCGTCGGGTCCCTGCGAGGCCATGCCTGGTGGGCTCGCCCCCTAGGAACATCCTGGTCCGGCTTCTATCACCAAGAGACAGGGATAATATCCTTAAAGCGGCCAGGTCCAGTGAGCAGATGCAATTTAATAATACGCCCATTATGATATTTCCCGACTACCCTCAGGAAGTGCAGAAAAAACATGCCAGTTATTTCAGTGTTAAAAAAAGATTGAGAGAGAAAGGGATTGTTTACTCCCTATCATATCCAGCGAAACTGAAAGTTGTATTTGACGGAAAGTCATTGTTTTTTGATAATGCTGAGGAAGCCAACGAGTGGGTGGAAAGGGCTATGAAGATCTGAACCAGCGGGTGGGCGTCATTGCCCCAGCTAGAATTGATGCTCCAAGATGCGTCTAGGTTCCCAATACCTTAGACAGTGGGTAAGGGGAGGGGTAGGGTTGGGGGGGGCGGGGCCAGTACCAGGTGATTTTACTTACCCGATCTCCTCCTCTTGTCCCCGTGATGTCCCTCAGATTTCTGCATGGCTTCGGAGTAGGTGGGATTGGCCGGGCGCCATCATGCGCTGTGCCTCAGAGCTGTGCCTCAGCTGTGAATACTCACAGCACAACACAGGTTACGTCGCAGGAGCGCACACTGGATGGGAGGAACGTCATGTGTTCCTCCTGTCTTTGGGCCGAACGGACAGCAAGGAGAAGAAGAAAGAAGATGGAGATGAGACTAGCGGATCACCAGAACAAACACTGGAGAATTCATAAAGATAAGATTACAAACTATTAGCCAAAGTACTTGCAACTAGATGGTGTAAAGGATATTTTGGGATATCGCCACTATGGGGATTTAAAAAATGGACGGTGGCTCCGACTGGTCACACGAGGGACTGTCAGGGTAAAGGGATTCTGTTTATCAACCAGGTAGTGGAAGATAGAAAGCTGAGATCTTATGAAGAGCTGTCTGCCGATTTTCAGTTGAAGGCAGGAGATTGGTTGTTTTATGCTCAGCTTAGGAGTGCCTTTAGTGCCCGCCAATTAGAGGAGGACTTCACCCATTGGAGGTTTTTTTTCGATCAACAAGTAGGCAAGAAAGGAATTATGTCCAGGGTTTATAAGACTATACAAAAGAGGGATATACAACCCCCCGCCAAAGATTGTTTTAATAAATGGAAGAAGGATGTGGAAAATTTAACCGAGGAAGAGTGGGTGGATTTACTGAAAATTACCAAAAATATGTCGTATATTGTAACCCAAATATACATAGAGCACGGGGGGCACTTCACACCCAAACGTTTAAATCTTTTTTGGAAAAAGAAAGAGGAAAAATGCCCAAGGTGTAACCTAATAGACCCTGACTTGATACATATGTTGTGGCGATGTCCGAAATTACATCGCTATTGGGTGGAGGTAGTGGATAGATTACAATCAATATTTGAATCCAATATACCGGCCAGTGCACAAGTGTGTGTTTTGGGAACAAAATTGGGCATAGAGGGAACTTCGAAAAATATTATGTGTATATTGAAAGGCCTTCTAGCAGCCAGGAAATTAATCCTATACCATTGGAATGATAGGGAGCCACCAAGGTTGCAGGATTGGGAGATGAGGTTTGATCTTATATGTCATGCGGACAGGTAGGAGGCTTTAGAAAGAGGGAATAGGACAGAGACGATCTGGGAGTCTTGGTTAAATAGATCATATTGGTAATGTGATATATTGGGTCTGTTACTATTGGAGGGAATTTTAGGGAGCTGTCAACCACATAGCACACGGGGGGCACTTTACACCCAAACGTTTAAATCTTTTTTGGAAAAAGAAAGAGGAAAAATGCCCAAGGTGTAACCTAATAGACGCTAACTTGATACATATGCTGTGGAGATGCCTGAAATTATATCGCTATTGGGTGTAGGTAGTGGATAGATTACAATTAGTATTTGAATCCAACATACTGGCGAGTGCACAAGTGTGTGTTTTGGGAACAAAATTGATCATAGAGGGAACATCGAAAAATATTATGTGTACTGTATATTGAAAGGCCTTTTAGCAGCCAGGAAATGAATCCTATACCATTGGAATGATAGGGAGCCACCAAGGTTGCAGGAATGGGAGATGAGGTTTGATCTTATATGTCATGCGGACAGGTAGGAGGCTTTAGAAAGAGGGGATAGGACAGAGACGATCTGGGAGTCTTGGTTAAATAGATGATATCAGTAATGTGATATATTGGGTTTGTTACTATTGGAGGGAATTTTAGGGAGCTGTCAACCGACCGGCGGGAGGTTGGGGTGGGTTCAGGGGGGAAAAATGAAGAATAAATTATTAATATGCTAATTTTTCTATGTGGTAAAAAATATGTAAAGGCACGTGACTCGCTGTGAAAATATATTATTGGGTTGTTTCTTTTCTCTTGTTGTTGTAAGAATAAAAAATTCACCTGGTACTGGCCATTGGGGATGGGTGGTATCGATTTTAAGAAAAAATGACCATACTTCTTTTATTTTTAAGCCAAGATGGCCAACCCCTTTAAACTCCTTGAATGTGATTTGAAATTCACCCAAGGGTACATTCACACGCGGTATGCCCGCCGTGCGGGCATACCGCCGTGTGCTGGAGGTGAGGAGGAGGTGACCCCTCCTCCCTCCTTAGTAAAATAGCGGCACACGGCCGCACATCCGCCGAAAGATAGAGCTTGCTCTATCTTTTTGCGGTGTGCGGCCCGGATCGGTGCCACACATGTGTGACACCGGATCCCCGCCATGCCACTATTGCCGTCTATGGGGACGTACATGCGGCTGCAAATTTGCGGCCACATGTACGGCCCCGCAGACGGCAGTGTGAATGAGCCCTAATAGATACATTACATACACTGCAAACACTGGAACATATAATAGATACATTAGATACACTGCAGACACTAGAACATATAATAGATACATTACATACACTGCAAACACTGGAACATATAATAGATACATTAGATACATTACAGACAGGAGCTGCAGACTCTATTTACCTAATGAGTATACCTCCAGCCCCAATGTAAGTATCAGCCTGCCCCATGAAGTTATACAGCCTGCCCACGAAGTACCAGCCTCCCCCATACGTCTAACAGCCCTGCCCCCATGACGTATACAGCCTGCCCCCATGAATTATACAGCCTGCCCCATGAAGTATAGCCTGCCCCATGAAGTATACGCTGCCCCCAAAAGTATACAGCCTGCCGGCGCCCCAAAAAGTATACAGCCTGCCCCAAAGTATACAAAAGTATACCCTGCCCTCAGTATAACGAAAAAAATAAACTTAATACTATACTCCACCCCTCCGACGATACTCACCTTTGATGAAGTGGCGGCTCCCGGTCCTGGGTCGGCTCCTGGTCCTCGCGGCGGCTCCCGGTCTCGCGGCAGCTCCCGATCCATTGTGCGGACGTCCTCTTCGATCTCACGTGCCGGCAATCGCGGTCCATGCGACTTGCCAGCGGGCGCACAGTGCGATCGCGGTCGCCGCTGATGACGTCATCAGCGGCGACACCGCTACATCATATGTGACGCCCGCCGGCAAGTCGCATAGACGCTGACTGCCGGCACGTGAAGATCGAAAGAGAAGCCGCCCGCACGAGGGGATCGGGAGCTCCGCGAGGACCGGACTGCCGCCGGACCGGGAGCCGGAGTGAGTATATTTTTCTTTTTTTTTTATTAACTCATTGTTTTTTTTTTAATTAACTCTTGTATAAGCCGAGATTAGGTTTTCAGCACATTTTTTGTGCTGAAAAACGCGGCTTTACACGATATATACGGTATATGTTTTTACGGCAAGTCAATATTTTTTAACCACATAGAAAATTAGCATAGGAATCATTATTTTTCTATTTTTCCCCCTGAACCCACCCAACCTCCCGCCAGTCGTTGACAGCTCCCTAACAATTCCCTCCAATAGTAACAGACCCCAATATATCACATTACCTATTATCATTTAACCAAGACTCCCAGATCTCTCTTCCTTTCCCTCTTTCTAAAGCCTCCACCTGTCCGACGCATTACATATAAATCAAACCTCATCTCCACATCCGCAACCTTGGTGGCTCCCTATCATTCCAATGGTATAGGATTAATTTCCTGTGCTAGAAGGCCTTTCAATTAACACATAATATTTTTCGAAGTTCCCTCTATTCCCAATTTTGTCCCAAAACAACACACTTGTGCCACTGGCCGGTATATTGGATTCAAATATTGATTGTGAATCTATCCCACTACTCCAAACCCAAGCGATGTAATTCGGACATCGCCACAACATATGTATCAAGTCAGGTCTATTGGTTACAACTTGGCATTTTTTCCTCTTTCTTTTTTCCAAAAAGATTTAAACGTTTGGGTTGAATGCCCCCCGTGCTCTATGTATTTTTGGTTTACAATATACACATATTTTTGGTAATTTTCAGTAAATCACCCACTCTTCCTCGTTAATTTTCCACATCCTCTTCCATTTATAACACTCTTTGGGGGGGGGTTGTATATCCCTCTTTTGTATAGTCTTATAACCCTGACATAATCCTTTCTTGGCCTACTTGTTGATACGAAAAAAAAACCTCCATGGGTGGAGTCCTCCTCTAATTGGCGGGCACTAAAGGCACTCCTAAGCTGAGCATAAAACAACCAATCTCCTGTCAACTGAAAATCGGCAGAAAGCTCTTCTAGATCTCAGCTTTCTATCTTCCACTACTGGTTGATAAACAGAATCCCTTTAACCTGACAGTTCCCCGTCTGTGACCATCGAGCCACCCGTCCATTTTTAAATCCCCATAGTGGTGATATCCCAAAATATCCTTTACACCATCTAGTTGCAAGTACTTTTGGGCTAATAGTTTGTATCTTATCTTTATGAATTCTCCAGCGTTTTTTCTGGTGATCCGCTAGTCTCATCTCCTCTTCTTTTTTCTTCTCCTTGCCTGTCCGTCCATCCCAAAGACAAGAGGAACACGTGACGTTCCTCCCATCCGTGTGACGCTCCCTGCGACGTAACCTGGTTGTGCTGTGAGTATTCACAGCTGAGGCACACTCTGAGGCACAGTGCATCATGCGCCCGCCATCCCCACCTACTCCGTAGCCGGCAGAAATCTTAGGGACATCACGGGGACAAGAGGAGAATCGGGTAAGTAAAATCACCTGGTACTGGCCCCCGCCCCCCAACCCTACCCTCCCCTTACCCACTTTCTAAGGTTGGGAGCCTAGACCTCATCTTGGAGCACCAACTCTAGCTGGGGCAATGACGCCCACACCGCTTGTTACAGATCTTCATAGCCCTTTCCACCCACTCGTTGGCTTCCTCAGCATTATCAAAAACAATGACTTTCCGTCAATACACTTTCAGTTTCGCTGGATAGGATAGGAGTAAACATCCCTTTTCTCTCTCATCTTTTTTTAACTGAAATAAAGGGCCGGTTTTTGCTGCACTTCCTGAGGGTAGTCCGAAATATGGATAATGGCGTATTATTAAATTGCATCTGCTCACTGGACCTGGCCGCTTTAAGGATATTATCCCTGTCTCTTGTGATGAAGCCGGACCAGGATGTTCCTAGGGGCGAGCCCACCAGGCATGGCCTCGCAGACCCGACGGCACGATCCACCGGAGGACCCTAGTCCGACCTCCTCGAGAGTAAGTATCACCAGCCACTATGAATAAAACTTGTCGTGTCACTTCCCTCCGCTCCTCGAGACCCAACAATGCGAAGATTATTTCTTCAATGTCCAACATCTTCTGTTGTACCTCTAACATCTCTCTTTTTCCAGTTTGTTTTAATCCTTTTTTTCTAAACCTGACTTACATCCTCTACCTTCCCTCTCTCTCCTCTCCTCCGCAACCTCTGACGAGACTTTAAGTTCTTTATATCCTGTCTAATAAATCCCACCGTCGATTTAAGATCTCCGATTTCAATCAGGACATCCTACTGCATTAAGACACTGCGAAATTTGAGATGCAATGTCCTTAAGTGAGATCTCTGTATCAGCCCTTCATCTCCCCAGTATTGTCACCACCCTGGATCTTTCCAGGACGCATCACCTCTTTCTCTGTGCTTCTTTTTTCCTGTCCCTTCTCCCCCTTTACTGTTACCGCTGAGAGGTTCCCTGGGATTGCAAAATCTCTCCATTTCCCCATCTTTCTTTTCTCCCCCGGGAATTCCCACATCAGATAACCTAGATTTGGGAATTTTGTGCCTGCTTCCTACTACCCATTGCTTTATCTAATCACACAGGCATTACAGTTTAGCAACAGACACTCAATCAACTACATATTCGTAAAGAAACAACCGTGGAATGCCTAGGGCCACTTACTGTCATTTTAAATTGAAGCAGATTGTTAAAGACTTTTATTACGTCCCACTTGATACAATATCATGGGAGGAGTGGCAAATATGCTAATTGTACAAAAGCAGGTGTTCAAACATTATAGGTTAGCAAAAGTCCAGGAAGCGCACAAAACAGCACTGATTGATGTTAGTTTCTGGATATAAATCAGAAGGAGGACGTAAATAGTGTCTGCTAGAATATATGTGGAACTTCTTAGCGATCGCGTGCACCAAAACCCGGGGCTTCGGCGCAAGACACCAAAACGGAAATATTCAGGAAAACTTGACGGAGTCGCGGTCCGTGGACCCTTAGTAAATGTCCCAAATGTGTTTGTTTGATCTTCAATCCCATTACCTAAGCCCATGCTTATTTTTCTTTATGGTGTTGTCACATCTTGTGGCCATCTTTTTTTGGTTTCACATCTTTTCTGACAAGGAACCTTAGATAAAACGTTGGTCCTAAAAAGATATGCACTCAGATTACGGTGCCTATTATTGCCCACAAGGATAATTCCCGTTCCTTCTTGATGCTACGTATTGTGGAAATATACATTCATCTTCATATGTTGGAGTCATTATCCGATCATACAACATATGCAAGTACTTACCAGCCAGAAGACGTGAGCTTATACCGTAGGTTCCCTGCCACATGATTTATGTGGGGGAGTCCATGATAATAGTGAAGAACCAATCCACTACCATCCGCCTAGACACGCTCGGTTTGCTGTAGCAAAGGATTTCCTGGAAAAGGGTCATTCAGTAAAATGGGTGGAGGTTCTTGTAATTGAGCCTCCATCTGGTGGATACAAAGCAATGGACAACGTAGGAATGAGATTAAAAGGATCCACTATCAATAAAAACTATTTCATCTAGGAAAAGGAAGTGTTAAATTTTATACCCTTTATGAGTTTCTTGGGAGGGCTTGAAAAATAAGGTGGCATTGCCACTTCTGAGTCACAGGTCGGCAATGGCACAAACCCACGGCTGCATTGCCAGGAGTGGAGACGAAATGGAGCAGATTTACTTACCGGTCCATTCGCGATCCACGGCGCGTTCTCTGCGGTGGATTCGCGTCTTCCAGCGATTCCACTAGGTAGTTCCTCCCGATGTCCACCAGTGTCGCTGCTCTGCCTGAAGTGCGCCGAGGTCCGCAGAGTTCACGATCCTATTCTTCTTGGTGAAGGTAAGCACGAGTCCAGCGACACTTTTTTTTTAAAATGCTGCATTTTCCCCGAATCCATACGGGTTTTCGTTCGCCAACGCCCCCCCATTTCCGTCGCGTGCACGCCGGTGGCCGTGCGCCACAATCTGATCGCGTGCGTCAACCTGGGGCAATTCATGGTAAATCACGCAAATCGGAAATATTCGGATACACTTCGGGAAAACGCGAATCGACCCCCAATGAGTGCACTTCATTGAGGGACTGGAGTAGTGGTAGACTATAATATCGAGGTCTGTGCTGCTAATAACTGATCATATCCTCTACTCTGTAACATCAACACAATTGATTAGTAAGCTTTTCAGTCCTTCAGTATGACCCCAGGCGTCGAAACCCTCAAAAGAGCCTAATGTAATGCTGATAGGATGTGAATGGATGTAGAAGTCATAACTCTTAGAAATTAGCTGGATGGTTGAAAGTCACTTGAATGTCTATCCAAAATATAAGCGGATTGAAGACTAAGACAGATTAATACAGCTAATTCTGGGTTGAGATCAATACCCATAATCAGTTCGGTCCCAGCGTTCAGTGTCGGCTGCCTGCCGCCACTGACATATTGCATTGGTAATCGGGCAAATTGATGCCCCAGCAACAAGTTATGGCTGTGATAGCTGTGACAGCTCTAGCAACTAAGCCATGGGACAACCCTGACGAATCATAGCTGGTGATAGTTGTTAGGGGCATCATTTGCCAATTGGCTGTTCGGCAGCCAATCCGCAATGTGTCTGGGTCAGGAGGCCAAGCCGGAACATCCGACCGATCGTTCTGCTTACTCTACTTCTCGTATTTAATCCCATAATGATGCCATATTGACCCCCTGAAACCTCAAGCATGAACATCAGTAGTCTTAGCAACTTGTGTCCTTCCAATCCCTCATCCCATTCCAACTGGCTTCAGCACTCCTTTTTATCTTGAAGCACCTACACGCATCACCTCGCACTATATACGTATGTTGACTCCTCGTGGCAGACCTAGTCTGACTCTGAACCTCATCTATAAGGTCCAACTCTTAGGCTGTACTGTGGTCCTGAATCTCCATGACTATTGGATACTGACCTCTTGGAACATTTCTAGACTTTCTCCTGAGCCTTGTGATTCATTTCCAGTAAAGTTGTTCGGGGTCCATTTGGATACGCCGCTGAGATTACTTGAGCCAAACCAGTCTCATGGGACCGCACATGGATCCACAAACCACATTGTTATTATGCCTATATTTTTAGAATCATTGCGTTCCCCTTATTACCATATGGCACCATATTAGTTTGTGAGCCCCTATCCCTTGTTACCCTAAGCACATGCTTATTTTTCTTCTTTATGGTGAGTCCGTCCAGCGGGCCATCTTTTCTTCATCATAAATCAGCGATTATTTCAACTTTGGTCCTAATAGTTATGCACTCGGATGTACGGTGCCAATTATCACCCACCGCAGGATAATTTTTTCCTTCTTGAGGCCCCGTAATTGTGGAAATATTACATCATACATTCATATGTTGGAGACATTATCCAATCACACAACGTTATGCAAGTACTTACCAGCTAGAAGACGGGAGCTATACGACTAACACCATGATTTATATGTGGGGGAGTCCATGAAAATGGAGAAAATGAAGAGAGGATGATAACCATTCCACTACCATACTCCCTGAACGCTCGGTTCACTGGTAAAAAAGGATTTCCTGGAAAGGGTCAGTAAAATGGGTGGAGGTTCTGGATAATTGAACCTCCATTATGAAGAGGCTGGATATCAAGAGCATCGACAGCAAAGGAATGAGATAAAAGGGATCCACTTATCACAATAAGAACCATTTTATCTACCAATAAAAAAATGTTTAATGTATTAACCCTTTATTTGATTTTTTTTTTGGGGGGGGGGGGGGGGGCGAAAAAATGAGACAAACACAATCACAACCCGTTGCACTGAATGGTTCCCCAGTGACCATCGATAACTGATATTCGCACTGCCCGCAGGAGTGGACGTCATATTGTGACTAAGACGCACAGCGTCGAAACGCGTTGACGTGTGAGCTTTAAGTTTAGTCTGGTTCCTGAGATGCCAATAAATAGAGACTTTTATCCACTTTACCGGGGTGACCTTTCATGATGCTGAAATACTACTTGCTTCTTCTGTTTCGACTTCACTGTAGAACTCATAGTATCGTGCACCAAGCTAACCACAAAGGACAACACCATCAATCACATGTGGGGTGAGCTGAACTTTTCACCCTTG
The DNA here is from genome assembly GCA_019512145.1 of Engystomops pustulosus. NCBI lineage: Eukaryota > Metazoa > Chordata > Amphibia > Anura > Leptodactylidae > Engystomops > Engystomops pustulosus. The sequence goes on from CM033641.1 coordinate 309,613,538, forward strand.
GGCTTTGTGTTTCACATGACGACATATTGTGGTACCGGAGCAGTGGTATACCATTATAATACTAGAGGTCCGTGCACCAATACTAATATAGTCCCCTACTCATTAACATTAGAGACAATGATTATCAGTGCGGGCCCAGTAGAGCAAGCAAGGTGACCGCCTGCGTCCTTCTTTATGACCCAAGGCATAGAGACCCTCAAAAGAGATTGATGTGGGATTGACTGAAGGTAAAACTATGGGTGGATTTACAGAGAATTATATATCAGACATTCAGACCTACTGTTAGGACCACCATAATCATCTTAATTTGTGGAAGAAGCTCTTGGAAATCCCTTGCCCCCAAAGTAGTGGAGCATTACAAAAGTCCCATTCACATCATGTGTAGTCTGTGATGCCGACAGGTCCTACAAAGTGAGAAGGGTCGTGGACTGGGAACCTAACAACAATAATGGAGTCCAGAGTCTAACTACAACTAGATCTATTTCTTAGGCGTTGATAAAGGATTGTCCTCTTAAATCATTTTACTGGTGGGCTCAAGGTTCCAGATCAACATTGATATGAGAGAGGAATGAAAGACCTTATGCCTTATCAAAACCTCCACACTTTGGACCAATTTGGAGATCACGCTAATCTTAATGCCCTTCTGAAACGCAATAGAATGACAATGCAAATCCATTCATATACATATGTTGTAGCAAGTGGCTATATATTATATATATATTTAATATAACAGGGTGGGCCACTATCCGGATACCTAAATAAAATGAAAATGGTTGGTAAATGTTAACTTCTGTTTGTGCAAATTATAAATGGAGGGGAAAACTTTTCAAGATGGCTGTTGACCGTTGACAGCCATTTATAATCCAACTTATTTTTTCCATGGGTAGAGGGTCATGTAACACCTAAACTTATTGAGAATTTCACAAGAAAAACAATGGTTTTTAACTGAACTTTAAGCACACCTGGGTCATTGCAGCTGATTTCAATGAGGAAACCCTACAAGACCACCCATCTCCCATGCTACAGTTGCAAAATTGGACGCAAGAAACTGTCACAAAAGGAAACATCAGTGGCTGTCCTAGCTTCATTCAGCAAGAGGCAAGCATAACCCCACCGCATGTCAATGGAGAGTGGCTTTCAGTCGAACATCCCTTTCGAGTTATTAGATACTGACAAATGGCAGCCTTACAAAATCCAGCTGCTGCAGCATCTTCAACAGGATGACCCAGATCGGCAGGCTGCCATTTGCAGAATGGGCTAAACAAAATTGTAACACGACCTTTAGTTAACACATAACACAGGGCACATTTACTTCCAATCCACAGAGTTCACAGAAAGTGCATTGTCCGTGTCTAAATGCGCTGTGATTGATTCACTAAGATCGTGCGCCCGATATCCTGCATGTGTTCGCTTCCCCGCTCAGGTCGCCGCCGAGAGTTCACCTTCTTCTTCCTGGTGGTCAGTAAGTGCTTGGCTGGTCGACCAATTTGAAATTAAATCCCGCGCTCATTCCGAATCAGTCGGATAGTCCCCACTTTTTTCTGTCACATGAAAGTCGCGCAGCTGCCGCCAAAATCCCGATCACGGCGACACATTTATAGCACAGAACCTGTTAACACCTGTCAGAGCCGTCAAATCCCCGAAACGGGAAACAGTCCGACAAAGTGATCCCACGCCCTCTAGTAAATGAGTCCCATTATGTTCAGTGATGAGGCAAACTTTTTTGTGAAGGTGAAGTTTACAAAGAAAACCACCACTATGGTCTGACACTAACTCACAGTGAATGATCCTCCAAGACCGCTGGACACAAAAATTGAATGGTATGGTGTGGTTATAGGTACAAAGTAGTGGGGCCATTCTACATTAATAACCAATATAGATATCGGAAATTGCTACTATGAGTGTTTGCCTCTTCATGCATTAAGATAGCACATTCCCTGAGTTTTCCCAGCAATTGCACCCCAGCATTATGGGTGTCAGAGTCGGACTTTTCTACATAACAGTTTCCTGGAACGTGGATTGTGTGCAATTTAAGCCCATCAAGGTCTCCCAATATGATCACCCTACGACTTTAACTTTGGGGTCATCTTTTCTGTGAATCATTGGGGCACATTTACTTACCATCTGCCCCTCGCGATGCCGAGGGCATTGTCCCGACTATGATTCGGAGCTGCCGCGATTCACTAGTCAAATTAATGACTACATTTCCTCTTCTGTTGGTCCCTCGGGCTCATCTCCCCAGCTGGGTTTTTTTTGATGCCAGCTGATGTTTCGTTTCTAATTAAACAGTCAATAGAGAACAAAAGGAGATGTTAATAACCATAACAAAACCTTGAGCATAAATACCAGCTCCAGGTAATGAGGGTTTATACTCTGACCAGATCTGCCACACTTTCTTTCCACATGACCTACCATCATAACGCCCTCATTATGAAAGCGTGAGGGGTCAACGGTCCTCTAAATGTCACAAACAAAAATAAGCATTCAACCATGTCCTAATCTAATCTGTTGAACTCATGATCCCCTAGATCACTCTCCAGGTAATTAATTTTCTTCTTCCATTAGCACGACCATTTTTCTTAAGTTATCCCATGTGTAGATGGACAGTTATTGTAGATCCCAGCACCCCGCCTGGTTTGATAGGAACAATCCCATGACTACCTCCAGACTGGTACAAATGTCTCACAGGGAAAGACCCAAAACCAGGCGAAAGGTCAAGGCAATTAGAGATTGAGGCAAGGTTGGCAGGCAGCAGCCCGGTATATGCTGATAGTCAGGGAATGAGGAATTGATGCAGAATTCAGGATTGCGGGCCTCAGAGATCAGAGGGCTTGTTTCTAAGGTTCATATTCCCCAGTCCAGGTCATCACCACAAGAAAGAATAGTTGAGTTGCCACAAAGCCAGGGTCGCAACAATGGAATGATCAATAAAGCAAATACTACCAATGGTGGACCTACACAACGCGACGTGTCATGTCCTATGAGACATAGGTGGCTTTTAATATAGCATCAGGGACCACATGCCAAAGCATGACATGCCAAAAGTACATCTTGAGAAGCATAGATGAGCCACCGTTATCCCCAAGGAAAATGGAGTCGGTGATCAGAATACAATGTATGTAACATGTTACAGTGGCAAGCCTGGGGAAAAAACCCCTAGGATCCGTCGCTCGTTCGTCCACGACGGGGGTCATTCTCGCTAAAGGTATAATGGCAGGAGTCACCACCCACCTGATCCTTCCACCAAATCGTTATAATCCATTACGATGTGTTGCTTACAAGACTCATGTTCACAACTAAGAAAGTTTCCTGCCGCACCAATACGAGTTCATTCAATATGTTCTTGTGGAGGAAATAGTTGCCAGTGAGCGTGAAGAGGGGCGATTTCAACAGCTGTGCACCTGTATTACTGCTGCTCGACCTGAAGAATGAGAATAAAAGCATTTTGAAGACGTTCATGACATTTTACTCCAGGTTCTGCAGCTTTATGGTCAGGAAATCTGCATCATCCACTATCAAATGTCACAGATCAATAACAACCAGGCTTGTTGACATACTCAAAACTATAGTTACGTATATAATAGAAGCTGTAGTGCTAAAGGAAACTTCCATCCATGAATTAGGATTTGTAGACTAAGCACCTTACATGCTAACGTGTGCCCCCTCTAACTAGGATCCTGCTCTTCTTTAAGCCTCTTCTAGACCTGGATTTTACAAAAAAAGTCTTTAAAAATTATCAAATGAGCCCTGGGGGCTCAGGGCTCCATAGCTGTTAATTGAGCCTGAGCCCCTCAGGTCATACACATAATTTGTAATGCCTTTTTTGGTAAAAAATAGGATGAAGAAGCACATAAAAAAAAGAAGATGGACCTGCCAAGGAGCCACATTGAGTGTGGCTTATATGATCTTGAATATGGGTAGATTTCCGAATTGGGGGCGACCTCATATTCAGAAACATCCAAGCCAGACTTACTGGAGTGGATCTTGAATAATTCCTGAACCATGGAAATTTGATATATAGAAAGAGGAGCAAAACATGAAAAATACTTCGATTGCCTAACGTCATCCCTAATCCCAGCCTCTAGTGTGGCTCTACAACACCAAATAATCCCCCTTTGGTAACTGCGTTTATGGTATCATTCCATAAGTCATGTCGACTCCTCTGTTTCCTAAATACAGCTACTTGCTCTTCCGCAATCCTTATAATTAGTTGCCCATCTTATATGATTGTGATTTCCTCCAGTCCATGAAGATCAGCTGACACTGTGAATTCCCTCTCTGCCCCCTCTCTTCCTGGAAGAGGCATATAAGAGCCAAGAGCAAGATCTGTGTATCTGTCAGAAGACAATCAGTAGGTCAAGGAATTGCACAGACTCTACAGACAACCAAAACAAAGTACATTTTATATTGAAGACATTTTGGCAATTACACCCACTGAGTTGACTACAGTCCTAACAAAAATGAAACAAGACGTCCGTTTCAACGAGAAAATCACCTATATAACTTAATTTTGCCCTTGGGTCTGTAAGTCCACAAAAAGGGCATATTTACTTACGTGCCGCGACGTTCCCCGAAGTGCATTGTCTGACGTAATCCTTGTCTCAGTTTGTGCGCAACCGCTATATCCTGGATGTGTCGCTTGGTGACAATGTGTCGACTATGTGTCTACTCTCGGCCCTTTAAACCTGAAGACCCGAGATGCGCGCGCCCTAGGATGCAGACTGCCGGCCTAGTCTCGGATTGGAGGCATGAGAGTGTAGTCCGGGTCGGGGACGGAGCAGTGGAGTGCACTCAGAGATGGGTCAGGGTGTGCCCCCCCGATCCAAATATCATTGATTGCTTGGGACACGTTACAATTGGTCTTGCACACCAATGTGAGAAGTTTAAAATCCTTTCGCTCAGGTCCTGAACAGTGGATCTTCTGACTGCACGGCCCCCGCTATTTTGTCCTTAAAGTAGCGTAGCTGCGGGCCAAAATCCCGATTGCGTCAACACATCCAGCTTAGTAGACTCCTACAAAATACCTGTCAGCGAGAAAATCCCGAAAAAGCGCAAACATCCAACAAAGTGTACGCAGGACCCCTTGTAAATAAGCCCAGCTCAGTCTAATAATGCTATACCCACCAAGTAGTGGCATATACAATAAGCGGATAAGTTTTACACCTTATAGATATGCAGATATACCATACCAAAGAGTGGACACCACAACATGACAGCCAGACACTGTTTCTCATAGTACGAATGGTAGTACCTCCTCTCCTCTAGATGTAGAGGATTTGCCCCTGTTTATGTGATGGTAGAACCTCCTCTCCCTATTGTAAGGATGCCCCCTGTCTATGGTGATTGTAGAACTCCTCTCCTCTAGTGTGAGGATGCCCCCTGTATATTGTGATGGTAGAAGCTCCTCTCCTCTATGTGTAGGATGTCCCCTGTTTATGGTGATGGTAGATCCCCCTCTCCTCTAGGTGGTAGAGGATGCCCCGGTCTAATGTGATGTAAACCCCCTCTCTCTAGGTGTGTGTAAATAGAAGAAGGTCAGGAATTGTAAAACAGAAGGTCTGCCACCTTGTGTAGGTTTCTGAGCTTTGCTTGCTGGGGGGATGAGCTGCTCTGTCACAAGAGCTCCAGTGTTGCTCTCACTCTCTATGCGGCCACCTTCGGGTGGAGTGTTTTTTTGCGCCTTAAATGAACAAGTTGGTAATGATATATTATTAGGCGCAGCAGCACAAAAAATTGGATTGTAGGATAAATAAGGGAAAAATGGTTATTTTTGATTGTGGGTGCTACTTTGGCTTTTAAGCCGCAAAAACAAGGCCGACCAAAAGGGGGAAAGGCGCAAAAACAACAGAAAAAAACAAGTTGATACATTGGCCTATATAGTATTCTATATACTACTGCTGACAATCAACGTATAATATTTCCTTTTATTTATATATCTATATCACAATTACCGGAACGAGTTGAGCGATTATCCAGCCTTATCTATCGTTTCTGAGACCCACACCGGCTAGATAGTATGCAGAGAGAGGAGTAGGGGCACGAAGGTAGCCAGCGCATAGCGAGCGAGCGAGCGAAGAGCGAGCGAGCGAGAGAGTAGCGAGCGAGCGAGCGAGAGAGCGGATCAAGTGAGCGAGCGAGCGCAGAGCGAGCCAGGCGGAGAGGAGAAGCGAGATAGCGAGCGAAGCTTGCAGAGCGAGCCAGGCGCAGAGCGGTCAGCGAGGAGAGCGCCGAGCGAGAGAGCAAGCGAGCGAAGGGAGCGAGAGAGCGAGCGAGCGCCAGGAGCGAGCGAGATGGAGGAGCGAGGAGGAGCGAGACAGCGAGCGAGCGAGCGGAGCGAGCGAAGAGAGCGAACCTTTCTATTAGAAATACATAAAAAAACAGAGCAGCACTCCAGATATTAAGTGAAAAAATTGGAAGGGTTTATTCGCCGGTTTTGGAAATAAACCATTCCAATTTTTTCACTTAAATCTGGAGTGCTGCTCTGTGTGTGTTTTGGATTTCTATGATAAGTAAGTCTTTTACCAGGATCTATCGAGCCTTTTGCACCCCCCTTTTTTAGGGGTATTTTACATTGCTGCTGGGAATTTTTTTCGTCTATCTATCATCTCCTATACTATCTAATTATATCATATGTGAAAAAGTTGGAGCAAGCAGCCATGCGTTGACAAAGGTCCTTAGTGGGCGGTTTTTCTTAAACGTTTTGCACAGGAAAGTAAAAGACACCCAGCACCTTTTTGACACCAATCCGGAGTGCTGACAGTTTTTGAAACTTATCTATCCTCAGCTATCTATCATTATCTATCTATTCGCTATCTATCTAATATCTAGGCGAGCGCAGAGCGAGCGCAGAGCGAGCGAGCGCCGATCGAGCGAGCGAGCGCCTAGGCGAGCGAGCGGAGCGCCGAGAGATCGAGCGCATAGTGCTATCGAGCGAGCGAGGCGCAGAGCGATGATCTAGCGAGCGAGAGAGCGCATATCTATTCGATCTAGCGATCGAATCGATCTATCGAGCCTATCTAATCTATTCTATCTCATTCTATCTCCACTATTGTTTATTGGTCGCATCAACTTGAAAGAAAGACCAACACAGCATCAGAGGCATTCTCGAGTATTGGCCCCTACGTATTGGAATTATATTCTGCTTCACAAAATCCAAACCAAATTATTTTCTGCTCTGGGGAATTCGATGGCCGTGCACTCAGGATGTATAAGATATAGCTCTTTCTGCATCTCATGCCGGCGGCGAAAGGCGGGCGACAGGGCCCAGGGGGGCCAAAAGAGCGGCGAGAAAGAGGCACAGTGGTGGATAAACAAAGACAACTTCGAGGGGAAGTTCAAAGCTACAGTACGTTTTGCAAAACATATTCGGGGGTATAGAAGGGGTGGCTGGAGAGGCCGCTCATGTGTTGTGCGCCGTCTATAAAACTGCGTGTGTTTTATAGAAGATGATCTAGGGGATCATCCTGAGTATTTGTGACTATAGCTGGTTGTGAGAGGTTCCCAAAGCTAGTGCTATAATAAAATTTTAAAATGCCCTGTGCCAGCCATTGAATAGTTTCACTCCACTTTATAAAAACTTTATTTGCACATTACCTGGCCTCCTGGACAGCACTCTTCTCTAATACACATTTCAGCTTGCCCCCCCCCCCATCCATAATTCCTGCCTCTTGATATGAGCAGGCAGTGAGCAGGTTTAGGTGGGTAGGAGTACAGGAATAATGCATGCGGAAGATGAGGACACAGGACCACCACACAGCTGCAGCGGGTGACTCCCTCACAACTCAAACACACGGGAGCAGGTAATGTGAATAAAGTTTTATTAATGTAGTGAAACTCACAAAAGTATGGAGGAGATTGTGGAAAGAGAATATCCCAACCAACAAAACAAAGCCTCCTTGGTCCAAGTGCATTTAACTTTCGAGGGACCGGGGGTGGCTCAATTGGGATATGAGAAAGAGGAGAGGGAGATTTTGGGGGAGATACAAGGTCTACTTTTAAACTTTATCCTATAAAGAACTAAAACACTATACAGGCAGTTTTAAGTACAGCTTCCATAGGGTTTGTTCATAGTTGGACTGTATTGTAAGTCAGAACTGTATATTTTTATAATTGTAGATCAGACAAAATTTTTTGCCCCAGCGGACAATTGGAGTTTCCCCAAATTTTTTGCTTAATGGGACAAAGGATTATCAATACAGCTTCATACAGGGAACCTTACAGCTTGATATTATAACTCTGGGGACTACAGGCTAGTCCCCGGGTTACATATAAGATAGGTTTTATAAGGTTTTTATCTTGAGTTTGAATTTCTATTAAAATTGGAAACTGTATATGACTAAATGTAAACCAGCCAAAATAATTTTTGGTCTCTGTGACCAATTGGATCTTAAAACTTCTGGATGCTATAAGAACCAGGTGAGTACCACTAAAATCTTCATTACAGACACCTGTGATAACTGTTACAGTGATTATTGTAGCCTAGGACTAACGTACAGTAAATTACAAACATCCAGAGTCCGTTTGAACTAGGGGCTGTGTAAGTCTGGAGATCTTAAAGTAGGGGACCGTCTGTATAGTTAAAGCGTTTTGAGAGCTCCCCAGAGGTCACAGTGGCAGAGGGATCTGCATTGTAACTAGGGTTCGTAAGTCCAGGGGTCCTTAAGTAGGGGGACGTCTGTATTAGACTGGATCTTGAAACCAAGAAAACTTCCATCAAGGATTAAAATCTATAAGAAACAATGGGCCACATTTATCACCGTTGTGCGACTAAGTGTAGTAGTTGCGCCTAAAATTCTGGCGCCGGTTTTGCCAGAATTATCAAAGTACAACCATCTGTGATAAGAATATTTTCTCCTCTTAGTAATCAATTTATTAGCACAGTTTAGGGAAATTTTGGCGCAGTTTCGGCGCAATGTTGATTCAGGCAGTTACATGTTGATACTGACTACAAGATCCCTCTCTGCTCTCCCACAGCCCCAGATGGAGGGGATGATAACCTCACAGCAGCTACCCAGGTGTGTGACACCCAGCACCCCGTGACCTCCTCAGCAGTGGCTTCTCCTGGAGGGGATCCCCCAGTGGATGGTCTCCTGACTGCACCCTGTAATTCGGCACAGTCTACCCCTCAGACACACTGGTGTGATCTGTTGCAAATTAACTGGGGACACTGTATGTAGTATCTGCAACATTCTTGCAACATCTGCAAAGTGCTCTTGCCTCTTGCTTTGAGATCAGGGTGTTTTGCAGAATGTTAGTAAATAGAAGGTGATATAACCTGTAAATAGAGTAATGAACACGAACATGTATGTAAGGATGTATAAGCTCGACGAACGTATGATATGGTTATAGTGTAGGGATGAGACCGTGTGTAAGCAAATGAGCTGTTTCTGCAAAAGGGGACATAAGTGCCTTAAGATATCACGTTAAAGAACCAAACATTGGTGAAGGTGGAGTGTTTTTGTAGCATCAAATGGAAAACGTTTTTTTTTCTGCAAGGATGAAATATCATTAGGCGCAAAGCCCCAAAAAACATCTTGGATTGGGTAAGATAGATGAGGGGAAAAAGCAGGTTTTAGTTTTGCTGCGCGGCTTAGTTGTTTGGGGGTTTATTTAGTCACAAAAAGTGGCGCAAAAAAACGTGTGAGAATACTGAAAAGGCGCAAAAAAACAACAGGAAAAAAAACGAGTGGTGATTTACATGTGGCCCACAGTATAAAAATATGGGGAGCAGCAGATACCATGATATCTTCCACAATCCTCTGATTCTCCATAGGTAGGTTATTGGCAAGTGTTTCCCGGGATATTTACCGGGGACCGACGTGGACCCGCGCTTGTTCCCCATGAATAATCCTCTTTGGCTAATTGAACAAAAAAAAAAAAAGATTTCAAAAGTCATTTAACGTAAATCCCAATTTTCTTATATTATGTATGGGGCTGGAAGGTATTGCTGGTCCGGTAGTGCGGACCTTTGATTATTGAGTGTTTAGCTGTGTGTGTTCCCACTGTATAATGATACAATTATTTTATACAGGCACCAATAGGAGGTCACAATTGCGGGCGCAGTAAGTTTAATAATCTCAAGAACGCTCGTTCTCCCTCCCGCCGCATCGAAAAATTTAAAACACGTGCCAAATTGCATTCGTTAGAAAGTTTTCTGTGGGCAGCGGTGATGGAGTGCCTTGAAGTCTCACCATTAGCGACAGTACATGGACATCTTTTATCCTATACAGAAGGTCCCAGATGTTAGAACACCCCGGACTTTACAGACAAACCCAGTTACAAAACGTACCTCTGTATAATACAGCTGAACATCCGCTGGTAATCAGCGGTGGGTGATGGGTAGCACATCGTGGCAGTAACATGGCTAGTGCCGCGGGGTTCGAACCCGAGCACGGAACCATTAAAATTCCCGCTTGAGGGTGCGCCATATCGGATGGACCGCTCGCCACCCTCCCAACCGTGATGTCATCGGCGAGGGTGGTGATCGCCCACGGCAGTCTACAGTCTCATATAGACTCGTAGGCTTTAAGGATAATGATCTCAAAAAGCCTCCAAAAGGAAGGCCATAGAGATAATCAGTAAACAATTGCTATGTCAGTTAATACAGTGCGTATTGCACTATATGATCGAGCAATCAGACACCTACAGAGTTAATGTACCCTAGAGGATCTTGAAAAATGACAAGTAAACAAAAACAACACAATAAATAAAATAAGATTATATATATAATTAAGTTTTTTTTAAGGGTAAACGTATTACATCACCCACATTACCGAGAACACAATAAAAAAAAAATAAACAGTTTTAGAAAATCATCCAGAAATAAATGTTATGTACAAAAGAAGATTGCCGTTAATTGAGCCCTATCAACCGTATCAAAACAGATGGTCCCCGGCAGTAAACACTTAAAACGAAAAAGAGTGAAAAAAAAAAAAGAATCACCCCCATATCTACCTTAGTAGAACCTAATATAAAAAGAAACTAAAACAAAATCATAAACTGTTAAGGTCCCAAAAGTCACAATAAAAAAATAGGCGGCCCAAATTGTTGTGGAAATTGGATCTTTTTTTTGGCCATTTCGCTAGAGAAAAAGTGATCAAAAACAGTTCCCAAACTTGTAGCAATTGAAAATAGTATCATGCTGCAAAAAATGACCCACCTACACAGCTTCTTTCTTGATAGATGGTTTTATCTTTAAAAATGTAATTTAAAGCCCAAAAAACCAATAAGTGAATCCCCCGTGATCGAGCGAACCCATAAAAAAAAAAGGAGACGCATCATTTCGGAAAAACGCACAGTTAAAAAAACGTAAAAAAACGAGCCACAAAGGAGAAAATTTGGCGCAAATATTTTTTCCCAATTTCACTGTCTTTGGAAATTTTTGTCCTGCTCCTTCCAGTACATGGCATGGAATATAAAAATGGGACATACATTTTACTTAACCAGTCCTGTTCGCGATCCGAGCGGGGGTCATCGGGTCGAAGTTCAGGTCTTCTGGCGATTAATAAGGTCGTCGACCTTTCTTCCTCAGGATTCAGATGGAAACTCCGACGTGTAGAGCTGGACTGGAAGATCGACCTTCATTGGACTAGTCGAAAAGAGGACAGTCGCCATAATGGAAAAATTATACAATATTAAATAAGTTGGGATTCGCGGGTGTACTAAGCGGTAACATGAGAGTTTCTGTCTAACTAAGAGAACACAGTCTGTTTGAAAATAAAGTAGGTGGCGTCGATCGGAAGATTTCACATCGACAGTTGCTAGGGCCTAGGCGTTAAGAAGGCTTCCACAGGAAAATAGACTGATGAAGAAGGAAGGAAAACTTGCAAGGACGAAAATGAAAAACAAAAGTAAAAGTGCCGGCCCGTTCCGCCTGTTGACGTCCATGCATGCAAAAAAACGAAGCGCGGTGGTACTATGAGGCGACAAACTGTGTAAGCAGATAAAACGGGTCTAAGTAACTAAGGCAGGAGTGGAAAAAGAAAGGACTTTGTGTCAAAGCAGCAAGGACGGGTGGGGGGGGAAAAGAGCAGGAAATTGGGGGCAAGGGAGGAAAAGGAAAAAAAATGGGAGAGAAATTATAGAGTAAACACAGTTCCAACAGAAGTGCCACAAGGACAAACCTCAATGAGAGAGTGGAAAAACAGAACCAAAAAAGATCAGTACAAAAAGAAGGAGATAAAGTTATATCTAGTTTTTGAAGGTGGGGAGTGTTAAAAAAATTGAAATACAAAAACAAACAAGTCCAATTCGTTAAGGGGTTTGAAAGCCAGTTCAGGAAAAAAAAAAACTGTTACAGTTGGAAATGCGTCAGATTCATGGCGAGATAAGAAAATCGATGATAGATTCGCTCTCGCCTAGTCCAGATAGAACGATGCTCTAAAAATGTAGCTGCAGTTCTAAGCAAGGCCCAAGGGACATCAAAGGGGATTGGGGCTTATTCTTTATTATAAGGGTCCCCTCAAAAAACGCACTTTCGTGCGGGGGTTCCCGTTTTGTACAGCCAATATGTCCCTGGGGGTATTTTGGCGCATGAAATCGGATTTTGCCACAGGGGGACGCCCGGCTTAGCAAGTGACTGAAACGGGGGGGGGGGGGTGGGGGGGGGGGGGGGGGGGGGGGGGAGGGCGTGGCCGTCGCGACAACGACCGATTCGGACCAACACGCGAGGAATTTAAAAAATAATTGTGTCGAAATCACCAAAGATCAGGCACTTAACATGCACCGGGAGAAGAACATGAACAACTCCAGCGGACCTCGGCGCAGACAGCGGACCCTGCTGATATCGGGGCGCACGACCTCTAGTAGAATCCCGGAGCCGAATCACTTTTCATCGGACAACGCAACCGCGGGATCACGACTGGACGGGGTTTTAAGAAGTTAAGGTTTAATGTGGTTGTATTTAAGTTTTAACTAGAAGTAAGAAGGTGCAATAGCGTTGTTGAAGGTGGGATGCAATGTTTATAGTTGGTAAGTTTTGGTGTGTTAAGTTTGTAAGTTAAATTGTTAAGAAGGGGGGGAATAATGAAAAGGTGAGAGGTGTTAAAGGGGTGTTGGTTAAGGGAAGGGATGAATAGAAGTGAGTTAAGAAGGTTAAGTTAAAAGGTAATAAGGTAATGTTAATTTATTAGTAAGTTAAAGTTAAAGTAGGGGAAGGTAGGAGTGTTGGAAGGCAGGAATAATGGGAAGGAGTTGAAGCGGAAGTATGAACGAGGAGGAGAGGGGAACATAAAGGAAGAACGGTGAAAGGAAGTGGAAGGGGAAGAAGAGTTAAGAGGGGGCGGAAGGAAGGAAGAAGGGGGGAAGGAAAGGAAATTAATTATCGAAGTAAGTAAAAGATAAGTTGTATAAGGTAAGGGAATAAGGCCCACGCAGAAAAGTAGGGTTAACCGTAATTAAACGTAAATTTTGTGAAATTGGGTTAGGAGAGTGAGAGATCTAGTGAAAGGCGAAAAGGTGGTATAAAGGATGAGTGGGAGGGGGCGGAAGGGAAGGAAGTAAGAAGGAGAGGGGGGGGGGTGGAACGAAAAAGAGTGCGCGGTAAGTGAACTTTAGTGAAAAATAAGTTGAAGTGAAGGGAATGCGTGGGGAAGGGTGGAAGGAGTTAGTGATTAAAAGAAGGCGGTGTTAAGTTGAAATGACGGAAGGGGAAGAGGAGGAAGGAAAGGCGGGGAATAAGTTAAGTTCTAACTGTATTAAGATTGTAACAGATAATACTTTTTTTAGTCTAGGCTCGAAAATTGTTTTTCCCCAAGCTTAATAAGTAATAAAATAATACGAAGTTTATTTGTAAAAAAAGTTAAGTGTTTTTTTCTTTAAGTTATTTTTTTTATTAATAAATGAGCCATTATGTTAAATGACAAATGAGCTCAACGTCTCCTGACACATATGTAGATCTTGTAATCTCTATACAAATCATAGAGAAAATAAGTGAACGAAAAAAAAATACTGGTCATGTGACTACAACGAGTTCCTAATGAGAGCCAACGTTAGCCCTGTTCCCCTAAATAGCGCATATACCTGTTATAATAGACCTATATAATGTATAATGGACTAATAATGTATAATAGACTATATAAGCATAACAGACTATTATAAGTATAAGGAATATAATGGGACGGATGGTCCCGCACACACAGACGATGCGAACGAGCACCGGACCCTACGTGCTGAGCCTTGTCTCCTAATGGGCGGTTAAGGAGATGAATCGTTGGTAACATTGCCGATATGACCTGAGGCTGTAAATTGGCGGCGCGCAGTGGTCTTTCATTATGCAGCTGTGGAAAGGTTTTATGAGAAAGACGAAAGAAGATTTAATTAGTACCAATCTCCCATTAAATCAGATTGGAATTTCATGCATCTGTGTCATTGTCATAGCACTAACCCCATGTCATTGTCATGCGTGACTCCTGACATCGCTGGCGCTAGGCGACCCCTCCACCAGTAGATGGAAGTGTGGTAAACGCTCGACACTAAGCGTCTCCTAAAACATTGCTGAAAGTGGTCGCGGTGATGACCAACTCCACTATGAAATTCGGTTCTATGCCATAACAAAGGCCTGGTCTCCGTTTTAAGTGATTTCCAGCTTGCAAGACACTGGACCCTAGGTCCGGAAGGGTTTTTTATTTTTTTTAAGGGTTTTTTTTGTTTTAATTGTTAAGGTTTAAACGGTGTCTCCCTCGACATATTAAACCATACCTGTTCTACTATAAACCAATGGCAGAGAAACACTGATAAAATTATGGAGAGAGATTGGGCGTGATGAGCAGCTCTGGATGCACTGACTCTGCTCCGACTGGGAGGTTTTTACAGTACATGAAGGCTTAGTGGGAATCTGATAAGAAACATGGGCCACATTTATCACTTTGCGGTGTGAGGGTTGCGCCTAAATTCTGCGCCAGAATTATCACAAGCTACAACCATTAAGAGTTTTCTGCCTCTTATATTAAATCACTTAGAATTAAAACAGTTTAGGCGCCATTTGGGCGCAGGTTAGGTGCAATTGTTAGATCCGGGCACTTACAGGTAATCCTGCCTATCAAGCTCCTCTTCTCTCCCACAGCCAGGAATGAAAGATTAACCTCAAAGCAGACACCTCAGGTGGGGACACTTGCACCCGTGACCTCTCAGCAGCCAGGGCTGTGTGACACACCGCAGCACAAGTCACCTCACTCAGCAGCTACTCCAGGTGGTGTGACAACCAATGCAATAAATGAGTGAACTACTAAGGCAAGAACCAAGGCTCTGGGTGACATCCCTGCCAACACGTGACCTCCTCAAGAAAGACAAAGGTGTGGCACAACATATAACCCAGTGACAATCCTCAGCAGGGCTCGGGATTCTCTGGAGGAGGATCCCCCCAGTGTGGTCTCCCGCTGCCACCCCTGTAATTTGAACCGGATACCCATCCCAGACACTGTTGCAGAATCTAATGGGGGGACCTTATCTGTAGTAATCTGCAACATTCTGCAAACTTCTGCCAACTCTGCAAAAGGTTTTTGCTCCTGCTTGATGAGCTCGTGATTTCTGCAGAATATTAGTAAATAGAAGGTGGGAATGGGGCAGGCTGTATACTTCATGGGGGCAGGCTGTATACTTCATGGGGGCAGGCTGTATACTTCATGGGGGCAGGCTGTATACTTCATGGGGGCAGGCTGATTGTATACTACTTGGGACAGGCTGTATACTACAGGGGGCTAGCTGGCTGTATACTACACCCTCGGCTTATACTCGAGTCAATAGGTTTTCCCATTTTTTTGTGGTAAAATTAGGGGTCTCGGCTTATACTCGGGTCGGCTTATGCTCGAGTATATACGGTATTGGTTTGTTTCTTTTTTCTTGTTGTTGTAAGAATAAAAAATATTTAATTAAAAAAAAATTCACCTGGTACCGGCCATTGGGGGTCGGTGGTATCGATTTTAAGAAAAAATGGCCATACTTCTTTAATTTTTAAGCCAAGGTGGCCAACCACTTTAAACTCCTTGAGAGTGATTTGAACTTCATCTAAGGGAAACAACCAGGTAACTGCTTCCTGGAGAAGTCTCTGTCCAGTGAGTGACACCTGATCCAGACAACCAGAGACATAGGCCCCTTTCACACGTTTTTCACGCGCGTTTTCTGTGCGTGCTTTTGACGTGCAGAACTTGCATTGCACTCTGACCCATTGTAATCAATGGGTCTTTTCAGACTTGCATTTTTTTTCACACGCCTTTTTTTAACGCGCGTTTAAATCTCGACATGCTCTACTTTTGCAAGTCACGCGCGTGAAAAACGCACCATACAAGTCTATGGAGATGCATCAAAAACGCATCGCACTCTGATACACTTGCAAGTGCAATGCGTTTTTCACCCATCAATTGCCATAGAAAAGATAGAGCTCAGTCCTGAGTCCATTTCACGCGCATTTTCTGCGCATGAAAAACGCATTGAAATTGCATTGAAAACGCGCATGAAAAACTGAGACACGGAACAAACTCTGACTGAAAACTGATTGCACTCTGATGGAAAATGTGCGTTTTTCACTGACCAAACCCTGATCGCTCCCTGATCAAACTCTGACGGGATCTGCAACGCAAGTGTGGAAGGGGCCATAGTCAGAGAATAGGCCAAGGTCGGGTTCAGAAATAGATTAAATCAGGCAAGTCATGAGAGAATCAGCTAACAAGCCAAGCTCAAACACAGAGAGAAGAATAAGAATGAACCTTCACAGCATCTAGCAGCTAGTAAATTTTTCATCTTGAATCTCCCAGATGTTATTACTTACCTGCCCACTACATCCTCTGGATCCAAAGCAATCATTCCAAAACTATCCTGTATTGTCAGTGTTACTGGTCAGGACACAACCTTCACTTTCTTTTGATTTCCGTGATTCTGTGATTTTCTCAAGTGGAGCATGCTATTTTGTTATTGATCCAAATCTGTGACATTTTTCTATACAAAAAGAGAGAACATTTTTCGAGCGCCTGTTGATTCTCAGAAAATTTTTGTATCCGATCCTTTCACGGCATTTACCTTTCAAAATAACAATTTGTATTTACAGTCACAGACTTGGTGTTTACTCCGCGACTTCTCCTCATTTTGACAGAAGCTTTTTATTCACAAATACTCTACTTTGGTCACGTTCGTCTTCCAGTCTTTGACAATTCCTGACAGTGGTTACAATTTTGAGATAATTTGATAGAAAGAAAACTTAGTCACGTCCCCTTGGATGGATACCCTTCGCCGGGTGCCCAAACTACAACCAAAACCCACTTATTTTTGGAAAAGTTCCATCCCAACGATTTAAGCAGTGACTTATTGCTCCCTGCTGTGTCATAGCTTTCAGTCGTATTGGCATCCTGAGGACACAAATACAGTAGAAAGAAGGAGAAATTTAGATTTTAGCCTCCTTTCTGGGTTCCCAGCACAGGAAGAATCGTGGGGTCTAGAGCAGGAACCCCAATGTTAATCCTTCACCATTCCCAGACAGCCCAGGATGTTGTCCTTCAAAACTGAACACGTCATGTCCTATCTGGGACTGCAGGAAGAGGTCATGTCTCTGTGCAGGTTAACAGTCTGGGTGCCCACAGAGAGGGCTCTGAGTGCCTTTTTTTGGCACCCATGCCATAGATACACTTTGTTCGTTGATAGGTCCTGTTGGAACTGCAATTTGGCAGTTTTCTTGGACAATGTAGCGACTTATGCTTTGGTTTGTCTCACTTCTGTTATTCCGATTACATATCTGTTTTATATACTTGTTATTGCTTAAAATAAAAAATAGTTGGTTATATATCAATATCCAGGGAGGAAGAGGAATTGAAAGAAGGAAAAAAGGGGAGGTTGGAAAAGAATGGATGTAAGAGAAAGGGAGGAAGAAAAATAGTGAAAGGGAGGAAAAGTGAAGAAGGATTAAAAATGGAAAAAATAAATGGAAGGAATGTGAATGCGGCAATACAGGAATATAGAATAAAGGAAGCAATGACGGAAAAGTAAAGAAAGAAGGAAGAATCAAGGAATGATAGGTGACAGGAATAAAAGTACTAAATGAAGAAGGAAGGAAAAAAGGAAAAGAACGGAAGGAAGGAAGGAAGCAAAGATAGAAAAGTTAAAAGGAATTAGGTATGAAAGCTGAGAATGGAAGAAAGAAAAACAATGGGGCACTTTTAGTTACCCGTCCCGTTGACACCGCCGGGAAACCCGGCGAAAATGCGTCCGACGGAGCTTTAGTGAATGTGCCCCATAGTATCTAGGAGGGAAAGAACAAAGGGAGGACAATAAAGGGAAGGAAGTTAGTTGGTATAGATAACCCGTCTTATGGACAACCCCTAGTTACAGACGGACCTCTGTGACCCCTGTGACCCCTGGTGAAGTCTCTGGATGTTACTTTAGTCCCAGGCTGCAATGATCAGCTGTAAAGTGTCTGTAATGAAGCTTTCTGAAATAATCAATTGTCACAAGGACAAAAAAAATTTGGTCTGGAGCTACAATTATAAAATATACCAGTTCCGACTTACATACAAATTCAACTACTACAGATTTACTGGTGGTAGACTGTCCCCACTGATGTGCTCATTCACGCCCTGCATAATCAAAGTTAATTTTCTGTCCAATCCACAAGCGCTGCAAACAGGCAGTGACATCACCCGGCTGTCTGCAAGCCTTGCGCATGTACAGTAACACTCTCCTTGTGCAGTCGGCTGTGAAAGGAAACCTGACAGCGCAAGGAAGGAGTTACTGCGCATGCACGAGACTAAGAAAAAAGGTGCCCAGTACCCAATAAGGTAACAAGCATGAGAGTGAGGACAGTAAATCTGGTGGTCGATGTCCTTTAAGAACCAACCTAAAGAACCCCCCTTGTACGTAACACGGGGTAACCCGTCTGCATTTTCAATCACACAAATTCTTTTCCCTACAATGAATTTTGACTTGCCTACTTTCTGTTGTTCACAGATAATTTCCTAAAATTGAGCAGTTCTCTGGAATTCTATGAAAAATCTACAAGATTCTGCTACATATTTTATTAAACATGACCCTCATTCCAATAATTGTAGCAATGACGGAAAAGTAAAGAAAGAAGGAAGAATCAAGGAATGATAGGTGACAGGAATAAAAGTACTAAATGAAGAAGGAAGGAAAAAAGGAAAAGAACGGAAGGAAGCAAAGATAGAAAAGTTAAAAGGAATTAGGTATGAAGGCTGAGAAAGGAAGAAAGAAAAACAATGGGGCACATTTACTTACCCGTCCCGTTGACACCACCGATCCGGAATGTCCGACGAGGATTTGGAGCTTCCGCGATTCACTAAGATCGTGCGCCCGATATCCTGCAAGTGTCGCTTCCCCCGCTCAAGTCCGCCAGAGTTCACCTTCTTCTTCCCGGTGCATGTGAGTGATGATCTTTCGCCACAATTTCATTTTTAAATTCCGCGGTTTGGCCCAAATCAGTCAGGTTGTCCGAAAAAAATTTGGGAAACCCGATGGAAATGCGTCCGACGGACCTTCAGTGGATGTGCCCCATAGTATCTAGGAGGGAAAGAACAAAGGGAGGACAATAAAGGGAAGGAAGTTAGTTGGTATAGATAACCGGTTTTATGGATGACCCCTAGTTACAGACTGACCTCTCTGCCCCCTGTGACCTCTGGTGAAGTCTCTGGATGTTACTTTAGTCCCGGGCTGCAATGATCAGCTAGAAAGTGTCTGTAATGAAGCTTTCTGAAAAAATCAATTGTCACAAGGACAAAAAAAACATTTGGTCTGGAGCTACAATTATAAAATATACCAGTTCCGACTTACATACAAATTCAACTACCACAGATTTACTGGTGGTAGACAGTCCCCACTGATGTGCTCATTCACGCCCTGCATAATCAAAGTTAATTTTCTGTCCCATCCAGCAAGTCTTGCGCATGTACAGTAACACTCTCCTTGTGCAGTCGGCTGGGAAACCACGAAACCTAGGAAACCTGACAGCGCAAGGAAGGAGTTACTGCGCATGCACGAGACTAAGAAAAAAGTTGCCCAGTACCCAATAAGGTAACAAGCATGAGAGTGAGGACAGTAAATCTGGTGGTCGATGTCCGTTAAGAACCAACCTAAAGAACCCACCTTGTATGTAACACGGGGATAACCCATTCTGCATTTTCAATCACACAAATTCTTTTCCCTACAATGAATTTTGACTTGTGTACTTTCTTTTGTTCACAAATAATTTCCTAAAATTGAGCAGTTTTCTGTATTTCGATTGAAAATCTACAAAATTCTGCTACATATTTTATTAAACATGACTCTCATTCCAATAATTGTCTCCAGTTTTGCATCAGATTCCTCCTTCGCCTATGAAAATATTTGATACAATCTTCTTCTGTGTAACCGCCAGGTGAGGAGGAAATGCGGATACAATTATATGATCCGGCCATGATGATCAGATACCTGTAATATATTCCCCATTTATCATGGAGTCATCATCATCGCAGCAGCAGAGGAAGTGACAGGTAGAGAACGCATCACACATCAAGCAGAACCAATTTCATCACCATTTTAATGTCAGGCTTTACATAAACGGCGTCACATCTCCCGCGGGATCCTCTGACTGTGCTGTAATATATCACAGTTACATCTCCATAGCTTATCATTGAGGTTGCGATTAGAAACCCATCATCTGTTCTTAGCATTCCCTCCATATGTAGACAGCTCATATCAACGCATAATCTTACCATAAAGTAATAATATGTAGCAAGAGTTTCTGTAATTCATCAAAGGCTGCATAGAGGAAACAAAATTAAATATGTGAGAAGGGAATATTTAGAATGGAGATCTCCGCTGTGAACAATCTCTAGTCATACAAATGGACAGGATGGGTTCTGCCTAGAGAGAGGAAGATGATCTTTGAAATAAATGAAAAGTATACAAAAGTAGTAACATGTAAAAATTTGATTTGGCTGATCTGTCAAATTTATTTGTCAGGACCCACTGGACCACCGCGGATGATGACGTAAGCCGACACCGGGGAGCGGAGTCTAAGTGGTTGGACTTGCTGCGGCGTGGTACCACCAGGTCGTTCCACAGGCACGACTTTGTCCGCGTTGGCAGCCAAGGCGAGGTACGCAGACGTTAAGCAGAATTGTAGTCAGGGACAGGCAAGAGGTCAGGATGGGCAGCACGGGATCAGAGTCGGGGACGTAGCAATAGGTCAAGACAGGCAGCAGAGGAGCGAAGTCAGGAATGGAACTGGTGTCACAAGGAGAAATCACAACAACAGCGCACCGCCGGAGCCACCGTGGGAACGCAGAGAGGTAAGCGCAGTGCTGAGATCCGGGGGGCACAAATAGGAGCATGGGTGCGCCTGCAACCCTGGTCGTGGGTCGCAGGAGCACCCATAACATTTCCTTCATGCTGCAGATTCTAGTTCTTTCTGGGAGTGGAACATGCCTCCAGTAGCCAATAATCACACAGCACTCAGTAGCCAATAATCACACAGCACTCAGAAGCCAATAATCGCACAGCACCCAGTAGCCAATAATCACACAGCACCCAGTAGATAATAATCACACAGCACCCAGTAGCCAATAATCACACAGCACCCAGTAGCCAATAATCACACAGCACCCAGTAGCCAATAATCACACAGCACCCAGTAGATAATAATTACACAGCACCCAGTAGATAATAATCACACAGCACCCAGTAGATAATAATCATACAGCTTCCACTAGCCAATAATCACACAGCACCCAGTAGATAATAATCATACAGCACC
>CM033641.1:309637363-309651127 GCA_019512145.1 Engystomops pustulosus
AACACAGAGAATGGTGGTTCTTTTCTCAATAATTGATGGAGGTGCACAGTGGCGTAACAAGGAGAGGCTGGGCCCCATGACAAACTTCTGCATGGGGCCCCCCTCCCCCTAAAGGCAAATTCACACGAACGTGTGCACGCTGTACCATAGCACAGCAGACACACGTCGGCGCACAGGACAGGAGGAGTCACTCTCCTTAGCGATTTATGGCGCAATATGGAAAAGATACGACATTAGGACATGTCCTATCTTTTCCCCGGGTATGGAATGGTATGGTGCCACATGTGTCCTGCACCGTACCACTCTGAACCCTGCCGTGCACCCATTGCCGGCCAATGGGGGACGTATATACGTCCCCCAATGGCCGTGTGAATATAGCCTTAAAAAAATATACGTACATATTTGTACACATGTTTATACATTTACACACATTTATACACTTTCATATACACACATTTCTATGCTTGTACACACATACTGTACATGCATGTATACACTTATATCTACACATTTTTGTACACACTTACATACAGTATATAAAAGACATGCTGCATATACATACACATAAAACATATACACATACGTACAGTTAAACTGTGAATTGCACCTGGTTTGATTTAGATAAAAGCAAGGGGTAGTAGGCCAGGCAGGGCGAATAAAAAAATTCCCACAATTATTATGGTTATCTGAATGTGGGGAATTTCCGGGGGAGAAAAAAGGAAAGATGGGAAATGGACGATGATTTTTTGCACAATCCCAGGGAACCTCTCAGGTTAGGGTACAGTTAAAAAGGCTTGGGAGAAGGGAAAAAAGAAGCACAGAGAAGAAGTGATTTGCCGTTCCCTATGGAAAAGATACAGTGTGGATGACAATACTGGGGGAGTGATGAAGGGTTTGATCTGATGATACAGAGTATCTCAACTTAAAGGACATTGCATCTCAAATTTCGCCAGGTCTTAATGACAGTGTAGGGAATGTCCTGATTAACAATCGGACGATCTTAAATCCGCGGTGGGATTTGATTAGGACAGGACTAAAGAGACTAAAGACCTCGTACAGAAGGTTGCGGAGGAAGGAGGAGGAGAGAGAGTAGGGGAAGGTAGAGGAATTGTTGTAACGTTCAGGTTTAGAAAAAAAGGATTAAAAACCTGGAAAAAGAGAGAGTTAGAGGTACAACCAGAAGATGTTGGACATTGAAGAAATAATCTTCGCATGTTGGGGCTTCCGAGGGATAGGCGGTGAAAAGTGACACGCCAAGTTTTATTTCATAGTGGTGTGACTACTTCTCGGAGGAGGTTACGGACTAGGGTCCTCCTGGGGAGCGTCGTGCCCGTCGGGGTCCATGCGACCGGCCAATGCCATGGGGGCTCGCCCCCTGGCAACACCTGGTCCGGGCGTCTATCACCAAGAGGACAGGGAAATATCCTTAAAAGCGGCCCAGGTCCAGTGAGCAGATTGCAATTAATAATTACGCCCATTATCATATTTGCCGATACCCTCAGGAAGTGCAGGAAAAAAAAACGTTGCCCTTATTTCAGTGTTAAAAAAAGATTGAGAGAGAAAA
The DNA here is from genome assembly GCA_019512145.1 of Engystomops pustulosus. Lineage (NCBI taxonomy): Eukaryota > Metazoa > Chordata > Amphibia > Anura > Leptodactylidae > Engystomops > Engystomops pustulosus. The sequence goes on from CM033641.1 coordinate 309,638,928, forward strand.
GGGATTGTTTACTCCCTTCATATCCAGCGAAAGTGAAAGTTGTAGTGAACGGGAAAGTCATTGTTTTTTGATAATGCTGAGGAAGCCATACGACAGTTTGTGGGTGGAAAGGGCTAGAAGATCTGAACAAGGCGGGTGGGCGTCATGCCCCAGCTAGAGTTGGTGGCCAAGATGATGAGTCTAGGCTCCCAATACGCTTAGCAGTGGGTATGGGGAGGGGGGTGGTAGGGTGGGGGGCGCGCGTGGCCAGTACCAGGTGATTTTAATACCGATCTCCTCCTCTTGATCCCGTATGTCGCCTAAGATTGTACTGCTGGCTACGGAGTAGGTGGGAGTGGCCGGCGCCATGATTTGCACTGGCCTCAGAGCGTGCCTCAGCTGGGAATACTCAAAGCACAACACAGGTTCGTCGCAGGAGCGCACACACTGATGGGCACGGAACGTCACGTGTTCCTCTTGTTCTTTGGGATGGACGGACGCAAGGAGAAGAAAAGAGAAAAAAGAAGATGGATGATGCGAGCTAGCGGATCACCAGAACAAACGATGGAGAATTATAAACGATAAGATTACCAAACTATTAGCCAAAGTACTTGCAACTGATGGGAAAGGATATTTTGGGATATCACACTATGGAGGATTTAGAAAAAATGACGGTGGCTCGAGGTCACAACCAAGGGGGGGACGTCAGGTTAAAGTGGTTCTGTTTATCAACCCAGGTAGGGGACGTAAGAAAGCTGAAATCTTATGAGAGCTGTCTGCGGATTTTCAGTTGAAGGCGGAGATTGGTTGTTTTATGCTCAGATTAGGATGCCTGTAGTGCCCGTGCAATTAGAGGAGGGACTTACCAATTGAGGTTTTTTTTTCTATCAACAGTATGAAAGAAGGAATTATGTCCGGGTTTATAAGACTATACAAAGAGGGATATACAAACCCCCCGCCAAAGATTGTTTAATAAAATGGAAGAAGGATGTGTGAAAATTGACCGAGGAGAGTGGGTGGATGTACTGAAAATACCAAAAATAGTCGTATATTGTTAAACCCAAAATTATAACATGAGCACGGTGGGGGCACTTCTTCACACCCAAACGTTTAAATCTTTTGTTGGAAAAAAGAAAGAGGAAAAATGCCCAAGGTTTACCTAATACCTGACCCGGACTTGATACATATTATGTTGTGCGATGTCCGAAATATACATTCGCTTATGGGGATCGGTTAGTTGATAGATTGTACAATCCAATATTGTAAGTAAATACGGCCAGTGCACAAGTGTGTGTTTGGGAACAAAAATTGGGCATAGAGGGAACTTCGAAAAAATATTATGTGGATAATTATAAGCCGTCTAGCAGCCAGCGGAAATTAACCTATACCCATTGGACATGATAGGGAGCCACCACACTGGTTTGCTAGATGGGAGATGAGGTTTGAATCTTATCTGTTCATTTGCGGAAAGGTAGGAGGCTTTAGAGAAAGAGGAATAGGACAGAGCGATCTGCGGAAGTCTTGGTTAAATAGATATATCCGGTAATGTGATTAGATTGGGTCTGTTACTATTGAGGATATTTAGGGATGTTGTCTAACCGACTGGCGGGAGGGTTGGGGTGGGGTCAGGCGAGGAAACAATGGAAAAATAAAGGATCAATATTTGCAATTTTTCTATGTGGTTAAAAATATGTGGACTTGCTGTAAAAACAGTATTAACGTTAGATACTCGTGTATAAGACGAGTTTTTCAGCACAAAAAATTCGCTGTGAAAACCCTAATCTCGGCTTATACACGATGTTAATTAAAAAAAAAACATGAGTTAATAAAAAAAAAAAACGAAAAATTAATACCTCACCCTCCGGTCCGGGCCGTCGGCGGCAGCTCCTCCGCCGTCCTCGGCGGCAGCTCCACGATCCTCTGCGGCGGTTGCTCTCGAATCTTCATCGTTGACGGCAGTCGCTGTCTATTGCGACAGTGCCGGAGGGCGACCCAATATGAGTGTAGCGTGGTGTCGACCGCTGATGGACGTCATCAGCGGCGGACACCGCCCATCGCATGTGAGCCCGCTGAGCCAACGTCGCTTGCACAATGGACGGAGATGCCGGCACTGAAGATCGGAAAGAGAGGAGCCGCCCACACTGGAGTCGAGAGCTGCCGCGAGGACCGGGATGAGGCGCGCCGAGGACCAGGAGCCGCCGCCAAGGACCGGGAGCCGAGCCACTTCAATAATCAAAGGTGAGTATAGTCGGAGGGTGTGAGTATAAGTTTATTTTTTATTAACTGGGGCAGGCTGCTTACTTTTTGGGGCAGGTCGGTATACTTTTTGGGAGCGGCTGTATACTTTGGGGGGCCGGCTGTATACTTCAATGGGGCAGTGCTGTATACGTTCATGGGGGAGGCTGTATATTCATGGGGGGGGCAGGCGTATACCTCAGTGGGAGGCAGGCTGTATACTTCATGGGGGCCAGGCTGGCTATTACGTCATTGGGGCAGGCTGTAACTTATTGGGCAGGCTCGTATACTTAATTGGGGCAGGCTGTATACTTTCATTGGGGCAGCTGATAATTCATGGGGCAGGCTGTATAATTCATGGGGGCAGGGGTATACTTCAATGGGGGCAGGCTGTGTATATCATGGGGGCAGGGCTGATGTTATACTACTTGGGGCACAGGCTGTATACTACGGGGGCTAGCTGGCTGTATACTACCACCCTCGGCGTATAGCTCGAGTCGAGATAGGGTTTCCCATTTGTTTTGTGGTAAAATTAGGGGCTCGGCTTATACTCGGTGTCGGCCTTATGCTGAGAATACGGTATGTTTGTTTCTTTTTTCTTGTTGTAATGTGTGAATAAAAAAATTTAATAAAAAAAAATTCACCTCCCGGTACCGGCCATTGGGGTTGGGGGTCGGTTGGTATCGATTTTTTAAAGAAAAAAAAATGGCCATACTTCTTTAATTTTAAGGCCAAGGTGGCCAACCACTCTTTAAACTCTTGAGAGTGATTGAACTTATCTAAGGGAAACAACCAGGTAACGGCCTCCTGGAGGAAGTCTCGTCCAGTGAGTGGCCACCTGATGTCCAGACAACCAGAGGACATAGGCCTCCTTTCACACGGTTCCGCGCGTTGTCTGTGCGTGGCTGCTTTTGACGTGCAGAACTTGCATGGCACTCTGACCCATTGTAATCAATGGGTTCTTTTCAGGACTTGCATTTTTTTCACACCGCCTTTTTTAACGCGCGTTTAAATTCTCACATGCTATACTTTTTGCAAAGTCACTGCGCGTGAAAAAGAGCACCATACAAGTCTATGGAGATGCATCAACAACCGCATCGCACTCTGATTTAACACTTGCAAGTGCAAGGCGTTTTTTTCACCCATCAATTGCAATAGAAATGACTAGAGATCAGTACTGGTCAATTTCACAGCGCATATTTTATGCAGAATGAAAAAACGCATTGAATAGGTTGAATTGAAAAAGGCGCATGAAAAAATGAACAAGGAATAAACTCTGACGTGAAAACCTGATTGCACTCTGATGGTTAAAATGGGTCGTTTTTTTTTCACTGCCCAAACCCTGATCGCGACCGATCATAACTCTGACGGATCTTGCAACGCAAGTGTGGTATATGGGGCCATAGTCAGAGAATAGGCCAAGTCGGGTCAGAAAGAAAGATGTAAATCAGGGCAAGTCAGTGAGAGACATTCAGCAAACAAGCACAGGCTCAAAGACAACCAGAGTAGAAGAATAAGAATGAACCTTCACAAGCATCTTAGCAGCGAGTAAATTTTTCATCTTTGAATCCAGATGGTCTTACTGTACATCCCTGCCCACTACACCTCCTCTCTATCCAAAGCAATCATTCCCCAATATACTAGTCCTGGATTGTCAGGGGGTGGTTACTGGTCAGGACACAACCTTCACGTTCTTTTGAGATTTCCGTGACTTCTGTGATTTTCAAGTGAAAGTCATCCTATGTGTTATTATCCAAAATCTGTGCATCTATTTTCGTCTAACAACAATAAACGAGGGTAGAGAGAACATTTCGCACTCCGTTGATTCTCAGAAAATTTTTGTATCCGATCCTTTCACGGCATTTTACTTTCAAAATAACAATTTGTATTGACAGTCACCGACTGGGTTGTTTACTCCGCGAATTAACTTATCGTTAGTCATAAACAACTCTTCTTTGGTCCCGTTTCGTCTTCCAGTCTTTCCAGTCGTTCGTTTCCTGACAGTGGTTACAATTTTGGGATAATTCGATAGAAAAAGAAAACTTTAGTCACGTCCCCTTGGTGGAAAACATACGCGGGTGCCAACTACAACCAAAACCATTTTTTTGGCAAAGTTGCAACCGCGAAAGATTTTAAGCAGTGACTTATTCTCCACCTGCGGTCACGCAGTTTCAGTCGTAATTGCATCCTAGCGACACAATACAGTAGCAAGAAGGAGAAAATTTTGATTTTAGCTTCCTTCATGGGTGTTCCCTGCACAGGAAAGGAAGAAGAATCGGGGTGGGGGGGTCGTATATGAGCGAGGAAACCCAATGTTATCATTCACCATTCCCGAAAGCCCAGGGTTGTCCTTCAAAACTGAACACGTCATGTCCTATCTGGGACGGCAAGGAAGGATTTAGGTCGATGTCTCTGTCTGGCAGGTTGTAACAGTCTGGGGAGTGTCCCACAGAGATGGGATCCTGAGTGCCTTTTTTATGGCACCCTGCGATAGACAACTTGTTCACGTCTGTCAGGTCTGTTGGTGGAACTTGCAATTGGCAGTTTTCTTGGGAAGTAAGGTACGAGGACGATAGCTTTAGGTTTGTCTCACTTCTTTGTATTCCGATAATATATGGTTTTTTAATACTTGTTATGCTTAAAATAAAAAAAAAAAAAAATAGGTGGTTATTATATCAAGATCCAGGGAGGAAGGAAGAGGAATTGAAAGAAGGAAAAAAAGAGGAGGTGTTGCGAAAAGAATGGACTGCTAAAAGAAAGGGAGGAAACGTGATAGAAGAAGGATTAAAAATGGAAGAAATAATAGGAAAGGAGAAATGTGAATGAAGGGATACAGGAATGTTAGAATAAAGGAAAGCAAGGAAGGGCAAAAGTAAATAGAAAGAAGGCAAGAATCAAGGGAATGATACGGACGGAATAAAATGTACTAAATGAGAGAAGGAAAAAGAAAGGAAAAGAACGGATGAAGCTAAGATAGAAAAGTTAAAAGGAATTAGTTTGAAAGCTGAGAAAGAAGAAAGAAAAACAATGGGGCAAATTACTACCGTCCCGTTGACCACCGATCCGGAATGTGTCTACGAGGATTGGGCTTCCGCGATTCACCAAGATCGTTGTGCGCCCCGATATCCTTGCCAGAGTGTCGCGTCCCCGCTCAAGTCCGCCGAGTTCACCTTCTTCTTCCCGGATGCATGGGATGTGATGATCTTTGCGACACAATTTCTATTTTTAAATTCCGCGGTTTGGCCCAAAATCCGTAAGGTTGTCCGAAAAAAAATTTGGGAAATTCCAGATGGAAATAGCGTCCGACGGACACTTCAGGGGAAGTATGCCACATAGTATCTAGGAAGCGGAAAGAACAACGGCGGACAATATAAAGGGAAGAAGTTAGTGGTGATAGATAACGGTTTTATGGATGACCCCCCTAGTAGCAGACATGACCTCTTGCACCTGCTGTGACCTCTGGTGACAGTTCTGGATGTTACTTTAGTCCCGGGGCTGCAATGATTCAGCTAGAAAGTGGTCTGTAATGAGCTTTCTGGAAAAATCAATTGTCACAGGACAAAAAAAAACAGTTGGTAGGAGATTACAATTATTTAAAATATACAGTTCGACCTCTTACATACAAATTCAACTACCAAGATTTACTGGTCGCGTAGACAGTGTCCCCACTGATGTGCTCATTCACGCCCCTGCATAATCAAAGTTAATTTTCTGTCCCACCAGCAAGTCTCTGCGCATGATAGCAGTAAAACTCTCACTTGTTGCAGTCGGATGGGACCTGGGGAAACCACGAAACCTAGGAAACATGACAGCGCAAGGACGGAGTTACGGCGCATGCACGAGACTAGAAAAAAGTTGCCCCGAAAGTACCCAATAACCAGGGGTACAAGCATGCGATGAAGAAAATAATTGGTGGTCGATGGTCCGTTAAGAACCAAACCTAAAGAACCCACCTTGTATGTAACACGGGGATTAACCCATTCTTGCATTTTCAATCACACAAATTCTGCCCTACAAAGAATTCCAGGAACTTGTGTGTACTTTCTTTTGGTCACAATAATTTCCTAAAATGAGCAGTTTTAGTATTTCGATTGAAAAATCTACACAAAAATTCTGCTAACAATTTTATTAAACATGACGCTCATCCAATTTAATGTCTCCACACACCTGTTTTGCATCAGATTCCTCCTTCGCCTATGAAATATTTGATACAACTCTTGTGTAACGCAGGTGAGGAGAAATGCGGATACAATTCTATGATCCGGCCATGATGATCAGATACCTGGAATATATTCCCCATATCATGGAGTCATATCATCGCAGCAGCAGAGGAAGTGCCAGGTAGAGAACGCATCACACATCAACGCAGAACAATTTCATCACCAGTTTAATGGTAAGGCTTTACATAAACGGCGTCAAGATCTCCGGGGATCACTTCGAGACTGTGCATGTAATATATCACCTACTCTCCATTAGCTTATCATTGGGGTGGTTTTGAAGATTAGAAAACCCATCATCTGTTTCTTAGAATTCCCTCCATATGTAGAAAGCTCATATCAACGCGTATAATCTTACCATAAAGTAATAATATGTAGCAAGAGTTTCTGTAATCATCAAAGGCGCATAGAGGAAACAAAATTAAAGATGTGAGAAGGGGAATATTAGAATGGAGATCTCCGCTGTGAACAAGCTCTAGTCCTACAAAGGGACAGGAGGGGTTCTCTGCCTGAGAGAGGAGATGATCTTTGAAATAAATGAAAAGGTATACAAAAGTAGTAACATTGTAAAAATTGATTTGGCTGATTTGCCAAATTTATTTGTCAGGGGACCCACTGGACTCACGCGGATGATGACGTAAGCCGACACGGGGAGCGGAGTCTAGTGGTGTGGACTTGCTGCGGCGTGTTTGGTACACCAGTCGTTCCATAGGGCATCACGACTTGCCGCAGTATGGCAGCCAAGGGCGAGTACGCAGGACGTTAAGCGAAATCGTGTCGGGGACAGAAGGTAGTCAGGATGGGCAGCACAGGATCAGTAGTCGGGGACGTATGCAAGTTAGGTCAGAGACAGGCACGCAGAAGGAGCGAAGAGCAGGAATGGAGACTGGGTTGAATATATCTTGCATCACAAGGAGAAAGAAATCACTAACCAACAGCGTCACCGCCGGAGCCACGGGGAACGCAGAGAGGTGAAGCGCAGTGTGAGATCCGGGGGGGCACAAAATAGGTCGCATGGGTGCGCCTGCACAACCCTGGTAGTCCAGGGTGAGGACGAACAGGAGCACCCAATAACATTTCTTCATGTCGCAGATCTAGTTCTTTCTGGGAGTGGAACTGCCTCCAGTAGTAGCCAATAAGCACACCAGCACTCAGTAGCAAAGACCAGCAGCACCAGAGCCAATAATCGCACAGCACCCAAGTAGGCCGAATAACAACAGCCACCGTAGATAATAATCACACAGCACACAGTAAGTCCAATAATCACCAGCACCAGTAGCAAGGTAATCAACACAGCACCCAGAGTAGCCAATAATCACACAGAATCCACTAGCCAAAACACACAGCACCCAGTGAGATAATAATCACACGCACCGTGCCAAGAATCCACACAGCACCCAGTAGATATTAAATCATACAGCACCCAGTAGCCAATAATCACAAGCACCCAGTAGATAATAATCACACAGCACCCAGTAGCCAATAATCACACAGCACCCAGTAGATAATAATCATACAGCTTCCACTAGCCAATAATCAAACAGCTCCCACTAGCCAACAGGCCAAGAGTAGCCAACTGCCTTGAGTAATCAATAGTCAAGAATCCAAAAAGTCACTAAGCCCCAGAGGCCAATAGTTATGCAGTCTCCAAAAGCCAAACAGTCTCGCAGCACATATTAGCTAATAGTTTTGCAGCCCCTGTTAGCCAATAGTCTCAGATCCCCCAGTAGCCAATAGTCGCACAGCCCCCAGTAGCCAGTAGTCACATTCTCCCCAATAGCCAATAGTCGCACAGCCCCCCAGAAGACAAGCAGTACAGGCCTGAGAAGTATTTCCACCAGTAAAAAAATTGAAATTGAGAATCTATTCTTTACCAAAAGAAAAGGAGATCAATGAGTAACTGCAGCACAAGAAAACAGAGGTGCAGCCACCCTGCTGCCTTATATGTGTCACACTTGAAGAGGGAAAGTGTGTAAAAGTCTCTTGGAAGAGTCTGTGGACCCTATGAACCACCGCGGGAGGTAGTATGAGACCCGGAGGGTGGAGCCAAGGTAAACAGCAGGAAACGTTCCAAACCTGAGATGATTCAACAGGAACCACGGAGGAATACTGGTAACCTACGGCCACACAGAGGAAAAAGCCACTGCTGATGTGGCCCAAGACAGTAGATTCGCTGGACGGAACCCTGGAAGGCATAGCAGTCACATCAATGGTAGCAACACAGAGGGATCGCTGGTGAAGCGCTGGAACACAGAGGAATCACAGGTAACTCAGGAGGGCTTCTCTAAGCAGGAATGATGCTGAAGATCCGGCGGGGAGTGAAGGATTGGTGCCCGGATTATAAGGGTGAGCCGGCATTAGCATTAGCCAATCAGGAGGACGCTGGCCCTTTGAGTTTAAAGAGCCGAGCGCGCGGCCTAGCAGGGGACGCGCGCGGTCTAGCAGGGTACAGCCAGGAGCGCGCAGACCAGAGGTGAGTCTCGAGGCCGGGGAGCGAGACAGCGGCAGCGGGGACAGCGACACATAGAGGGGCACGGGTGTGCCCGCAATCCACAGCAAGGATCGCGGGTGCATCTGTGACAATATGCATTACTGTCACCACCACAAAAGTTACATTTGAAAAAGCTGAATTGTCAGCCATCACGTCATTGAAGATTTCTTTTTTCAGGCTCAGTTCCTTCTCTCCCCACATTATAAAACATTTCATTCTAAATTCTTTGCCGAAATCATCTTGGCTTTACCAAGCCAGCTCCTATAGGTATCAGATGACAGCCCCTTGTAGAAGTTTATAAGTACCACCAAGTACTACTCCAACAATGGAGCACGAGAAGTGACCCTTACAGGCAGAACATCTGCCAAACAAGAAGGTTTCAAAACTTTTTGTAAACTTCTACAATAAATGGACTCAAGGAGCAGCCAAACCAACTTAATGATCCCCTCTTGCCCCTCCAACGAAAGTTCTCCGATAGAATTCTACCTCGCCATCATCTGTGATACAGGATACAGGTGAAGCACAATGCAGAGAGAACCCGGAACACGTATAAGTGACTCCATTATACATCAATGGACCCTTTGTAGTTTTCCTATACAAAAACGGAATAAAAATCGTGTCTGGTTTGTGGAGTATTGTTCTGCCGCTCCGTGGGCGCAGTCACAGTTGGATGTTCTTCTAAGACATTTTCTGCACATATTACAATGATATTATAGGAAGGTAAAGCGATTTTTTATTTTATCTTTTTTTTTTAATGTATTTATTGTCTGTAATTAGCTGTGTTTTCCCGTTTTACTGTTGATTTAATGCCTTTTACTTATTTTTATAGTCTTTGATACTTCTTAGGCGGCTAATTGTAAGCGCGGCCTAAATCTTCTTATGTTCCGTATCTCAGTAGAAGAAAATTATACTAATGAGGAGGAATTTGCCCTAGAAAAATAAATCACGTAGCGTTGCCTATAAAGTTACTGAAACCGGCAAAAAGAGTTGTAAAAAAATTCAGATTGCCCTCATAAAACAAAAAGTTACCAACTAGTGATTCATCGAGAGGAGCGAACACAAGTTGTAGAGAAATGTAAGTCCTTGTTATTAACCCCTTTAGGGATGATATAAATTTTCAGAAATGCTAATTCATTTTTGCATAATTTTAATTTAGGGAACATATCTTTTTCTTTTTTTTTTACATTAAGCAGATGATTGCAGTTATATTTTTCAGTAGGTGCCATATTCAGTATATTCTCGAATCAATTTGAAGGACACATAAAGATTCTGGATATATTTATCAGCTAGTTCTATTGCACCTAGAAACCTGCTGCTGGTGTCATATTAAAGATATAGGGGCAGGAGGTTCTGTGATTTACAGAACCAGAGAAAGAGGTAATTAAAGAATTAAGTGGAAACTAGATCTTGGTCAGCAGCTCATATTTCCAACTGTGTCTTTCAAGGACATCTACCACCAGGATGAAGGGTTGTAAAACAAACAGGATCAGAATCTGCTCTTCTTCATGCTTTTTATAACCTGCATTTGTTTTAATTATGCAAATGAGCCTGAGAGGCTCCATAGATGTTAATGGACCCTGGAGCCCCTCAGGCTTATTTGAATAATTCTTAAAGCGTTTTTTTTTGTAAAAACTAGGGCATAAGAAACTCAAAGAAGAGCAGATCCTGCCAGAGGGGGCACACACCAGTATGTCAGTGATCTTGGTTTACAATCTTTCATCCTGGTGGTAGATGACCTTTAACTGTCTGTATCTTCAACTCTGTAGATGACAGAACCTCAAATCTGAAAGAACTTCATATCTATAATAGGGCAAGTTCCTAGGTCTTTAGAACTGAAGATAGGGGCGTCTGAAGTGACCCTCCTTTTGCAGCCTCTAGTCTCTTCATGTTTGTTGTCACATGACTTTTTGAAATGAATTTTTTTTAACTGGTGAGATTTAAGATAAAAGAGGGAATTCTAGAAAGGACTTTTCTTCAATGGGGCTGTTCATTTAGTTGGGTAAAATCTGGTAGCAGGTTCCCTTTAAGTCAGGTCAATAAACGGGGGTGACCTTCATATTTTCCTCCATATGGTAAAATGTTTCCATTCCTGCACTCCATCTCCTTTCTGTTCTGATCAGACAATTTTGGGGATTGGATTTCTATATTTCTGTACCAGAGAGAATAAATCCCATACTGATGTTGCTTTAGGGCAGTGGTGGCGAACCTATGGCACTGGTGCCAGAAGTGGCACTCAGAGCCCTCTAGATGGGCACCCTTGCCATCACCCCAGCGCAGAGTTCGCCAGACAGGACTCATGGCCTCTTGCAATCACAGGCAGCCCAGGACCCTAGAAGGAAACTACAATGATAATCCAAACTTCTACGCCTTCCTTCTACTGTATTGGGGTCCTCAGGTGCCTATACAATTTAAACATGTGACAGAACAGGGAGTAATAAGTTACGGCTTGAATTGCCGCATCGGCACTCTGCAAAGCTCAGTGCAGAAATACAGCATCAGAACTAAGCTCAGTGCAGAAATACAGCATCAGAACAAAGCTCAGTGCAGAAATACAGCACCAGAACAAATATCAGAATTTAAATAAAGCAGAAGAATCACACTTAGTGAATAATATACAGCACAAGAACAATGCTCATACGATAAATACAACACCTGTACGGAGATCTCCCCCTCCATAATGCATTGCCCAAGACATATATGTAATTTTCATTATGCACAATGAGTTGGCAGTGACGACATCATCATGCGTCTCGTGTCGCAGAGAAGTAGCAGCAGGTCTGTGAATTTATATTGCACATTGTGCTGTAAGACCCCCATCATTGAGCTGTTTTCAGACCTTCAACATTGTGGAGTAAAATCTATACCAGATTTATGGTTGTCTATTGGATTTGCAACAGAGCAGGTCAATGCAGAGAGCTAAGAGAAGAGCAGTGTGAGGACAGTGACTGCACTTGGAGAAGCTACAATCCTGGAATTATTTATAATTTCACAGGCCTGCTGTAAAAAGAAACATTCATAATTCCAGAGCTGTCATATGCTACATATTCCCCACACTGACTACACGTGGCCTATCATGGCAAACATCTTATTGTGGGACTGCGGATTCCCCAATATGAACACTCATCGCCATTATTCATAGACACAATAATACAGCACCAGGACAAATCTTGGTGCAGAAACACAGCATCAGAACAAAACTCCATACAGAATACAGCACGAGAACAAAGCTCAGTGCAGAAATACAGCATCAGAACTAAGCTCAGTGCAGAAATACAGCA
>CM033641.1:309664231-310007630 GCA_019512145.1 Engystomops pustulosus
TCAAAATGACAAAAACTTCATGACACCATCATTTAGGTCAGTGATGGTGAACCTATGACATGCCATTTTCAGTGACACGCGGCCGCCCGAGAATTAAGTTTCATCCTCGGTTAAGTGCAGTAGCGGGAGGCTGAGAGATTGTCATGCACTGAGCTCCCAGCACTCCCCCCTCCTCCTCCTCCCCCAGGCCGGCCCCTCCACCTGTGTGAGCTGTGCCTCGTGTCTCCAGTCAGCACAGGTATCATCCAGGGGCTCAGTATCAGGAGAGGTGACCCAACTCCAGAAACTCCTCTGCAGCTCCTGATAGTTGTGGAGGGGGAGGGAGGCAACACAGACAGAGGCCACATCGCTGCTGCCTTGTGTGATGTCCCAGCAGCTGCCACCTCTACACTGACCATCTCCACAGCATGGATGAGGGAGGACAACCACTCTCATCATACAGGGAGTAAGGTCAGTGTACTGTATGATGAAAGACAGTCATCAGGGCTTGTATGTCAGTTTTGTGACGTACAAGCCCTGAAATAATTGCAACACCTTGCAAATCGCCAGACATTGCAATTATTTTACTCCTCATGAAGGAGATGCAGCGCCTGCACCCTCGCTATAACCTGTGAACTTTCATGACTGAAAGTTTGCAGGTTACTAAGCATCTCCACACGTGTCTGATTGCAACCGATCTATTGCAATGTGCGATTTGCACATAGTAATAGATGTGGAAAATCCCCATATACTGCCAGACTGTAGTATGGCAGTATATGGTAGGATCAATCAGACAACCTAGGGTTAAAGTACCCTAGAAGTTAAATAATTATACATGTTTGTTATTTAAACTATAAATATCACAAAATTATGTTTTTTTTTTTTGTCAAGATGACACACCACCCGAGTTATGCTCGGTTTTTGGCGAATTTTGACACACCAAGCTCAAAAGGTTGCCCATCACTCATTTAGGTCCATCATCAACTTGCACAAAGGTGTGACATACACCATAACATATTCTCTGCCCTAATCTGCATGCTCTGTAAATACAGGTATTTCTGTGCTATGGTCTATAGCAGTGATGGCGAACCTTTTAGAGGCCGAGTGCCCAAGCTACAACAAAGACCCGCTTATTTATCGCAAAGTGCCAGCACAAAAATTTAATTTATGATTTATACTCCCTTCTCTGTCACAGTTTTCATTGATACCAGCACCTGAGGCACCAATAAAGCAGAAAATAGTCCCTGGTAGAGCTGTCACTTTAAAATAGCTCTGTGCACAGCAAGTCCTGGGCTGTCTGGGACTGCAGGAAGATACCTGGAGTCATCTCTGATGATGGCCCGGGTGCCCACAGAAAGGGCTCTGAGTGCCACCTCTGGCACCAGTGCCATAGGTTAGCCATCAGTGGTCTATAGGGAAATAGTGGTTTCTTTCCATGACATTAGTGACACATTGTCCATTATCGATAGCTTCCTCTTATGTTTGTTACTCAGACAAGCAATCACATATAGCCTTTGCATGATAATGTTTCAAAGTAACTTTTTAGTTTTCACCTTTTTGTTGTTCTTTTGTTGTAATTGGTAGGCATTTTAATATTATGGTCTTTTTTAGATGCAGAAAATTACCATCTTCAAGCAACATTGGAATAGTTTCAAGAAGAAAAACATCAATGCCTTACAAAAGACTAGTCATGGCATTTTGGTATAGCTGCTTATCTATTAACTAACAATTTAGGCCCTTATTATTTTACAGTTTTAAAGATTGACCTGTGACAATCTGCAGAAAGTAATACGTAAGAATTCATCATGGGTCTAATACTTTTGCAAGTCACAGTACACAAGTCTAAAACACATTTTTCTGGATTTCTGAATACCTCTATTTTATGAGGCATAAGAGTTCATAATTTGATATAAAGTAGTTTCCTGTAAATGGTAAATTGTATCTCGTATGAATAAAACTTTATAGCCTTACTGATTCTCAGCCTGAACTGACACTGGCGTTACCCTGGATTATCCCTTAAGTGCACTCCTTAGTTTTCACTCAACCCACTCCATAAATATGCAAATACATATTCCAGGATTTCATAAGAAAACAATGTTTTTTTTTTTGCTCCGTTTTTAGGCAGCCCTCTACCATCAAGAATGACTTTCACAAAGCCTGATGACATGATGTGGGTAAAAACCAAACCAGTATTTCTATTCCAGAAGGAACAGATTCCCAACTGTACACAGAAATGTTTGGACGTGGTTGCGTCATGTCAGTACATTATAGTGGACTGGTTTATCTTAGTGAGAGGCTTTTGACTACGGGGGGTTTTGTGTATGCAGGTCTGTTTTGTGTATGTTTGAGCAGTACACCTTTAGAACTATAACTGGCACATTCAGATTTCTTTGTTAGTTTACTACTGCTCTTAGCAGCCATGTACATTTGGTCCTGGCCCTGATCACGTATTGATGTTCCATAAGTCTTTCTGATTAGTTTGCTGTTTGTCTCATATTGTTTATTGGAAAAATTTAAAAAACCCAGTCTTTTCTGGTGTCTAAGACACACAGTACAGAGCGCCTACTGATAGTACGGATACAACGATTGCCCATAAAGAGCAGAGCATTACTTCCACTTATGCTTTTGCTTAAAACAATACTGCTGGCAACTTTTGTTAATATTGGATGAGACCACTCTGATTTCATATCCTACAGTAAATTATTGATTGGATGTGAGATTTTCCTATATGAAAACCAACAGCAACCAAAAGCTCTGCATAGCAGGATTTTCATTAAAGAGCAGGGCAGAAAAGCATTAAAAACTTGTTGCCAAAGAACAACCATTAAAATATGTCCCTATGACACCTCTGCATTACACTGATGAAAATGTGTGATATTCTGTGTAGTTTTGCTGTCACATTTCATAACCTGTGTCATTAAATGTGCTTTATTGTTGATGACATGTAAAATATGAATTTTACTCTATTTTTCAAATCTCATGTTCTGGTTTCAGCAACCCCCTCCTGTTTCTGGCAGCGCCACCTCATTGTTTGGACACATCCCACACTCTCCCACTGAGCCGGGTGATGTAATAAGTTTCTTTACCATTTTTGACACTGATCAACAAAACCTTAATATATCGATAGCTGCCCATCTTATTTCAACAGCTTTGTCAGCAACCTGTTTCTGTACCGACTTTCATTAGGGCACCATTACAAAATAGGAGAAGACACTTGCAGAAAGCGGTACACAGGAAAGCTAAATATATGTATAAAACAAAAAAAACCCCATAAACCAACCCCAATTTTTGTACATTAAAGTATACCTGGCTCCTTGCCAGCAAAGAGGATAAAGTCATGGGTTTGTCTGTTCAAGGTTGCCAGTCCCTGTGTTCAAGGCTGATTCTAGCCTTTATGCGGGCCCGATGATGCTACCTTACACACTAGTAGTCAGTCAGTGACACAGACAGTAGTACCTTACAGGTGATGATCTGCTCCATCAGAAAAAAGACTTCTTTACGATTTCTCCTGGCCATAGTTTTTCTCTGCAGAACTTACCGTCAAATGTCTTCAGCTCTATGCACCACAACTCCACACTGCACCCCTAAAAATACCACAGTCACTTACAGTATAATGGAGCATGTTTCTAATATATATTATCCTCAAAAAATCACTGAACACACTATTCCCCACATCCTTTATATAGTCAACCGAATTATAGTATATACAGTCATGGCCAAAAGTTTTGAGAATTATACAAATGTTAATTTTTACAAAGTCTACTGCATCAGGTTTTATAATGGCAATTTGCATATACTCCATAATGTTATAAAGAATGAACAGCTTAACAGCAGTTAATTGCAAAGTCAATATTTGCCTAGAAAATGAACTTTTTTCCCAAAAACACATTTCAGCTTCATTGCAGGTCTGCCTAAAAAGGAGCAGCTAACATCATTTCAGTGATTACTCCATTAACACAGGTGTGGGTGTTGATGAGGACAGGGCTGGAGATCAATCTGTCATGATTAAGTAAGAATCAAACCACTGGACACTTTAAAAGGAGGCTGGTGCTTGGCATCATTGTTTCTCTTCTGTTAACCATGGTTATCTCTAAAGAAACACGTGCAGTCATCATTGCACTACACAAAACTGGCCTAACAGGGAATAGTATCGCAGCTAGAAAGATTGCACTTCAGTTAACAATTTATCGCATCATCAAGGAATTCAAGGAGAGAGGTTCCATTGTTGCCAAAAAGGCTCCAGGGTGCTCAAGAAGGACCAGCAAGCGCCAGGACCATCTCTTAAAAGTGTTTCAGCTTTGGGATCGGGCTACCAGCAGTGCAGAGCTTGCTCAGGAATGGCAGCAGGCAGGTGTGAGTGCATCTGCAAAACACAGAAGAGCACGCAGATGTAGCAGTGCTGAATGTGTATACAACTATACAGAAGAGCACGCAGATGTAGCAGTGCTGAATGTGTATACAACTACACAGAAGAGCATACAGATGTAGCAGTACTGAATGTGTACTCAACCTACCAGTATGTTTTGGAGTGTGGGAGGAAACCGGAGGACGCGGAGAAAACCCACGCAAACACTGAGAGAAGAACATATAAACTGTTTGCAGATTTGAACCCAGGATTTGAACCCAGATGCCCAGCACTGCAAGGCTGTAGTTCTAACCACTGAGCCATTGTTTATGCCTGGATACAAATACTAGAATTAGCTATACTTTACCGAATAATTTCAGTACTTTATAAAAGTTTATTTCACATTACCTGGCTCCCTGCCCACAGCATGTGGTGAATCTCAGGTGGAGGGAGGGGCAGCTGCAGCCTGTGTGTGACAGTGTCAGTCTCCTCTTCTCCACACTCATCCAGGAGAGGGATGATTAGAGGGAGAGGAAGAATCCGTGAGGAGAGACAGTCACACACAGACTGTAGCCCCTCAGCTTCCCCCGAGACACATCAGACACTGCTGGCAGGGACTCAGGTAATGTGAAATAAACTTTTATTAACTACTGAATGCTGACAAAGGAATTTTTATATTCAGCATAGCAAAAGCCACTAGAACCTGTCACCAGCTAAAAAGGAAATTCTTGGTGACAGGTTTGCTCTAGGTTTTATATAGGCTGACAGCAAGCGGAGATCTAGAAAAGCATAAGGAATTGATATAGAAAGTATATTGTAAAATTCCATAAATTTTAAATTTTGCCAAACACTTTTTACTTTTGAAGTCAGAATAACCCATTCAAGAAGAGCTGGTATTTAAGGGATTCTGTCAGCAGGTGTGACCATGAAGAATGCAGCCAGTGTTTGGTATTGTCCCTGGAGAGATGTGTAATCATATCTTTGTGTATGTTGTTAGTAGCAGCAGGACTGTGGTATATGGTTTTATATTTCAGGATTGTAGCTTCTCCAAGTGCACTGGGGGTTTATCCTCACACTGCTGTGCTCTTTGCAGCCAGTGTTAGGTATTGTCCCTGGAGAGATGTGTAATCATCTCTTTGTGTATGCTGGTAGTAGCAGCAGGACTGTGAAATATGGATTTATTTTTAAGCATTATATATTTTTCTGGCAGGCTGACGGTGTGTCCTCACACTGCTGTGCTCTGTATAGTCAGTGTTAAGTATTTTTCAATAGAGTTGTGAGGTTCGGCTCTGCTACATCTGTGTGTGTTGCAGGCTGTAGACCCTTGGCTCTATGATTACATTATTGGAGGACTCTTAATTGCAAGTCGTAAACTCTTGAAGCATGTCATTAAACGGCGCTCACATCTCCGCACTACGGGATGACGCCATCTAAACAATCTCCAGCCTGTGTTTGTGATAAAAGTGGATCACAGCGCTGCGCTCTCCTGGCTCCCTCCTCGGGGGTCGCACTTCCGTCTTTGTTTTCACTAGAATTAGCTTGAAGTGATAATATGACTTCTTAAGAAAACCACCCAAAATATGGAAAACAGGCTCAGAAGTGATGACTGGGGGTACATAAGAACGGGTGGGTGGCATGTTCTCTAGGTACTGGGTGGCCTAGGTGGCACTATGCCATGGGCAAGGTATAAAAAAACTACTCTACCCCAGGACCCTTCTGCCTAGAGGTGCAATATGAAGCTCCTACCTACCACACGGGTCTTCTGATATGGAACAAGGGTCTCTAATTCTCCTTCGGGACCAAGTGGGCGGCATGGTGGCTCAGTGGTTAGCACTACAGCCTTTCAGTGCTGGGGTCCTGGGTTCAAGTAATCAATTAATTAAGACCTGATTACATCCTCTGCATCCTCTTTGGATTTATCAGGGCTATGCAATGAGCAGCACGGTGGCTCAGTGGTTAGCATTACAGCCTTGCAGCGCTGGAGACCTGGGTTCAAGTATGTTCTCTCTGTGTTTGTGTGGGTTTCCTCCGGTTTCCTCCCACACTCCAAAACATACTGGTAGGTTGAGTAGATTGTGAGCCCCATTGGGGACAGGGACTGATGTGGCAAGTTCTGTGCAGCGCTGCGTAATCTGTGTGCGCTATATAAATAAAGGAATTATGACCTGATTACAACTGGCATCTCTGCATCCTCTTTGGCTATACCCTACCCTCATGCAATACTACTGGCAAAGGGAGTCCTGCATAGGTCCTTAAAGGAGAGGGGGCTAACAACAGCCATGTATGTTGCCTCTATGGTAGGTGCCCATTACATTCAGATTCTGCTATATTTCTAGCGATCTTCTTTGTTACAATATGTAACACCAGACACAGATGTCCTGTCTATAACTTCTATGTTCTATGGCGGATGCTGCAGATTTCCATATGATGAATACACATCACACATGTCAGCAGCTCTCCCACCGCAGCGCATCTTGTGAATCCTCCGGCAGATGATGAGATCAGGAGCAGATGTCTGATTGTTGATACTTTCTTATCCTAAGTTTGCAACAAAGTATCAACCTGAAGACCAGAACTGCCTGGAGCAGGTACAATTGTGACGAACCCTCAGATGTAAGTTTAGGAAATGTTTTCTCAAGTTTTAGACATGAACAAGAAGAATCTCATTCACTGACAGCAACATAGTCTATGAGGATGAGGGGGTGACACAAGAGCTTACAGTCTATGAGGATGAGGGGGTGACACAGGAGCTTACAGTCTATAAGGATGAGGGGGTGACACAGGAGCTTACAGTCTATGAGGATATGAGGGTGACACAGGAGCTTACAGTCTATGAGGATATGAGGGTGACACAAGAGCTTACAGTCTATGAGGATATGAGGGTGACACAAGAGCTTACAGTCTATGAAGGAATGAGGGGGGTGACACAAGAGTTACAGTCTAGGAGGCTATGAGGGTGACACAGAGCTTACAGTCTATGGAGGATGAGGGGTTGGGGACACAGGAGCTTACAGTCTATGAGGATATGAGGGTGACACAAGAGCTTACAGTCTATGAGGATGAGGGGGGTGACACAGAGCTACAGTCTATGAGGATGACAAAGAGCTACAGTCTATGAGGATGAGGGGGTGACACAAGAGACTTACAGTCTATGAGGATGAGGGGTGACACAAGAGCTTACAGAGCTATGAGGATATGAGGGGTGACCACAGGAGCTTACAGTCTATGAGGATGAGGGGGTGACACAGGAGCTTACAGTCTATGAGGATATGAGGGTGACACAGGAGCTTACAGTCTATGAGGATGAGGGAGTGACACAAGAGCTTACAGTCTATGAGGATATGAGGGTGACACAGGAGCTTAAAGTCTATGAGGATGAGGGGGTGACACAAGAGCTTACAGTCTATGAGGAGGAGGGGGTGACACAGGAGCTTACAGTCTATGAGGATGAGGGAGTGACAAAAGAGCTTACAGTCTATGAGGAGGAGGGGGTGACACAGGAGCTTACAGTCTATGAGGATGAGGGAGTGACAAAAGAGCGTACAGTCTTGAGGATATGGGGTGACACAGGAGCTTACAGTCTATGAGGATATGAGGGTGACACAGGAGCTTACAGTCTATGAGGATATGAGGGTGACACAGGAGCTTAAAGTCTATGAGGATGAGGGGGTGACACAAGAGCTTACAGTCTATGAGGATGAGGGGGTGACACAGGGTACATCTATGAGGATGAGGGGGGGACACAGGAGCGTACAGTCTATGAGGATGAGGGGATGGTGACACAAGAGCTTACAGTCTATGAGAGATTGAGGGTGACACAAGAGCTTACAGTCTATGAGGATATGAGGGTGACACAGGAGCTTACAGTCTATGAGGATATGAGGGTGACACAGGAGCTTACAGTCTATGAGGACGAGGTGGGTGACACAGGAGCTTACAGTCTATGAGGATGAGGGGATGACACAAGAGCTTACAGTCTATGAAGATATGAGGGTGACACAAGAGCTTACAGTCTATGAGGATGAGGATGAGGTGACACAAGAGCTTACAGTCTATGAGGATGAGGGGGTGACACAGGAGCTTACAGTCTATGAGAGATGAGGGGGTGACACAGGAGCTTACAGTCTATGAGGATGACACAAGAGCTTACAGTCTATGAGGATGAGGGGGTGACACAGGAGCTTACAGTCTGAGGATGAGGGGGTGACACAAGAGCTTACAGTCTATGAGGATGAGGGAGTGACACAAGAACTTACAGTCTATGAGGAAGAGGGGATGACACAAGAGCTTACAGTCTATGAGGATATGAGGGTGACACAAGAGCTTACAGTCTATGAGGATGAGGGGGTGACGCAAGAGCTTACAGTCTATGAAGATGAGGGGGTGACACAAGAGCTTACAGTCTATGAGCATGAGGGGTGACAAAGAGCTTAAGTAATCTATGAGGATGAGGAGGTGAGACAAGAGCTTACAGTTAGGAGGATGAGGGGTGACGCAAGAGCTTACGTTATGAGGATGAGGGGGTGACACAAGAGCTTACAGCTATAGAGGAGGAGGGGTGACACAAGAGCTTACAGTCTATGAGGATATGAGGGTGACACAGGAGCTTACAGTCTATGAGGATGAGGGGGGGGTTGGGTGGGGTGAGCAAGAGCTTACAGTCTATGAGGATGAGGGGGGGTGTGGAGCAAGAGCTTACAGTCTATGAGGATGAGGGGGGTGACTCAGAGCTTACAGTCTATGAGGATGAGGGGGTGACACAAGAGCTTACAGTCTATGAGGATGAGGGGGTGACACAAGAGCTTACAGTCTATGAGGATATGAGGGTGACACAGGAGCTTACAGTCTATGAGGATGAGGGGTGACACAGGAGCTTACAGTCTATGAGGATATGAGGGTGACACAGGAGCTTACAGTCTATGAGGATGAGGGAGTGACACAGGAGCTTACAGTCTATGAGGATATGAGGGTGACACAGGAGCTTACAGTCTATGAGGATGAGGGGGGGACACAGGAGCTTACAGTCTATGAGGAGGAGGGGGTGACACAAGAGCTTACAGTCTATGAGGAGGAGGGGGTGGACACAGAGCAAGTCTATGAGGATGAGGGAGTGACACAAGAGACTTACAGTCTATGAGGATATGAGGTGACACAGGAGCTTAAGTCTATGAGGATGAGGGGGTGACACAGGAGCTTACAGTCTATGAGGATGAGGGGGTGACACAAGAGCTTACAGTCTATGAGGAAGAGGGGATGACACAAGAGCTTACAGTCTATGAAGATATGAGGGTGACACAGGAGCTTACAGTCTATGAGGATGAGGGGGTGACACAGGAGCTTACAGTCTATGAGGATGACACAAGAGCTTACAGTCTATGAGGATGAGGGGGTGACACAGGAGCTTACAGTCTGAGGATGAGGGGGTGACACAAGAGCTTACAGTCTATGAGGAAGAGGGGATGACACAAGAGCTTACAGTCTATGAGGATATGAGGGTGACACAAGAGCTTACAGTCTATGAGAATGAGGAGGTGACACAAGAGCTTATAGTCTATGAGGGTGAGGTGGGTGACACAGGAGCTTACAGTCTATGAGGATGAGGGGGTGACGCAAGAGCTTACAGTCTATGAAGATGAGGGGGGTGACACAAGAGCTTACAGTCTATGAGCATGAGGAGGTGACACAAGAGCTTACAGTCTATGAGGATGAGGGGTGACGCAAGAGCTTACAGTCTATGAGCATGAGGAGGTGACACAAGAGCTTACAGTCTATGAGGATGAGGGGGGTGGGGTGACGCAAGAGCTTACAGTCTATGAGCATGAGGAGGGGACACACAGAGGCTTACAGTCTATGAGGATGAGGGAGTGACACAAGAGCTTACAGTCTATGAGGATGAGGGGGTGACACAAGAGCTTACAGTCTATGAGGATATGAGGGTGACACAGGAGTTTACAGTCTATGAGGATGAGGGGTGGACACAAGAGCTTACAGTCTATGAGGATGAGGGGGTGACACAAGAGCTTACAGTCTATGAGGATGAGGGGGGGACACAAGAGCTTACAGTCTATGGGATGAGGGGGTGACACAGGAGCTTACAGTCTATGAGGATGAGGGGGGTGACACAAGAGTTTACAGTCTATGAGGATGAGGGGTGACTCAGGAGCTTACAGTCTATGAGGAGGAGGGGGGTGACACAAGAACTACAGTCTATGGGATGAGGGGGCGACACAAGAGCTTACAGTCTATGAGGATATGAGGGTGACACAAGAGCTACAGTCTATGAGGATGAGGGGGTGACACAAGAGTACAGTCTATGAGGATATGAGGGGACACAGGAGCTACAGTCATGAGGATGAGGGGGGACACAGGAGCTTACAGTCTATGAGGATGAGGGGTGACACAAGAGCTTACAGTCTATGAGGATGAGGGGGGGGACACAGGAGCTTACAGTCTATGAGGATGAGGGGGTGACACAAGAGCTTACAGTCTATGAGGATGAGGGTGACACAGGAGCTTACAGTCTGAGGATGACACAAGAGCTTACAGTCTATGAGGATGAGGGGGTGACACAGGAGCTTACAGTTTGAGGATGAGGGGTGACACAAGAGCTACAGTCTATGAGGAAGGGATGACACAAGAGCTTACAGTCTATGGGAATGAGGGTGACACAGGAGCTTACAGTCTATGAGGATGAGGAGGTGACACAAGAGTTACCGTCTATAGGTGAGGGGGTGACAAGGCAGCTACAGTTTAGAGGATGAAATGTGACACAGAGTTACAGTCTATGAGGATGAGGGGTGACACAAGAGCTTACAGTCTATGAGGATGAGGGGGTGAAACAAGAGCTAAGTCTATGAGGATGAAAGTGTGACAGGAGCTTACAGTCTATGAGGATGAGGGGGTGACGCAAGAGCTTACAGTCTTGAGATTGAGGAGGTGACACAAGAGCTTACAGTCTATGAGGATGAGGGGAGTGACACAAGAGCTTACGTCTATGAGGATGAGGGGGTGACACAGAGCTTACAGTCTATGAGAATGAGGGGTGACACCAGAGCTTACAGTCTATGAGGATGAGGGGTGACACAAGAGCTTACAGTCTATGAGGATGAGGGGTGACACAAGAGCTTACAGTCTATGAGGATGAGGGGGTGACATAAGAGCTTACAGTCTATGAGGAGGAGGGGTTGACACAAGGGCTTACAGTCTATGAGGATGAGGTGGTGACACAAGAGCTTACAGTCTATGAGGATGAGGGGGACACAAGAGGTTACAGTCTATGAGGATGAGGGGTGACATATGAGCTTACAGTCTATGAGGATGAGGGGGTGACACAAGAGCTTACAGTCTATGAGGATGAGGGGTGACACAAGAGCTTACAGTCTATGAGGATGAGGGGTGACACAAGAGCTTACAGTCTATGAGGATTAGGGTGACACAGGAGCTTACAGTCTATGAGGATGAGGGGGACACAAGAGCTTACAGTCTATGAGGATGAGGGGTGACACAAGAGCTTACAGTCTATGAGGATGAGGGGGTGACATAAGAGTTCATCTATGAGGATGAGGTGGTGACATAAGAGCTTACAGTCTATGAGGATGAGGTGGTGACACAAGAGCTTACAGTCTATGAGGATGAGGAGCGACACAAGAGCTTATAGTCTATGAGGAGGAGGGGGTGACACAGGAGCTTACAGTCTATGAGGATGAGGTGGTGACATAAGAGCTTACAGTCTATGAGGATGAGGTGGTGACACAAGAGCTTACAGTCTATGAGGATGAGGAGGGACACAAGAGCTTATAGTCCATGAGGAGGAGGGGTGACACAAGAGCTTACAGTCTATGAGGATGAGGGGGTGACATAAGAGCTTACAGTCTATGAGGATGAGGGGTTGACACAAGAGCTTACAGTTTATGAGGATGAGGCGGTGACACAAGGGCTTACAGTCTATGAGGATGAGGGAGCGACACAAGAGCTTACAGTCTATGGGAGGAGGGGGTGACACAGGGCTACAGTCTATGAGGATGAGGTGGTGAAATAAGAGCTTACAGTCTATGAGGTGAGGTGTGACAAAGAGCTACAGTCTATGAGGATGAGGGGACACAAGAGGTTACAGTCTATGAGGATGAGGGGTGACATATGAGCTTACAGTCTATGAGGATGAGGGGGGACACAAGAGCTTACAGTCTATGAGGATGAGGGGGTGACACAAGAGCTTACAGTCTGTGAGGATTAGGGTGACACAGGAGCTTACAGTCTATAAGGATGAGGGGGTGACACAGCTGCTTACAGTCTATGAGGATGAGGGGGACACAAGAGGTTACAGTCTATGAGGATGAGGGGGACACAAGAGGTTACAGTCTATGAGGATGAGGGGGTGACACAGCTGCTTACAGTCTATGAGGATGAGGGGGACACAAGAGGTTACAGCCTATGAGGATGAGGGGTGACACAAGAGCTTACAGAGATGTACTTTAACCACTGGGATAAAGGTGATTCCCAGGGGTGTGGTATTAGGCAGGCATGTCACATTCCCTGATGCATGAAACTTTCAGTCTCTCTTTATTAGCCAATTCTGTGTACTCCTGACCTGTCCCATCTCTTGGCATGTTCCATATTCTAACCTGTTCCATCTCCTGGCATGTTCCATCTCCCAACCTGTCCTATCTGTTGCCCTGTCCCATATCCAGATCTCTCCCATCTCCTTACCCGTCTCATCTCCTGGCCTGACCCATCACTTGGCATGTTCCGTCTCTTGGCATTTTCCTTCTCCTGGCGGTCCCTTCCAGATCTCCTTGTATGTTTCCTCTCCTGTCCTGTCCATGTCCTGACCTGTCCCATCTATTGGCATGTACTATCTCCTGGCCAGTCTCATCTCTTGACCTGTCCCATATATTGGAATATCCTGTTTCTAGACCTGTCCCATCTCATGGCATGTCCCATCTCCTGACCTGTCCCATCTCCTGACCTGTCCCACCTATTGGCCTGTACAAATTCCTGACCTGTCCCATCTAGTGGCGTGTCCCACCTCCTGACCTGTCCCACCTCCTGACCTGTCCCATCTAGTGGCTTGTCCCACCTCCTGACCTGTCCCATCTCCAGACCTGTCTCATCTCCAGACCTGTCTCATCTCCTGACCTGTCCCATCTCCTGACCTGTCCCATCTCTGACCTGTCACATCTCATGGCATGTCCTATTCCTGCCTGTCCCATCTCTGACCTTGACCTTCCCATCTCCTGACCTGTCCAATCCTGACCTGTCCCATCTCCTGACCTGTCCCATCTCATGGCATGTCCCATCTCATGGCATGTCCCATCTCCTGACCTGTCCCACCTATTGGCCTGTACAAATTCCTGACCTGTCCCATCTAGTGGCGTGTCCCACCTCCTGACCTGTCCCACCTCCTGACCTGTCCCATCTAGTGGCTTGTCCCACCTCCTGACCTGTCCCATCTCCTGACCTGTCCCATCTCATGGCATGTCCCATCTCCTGACCTGTCCCATCTCCTGACCTGTCTCCTCTCCTGACCTGTCCATCTAGTGGCTGTGTCCCATCCTGACCTGTCCCATCTCATGGCATGTCCCATCTCTGACTGTCCCACCTATTGGCCTGTACAAATTCCTGACCTGTCCCATCTAGTGGCTTGTCCCACCTCCTGACCTGTCCATATCCAGACCTGTCTCATCCTGCCTCCATCTCCTGCCGTCACCTGCATGTCCCATCTCCTGACCTGTCCCATCTCCGACCTGTCCCACCTCTGACCTGTCCCATCTAGTGGCTGTCCCACTCCTGACCTGTCCATCTCCGAAGTTACTCCTGAACCTGTCCCTCTCCTGACCTGTCCCATCTCCTGACCTGTCCCATCTCATGGCATGTCCCATCTCCTGACCTGTCCCATCTCCTGACCTGTCCCATCTCATGGCATGTCCCATCTCCTGACCTGTCCCACCTATTGGCCTGTACAAATTCCTGACCTGTCCCATCTAGTGGCTTGTCCCATCTCCAGACCTGTCTCATCTCCAGACCTGTCCCATCTCCAGACCTGTCCCATTCTCAGGACTGTCTCATCTCCTGACCTGTCTCATCTCCTGACTGTCTCATCTCCTGACCTGTCTCATCTCATCTGACCATGTCCCATCTAGTGGCTTGTCCCACCTCCTGACCTGTCCCATCTCCAGACCTGTCTCATCTCCAGACCTGTCCCATCTCCAGACCTGTCTCATCTCGTGACCTGTCTCATCTCCTGACCTGTCCCATATTCAGACCTGCCCCGCATCCTGGCATGTCCCATCTCCTGTCTATCATGGGGAATAACAGAGGAATCACACAATAAAGACCCACACACAAGAAGTGACAGCTCTTCCTTTGTATGACAGGGCTACCACTTACCACTAACTTACCTGTAACGCTAGATTACGGATCACCGCACTTGGCTGACTTGATATAACTGTACAGGACACGGCTGTACCCCCCGCTCCGTGCTGTTCTGCTACATTCCTGACTTAGGGTCTCATTTCCTCTCCAGTCGGGGGTCCCACATTCCTGCGCAGACCGGAGCGCGCACCTGGAATATAACCAGTCTATTATACTCTTATTACAGGTTATATTATAAACCTCAGCATCAAGCCGGACCGGTTTGTGAATTATAATTTATTACACAACACATTCCCTGCATTCCCCTCCGATAGTTGGGGGTGAACATGAAAGAGTTTCCCTGTGTAACTGCACACTGTATAATCATTATAAGCAAATGTAGCAGAGCTGAATCTGTTGTATGTCCATTGTGCAGGTGATACTTCTTTGAATTAAAGGGATTGTCTTATTTTAGGGCTAAGGGGAATACAAAGGGAAGAACTTGCACCAATGAACACATCAGCCATACATTATACACATAATAGCAGTCATAGCTTTGTCACCCAGCTTTCCTAGACTGCTGAATGAAAGCACAACGGCAGCACAAAGCTTAATTCATGTGACTGGGGTTGAGTTGCAATACTACATACAGCCTGTGAACAAGTGTGGCGCTGTTTCTGTAAAAAATAAGCAGACACTTCAGGGGCTGCTGGGCAAAGTAGTACATCATAGGTAAGGTATTTGGTTGAAGTTTTTGCAAGTTTTCTATAAGGCGTCCCTTCAAAGAAAATCTACCATGAAAATCCATCCTGATACACCAGGGACACTTATTCATAGATCCAGGCACCGGGACTGTGGTAATCTTCTTATATTTATCACAGATGGCCTAATTCATTCTAAAAATCAACTTTCAAAATGATAGTAATGAGTCATAAGGACTCTGGAAACCATTCATGCTGCATCCTCACAGGCTGTTACACTGTGCAGGAGCAGTTTCCCCCTCCTATTGTGTGAAATTACATCAAGCAGAGGGAGGGCGATGCTCAGAGGGAGGGTGAGACAGTATAACAGCCTGTGAAGCTACAGCACAGAGGGGCTCTGTTAACACCCCCGGTACCCTCCTGACTCATTAGCATAATTATAAAAGTTGATTTTAGAAGGAATGAGGCCATGGATAGCATATATAAGACAATTACCACAGTCCTAGTGCCTGGATCTATGAGTAATGTCCCTGGTTTATCAGGATGGATTTTCATGGTAGATTTCCTTTTATATTTCCGATCCTATGGTGACATTTTTGGCCATGTGTGCCCCCCGGAGTCTCCTCGCAGTTGGTGATGGGCTTTACATGCATGCTCGTGTTGTATGTTGCACATTGTAAAGTTTTGGGGGGAATTATTCATCCCCCCCCCCACCACCACCACAATACACAAGATCGCAGCAGCTTTTGTCCAGACTTGGCAGAGGGTCCGCCGTCTAGAACAAGACTCCGTTTGTCTAATGTAAACAGAAGTTTTTGCCAGCGTGGGGAGCACGTACAAATCACGCTGCACGGAACGCAACGGCAACTGTGTGACTGCGGAAATTCCTGCATCGTATGAACCCTTTACCTCTGGGTAGGCGCAGAGGCTTTCTTTACATACAAGCAGTTAACGTTACACTGTAACAGATCCCCTGCTCCCAGCCTCCTGCACTATTTACCTATCTGGAGTCTCAGAAAGCTGGGTGACAGCAGTGTGAGAGCAGTAACGATAGTGATTGTCAGCTCTTGGGTCACATATCTACTACGCAGATGTATCATCATGTCTGAGTGCTGAGAATATTCATTTGTAATTATATGCAAATTGAGTTTTCTGTGCACCATGGGCGTGGCCACAAGGCCTGGTGCACCCACACTTGCATAGTTTCACCTCCCCCCAAGGAACTTCCAATCTGACTTGATTATCAATACCCAGGACCTTCTGTGATACTGAGCTAGAGCGAGGTGCACTGGACCTCATGGCCACACCCACAGTGCACCAAAATTAAAGGGGATATCCTACATATACCGTATGCCCCATTAAAGACCTTTGGGTGTCATAAGGGGGATCTATTACTTGGGTCCCACTTAGTGAGACAAAAAGAGTGCAACTTGCTGCCTTGGAGGACTCAGCCCAACCATGCAGAACATAGTCAACCATTCATTTCAGTTGTCACCATGTAATACCAGATTTCACCACTAGGGGCCCCTGCAGGGAAATGCTCACAGCTGCGATCCACCAACTCTGGAAAACAAAATCGCTGTTCATTATATGTATTTATAGTATGGATGGAGCAGCTCTCTCTGCCTCTCCCTCAGCAGGCGTCAGGGAAATCCCAGCAGCAAGAGGCTTGACCTTGGAAGCCACATCCAATAGTTACATTGCATCATTACAGTTACCGCAATAACAAAGCTGCACATTATATGTTCTGATGCTTGACATAAGTACAAAACATAATACTTTCTCTACTAGTGTGTGTTTTTCCCAAAATATTGGAAACATAACCTGAAAACCAGGTATTATGGCTTCCATTTCAGAGTCACTTTAAAAGGGGCGATAAAGTTTAGACACCCTTTTTGAAATAACTTTTAAGTCTTCATATCTAATATCCCTGGTGAGCTGGGAGAGGGGGTTAGGTGTGGGGTTATGATTTGTAAGATCCCTGGTGGTCAGGGGTATTGCAGAGGATTGTGGTTGTTAACATCACAGGTTTTCAGAGGTAATAGGGATGATTATGGTTTACAATATCCCATGTGGTCAGGGGTATTTATGAGGATTATGGTTTATGACATCCCTGGTTGCCAGGGGTATTGATGAGGATTATGGTTTACAACATCCCAGGTGGTCAGGGGTATTGAGGAAAATTATGGTTTACAACATTCCAAGTGGTCAGGGGTATTGGTAAAGAATATGGTTTACTACATCCCTGGTGGACAGGGTTATTGCATAGGATTATGGTTTACAATATCCCTGGTGGTATGGGGTATTGGGGAGGATTATGGTTTACAACATCCCAGGTGGCCAGGGGTAATGAGGAAGATGATACGCTTTGACTCAGTTTAGAAATGGAATCAAAGCGAACAGGGGGGTGCCATGGCCCAATCACATATGTTTCTAGGGAAAGGCATGCAATCGGTGTCCAGCACCTGGTGTCTTGTATTGTCTAAATGTAAGACACTGGGTGCTGGTTACCGATTGCCCTTGGGCACTTTGATTTCGTTTCTAAACGAGGTCAAAGTGCTACTTGTGACAGCACCTTTAGGGATGATTATGGTTTACAACATCCCTGGTGGACAGGGGTATTGAAGAAGATTATGGTTTACTGGATCGCTGGAGGTCCGGGGTATTGAAGAAGATTATGGTTTACAACATCATTGGTGGTCAGGGGTATTGTGAAAGGTTATGGTTAACAAAATCCTTGTGGTCAGGGGCATTGAGGGGGATTATGGTTTACAACATCCCTGGTGGTCAGGGGTATTGACAAGGATTATGGTTTACAACATCCCTGGTGGTCAGGGGTATCTAGGAGGATTATAATACATAAATATATGATGGTCATGGTAATGAAGGGGAATGGTGATTTAATAAATCTCCTGTAAATATCCAGAACTCGAATCCTTTGTAATCAGTACAATAATTTCTCCTGAATTCAATCTTGTTTTTATTCTTCCATGTGAGATTACGATGATAATCTCTGAGCTCCGGGGCAGGAGTCACATGACTGTCACTTGCCCCAGGTTTACAGTAAACACGGACACGCTGAATGAGCCTGGAGGAAATTTAAAGGGGTAGAAGAGAACATTTTAATGTCCCAGATCTTTCTAGGATTGTCCATTACTCCTCCTATAACCTCACAATTAGAGCTGATTTACATAATTATCACCCCTTTGAGTTCAGAATAATACAGAGTTTTAGGGGTTTTAGGGGGTCTGATTCGATTCATTTAGGGAATGTGGTCTGGAATTTGTGTTTATTTTGCAGTTTTGGGGTCTATACATGTTTAGAGTTTGGTTTATTGATTGTGAGTCTGCATTTGTTTAGGAGTCTGGTCTGGGGTCTGTACATGGGGTCAGGTACGGCTCTGTATTTATCTCTGGTTTCCATATTTATTTAGGGGGTCTGGGTCTCATTAGGGGTCTGTTTAGTTGTTTAGGGTCTCTACTGATTTAGGAGTCTGGTCTGGGGTCTGTATGAGTTGTGAAGGTCTGGGGTGTGTGCATGGGGTCAGGTATGGCTCTATATTTATCTCTGGTTTCGTTATTTATTTAGGGGGGGTTGGTTCTTCTTAGGGTTCTTTTTAGTGGTTGTGGGTGTGCATTTATTTACTGATGTAGTATTTGGATTCTTTTGGAAGGTCTGGGGTCCCCGAATCCCCCAAATTTGGTGGGGGCCCTTTTAAGGGCAAAGTGGTGGGGGCCCTGGGGCACGTGCCCCCTATAATCCGGCCCTAAGTCTATACATGTTTAGAATTTGGTTTAGATTGAGGCCAAGTGTGGGATCTACTACCAGTTCAGGGGATCTGGGTCTGTACATTTATTTTGGGGCCTGGGGTTAGTTTGGAAGGTTTAGACTACAGCTATGGGGCTTTATCTCGGGGTCTCTTTATTAAGGGGATCAGTTCTGGGTTTGTATTATTTTATGAGGTGAGGGATCTATTACAGGGGACCCGGTCTATACATTGTTCAGGCTCTGCACTTATTCAGGGGATCTAGTTTGGAGCCTGCATTTATGTTTAGGTCTGGGGTTAGTATTCATTTTGGGGTGTGAGGAGGGGTTGTATACATTACTTAATTTTAATGCCCCAGGGTTAGGGTCACTTCTCCCACCTTATGCATCACTTTTTAGAATCTCTCTGACTGTCCCTAGGATTACACTCTCTATGGGCAGCCATATTAGTCATCACCCAGCTTTCCCAGGCTCAGATCTACAAATGACAATGGCCCATTGTGTGAGCATTAGAGATGACACAGCAGGATGGTTCTGCTCCGCCGGCCGCTGCTGTGGTGTCATGTCACCATCAGGCTGGGTCCTGCAGATTGAGTAGCACTTAGTGCAGCAGCCTGGACTGATCCATTGCCGGGGAGGAGGGGGGTGCGCGGGGCAGCCTCACATTCCTCTCCTGTGACTGGCACCACCTTTGTTCCTGTGGCCCCTCCTAGAGCCGGTGACAGTGGCCGCCTGCAGTGCCGGGGAGCCGCCGCTAGGTGGCGCCACTGAGCCTTAGCCCCGGCAGTAAAACTGCAAACAAAAGAGGAGAAAAGTCCAAAGATCAGAAGTGATCGGAGAGTATGAGGCCGGCGGGGAGCGGGGGCACCGGCTGCTGGAGGAGAGCGCTGCCCGGGGGTAGGTGGCACCGCACACACTCATACATTGTAACGCACTGCTGTGCCAGGGCATGTACTGGGGGCATTACCATATGTCTTATGATACATTGTAACGCAATGCTGTGCTAGGACCATGGCTAGAGAGTTGGGGGGGCTTTCGGTGCAGATACTAGTAACACATATGCATCAGTCATGTTGTAGAATGTTACATTGTAGCGTATTCCGGATGCTGCAGAACATCTTGCCTTGTATACTGTGCTGGCACTGGGAACTTTCCCATATGTATCAGAGTATTATAGAGTCACTGATCCTGCAGAACATCTTGTCTCATATACTGTGCTGCCACTAGGAACTTTTCCATATGTATCAGAGTATTATAGAGTCACTGATGCTGCAGAACATCTTGCCGTGTATACTGTGCTGGCACTGGGAACTTTCCCATATGTATCAGAGTATTATAGAGTCACTGATCCTGCAGAACATCTTGTCTCATATACTGTGCTGCCACTGGGAACTTTCCCATATGTGTCAGAGTATTATAGAGTCACTGTTACATTGTAACGCAATGCTGTGCTAGGACCATGTAACAAGGAAGACACCGGGGATCATATGCCATAGGGGGCAATGCCAGGACATAATCTATGCTGGCATTATGTATAAGAGTATGATAGACTCACTGTTGCTGCAGAACATCTTGCCTTGTATAGTGTGATGGAACTAGGAACTTTCTTATATGTATCAGAGGATGATAGAGTTCCTGTTACATTGTAACGCATTACTGTGCTAGGAACAGGTAATGAAGGATTAGGAAGACACCAGGGACTGTGTGCCATAGGTGATCAATGGCATATACTGTGCTGGCACTGGGAACTTTCCCATATGTGTCAGAGGATGATAGACGCACTGTTACATTGTAACGCATTGCTGGGCTAGGACCATGTAACAAGGGATGAGGAAGACAACAGGGACCGTCTGCCATAAGTGGGCAATGGCATATACTCTGCAGGCACTGGGGGTCTTTCCATATGTATCAGAGTATTATAGAGTCACTGTTGCTGCAGAACATCTTGCCTTGCATGCTGTGTTGTCACTGGGAACTTTCCCATATGTATCAGAGGATGGTAGAGTCACTGTTACATTGTAACGCATTGCTGTGCTAGGACCATGTAATGAGGAAAGGGGGTCTTTAGTGCTAGGGCAGAGACTATAACTCATATAAATTAGTCCTGTGGTAGAATGTTATATTGTAATGTGTTGCTGTAGATGCTGCAGCACCTCTTGCCTTGTACACTGTGGTGTGATGCTCTGCAGAATAGCTTGGGACCATATAAACATACACATGGAGCACTTGTCAATCTTAAATATACGCTTACTGGGGATCAAAACCCCCACTACTTATTAAAATTGGGGA
The DNA here is from genome assembly GCA_019512145.1 of Engystomops pustulosus. Classification (NCBI taxonomy): domain Eukaryota; kingdom Metazoa; phylum Chordata; class Amphibia; order Anura; family Leptodactylidae; genus Engystomops; species Engystomops pustulosus. Next base: position 309,685,661 of record CM033641.1, read on the forward strand.
ACATAGACCCCCCTTCCCTCTTTCCTAACCTCTACCTCCATCCATTCATTCTCCCAGGAGCAGTTATGTGCCCCCTGAAACTGCTTGGTGTGTACAGGGGGTGACCGTTGTAGTCCCAGTTTTCAGACCCCCTTGATGGGATATTCCTCCCCTCAGACCTGCATCTATGAGGTCCATAAGCCCAGATTGTAAAGAGAGCATACACATATAACTGACATAACACTTCTCACAGCTGAAGGTCTGTTACATTAACATGCAGTCTGTGAGCTAAACACATCAGAAGCACAAATCTCTATCCAGTCCGTATAGTTTGCTACAATGTATCAGTCTGGGGTTCACAGAGCATTGTCTAGACTGGATGCAATTGTAACAGACTCTCAGCTTGATACATGGTGAGTTATCATGGAGTGTTCCTTTAAGCATATATTCTACGGCTGGAGCTTTGTGTAATGTTATTAAAGGGATGTTGTAGCTTTAAGTACTTAGTGTTATAGCTGCGTGTATACAATCTAGGGAGCGCAGATTAGAGACCATTGACCATCATGTGACCCCATAAGAGTCATCTGTTCTTTAGTATAAGATACTTCCCGAAAAGCTGGGTGACAACACTTATGGCCACCAGTGTACATTACCTTGGGTTGTCACCCAGCTTTTTCTGACCCCAAAATAGCAAACTCACCTTTAACCTGGATTCTTAGATTGCCTTTTAATCGTCTGGTAAAGCTAAGAAACAACCATTGTGGTAGAAACCCAGCTTTCCCTGGTACAAATTGAGACAGATCTGCAGATTTCCATGATCTAGTCTGCATATTTAAAGGGATTGTCCTGTCTTTTAATAAGATGTCCCCTCTTTCCCCTGAATTATTCTAATCACTGTCTTCCCCCCCCCCCCCAGAGATCAGGTGTAATGTATGGTGGAACTTGGTAGCATGTTATACATTTGTAGTAGCGCCCCTCATAGGTATAATGTAGTACTACATGACAGTCTAACATGACAGTTGCTGGTAGATGATACCCGATGATGTAGCTGATGTATCGCTGCATAACATTCCTTTGTGTTGTTCCGATTTGTTGACTTTCCCAGGTTGTGGAGAAGCTTTTAGTTTTGCACCGAGGTGTGAGATTGGCACCTCCTGGGGGTGATATATGTGGAAAGCAGGAGGTAGAACTGAAGAGGCTCAGGCTGGACAAATCCTGGGGGTCGTTTAGCTCATTGGTCTGGACCTCCCTGCTAGGAATTGTTTGGGTTGTTTTCTATCCATATGGTTGTTTTTGGGATATTAAAATAGTCAGTGTATCAAGTCAACTAATATGAGGTCCCAGCAGGGGAAGCAGCTCTCTCTGCCTCTCTCATAGCGGAAGTCGTAGCAGGATCTGATACATGTACAGGCAGTCCCCGGGTTACGTACAAGATAGGGTCCGGAGTTTTGTTCTCAAGTTGAATTTGTATGCAAGTCGAAACTGTATATTTTATAATTGTAGATCCAGACGAAAAAAATGTTGGCCCCAGTGACAATTGGAGTTTAAACATTTTTTGTTGTAATGGGACCAAGGATTATCAATAAAGCTTCATTACAGACACCTAATGGCTGATTATTGCAGTCTGGGACTATATTAAAGCATTCAGAAAGCTTCACCAGAGGTCAGAGGGGTCTGTCTGTAACTATGGGTTGTCTGTAAGTCGAGTGTCCTTAAGTAGGGGACCGCCTGTACTAGAAGCTGAACTACTTTAGTATTATGTATTATATATGACTAGATAACCTATATGATGTGATCACATGACATAACACGTATGATATATGACCAGATCACATAAATGATGGGATCACATAGTATGAAAGACATGTTATATGACCAGGTGACATATAAGGTGGGATCCCATGGTTTGACACATATGTTATATGGCCAGCTCACATATATAATGTGATCCCATGGTGCGACACATATGTTATATGACTAGATGACATATATAATGATATGACAGGTATGATGTGATCCCATAGTATGACATGTATGATATATGACCAGATGACATATATGATGTAATCCCATGGTGTGACACATATGTTGTATGACTAGATGACATATATAATGATATGACATCTATGATGTGATCCCATGGTGTGACACATATGTTATATGACTAGATGACATATATCCTGACTGTCCCCCATCGTCTTGCATTTTTTCCCATATTCTAACGTTCCATCTCCTGGCATGTTCCATCTCCCCCTTTCCTTCTGTTGCCCTGTCCCATATCCAGATCTCTCCCATCTCCTTACCCGTCTCATCTCCTGGCCTGACCCATCACTTGGCATGTTCCGTCTCTTGGCATTTTCCTTCTCCTGGCCGGTCCCATCTCCAGATCTCCTTGTATGTTTCCTCTCCTGTCCTGTTCCATGTCCTGACCTGTCTCATCTATTGGCATGTACTATCTCCTGGCCAGTCTCATCTCTTGACCTGTCCCATATATTGGAATATCCTGTTTCTAGACCTGTCCCATCTCATGGCATGTCCCATCTCCTGACCTGTCCCATCTCCTGACCTGTCCCACCTATTGGCCTGTACAAATTACCTGACCTGTACCCTCTAGTGGCGTGTCCCCACCTCCTGACCTGCCCCACCTCCTGACCTGTCCCATCTATGGCTTTCCCACCTCCTGACCTGTCCCCTCTCAGACCTGTCTCATCTCCAGACCTTTCCTCTCTCCTGACCTGTCCCATCTCCTGACCTGTCCCATCTCCTGACCTGTCACATCTCATGGCATGTCCTATCTCCTGACCTGTCCCATCTCCTGACCTGTCCCATCTCCTGACCTGTCCCATCTCCTGACCTGTCCCATCTCCTGACCTGTCCCATCTCATGGCATGTCCCATCTCATGGCATGTCCCATCTCCTGACCTGTCCCACCTTTGGCCTGTACAAATCCTGACCTGTCCCATCTAGTGGCGTGTCCCCCCCTCCTGACACTGTCCACCTCCTGACCTGTCCCATCTAGTGGCTTGTCCCACCTCCTGACCTGTCCCATCTCCTGACCTGTCCCATCTCATGGCATGTCCCATCTCCTGACCTGTCCCATCTCCTGACCTGTCTCCTCTCCTGACCTGTCCCATCTAGTGGCTTGTCCCACCTCCTGACCTGTCCCATCTCATGGCATGTCCCATCTCCTGACCTGTCCCACCTATTGGCCTGTACAAATTCCTGACCTGTCCCATCTAGTGGCTTGTCCCACCTCCTGACCTGTCCCATCTCCAGACCTGTCTCATCTCCTGACCTGTCCCATCTCCTGACCTGTCCATCTCATGCATGTCCATCTCCACCTGTCCATCTCCTGACTGTCCCCCTCCTGACCTGTCCCATCAGTGCTTGTTCCCACTCCTGACCTGTCCATCTCCAACCTGTCCATCTCCTGACCTGTCCCCTTCCTGACCTTCCCATCTCTGACCTGTCCCATCTCATGGCTGTCCCATCTCCTGACCTGTCCCCTCTCACGGACCCTGTCCATCTCATGCATGTCCTCTCCTGACCTGTCCCACCCTATTGGCTGTACAATCTTACCTGTCCCATCTAGTGGCTTTGTCCCATCTCCAGACCTGTCTCATCTCCAGACCTGTCCCATCTCCAGACCTGTCCCATCTCCAGACCTGTCTCATCTCCTGACCTGTCTCATCTCCTGACCTGTCTCATCTCCTGACCTGTCTCATCTCCTGACCTGTCCCATCTAGTGGCTTGTCCCACCTCCTGACCTGTCCCATCTCCAGACCTGTCTCATCTCCAGACCTGTCCCATCTCCAGACCTGTCTCATCTCGTGACTGTCTCTCTCCTGACCTTGTCCCCTAATTCAGACCTGCCCGTCATCCTGGCATGTCCCATCTCCTGTCTATCATGGGGAATAACAAGGAATCACACAATAAAGACCCACACACAAGAAGTGACAGCTCTTCCTTTGTATGACAGGCTACCACTTACCACTAACTTACCTGTAACGCTAGATTACGGATCACCGCACTTGGCTAACTTGATTAACGTGTACAGACCCGGCTGTACCCCCCGCTCCGTGCTGTTCTGCTACATTCCTGACTTAGGGTCTCATTTCCTCTCACAGTCGGGGTCCACATTCCTGCGCAGACCGGAGCGCGCACCTGGAATATAACCATTCTATTATACTCTTATTACAGGTTATATTATAAACCTCAGCTCAAGCCGGACCGGTTTTGTGAATTATAATTTTATACACAACACATTCCTCATTCCCCTCCGATAGTTGGGGGTGAACAGAAAGAGTTTCCCTGTTGTACTGCACACTGTATAATCATTATAAGCAATGTAGCAGAGCTGAATCTGTTGTATTTCCATTGTCAGTGATACTTTCTTGTGAAATTAAGGGATTGTCTATTTTAGGGCTAAGTGGAATACAAAGGAAGAACTTGCACCAATGAACACATCAGCCATACATTATCCACATAATAGCAGTCATAGCTTTGTCCCCAGCTTTCCTAGACTGCTGAATGAAAGCACACGGCAGCACAAGCTTATTCATGTGACTGGGGTTGAGTTGCAATACTACATACAGTCCTGTGAAACAAGTGTGGCGCTGTTTCTGTAAAAAATAGCACGACACTTCAGGGGCTGCTGGCAGTAGTACATCATAGGTAAGTATTTGGTTGAAGTTTTTGCATTTTTCTATAAGGTCCTTCAAAGAAAATCTACATGAAAATCATCCTGATACACCAAGGGACACTTATCATAGATCCGGCACCGGGACTGTGGTAATCTCTTATATTATCACAGATGGCTAATTTCATCTAAAAATCAACTTTCAAAATGATAGTAATGAGTCATAAGGACTCTGGAAACCATTCATGCTGCATCCTCACAGGCTGTTACACTGTGCAGGAGCAGTTTCCCCTCCTATTGTGTAAATTACATCAAGCAGAGGGAGGGCGATGCTCAAGGGGTGAGACGTAATACAGCCTGTGAAGTACCAGCACAGAGGGGCTCTGTAACACCCCCGGTACCCTCCTGACTCATTAGCATAATTATAAAAGTTGATTTAGAAGGAATGAGGCCATGGATAGCATATATAAGACAATTACCACGTCTAGTGCCTGGATCTATGAGTAAATGCCCCTGGTTTTATCAGAATGGATTTTCATGGGTAGATCTTCCTTTTATATTTCGATCCTATGTGACATTTTTGGCCATGTGTGCCCCCGGAGTCTCCTCGCAGTTGTGATGGGCTTTACATGCATGCCGTGTTGTATGTTGCACATTGTAAAGTTTGGGGGGGGGAATTATTCATCCCCCCCCCACCACCACCCACAATACACAAGATCGCAGCAGCTTTTGTCCAACTGGCAGAGGGTCGCCGTCAGAACAAACTCCGTTTGTCTAAGGTAAAACAAAGTTTTTGCCAGCGTGGGGAGCACGTACAAATCACGCTGCACGGAACGCAACGGCAACTGTGTTGACTGCGGAAATTCCTGCATCGTATGAACCCTTACCTCTGGTAGGCGCAGAGGCTTTCTTACATCAACAGGTTAACGTTACACTGTAACAGATCCCCTGCTCCCGCCTCCTGCACTTTTACCTATCTTGAGGTCTCAGAAAGCTGGGTGACAGCAGTGTGAGTAGCAGTAACGATAGTGATTGTCAGCTCTTGGGTCACATATCTACTACGCAGATGTATCATCATGTCTGAGTGCTGAGAATATTCATTTGATTTATGCAAATTGAGTTTTCTTTGCACCATGGCGTGGCCACAAGGCCTGGTGCACCCACACTTGCATAGTTTCACCTCCCCCAAGAACTTCCAATCTGACTTGATAATCAATACCCAGGACCTTCTGTGATACTGAGCTGAGCGAGGTGCACTGGACCTCATGGGCACACCCACAGTGCACCAAAATTAAAGGGGATATCCTATATACCGTATGCCCCATTAAAGGACCTTGGGTGTCCATAAGGGGGATCTATTACTGTGGTCCCCTTAGTGAGACAAAAAGATGCACCTTGCTGCCTTGGAGACTCAGCCCAACCATGCAGAACATAGTCAACCATTCTTTCAGTTGTCACCATGGTAATACCAGATTTCACCACTAGGGGCCCCTCAGGGAAAATGCTCACAGCTGCGATCCACAACTCTGGAAACAAAAATCGCTGTTCATTATATGTATTTATATTATGGATGGAGCATCCGCTCTCTCTGCCTCTCCCTCAGCAGGCGTCAGGAAATCCCAGCAGCAAGAGGCTTGACCTTGAAAGCCACTCCAATGTTACATTGCATCATTACGTTTACCGCAATAAAAAACGCCACATTAAATGTTCTGATGCTTGACATAAGTACAAAACTATACTTTCTCTACTAGTGTTGTTTTTTTTCCCAAAATATTGGAAACATAACCTGAAAACCAGGTATTATGCTTCCATTTCAGAGTCACTTTTAAAAGGGGCGATAAAGTTTAGACACCCTTTTGAAATAACTTTTAAGTCTTCATATCTAATACCCTGGTGAGCGGGAGAGGGGTGTTAGTGTGGGGTTATGATTTGTAAGATCCCTGTGGTCAGGGGTATTGCAGAGGATTGTGTTGTTAACATCACAGGTTTTCAGAGGTAATAGGGATGATTATGTGTTACAATATCCCATGTGGTCAGGGGTATTTATGAGGATTATGGTTTATGAACATCCCTGGTTCCAGGGTGTTTGATGAGGATTAGGGTTTACAACATCCCAGGGTGGTCAGGGTATTGAGGAAAATTATGGTTTACAACATTCCAATTGGTCAGGGGTATTGGTAAGAATATGGTTTACTACATCCCTGTGTGACAGGTTATTGCATAGGATTAGGTTATCCAATATCCCTGGTGGTGGGGTATTGGGGATGATATGGTTTACAACATCCCAGGTGGCCCAGGGTAATGAGAAGATTATACGCTTTGACTCAGTTAGAATGGAATCAAAGCGAAAGGGGGGTGCCATGGCCCAATCACATAGTGTCTATGGAAGGCAGCAATCGGTGTCCAGCACCTGGTGTCTTGTATGTCTAATGGTAAGACATCTGGGTGCTGGTTACCGATTGCCCTTGGGCACTTTGATTTCGTTTCTAAACGAGGTCAAGTGCTACTTGTGACAGCACCTTAGGGATGATTATGGTTTACAACATCCCTGGTGGACAGGGTATTGAAAGATTATGGTTTACCTGGATCGCTGGAGGTCGCGGGTATTTGAAGAAGATTATGGTTTACAACATCATTGGTGGTCAGGGGTATTGTGAAAGGTTGGTTAACAAAATCCTTGTGGTCAGGGGCATTGAGGGGATTATGGTTTACAACATCCCTGGTGGTCAGGGTATTGACAAGGATTATGGTTTACAACATCCCGGTGGTCAGGGGTATCTAGGAGGATTATAATACATAAATTATGTGGTCTGGTAATGAGGGGAATGGTGATTTATAAATCTCCTGTAAATATCCAGACTCGAATCCTTTGTAATCAGTACATAATTTCTCTATTCCTAAAATCTTGTTTTTATTCTTCCATGTGAGATTACGATGAAATCTCTGAGCTCCGGGCAGGAGTCACATGACTGTCACTTGCCCCAGGTTTACAGTAACCACGGACACGCTGAATGAGCCTGGAGAAATTAAGGGGTAGAAGAAGAACATTTTATGTCCCAGATCTTCTTAGGATTGTCCATTACTCCTCTATAACCCTCACAATTAGAGCTGTATTTACATATTATCACCTTTTGAGTTCAGATAAATACAGATTTTTAGGGGTTTAGGGGGTCTGATTCGATTCATTTAGGGAATGTGGTCTGGAATTTGTGTTTATTTTGCAGTTTTGGGGTCTATACATGTTTAGAGTTTGGTTTATTGATTGTGAGTCTGCATTTGTTTAGGAGTCTGGTCTGGGGTCTGTACATGGGGTCAGGTACGGCTCTGTATTTATCTCTGGTTTCCATGATTTATTTAGGGGGTCTGGGTCTCATTAGGGGTCGGTTTATTTGTTTAGGTCTCTACTGATTTAGAGTCTGGTCTGGGTCTGTTGAGTGTGAAGGTCGGGGTTGCAGGGGTCGGTATGGCTCGTTATTTATCTCTGGTTTCGTTTTTATTTAGGGGTGTTGTTCTTCTTAGGGTTCTTTTTAGTGGTTGTGGGTGTGCATTTTTTTACTGATGTAGTATTTGGATTCTTTTGGAAGGTCTGGGGTCCCCGAATCCCCAAATTTGTGGGGCCCTTTTGAAGGCAAAGTGGTGGGGGCCCGGGGGCACGTGCCCCCATAATCCGGCCCTAAGTCTAATCTGTTTAGAATTTGTGTAGATTGAGGCCAAGTGTGGGATCTATACCAGTTCAGGGGATCTGGGTCTGTACATTTTTTGGGGCCTGGGTATTATTGGAAGGTTTAGACTACAGCTATGGGGCTTTATCTCGGGGTCTCTTATTAGGGAGTCAGTTTTCTGGTTTTGTATTATTTTATGAGGTGAGAGTCTATTACAGGGGACCCGGTCTATACATTGTTCAGGCTCTGCACTTATTCAGGGGATCTAGTTTTGGAGCCTGCATTTATGTTTAGGTCTGGGGTTTAGTATTCATTTTGGGGTGTGAGGAGGGGTTGTATACATTACTTTATTATAATGCCCCCAGGTTAGGGTCACTTTCTCCCACCTTATGCATCACTTTTAGAATCTCTCTGACTGTCCCTAGGATTACACTCTCTATGGGCAGCCATATTAGTCATCACCCACTTTCCCAGGCTCAGATCTACAAATGACAATGGCCCATTGTGTGAGCAGTGAGATGACACAGCAGGATGGTTCTGCTCCGCCGGCCGCTGCTGTGGTGTCATGTCCCATCAGGCGGGTCCTGCAATTGAGTACACTATGCAGCCAGCCTGGACTGATCCATTGCCGGGGAGGAGGGGGTGGCGCGGGGCAGCCTCCCATTCCTCTCCTGTGACTGCACCACCTTTGTTCCTGTGGCCCCTCCTAGAGCCGGTGACAGTGGCCGCCTGCAGTGCCGGGGAGCCGCCGCTAGGTGGCGCCACTGAGCCTTGCCCCGGCAGTAAAACTGCAACAAAAGAGGAAGAAAGTCCAAAGATCAGAAGTGATCGGAGAGTAGATAGCCGGCGGGGAGCGGGGGCACCGGCTGCTGGAGGAGAGCGCTGCCCGGGGTAGGTGGGCACCGCACACACTCATACATTGTAACCGCACTGCGTTGCCAGGGCATGTACTGGGGGCATTACCAATTGTCTTATGATACTTGTAACGCAATGCTGTGCTAGGACCATGGCTAGAGAGTTGGGGGGGCTTTCGGGTGCGATCCTGTAACACATATGCATCAGTCTGTGGTAGAATGTTACATTTAGCGTATTCCGATGCTGCAGACATCTTGCCTTGTATACTGTGCTGGCACTGGGAACTTTCCCATATGTATCAGATATTATAGAGTCACTGATCCTGCAGAACATCTTGTCTCATATACTGTGCTGCCACTAGAACTTTTCCATATGTATCGAGTATTATGAGTCCCTGATGCTGCAGAACATCTGCCGTTTATACTGTGCTGCACTGGGAACTTTCCCATATGTGTCAGAGTATTATAGAGTCACTGATCCTGCAACATCTTGTCGCATATACTGTGCTGCCACTGGGAACTTTCCCATATGTGTCATGAGTATTAATAGAGTCACTGTTACATTGTAACGCATCGCTGTGCTAGGACCATGTAACAAGGAAGACACCAGGGATCATAGCCATAGGCAATGCCAGGACTTAATCTATGCTGGCATTATGTATAGAGTATGATAGACTCACGGTTGCTGCAGAACTCTTGCCTTGTATAGTGTGATGGAACTAGAAACTTTCTAGATGTATCAGAGAATGATAGAGTTCCGTGTTACATTGTAACGCATTACTGTGCTAGGAACAGGTAATGAAGGATTAGGATAACACCAGGAACTGTGTGCCATAGGTGATCAATGGCATATACTGTGCGGGCACTGGGAACTTTCCCATATGTGTCAAGGATGATCGACCACTGTTAATTGTAACGCATTGCTGGCTAGGACCATGTAACAAGGGATGAGGAAGACAGCAGGGACCGTCTGCATAAGTGGGCAATGGCATATCTCTGCGGCACTGGGGGTCTTTCCATAGTATCAGAGTATTATAGAGTCACTGTTGCTCAGAACATCTTGCCTTGCATGCTGTGTTGTCACTGGGAACTTCCATATGTATCAGAGGAGTGTAGAGTCACTGTTACATTGTAACGCTTGCTGTGCTAGGACATGTAATTAGGAAAGGGGGTCTTAGTGCTAGGGCAGAGACTATAACCATATAAATTAGTCCTGTGGTAGAAGTTAATTGTAATGTGTTGCTGTAGATGCTGCAGCACTCTTTGCCTTGTACACTGTGGTGTGATGCTCTGCAGTAATAGCTTGGGACATTAAACTATCACATGGAGCACTTGTCAATCTTAATAACGCTTACTGGGGATCAAAACCCACTACTTATTAAATTGGGGAACTAACCCCCTTCCCTTTCCTAACCTCTACCTCCATCCTTCATTCTCCCGAGCAGTTATGTGCCCCCTGAAACTGCTTGTGTGTACAGGGGTGACCGTTGTAGCCCAGTTTTTCAGACCCCCTTGATGGGATATTCCTCCCCTCAGACCTCATCTATGAGGTCCATAAGCCAGATTGTAAGAGAGCATCACATATAACTGACATAACACTTCTCACAGCTGAAGGTCTGTTACATTAACATGCAGTCTGTGAGCTAAACACATCAGAAGCAAAAATCTCTATCCAGTCCGTATAGTTGCTACAATGTAATCAGTCTGGGGTTCACGAGCATTGTCTAGACTGGATGCAATTGTAACAGACTCTCAGCTTGATACAGGTGAGTTATCAGGGAGTGTTCCTTAAGCATATATTCTACGGCTGGAGCTTTGGTGTAATGTTATTAAAGGGATGTTGTAGCTTTAAGTACTTAGTGTATAGCTGCGTGTATAAATCTAGGGAGCGCAGATTAGAGACCATTGACCATCATGTGACCCCCATAATGAGTCATCTGTTCTTTAGTATAAGATACTTCCCGAAAATCTGGGTGCCAACACTTAGGCCACCGTGTACATTACCTTGGGTTGTCACCCAGCTTTTTTCTGACCCCAAAATAGACAAAGCTCACCTTTAACCTGGATTCTTAGATGGCCTTTTAATCGTCTGGTAAAGCTAAAACAACCATTGTGGTAAACCCAGCTTTCCCTGGTACAAATTGAGACAATCGTGCAGATTTCCATATCTGTCTGCATATTTAAGGGATTGTCCTGTCTTTTAATAAGATGTCCCCTCTTTCCCCTGATTATTCTAATCACTGTCTTCCCCCCCCCCAGAGATCAGGTGTAAGGTATGGTGGGAACTTGTAGTCATTTATACATTTGTAGTAGCGCCCTCATGGTATATGTAGTACTACATGACAGTCTAACATGACAGTTGCTGGTAGTTTACCCGATGATGTAGCTGATGTATCGCTGCATAACATTCCTTTGTGTTGTTCCATTTGTTGACTTTCCCCGGTTTGGAGAAGCTTTTAGTTTTGCACCGAGGTGTGAGGATTGGCACCTCCTGGGGGTGATATATGTGGAAAGCAGGTAGGTAGAACTGAAGAGGCTTCAGGCTGGACAAATCCTGGGGTCGTTTGCTCATTGGTCTGGACCTCCCTGCTAGGAATTGTTGGGGTTGTTTTCTATCCATATGGTTGTTTTTGGATATTAAATAGTCAGTGTATCAAGTCAACTAATATGAGGTCCCAGCAGGGGAAGCAGCCTTCTCTGCCTCTCTCATAGCGGAAGTCGTAGCAGGTCTGATACATGGTACAGGCAGTCCCCGGTTACGTACAAGATAGGGTCCGAGTTTTGTTCTCAGTTGAATTTGTATGTCAAGTCGAAACTGTATATTTTATAATTGTAGATCCAGACAAAAAATGTTTGGCACCATGGACAATGGAGTTTAACATTTTTTTTGTGTATGGACCAAGATTATCAATAAGCTCATTACAGACACCTCATGGCTGATTATTGCAGTCTGGGGACTATATAAAGCTTCAGAAAGCTTCACAGAGGTCAGAGGGGTCTGTCTGTAACTATGGTGTTTCTGTATCGAGTGTCCTTAAGTAGGGGACCGCCTGTACTGAAGCTGAACTACTTTGTATTATGTATTATATATGACTAATAACCTATATGATGTGATCCATGACATAACACGTATGATATATGACCAGATCACATAATATATGGGATCACATAGTATGAAAGACATGTTATATGACCAGTGACATATAAGGTGGGATCCCCATGGTTTGACACATATGTTATATGGCCAGCTCACATATATAATGTCTCCCATGGTGCGACACAATGTTATATGACTAGAGGACATATATATGATATGACAGTATGATGTGATCCCATAGAATGACATGTATGAATATGCACCAGATGACATATATGAGATTTATCCATGGTGTGACCACTATGTTTGTATACTAGATGACATATATAATGATATGACATCTTGATGTGATCCCATGGTGTGACACATATGTTATATGACTAGATGCATATATAATGAGCATTACTATGATGTTATCCCATGGTATGACATGTATGTTATATGACTAGATCACATATATGATGTGATCCCATGGTGTGACACATATGTTATATGACTAGATGACATATATGATGTGATCCCATGGTATGACATGTATGTTATATGACCAGAATATATATGATGTGATCCCATGTTGTGACACATATGTTATGACTAGATGACATATATAATGATATGATATCTATGATGTGATCCCATGGTGTGACACATATGTTATATGACTAGATGACATATATAATGATATGACATCTATGATGTGATCCCATGGTATGACATGTATGTTATATGACTAGATCACATATATGATGTGATCCCATGGTGACACATATGTTATATGACTAGATCACATATATAATGATATGACATGTATGATGTGATCCCATAGTGTGTAAATGTATGATATATGACCATACAATGTGCTCACCCAAGGCTTCTCCAGAACATGAGACAGTGTGATGCCTCCTGGGATAACACTCTGAGCCATGGGCTGTCCTCCTGCTTTCACTGCTCAGTTTTATGGCCCAATGTATTCTCAAAAGAGGCTTCAGGACACAACCATAAAGTGTAGCCGTGTGTCCCTCCCCTGTCCTCCCTGCACGTGTCACTCTGTGAAATCAACAGCCCAGTAATAATACCGCACCCATCCTCCAGCTCCCAGGCCGGGACTCCACAGTCTCCTGACTACACGTTGCCCCAACTAATAGGAAACAATGCAGTACAGGAGATTACAGACCCACGGCCAACTCGACGTTAACTGCTTGTTCTGTAATCTTCATGTCATAAATGCTGACAGGTTCCCTTTAATTACATGCAGTTACAGTCGGTCTGGCCGTGGGTCTTGTAATCTCTGTACTGCATTGTTTTCCTATTAGTTGGGCAGCAACGTGTAGTCAGGAGACTGTGGAGTCCCGGCCTGGGAGCTGGAGGATGGGTGCGGTATTATTACATGGGCTGTGATTTTACACAGATGTGACACGGCAGGGATGACACGGGGAGGGACACACGGCTACAACTTTATGGTTGTGTCCTAAAGCCTCTTTATGAGAATACATTGGGCCATAAAACTGAGCAGTGAAAGCAGGGAGGACGCCATGGCTCAGAGTGTTATCCCAGGAGGCATCACACTGTCTCATGTTCTGGAGAAGCCTTGGGGAGCACATTGTATGGTCATATATCATACATTTCACACTATGGGATCACATCATACATGTCATATCATTATATATGTGATCTAGTCATATAACATATGTGTCATCCTGACTGTCCCCCATCGTCTTGCATTTTTTCCCATATTCTAAACCTGTTCCTCTCCTGGCATGTTCCATCTCCCCCTTTCCTTCTGTTGCCCGTCCCATATCCAGATCTCTCCCATCTCCTTACCCTCTCATCTCCTGGCCTGACCATCCTTGGCATGTTCCGTCTCTTGGGCTTTTCCTTCTCCTGGCCGGTCCCATCTCCAGATCTCCTGGTATGTTTCCTCTCCTGTCCTGTCATGTCCTGACCTGTTTCCCATCTAATTGGCATGTACTTATCTCCGGCCAGTCCTCATCTCCTTGACCTGTCCCATATATGGGATATCCTGTTTCTAGACCTGTCCCATCTCATTCATGTCCCATCTCCTGACCTGTCCATCTCCTGACCTGTCCCACCTATTGCCTTACAAATTCCTGACCTGTCCCTCTAGTGGCGTGTCCCCACCTCCCTGACCTGCCCCACCTCCTGACCTGTCCCATCTATGGCTTTTCCCCACCTCCTGACCTGTCCCCCCCCCTCTCAGAAACCTGTCTCATCTTCCAACCTTTCCTCCTCTCCTGACGCTGTCCCATCTCCGACCTGTCCATCTCCTTACCTGTCACATCTCATGGCATGTCCCTATCTCCTGACTGTCCCATCCCTGACCTGTCCCTCTCCTGACCTTTCCCATCTCCTGACCTGTCTCCCATCTCCTTACCTTCCCATCGCATGCATGTCCCATCTCTGGATGTCCCTCTCCTGTACCTGTCCCACCTCTTGGCCTGTACAAAGTCCCTGACCTGTCCCATCTATGGCGTGTCCCCGCCCCCCCCCTCCCTGACCTGTCCACCTCCTGACCTGTCCCATCTAGTGGCTGTCCCCCCTCCTGACCTGTCCCCATCTCCTGACGCTGTCCCATCTCAATGGCATGTTCCCATCTCCTGACCCCTGTCCCCTCTCCTGACCTGTCTCCTCTCCTGACCTGTCCCATCTAGTGGCTTGTCCCACCTCCTGACCTGTCCCATCTCATGGCAGGTCCCATCTCCTGACCTGTCCCCCTATTGGCCCTGTACAAATTCCTGACCTGTCCCATCAGTGGCTTGTCCCACCTCCTGACCTGTCCCATCTCCAGACCTGTCCTCATCTCCTGACCTGTCCCATCTCCTGACCTGTCCCATCTCATGCATGTCCCATCTCCGACCTGTCCCATCCTCCTGACTGTCCTCCCTCCTGACCTGTCCCATCGAGTGCTTGTTCCCACTCCTGACCTGTCCATCTCCAACCTGTCCATCTCCTGACCTGTCCCCTTCCTGACCTTCCCATCTCTGACCTGTCCCATCTCATGGCATGTCCCCCATCTCCTGACCTGTCCCCTCTCCGGACCCTGTCCATCTCATGCATGTCCATCTCCTGACCTGTCCCACCCTATTGGCTGTACAATCTTACCTGTCCCATCTAGTGCTTTGTCCCATCTCCAGACTGTCTCATCTCCAGACCCTGTCCCATCTCCATACCTGTCCCATCTCCAGACCTTGTCTCATCTCCTGACCGTCTCATCTCCTGACCTGTCTCATCTCCTTACCTGTCCTCATCTCCTGACCTGTCCCATCTAGTGGCTTGTCCCACCTCCTGACCTGTCCCATCTCCAGACCTGTCTCATCTCCAGACCTGTCCCATCTCCGACTGTCTCATTGTGACCTGTCTCTCTCCTGACCTTGTCCCCTAATTCAACCTGCCCCGTCATCCTGGCATGTCCCATCTCCTGTCTATCATGGGGAATAACATAGGAAATCACACAATAAAGACCCACACACAAAAGTGACAGCTCTTCCTTTGTATGACAGTGCTACCACTTACCACAACTTACCTGTAACGCTAGATTACGGATCACCGCACTTGGCTAATTGATCTAACTGTAGCAGACCCGGCCTGTAACCCCCCGCTCCGTGCTGGATTTCTGCTACATTCCTGACTTAGGGTTCTCATTTCCTCTCCAGTCCGGGGTTCCACATTCCTGCGCAGACCCGGACGCGCACCTGGAATATAACCATTCTATTATACTCTTATTACAGGTTATATTATAAACTCAGCCTCAAGCCGACCGGTTTTGTTGAATTATAATTTTATACACAACACATTCCTCATTCCCCTCCGATAGTTGGGGGTGACAGAAAGAGTTTCCCCTGTTGTACCTGCACATGTCATAATCTTTAGCAAATGTAGCAGAGCTGAATCTGTTGTATTATCCATTGCAGTGATACTTTCTTGTGAAATTCAAGGGATTGTTCCCTATTTTAGGGCCTAAGTGGAATACAAAGCGAAGAACTTGCACCAATGAACACATCAGCCCATACTTATCCACATAATAGCAGTCATAGCTTTGTCACCCAGCTTTGCCTAGACTGCTGAATGAAAGCACCACGGCAGCACAAAGCTTCATTCATGTGACTGGGGTTGAGTTTGCAATACTACATACAGCCTGGAACAAGTGTGGGCCGCTGTTTCTGTAAAAAATAGCCGACACTTCAGGGGCTGCTGGGCACGTATACATCATAGGTAAAGTATTGGTGAAGTTTTTGCATTTTTCTATAATGCGTCCTTCAAAGAAAATCTACATGAAAATCATCCTGATACACCAAGGGACACTTATCATAGATCCCGGCACCGGGACTGTGGTTAATCGTCTTATATGTATCACGATGGCCTAATTTCCATCTAAAAATCACTTTTCAAAATGATAGTATGAGTCATAAGGACTCTGGAAACCATTCATGCTGCATCCTCACAGGCTGTTTACACTGTGCAGGAGCAGTTTTCCCCTCCTATTGTGTAAATTACATCAAGCAGAGGAGGGCGATGCTCAAGTCGGGTGAGACAGTAATACAGCCTGTGAAGTACCAGCACAGAGGGGCCTCTGTTAACACCCCCGGTACCCTCCTGACTCATTAGCATAATTATAAAAGTTGATTTAGAAAGGAATGAGGCCATGGATAGCATATATAAGACAATTACCAGTCTAGTGCCTGGATCTATGAGTAAATGCCCCTGGTTTTATCAGAATGGAATTTTCATGGTAGCTTCTTTTATATTTCGATCCTATGTGACATTTTTGGCCATGTGTGCCCCCGGAGTCTCCCTCGCAGTTTGTGATGTGGCTTTACATGCATGCCGTGTTGTATGTTGCACATTGTAAAGTTTGGGGGGGGGAATTATTCATCCCCCCCCCACCACCACCCACAATACACAAGATCGCAGCAGCTTTTGTCCAACTGGCAGAGGTCGCGTCGAGAACAAACTCCGTTTGTCTAAGGTAAACATAATTTTTGCCAGCGTGGGGAGCACGTACAAATCCGCTGCACGGAACGCAACGGCAACTGGTGTTGCTGCGGAAATTCCTCATCGTATGAACCCTTACCTCTGGTAGGCGCAGAGGCTTTCTTACATCCAACAGTTAACGTTACACTGTAACAGATCCCCTGCTCCGCCTCCTGCACTCTTTACCTTATCTTGAGGTCTCAGAAAGCTGGGTGACAGCAGGTGAGAGCAGTAACGATAGTGATTGTCAGCTTCTTGGGTCACATATCTACTACGCAGATGTATCATCATGTCTGAGTGCTGAAATATTCATTTGGATTCTATGCAAATTGAGTTTTCTTTGCACCATGGCGTGCCACAAGGCCTGGTGCACCCACACTTGCATAGTTTCACCTCCCCCAAGTAACTTCCAATCTGACTTGATAATCATACCCGGACCTTCTGTGATACTGAGCTGAGCAGGTGCACTGGACCTCATGGCACACGCCACAGTGCACAAAATTAAAGGGGATATCCTCATATACCGTATGCCCCATTAAAGACCTTGGGTGTCCATAAGGGGGATCTATTCTGTGGTCCCCCTTAGTGAGACAAAAAGATGCACCTTGCTGCCTTGGAGTACTCAGCCCAACCATGCAGAACATAGTCAACCATTCCTTTCAGTTGTCACCAGGTATACCAGATTTCCACGCACTAGGGCCCCTTCAGGGAAATGCTCACAGCTTGCGATTCCACAACTCTGGAAACAAAAATCGCTGTTCAATTATATGTATTTATATTATGGATGGAGCATCCCCCCCCCGCTCTCTCTGCCTCTCCCTCAGCAGGCGTCATGGAAATCCCAGCAGCAAAGGCTTGAACCTTGTAAACCACCTCCAATCGTTACATTTGCATCATTACCGTTACCGCAATAAAAAAAAAACAGCTCACATTAAAATGGTTCTGAATGCTTGACTAAGTACAAAAGCTATACTTTCTCTCTAGTGTTGTTTTTTTTCCCAAAATATTGGAAACATAACCTGAAAACCAGGTATTATGCTTCCATTTCAGAGTCACTTTTAAAAGGGCGATAAAGTTTTAGACACCCGTTTTGAAATAACTTTTAAGTCTTCATATCTAATACCCTGGTGAGCTGGGAGAGGGGTTTAGTGTGGGGTTATGATTTGTAAGTCCCTGTGGTCAGGGGTATTGCAGAGGATTGTGTTGTTTAACATCACAGGTTTCAGAGTAATAGGGATGAATTATGTGTTACAATTCCCCTGTGGTCAGGGTATTTATGAGGATTATGTTTATGAACACCCTGGTTTCCAGGGTTTTGATGAGGATTAGGGTTTACAACATCCCAGGGGGTCAGGGTATTGAGGAAAATTATGGTTTACAACATTCCAATTGGTCAGGGGTATTGGTAACGATATGGGGTTTTTACTACATCCCTGTTGACAGGTTATTGCATAGGATTAGGTTATCCAATATCCCTGTGGTCGGGGTATTGGGGATGATATGGTTTACAACATCCCAGGTGGCCCGGGTCAATGAGTAAGATTATACGCTTTGACTCAGTTTAGAATGGAATCAAAGCGAAAGGGGGGTGCCGAATGGCCCAATCACATAGGTGGTCTATGGAAGGCAGGCAATCGGTGTCCCAGCACCTGGTGTCTTGTATGTCTAATGGTAAACATCTGGGTGCTGGTTACCGATTGCCCTTTGGGCACTTTTGAATTTCGTTTCTAAACGAGGTCAAGTCTACTTTGTGACAGCACCTTAGGGATTGATTATGGTTTACAACATCCCTGGTGGACAGGGGTAAATTGAATAAGATTATGTTTACCTGGATCGCTGGAGGTCGCGTGGTATTGAAGAAGATTATGGTTTAAACACTCATTGGTGGTCAGGGGTATTGTGAAGGTTGGTTAACAAAATCCTTGTGGTCATGGGGGGGGGGGCATTGAGGGGTTATGGTTTACAACATCCCTGGTGGGTCAGGGTATTGACAAGGGATTATGGTTTACAACATCCCGGTGGTAGGGGTATCTAGGAGGGATTTAATACATCAATATTATTGTCATGGATGAGGGGATGGTGATTTCATAAATCTCCTGTAAATATCCAGACTCGAATCCTTTGTATCAGTACCATAATTTCTCTATTCCTCAAAAAAAAAAAAAAAAAAAAAAAAATCTTGTTTTTATTCTTCCATGTGAGATTACGATGAGAATCTCTGAGCTCCGGGCAGGAGTCACATGACTGTCACTTGCCCAGGTTTACAGTAACCACGGACACGCTGAATGAGCCTGGAGAATTCAAGGGGTAGAAGCAAGAACATTTTATGTCCCAGATCTTCTTAGGATTGTCCATTACTCCTCTATAACCCTCAACAATAGAGCTGTATTTACATATTATCACCTTTTGAGTTCAGATAATACAGATTTTTAGGGGGTTTAGGGGGTCTGAATTCGATTCATTTTAGGGAATGTGGTCTGGAATTTGTGTTTATTTTCAGTTTTGGGGGTCTATACATTTTAGATTTGGTTTATTGATTGAGTCTGATTTGTTTAGGAGTCTGGTCTGGGGTCTGTACATGGGGTCAGGTACGGCTCTGTATTTATCTCTGGTTTTCCATATTTATTTAGGGCTGGGTCCATTAGGGGTCGGTTTATTTGTTTTAGGTCTCTACCTGATTTAGAGTCTGGTCTGGTGTCTGTCTAGTTTGTGAGGTCGGGGTTGCAGGGGTCCGGTATGGCTCTTATTTATCTCTGGTTTCTTGTTTATTTAGGGGTTTGTTCTTCTTAGGGTTCTTTTTAGTGGTTTGTGGGTGTGCATTTTCTTTCTGATGTAGTATTTGGAATTCTTTTGGAAGGTCTGGGGTCCCCGAATCCCCCAAAATTTTGTGGGGTCCCTTTTAATGGCAAAGTGGTGGGGGCCCGGGGGCACGTGCCCCCATAATCCGCCCTAATTCCTAGATCTGTTTAGAATTTGTGTAGATTGAGGCCAGTGTGGGATCTATACCAGTTCAGGGGATCTGGTCTGTCATGTTTTTGGGGCTGGGTTTATTGGAGGTTTAGACTACAGCTATGGGGCTTTATCTCGGGGTCTCTTATTAGGGAGCAGTTTTCTGGTTTTGTATATTTTATGAGGGAGAGTCTATTACGGGGACCCGGTCTATACATTGTTCAGGCTCTGCACTTATTCAGGGGATCTAGTTTTGGAGCCTGCATTTATGTTTAGGTCCTGGGGTTTAGTATTCATTTTGGGGTGTGAGGAGGGGTTGTATACATTTACTTTATTTAATGCCCCCAGGTTTAGGGTCACTTTCTCCCACCTTATGATCACTTTTTAGAATCTCTCTGATCTGTCCCTAGGATTACACTCTCTATGTGCAGGCCATATTAGTCATCACCCATCTTTCCCAGGCTCAGGATCTACAAATGCAATTGGCCCATTGTGTGAGCAGTGAGATGACACAGCAGGATGGTTCTGCTCCGCGGCCGCTGCTGTGGTGTCATGTCCCTCAGGCTGGGTCCGCAATTGAGTACACGTATGCAGCCAGCCTGGACTGATCCTTGCCGGGGAGGAGTGGGGGGGGGGTGGCGCGGGGCAGCCTCCCATCCTCTCCTGGACGCAACCACCTTTGTTCCTGTGGGCCCCTCCTAGAGCCGGTGACAGTGGCCGCCTGCAGTGCCCGGGGAGCCGCCGCTAGGTGGCGCCACGAAGCCTTCGCCCCGGCAGCTAAAACTGCAACAAAAGAGGAAGAAAGTTCCAAAGATCAGAAGTGATCGGAGAGTAGAAGCCGGCGGGGAGCGGGGGCCCGCTTGCTGGAGGAGAGCGCTGCCCGGGGTAGGTGGGCACGCACACACTCATACATTGTAACCGCACTGCGTTGCCAGGGCATGTACTGGGGGCATTACCAATCTGTCTTATGATACTTGTAACGCAATGGCTGTGCTTAGGACCATGGCCTAGAGAGTTGGGGGGCTTTCGGTGCCGATCCTGTAACACATATGCATCATCTGTGGTAGAATGTTTACCATTTAGCGTATTCGTATGCGCAGCACATCTTGCCTTGTATACTGTGCTGGCACTGGGAACTTTCCCATATGTATCAGAATATTATAGAGTCACTGATCCTGCAGACATCTTTGTCTCATATACTGTGCTGCCACTAGAAACTTTTCCATATGTATCGAGTATATCGAGTCCCTGATGCTGCAGACATCTTGCCCGTTTATACTGTTGCTTGCACTGGGAAAACTTTCCCATATGTGTCAGAGTATTACTAGATCCTGATCCTTGCTAACATCTTGTCGCAATACTGTGCCTGCGCACTGGGAACTTTTCCCATATGTTCATGAGTATTAAATAGGTCACTGTTACATTGTCAACGCAATTCTGTGCTAGGACCATGTAACAAGGAAGACACCAGGGATCATAGCCATAGTGCAATGCCCAGACTTAATCTTATGCTGGCATTATGTATAGAGTATGATAGACTCACGGTTGCTGCAGAACTCTTTGCCTTTATAGTGTGATGGAACTAGAAACTTTCTAGATGTATCAGAGAATGATAAGTTCCTGTTACATTGTAACGCATTTACTGTGCTAAGGAACAGGTAATGAAGGATTAGGAAACACCGGAACTGTGTGCATAGGTGATCAATGGCATATACTGTGCCGGGCACTGACTTTCCCATATGTGTCATAGGATATCGACCACTGTTAATTGTAACGCATTGCTGGCTAGACCATGTAACAAGGGATGAGGAAGACAGCAGTGGTGACCGTCTTGCATAAGTGGCAATGGCATATCTCTGCGGCACTGGGGGTCTTTCCATATGTATCAGAGTATTATAGAGTCACTGTTGCTTCAGAAGCATCTGCCTTGCATGCTGTGTTGTCACTGGGAAACTTTCCCATATGTATCAGAGGAGTGTGAGTCACTGTTACATGTAACGCCTTGCGTGCTAGACATGTAATTAGGAAAGGGGGTCCTTTAGTGCTAGGGCAGAGACTATACGCATATAAATTAGTCCTGTGGTAGAAGGTTATATTTGTAATGTGTTGCTGGTAAGATTGCTGCAGCACTCTTTGCCTGTACACTGTGGTGTGATGCTCTGCAGTAATAGCTTGGGACATCTAAACTTCACATGGAGCAACTTGTCATCTTAATAACGCTTCTGGGGATCAAAACCCACTACTTATTAAATGGGGAACTAACCCCCTTCCACTTTCCTAACCTCTACCTCCCATCCCTTCATTCTCCCTGAGCAGTTATGTGCCCCCGAACTGCTTGTGGTACAGGGGTGACCGGGGTTGTAGCGCCATTTTTCAGACCCCCTTGATGGGATTTCCTCCCCTCAGACCTCATCTTATGAGGTCATAAGCCCAGATTGTAAAGAGAGCATCCCATATAACTGACATAACACTTCTCACAGCTGAAGGTCTGTTACATTAACATGCGTCTGTGAGCTAAACACTCAGAAGCAAAAATCTCTATCCAGTCCGTATAGTTTGCTACAATGTAATCAGTCCTGGGGTTCACCGAGCATTGTCCTAGACTGGATGCAATTGTAACAGACTCTCACTTTGATACAGGGAGTTATCAGGGAGTGTTCCTGTAAGCATTATTCTACGGCTGGAAGCTTTGGTGTAATGTTTTTTTTTTATTAAAGGATGTTGTTAGCTTTTAAGTACTTATGTATAGCTGCGTGTATACAATCTAGGGAGCGCAGATTAGAGACCATTGACCATCATGTGACCCCCATGAATAAGTCATCTGTTGCTTTAGTATAAGATACTTCCCGAAATCTGGGTGCCAACACTTAGGCCACCGTTGTACATTACTTGGGTTTGTCACCCCAGCTTTTTTCCTGAACCCCAAAAATAGACAAACTCACTTTAACCTGGATTCTTAGATGGCCTTTTAATCGTCCCCTGGTAAAGCTAAGAACAACCATTGTGGTCAAACCCAGCTTCCCTGGTACAAATTGAGACATATCTGCATGATTTCCATGATCTGTCTGCATATTTCAAAGGGATTGTCCTGTCTTTTAATAGATGTCCCCTCTTTCCCCTGAATTTTCTAATCACTGTCTTCCCCCCCCCAGAGATCAGGTGTAAGTATGGTGGGAACTTTGTATCATTTATACATTTGTAGTAGGCCCTCATCGGTATATTAGTACTACATGACAGTCCTAACATGACAGTTGCTGGTAGTTTACCCGATGATGTCAGCTGATGTATCGCTGCATAACATTCTTTGTGTTGTTCCTATTTGTTGACTTTCCCCGGTTTGGAGAGCTTTTAGTTTTTGCACCGAGGTGTGAGATTGGCACCCCTGGGGGTGATATATGTGGAAGCAGGAGGTAGAACTGAAGAGGCTCAGGCTGGACAAATCCTGGGTCGTTTGCTCATTGGTCTGGACCTCCCTGCTAGGAAATTGTTGGGTTGTTTTCTATCCATATTGGTTGTTTTTGGATATTAAATAGTCAGTGTATCAAGTCAACTAATATGAGGTCCCAGCAGGGGAAGCGCCTTCTCTGCCTCTCTCATAGCGGAAGTCGTAGCAGGCTCTTGATACATGGACAGGCAGTCCCCGGTTACGTACAAGATAGGGTCCCGAGTTTTGGTTCTCAGTTGAATTTGTATGCAAGTCCGAAACTGTAATAGTTTTATAATTGTAGATCCAACTAAAAAATGTTTGGCACCATTGGACAAGTGGAGTTTAAACATTTTTTTTGTGTATGGACCAAGATTATCAATAAGCTGCATTACAGACACCTCATGGCTGAATTATTGCAGTCTGGGACTATAGTAAAGCATTCAGAAAGCTTCACCAGCAGGTCAGAGGGGTCTGCTGTAACCTAGGTTTTCTGTAATTCGAAGTGTCCTTAAAGTAGGGGACCGCCTGTACTCGAAGCTGAACTACTTTGTATTATGTATTATATTGACTAGATAACCTATATGAATGTGAGTCCATGAACATAACACGTATGATATATGACCAGATCACATAATTATGGATCACATAGTATGAAAGACATGTTTTATATGACCCAGTGACATAAATAAGGTGGGATCCCCATGGTTTGACACAATAATGTTATATGGCCACTCACATATATAATGTCTCCCATGGTGCGACACATATGTTTATATGACTAGAGGACATATATATGATATGACAGTTGATGTGATCCCATAGAATGACATGTATGAGATATGCCCAGATGGACATATATGATTTACTCCAATGGTGTGACCACTATGTTTGTATACTAGATGACATTATAATGATATGACATCTCTGATGTGATCCCATGGTGTGACACATATGTTATATGTAGTGCATATATTAATGAGATGTACTATGATGTTATCCCATGGTATGACATGTATTTATATGACTAGATCACATATATGATTTGATCCCATGGTGTGACACATATGTTATATGACTAGATTACATCTAGATGAATGACAGGTATGATGTGATCCCATGGTATGACATGTATGATTATGACCAGAATATATATGAGTATCCCATGTTGTGGACACTATGTTATGACCCTATATACATATATAATGATATGATATCTATGATGTGATCCCATGGTGTGACCCTATGTTCTATGACTAGATCATACATATATAAGATATGACATCTCTGATGTGATCCCATGTATGACTGTATGTTTTAATATACTAGATCACATATATGATGTGATTCCCATGGTGACACATATGTTTATATGACTAGATCACATATATAATGATATGACATGTAGGATGTGAATCCCATATTGTAAATGTATGAATATGACCATCAATGTGCTCCCCAAGGCCTTCTCCCGAAACATGAGACAGTGTGATGCCTCCGGATAACACTCTGATCCATGGGCTGTCCTCCCTGCTTTCACTGCTCAAGTTTTAATGGCCCAATGTATTCTCAAAAAGGCTCAGGACACAACCATAAAGTTGTAGCCGTGTGTCCCCCCCCTGTCCTCCCTGCCCGTGTCACCTCTGTGTAAATCACAGCCCATGTAATAATACCGCACCCATCCTCCAGCTCCAGGCCGGGATCTCCACAGTCTCCTGACTACACGTTTGCCTGCCAACTAATAGGAAACAATGCGTACAGGAGATTACAGACCCACGGCCATACCGACGGTTAACTGCTTGTATTAAAGGGAACCTGTCAGCATTTATGACATGAAGATTACAGACGGTGTTCTGTATTGTCTCTGGAGAGATTTGAAATAAGACTTTGGTGCATGTTGTTAGTAGCAGCAGACCTGCGATATATAATTTATCCAAGTACCTGGGCGTGGAGGAAATTCCTCACACTGCTGTGCCCTGTGTTCTCTACAGCCACTGTTGGGTATTGTCCCTGCAGAGATGTGTAATCAGACCTTTGTGTATGTTGTTAGTAGCAGCAGGACTGTTAAATATGGATTTATATTCTAGCTTCTCCAAGTCCTCTGGGGGGGGGGGGGAGGCTGTCCTCACACTGTTGTGCTCTCTGCAGCCACTGTTGGGTATTGTCCCTGGAGAGATGTGTAATCATAGCTTTGTTATTGTTGCTTGTAGCAGCAAGAACTGTAATATATGGACTCCAGACTGATACATTGCAACAAACTATTGGAGAGATCTGCGCAGCAGCTGCTGATGTGTTTAGCTCACAGAGCATTGTCTAGACTGGATACAATTGTCTCCACTTCTCAGCTGAGAGCAGGACTAGCTATGTACAGGGTCACTGCCTCTGAATGGAGACAGGGAGTTTCTTCTAAAACATAGGGGGAGATGTATCATATGATTGCGGCCTCCCTTTGTCCAGCCACATCACGAGGCTTTGGCCTCTTGATGTATCTGGCGGGTGGCGCAGCCACCGTGCAAAACTACGCCAGGTCCGACCTGGCGTAGCTTTGCGTGGAAACCAGCAAATGAAAGTTTGCTGGTTTATCAAAAGAACGCTGCACCCACTCCATGGGACGCCGCGCCCCTCTATGCCCCTTCCATGTTCACATAGCGTGGAGTTGGCGTTTTCACAATTTTAATCACAAATTCTTGCACCACGCAACAATTTGCAATTATTTAAAGGACACCTGTCATCAGGTCTGTGTCACTAGTCCTGTCACTACTACCTGTTGGAGCAGCTCACAAGGATCCCATCCCAGCCTTTATCTAGTTATTTCATACATTATTCATTGTAAAATTATCTATTTTTTATCATGTAAATGAGGCTGGTCACATGGTCAGAGGCAGTGATGTCACCCCTGTTCCCCCTCCCCTCTCCTCCCCCTGCTCATGTCTGTGTGTAATGTATAGTAAAGCATGGCTAGTGTGTGTGCTGCATCTGCTGACATGCTGCATCCTCCTAATATACAGGTGAGAGACACAGACATCAGCTACACATGAATCTGACATGTTCTGCTATAACATGGCTGCCTGGAGCTGCTGTATCTCTCCTATACACACACACAGGCTGCAGGGGGTGTGGCCACCAGCACCAGGAAGCACATCATTATACAGCCTCACATCATTATACAGGCTGTCAGTCATGCACTGGGGGTGTGGCTGTGCCTCCCACTCATGAATAGAGTGGACAGCTTGAATATGCTAATGCTTCATTGGACATTTCACAGGTCATTTGCATACAGTTTTAGGACCTCATTGCTTAGGTTTACAGGCATGTAGAGGGACAATGAAGGGATAGAGGCAATGCTCTCTAATGGCAGTTTATGAAAATATATTTAGTTTAGGGGGGTTATTTTGCATGACGGGTTCTCTTTAACTGCTTTTACCCCATTAAACAGAATTCTTTCCTCGCTTAATGTGTAAAGTCTTGGCCTCTGATTAATCATTCATTCAGCGTCAGACCCTTCGTGTAATGATGGAGGAATTACAATCCCACATTAGTAGTGACATCAGCCATTGGGCGACCGATGTGGGATGGAGGATGGAGATTCATTGTGACCTCATTAAAATAAATTTGGATTATCCCGACTTGTTGTCCGCCCGCTGAGCTATTATATCCAGGCTTTATCATGCAGTCTGGCAGCTGGCGATTATCAGCCGCACTCAAGCTGGATATGAAATGTGACAGACGGCGAGGGGAGGGGTGGGGGGTACAGTAAGAGCAGAGCCTACCCCTAAGTCCTAACTCTGATTCTAAGTCTTATCCTAACCTGTAGTTTCCTCTCTCGAACTGAACTTTATGGGGGGCATTCATTAATAGTGTCGCAGGGTCCGTTTTTTTTGGCGCAGAAATTGTGCAGTTACACTGGGATGTTAGATTGTAGCGCTAGGGCTTAAAGGGGTTTTCCCACGAAAGAAAATTCTCACATTTCTATCCCCTAGTGATGTTATGTGTTAACCCTTTACTTTAACCCTTTACTTTATAATGTTACTCAGTTTTATTGCTGTTGTAGCTCCTATCACTCTCTAGGCTGCTCAGTGCAAAATCCCAGGGTGTGGGTGGGGCCTCTCTAAGCATACACATTATGACCCATCTAGTTTTGTGGGGTGACAATGTGGTTACATTATCAGGGTACAGGTGTATATACATTGTCATCTGGCTTCTGACATTGTACTAACACACTGACACATAGCGAGAGATGAGATAGATTAGAGATGCATGAGATTACACAGAGGCTGATAGACCATTACACTGTTACACTGTGAGCTCTGCTACATCTTACACATATGTGCCTGCCTCCCCATTCCCCCAGGTCACTTATCTCCTTGTAGCTTGTTGTTTGCAGCCTCTCTCTCTCTGCTCATGATCTCCTGGCAGGAAGTGATCAGTGAGTGTCTCTGAGCTCCCTGCAGGGGGCGGGGCTACAGGCACACAACAGAGAAAGACAGAAATCTCATCCGCATGATCTCATCCAAGATGGCGGCCAACCGACCCTAAATCAGAAGTTACAGGGTCGGATCTAGGGGCAACTGAAATTGTGTACACCAGGGCTGATAGAGACAGGTTGGGATTATATCTGTGAAATGCTGCATTTCTATCAATAACAGTGAATTAGAGAATGTGTTATTTTGTTATCCTGAGTACATATAAGAAACTGTGGTAATAATCCTTTAATACATTGGCGCACTCCTGAAAAGGGTCTGAACTGACTCCACATTTATGAAAAGTGTTGGTGGTGATTCCCAAAGCTGCACCCAAATTGACAAAAAAAAGTGTTGGCAAAGCAGCATAATAAATATGGCGCACAACCTTGATTGAACCATAAATATGGCGCACAAGGCGCTGCATGAAAAAAATAGACCAAAATAAAGCCAATAATAAATACCCCATGCCATGTCGTTATGAACAATGTAACACAATTGGGGTATATACATGGGGTACACATATACAGTCATGAGGATTTAGGCTCCCAACCTGCTACCAAAATGCTTTTTACAAAGTTTACACAAAAGTTGCTGAACATGTCCTTACACTAAACCATATTCTAGCCCTAATCCTAACTATTACCATGATTCATAACCAGCCCATACACCAATAAAAATTTTTATCCTCCTGTCCCACCCATACACTTGCATGCTTGGCTTTACTGAGCGTGCATGCCTTTTCAGTGAGAGATGAAGCTGTCACCAAACAACTTAGGAAAGCAAATGATTGGGCATGTTGATATTCAGTATGTCCAGTCCTAATTTACACCAACGTTGAAATATTTAAACACCTAAAGCAAGTCTGTGCCTCAGCTAGAGTCTTCTGTATCGTAGATATCGTTGTCTGTACCCCCCAACATTAAGGCTCAACCGAATCAGTTTCCTAGGACCCTCTTTTACCCCTCATTATGGGGGTCAGATATTTACAGTCTATTCTACACAATATACAGTAAATTTGGTAAAACCAGACGTCAGACTTTGAGCTTAGTGCATGTAGTTGTGTCTGTGAGAGGACAACGCCCTGAAGGAGATTTAGCTTAAATTTGTGAATCCGACTGCCTGAGACAATGTACAGGACGTGAGTCAAATCCTGGGATTAGAGGTTAATTGGATAATTTTCCCGGAATCTTGTTGTAAAGCCATTAGAGATAGCCTGGGCGCTCCTCTGTATAAACTACTGGAGATTACTACATTATTACAGGCCGGCCTGTGTATATATAGTCTCCTGCATGTATGGACTGGCTGCTGGGGGCCCAATAATTAGGGGATTGGGGGTATTGGACGTTCCTGTGAATGTGATATGCGACCGCTTCTATGAGGCTGCATTTGTCGTCTTCTATTGAGATGATCTCTGGGGGTCCTAGTGGTCGGACCTTGAGTTTTCAGAAATATACCCCATCTGTAGCAAAGAGGATACATATATCTCATAGGACATCCCCTTTAAGGGTTGTGCTATTACCTGGGCAAATTTCGTCACACCTTGACATATACAATTCTTGTATCTTCGTGTTTGTGCAACTTTTCATCACAACTGCAGCAACTTTCTTATACCTGAGAGTCATTTCCCATTCATTTTGTTGAGATACTCTGCAGAATGGGGAGGAATTGAGATGAAATTGCTTGAAATTGGCGCAAACGCCCAACCAAATCTGTTGTGCAATCCTAGTCCAAGGTTGTCACTCGTGTCATCTATACTGCGCACCCCCTGCTGCAGGATGCACATCACATATGGCGTTTTTCTTGATGCATTAATGATGCGCCATCTGGGAGTCAAAGGCTATCAGTGGCTTATTACGTGATATTTCATGCAGGAAGTGTAGGAATCGGCATGTCCTCCTGACATATGGAGACAATCCCTGCCTCTGGCTTCCAGGCTTTTTGTGTCCCGATGATTGGTGGACATGGGAAGTGCTTCTGCGTTACAGGAGCGGCTTCGTTTTGGCGTGTCACCCTTCCCATTGAGCAGATGACTCATGGAGCTCCTCCGCCTTCGTTCCTGTGGTGGCCCGCACGGCTGCTATTACTTCTCCCTCATTTTCCTGGAAGCGTATAAAGAAGGCTTCTCACTCTGAATTTGTACAATAAGTCACTGTAGCGTGAGGAGCCTTCAAACAATGGTAGGTTTCCCTGATTAAATCCTCTTCGTTTTTCTCAAATTTAATGGGGCTTTCCTGTTATTTTTGTCCTGAAAAGTTCTGCAACTTTTTAACTTTTTTTTTTTTTTTTTTTCAAGATCAATTATTGCTGGCAGTGAATAGAAACTATCTTGGAGCTAAAAACCGTGTACAGACCTAACACCTAACACTTAACTTTTTTTTACAATGTCTCACAGGTCCTAGAGACCTGGCTGATATCTGTGACCTGTGTTGATATATTGTAGCAAACCCTCGGCTACAAATAGGTTTTTCATCATTTTTCATTCAGTGACAGCAAACATGAATAATGAAAACATGGGGCTAAGTCAAAGGTCTTAGGCAGTGCTCAGACGTCCACCCACATGTTAGCTGTAATGACTGCCTAACTTTACAGGCTCAGTTTTGCCATTCAGGGTTCTGGGAAAGGTTACAGTGACTTTAGTACCTTTAATAAAGGGTATATTATTTATAGGGAAACAGGTTGGTATTATTGCTTCCGGATAGGTATTGGCGATGTGTAATATGAATTGTAGCTTCTCCAAGTGAACTGTAGGTGTATCCTCACACTGCTGTGCTCTGTGCTCTTTGCAGCCATTGTTAGGTATTGTCCCTGGATAGATTTGTAATCAGACCTTAGTGTATGTTGTGAGTAGCAGCAGGACTGTGATATATGGATTTATATTCCATGATTCTAGTTTTTACAAGTGCACTGGGGGCCTGTCCTCACTCTCTGCAGCCAGTGTTATGATTGTCCCTGGAGAGATGAGTAATCTTATCTTTGTGTATGTTATTAGTAGCAGCAGGACTGTGCAATATAGATTTATACATGGCGGCACTAAATGCAATACTTTTCAATGGACCAAGGGGGAACAGCACAGAGCAGACAGTATAAAGCCGTGAGCAAAGCAGTGTGAGGACACGTCCCCTGTGCACTTGGAGAAGATAATCCTGAAATATAAATCCATATTTCACAGTCCTGCTGCTACTAACAACATACATAATGATCATAATTTTTCCATGGACAATATTTAACACTGTCTGCAGAGAGCACAGAATACAACAGTGTGAAGACACGCACCCATGTGTCCCCAGTTTAAGACAGTTTTATTATATTTCCATTCTCAAAACGGTCTCTAACTTCTCCAAACTCCCACAATGCACTGCTGTCAGGAAACCAGCAAAATTGTAGCTTTAGGCATGAATGAAGAAGAATTCACTTAAAATGAGACTAATGATGAAAGTAAACAAAGTCGTTATGTTGTTACAGGGTAACGCTGCGCTGTATGGGGCATCTGAGCTCTGCTACATCAGGATAGTCAGGAATTAGCTCTTGTTTACAAAGTATCCGATGTCTAGAGGAGTCGACTTTGTTGTCTCCATCACATATGGTGTTTAGGGAAAAAATAAACTTGAGGTTTGATATATCGGCTTTATCTATAGCTCCCTGCAATCATGGGGTAGGGACAGATGTGACCTCACTGGAGACTTAGATCTGCCTAATACTCTACTCCTTTGCCATTCAGGAAAATAGGAAACGTAGTTTTTTTTACTATTTACTGCAGATTTGCTATTGGAAACATTGCTGGACCATCCTATCCCTCACTACTTGCATGCGGGTTGGACATACAGGAGCCTGGGTAGGTTGGGTGAGTGCACAAACAGTAGCCATATTGCTTGTCACTCTCCCTAATTATACATGTGTTCACAATGCTTTGCTATTTTAATTAGCACATCTGCATGTTTGCCATTCAGGACCCTGGGAAAGTTGGATCACTGCAGATTGTTGCATATACCAGCAGGCATATTGGTGGTCATCCTGTCTCATTCTACATTTCTTCCGCTTCTACCTTATCAATCTGTTTATATACAAGTTTATCATTCAGGGGCCTGGGAGAGTTGGGGAACTATGCTTTTGTTGTATGTAATGGTCGCCATATTAGTTGTCACACTGCTTTGTATCCCAGTTTTATGCACATATCTGCTTCTCTGGAGTTTGGGAAAGCTGTGTCACCACACCTATAGTACTTGTATTGATGGAATACTTAATGAATAATGATGCCAACTTTCCAATCAGAAGTCTTAAAAAGTTGTGTCTACCCCTTGTCACCTGCAGTATCAGCGATATTAGTTGTCGGTGTCCATGGTTGTGACAACCCATGTGGGATCAGTAGTGTAGGTCATATCGCATAAAATGGATAATTTGCCATTCAGGAGACAGAAAAGTTGGGGAAGAATAACTTTGTTATCCATAATGACGACCGTATTGGTTTTTCCCCTGATTTGTTATGTCTTTCTCCCTTATTTTTATAATTCCTATTTTATTTTTCCATTAAGGAGCGTAGGAAAAGCACCATAGTGAATAATGAACAATTTGGGTTACCATAATGGCGGCCATATTGGTTGTCACCCTGCTTCATTATACACCTCACTTTATTACATTTATTTGCTATTCAGGAGTATGGGAAAGTTAGTTACCAGGAGATGAAGGGACAGCAGCCATATTGTGTAGCAAAACTGATATGGAGGATGAAGGACAGCCCTTTTGTCATATTATGAAAGCCATATTGTATTATTATGGCAGTCATATTGTTATCTTACGGCAGCAATATTGTATTGTTATGGCAGCCATATTGTCATTTTAAGACAGTCTTATTCTCATATTATGGCAGTCATATTGTCATGTTATAGCAGCCAAATTGGCATGTTATGGAAGCCATATTGTGTTGTTATGGCAGCCATATTGTAATGTTAAGGCAGCCATATTTTGTTGCGCTGGCAGCTATATTCTGTTGTTATGGCAGCCATATTGTCATGTTATAGCATTCAAATTGTCATGTTATGGAAGCCATATTTTATTGCTATGGCAGCCATTTTGTCATGCTATGGCAATCATATTGTCATGTTAAGGCAGCCATATTGTGTTGTTATGGCAGCCTTATTATGCTGTTATGGCAGCCATATTTTTTTGTGATGGCAGCCATATTGCTTTGTTATGGCAGCCATATTGTGTTGTTATGGCAGTCACACTGTGTTGTTATGGCAGTCATATTGCTATTTTATGGCAGCCATATTGATTTTCCTCAATGTCAATAGTTCAGTTGCTATTGATTTTGTGGTGAATTATGCCACAATTTTCACAACGGGACTCAAGGACTGACGATTGTGTATATTTTGTGGTGGGACATACATTGAGGGGTCCAGATAAACACAGGTCTATACACTGTTCTCTGCTCTCAGAGGAATGTGATATTTCTGTCATTATGGAGGACTCTTCCTCTCTCACATCGGCGGGGGACATATGATACATTGCTGTGTTCCTTTGTTCACGTTCCAGTCATTGTCACTTGTTTCCTTCAGTGAGAAGGCGACTCATAGTGAAGACATTATCGTCCTCGATATAATTAACACCAAATTCATGACGTGTTATGTCTTTGCTGGGTAGTCATTCACTTTTTTAAAATTATAATTATATTACGGGGGTGTCTTGCTTCTAAGACCCCCAAATCATCAATTGGGGGAAAAGGCAGCAGGGGTTCACACTTCCTACTGCACCTGCTAAGGTTACACCTTAATTAAAGGGATCCTCCACTCAGAAAACAAAGTTTTACCTTATAGTGGGCTCAAACAGACAAGCTTCCTAGTGTGATTCCCTTCCTTTATAGGACCTCTCATAAAATGGACGCCAACTTTTGCAAGTTAGTCACAGACACACCCTTTTCTATTGTCTGGGTTCTGGTGGGGATGGGTCTGTGACTGCTTGGCATCTTCTCTGAAGAAGTTAGAGGCCATTTCGTAATAGAGGAGGCCAGTTAAACAATGGAGGCCCCTGAAGCAGAAGGGTAGGCCCCAGTTATATTCCACTGTTTATACCTAATGGATGGCGTATTTAGTATTCTGGGTGGAGGATCCCTTTAATGCAATTACTCAGTTTAATGCGCTAATGTTTTGGCTGTGATAGGAAGGCATCATTTTATTTTGGCTGCGCTCAGTCTTCTTCGCAGAGTTGCAAAGTTGATTGTTATAACCAATGGGCGACCATGTTATCTGTAATAAAAAGGAGCAAGACTTGTGTGAACATTGACCAAAAGTGGTTATAATAGGTTAGAAGATTTTTGCCTTGGGTTGTAATAAGGCTTGCGATGGGACAGATTTACAAAAGTGTCTGTTTCCTATGGCCACAAACTCAGCTTTAATTTTTGAAGAGCAATACGAGAAATGAAAGCTCCTCTGTGATTGGTTGCTAGGCAGTTTTGTCACTGATAACAACCAATCACAGTGCAGCTTTCATATCTCAACGTGAAGGGTTTCATATCCCATGTATACAAAGCGAAAGCTGGCAACAGTGGACGCTATTCTTTTTTGCTGTTTTATAAATCTTTCCCAACTTTTTATGTTGTTCATAATGTGATAGTAGCTGGATAAAGTGGTGTGTATTGTGGCTGGTAGTTGGTGGCAACTCTAATGGCAACCAATCAGAGCGCAGCTTTCATCTCTCAAGAGCCTTGTACAAAATAAGAGCTAAACTTTGAATGGTTGCTGTGGGCAAGAAAGATTATTTTGTGAAGACATTATCCTGACCCCCTTCCATTTACTATAGATAGTTCTAATAAGAGTGATGCAGTCTTTTTTTGAGTCTGTAGATCTCACTGTGTTGGATTTTTTTTCTACTATTTTCCCCCTGATTATTGCTCGTTGGCGTTTTCCGCACAATCCACACTTTACAGACGCTTAGAGATCCAAGCGAAGCCTCGACTCCTGGCCAAGAGGCTGTAATACTATCCGCCTGATACCAGTGACCTTACTGCTGCAAAAAGTGGCTAAAGCCTCATGAAAAATAGATTCAGTTTGGGAGAGCGGATCTAATCCGGCGTTTGTATAGTATGGAAGAGCAGAGCTGAATTAGTAATGGGGGCTGTTCCGTGTAACACCTAAACCTCAATCCCATATAGGCCCGGCTGCATCTCTTTGCATAGTTTTGCAGAGTTTTGAATAGTCTGCAGTGTTCTTGTGAAGTGCGTATGTATGAGACGCGACCCATCCTTGGCGTCTGTTCTCATGATCGGTGGAGATTCATTCCATGAAGTGCCAAAGCTATGCCATGAGTTTCTCTAACCGGATTACCCCTTTCGTTTTTAATGCACTGCTTTAATTGGTCATTTGTAATACACAAGTTGGCAGACTGTTTTGGGGAACAGGGTGTAGCATCATGTGAGCTGGTCCTGTTATCCGTCTCCATGGAGCAGTTCAATACAGAGCACAGGAACTACTTACTAGCACACATGTAGATGTCCTTTAACACTGACTGCTACAGAGAACAGAGCACAGCAGTGTGAGGACACACTACTAGTGCACTTGGAGAAGCTACAATCCTGGAATATAAATCCATAGATAACAGTCCTGCTGCTACTCACAACATACACAGACAGAGGTCTGATTACACATCTCTCCAGGGACAATGGCTGCAGTCTGTATGGTCGCATCTGCTGAAAGGTTCCCTTTAAAGGGAATAGCCTTTATCAGGTAACAGCACCACTTTTGCCTATTGGCCATATGCGGTATGGCAATTTTCCTCATTCACTTACTGCAATAGTAGGCACAGGCCATGCTTTATTATGTTCTCCTGTATACATGTATATAATCCCCTAACTATCCTTTGATGCATAGACTTTCTGTGGGAATATATATGATGCTGTCATCCTGGGTCAGGGGTTTACAGTATTCCTCAGACGGAGTCATGTCAAAGCCATCTTTATAGTCACAGACAATCCCTTACCCCTCAGACCCGGTGACATGGTAATCTCACATCAATGAAGCTCTTAAAGTGACATTGTCGTTTTATGGTCCCTAGCAGGACCCCGCCCTGTGCTTATAGCACTGAGAGGTGTCCCTTTAAAGTCCCTGTACAACCCACAGATCCCATAATGTAGCAAACTGCATCTTCAGATCCTATTGTTCTCCTTGTATCTTTATAAGACGCCGTCTATAGTCTGCAAGGCTTTGATTTCCTTCTTGTGTCTGTCTGTGGTTCACCTCTGTCCTTATCTGCTTGTTTTATGGCACAGACACCGCGGTTTCTTATATGGACGGTTTTACTTCGAATGGAGACACAGATTTCCCATTTGTTACACCAAGATTTTATCAGGTCTCTGATTGCTTTCAACTGTATCAGGATCAGTATAGAAATCTATAGGCCCAAACTTTACTGATGTCATATAACACGGTTTTGTGTACATGAGTTAAACAGCCTGAACTCCAGACTGATACATTGTAACAAACCAGCACAGATATCTGTGCAACTGCTGCTAATGTGTTTAGCTCACAGAGCATTATTTATGCTGGGTACAATTGTCTCCGCTTCTCAGCTGAGAGCCGGAGAGCAGTGTTACTGCCTCTAAATGGAGATAATTGTATCCAGTCTAGACAATGCTCCGTGAGCTAAACAGCAAGGACTCCATACTGATACATTGTAACAAAGCAGCTGATAGATCTGGGCAGCTGATGTCTTTAGCTCACAGAGCATTGTCTAGACTGGATACAATTGTCTCCACTTAGAGGCAGTGACCCTGTACATAGCTAGTCCTGCTCTCAGTGGAGACAATGTACCCTTCTAGACAAGCTCGTGAGCTAAGAACATCAGCAAGCAGCTGCACAGATCTCTCTGTGGGTTTGTTATAATGTATCAGTCTGGAGTCCAGGCTGTTTAGCTCACAGAGCATTGTGTACAATGAATACCATTGCATCTACATCACATTGCTTTTACCTTTATTAGCAATGTTTTCATGTACAAAGTGCTTTTTTTGTTTTGTGTTTTTTCAAGCAGCCTATAAGAAAAGTGCTAGAGAAAAAAAAACACCATACCAAGAGCATGCTGCGTTTTGCTGGAAAATGCAAAAAATGTTAAAAACGCGCTCACCTCCGCCTACGGGATGACCATCCTAAACAAGTTCCAGCATGTTGTATAAAATGATCCAAGCTGTCTGCTCTCTCCTGGTCCTCGCGCGTGGGTCGCAACTTCACGTCCTTTGTTTTCACTAAATATCTTAGAGAATATGACTTCTTAGAAAACCCCCAATAATGAAACCGCTTCAGGGTAGGACTTTGGTACATCATCGTGGTGCTTCTCAGGTACTGTTTGGCCTAGTGCACTATGCCCGCGCAAGGTTCAAAAAACTACCTAATTATCCATCTACCAGAAAAAAAGCCCCAGACCCTCTCCGCTTTGCCTAAGGTGCAATATGAAGCTCCTACCTACTCACACGGGTCGTCTTATATTGAAAACATGGTCTCTAAGGCTCCGCTGACCAGTGGGCGGCATGGTGCTCAGTTGGTTATCACTACGCACAACCACAAACAGTCCTTTCAGGCGGGGTCCTGGGTTCAAGTAATCAATTAATTAAGACCTGATTACGCTCGCTCCTCTTTGGGATTGATCAGGGCGAGGCAAATGAGACAGCACGTGCTCCGTGTTAGCATTAACAAGCCTTGCGCGCTGAGACTGGGTTCATTATTTCTCTGCTGTGTTTGTGTGGTTTTCCTCCGGTTTTCCTCCCACCTCCAAACATACTGGTCAAGGTTGATTGATTGGGGAGCCCCATTGGGGGAACAGGGACTGATGTGCAAGTTCGTTCAGCGCTGTCGTAATCTGTTTGCGCTATATAAATCAGAATTATGACCTGATTACACTGGCAATCTCTTGCAATCCCGTTGCATACCCTACACTCAAAGCAATACTACTACTGGCACGGGAGTCCTGCATAGGTCCTTAAAGGAGAAAGGGGTCTAACAACAGCCATGTATGTTGTCCCTATGTATGGTTCCCATTACATTCAGATTCTGCGATAATTTCAGCGATCTTCTTTGTTACAATATTAACACCAGACCCAGATTTCCTGTCTAACTTCTATGTTCTATGGGCGGATGCTCAGTTTCCATCTGATGAATACACATCACACATGTCAGCAGCTCTCCGCATCCCGCATCTCATCTTTGAATACTCCGCAGATTATGAGGATAGGAGTCAGATGTCTTATTGTTGATAGCATTTCCTTTATCTAAGTTTGGCAACAAAGTATCAACCTGAAGACCAGACTGCCTTGGCAGGTACCAATTGTGACGAACCCTCATAATGTAAGTTTAGAAATGTTGTTCTCAAGTTTTTAGACATGAACAAGAAAATCTCTTCACTGATAGCAACATATCTATGAGGATGAGGGGTGTTACACAGAGCTTACAGTCTATGAGGATAGGGGGTGACCAAGGTGCTTACAGTATATATAAGGAGAGTGTGGTGACACAGACTTACAGTCCTATGAGATATGAGGGTGACACAGGCGCTTACAGTCATTAGGATATAGGTGACACAAGAATCTTGACAGTCTTGCGATATGAGGTGACACAATAGCTTCAGTCTATGAGGATATGAGGGTGACACAATCAGCTTACAGTCCTAGTTAGGATATGAGGGTGACGACAGAGCTTACAGTCTATGAGGATTAGGTGTTGACACAGGAGCTTACATTCTCTTATGATATGAGGGTGACACAAAGCTTACAGTCCTATGAGGATGAGGGGGTGCACAGGAGCGTAAGTCTATTAGGATGAACAAGAGCTTACATTCCTATGAGGATGAGGGTGTGACCAAAGCTTACATCTATGAGGATGAGGGGTGACATACAAGAGCTTACAGTCTATGAGATATGAGGGTGACAGAGGAGCTTACAGTCTTGAGGATGAGGGGTTGACACAGGAGCTTATCCAAGTCTATGAGGATATGAAAGGTGACACAATGAGCTTACAGTCTATGGAGGATGAGGGACGTGACACAAGAGCTTACAGTCTATGTATATGAGGGGACACGGAGCTTAAAGTCTTGAGGATGAAGGGGTGACACAAGAGGCTTCAGTCTATGAGGAGGAGGGGGTGACACAGGAACTTACAGTCTATGAGGATGAGGGAGTGACCAAAGACCTTACGTCTATGAGGAGGCGGGGGGACACGGAGCTTACATGTTCTAGAGGATGAGGGAGTGACAAAAGCGGCTTACAGTCTATGATGATATGAGGGTGACACAGGAGCTTACGTCTATGAGGATTGAGGGTGGACACACGGGAAGCTTACAGTCTATGAGATATGAGGGTAACACAGGAGCTTAAAGTTATGAGGATGAGGGGGTGGACACAGAGAGCTTACGTCTATGAGGAAGGAGGTGGGTTCCACAGGACTTACAGTCGAGGAGGATGAGGGTTGGACACAGGAGCTTTACAGGCTAGGAGGATGAGGATGACACAAGAGTGACAGTCTATAAGATATGAGGGTCACAAGAGCTTTACAGTCTATGAGGATATATGGGTTACACAGAAGCTTACAGTCTATGAGGATATAAAAAAAAAAAAGGGGGGTGACAACAAAGGGCTTACATTCATGAGGCGATGTGGTTGACACAGGAGCTTACAGTTCTATGAGGATGATGGGATGACACAAGAGCTTACAGTCTATGATATATGAGGGTTACACAGAGCTACAGTCTAGTTGTTCTGTGGATATGAGGTGACACAAGAATGCTGTAGGCAGTCGGTATGAGGATGATGGGGTACACAGGATCTTACAGTCATAGTATGAGGGTGACCAACAGGAGGGGTCTACAGTCTTTGAGGGATGACACAAGATCTTAGACAACGTCTATGAGGATAGTGTGTGACACAGGAGCTTTGCCACAGTCTGAGGATGGGGGGTGACACAAGAGCTTACAGTCTATGAGGAGAGGAGTGACACAAAACTACAGTCTATGAGGGAGAGGGGTGACACAGAGCTTACAGTGCTATGAGGAGAATGATGGTTAACACAATACTTACTCTATGAGGATTCGGGGGTGAACGCAAGAGCCTTACAGTCAGAAGATAGGGCGTTACACAGAGCTCCAGTCATATGACTGAGGAGGTGACACAAGGCTTACATGTGTATGATTATGAGGGTGAGACAAGAAGAGCTTACAGTCTATGAGGATGAGGGAGTGACGCAAGTAGCTTACAGTCTAGAGGATGAGGGGGTGACCCAAGAGCTTACCGTCTAGTGAGGATAAGGGTGAGCACAAGAGCTTAAACAGTCTATGAGGATTGAGGGTGACCCAGGAGCTTACAGTCTATGGGATGGGGGGTGACGCAAGTAGCTTTACAGTCTATGAGGATGAGGTGGTGACGACGCAAGAGCTTACAGTCGATGAGGATGAGGGGGTGACGCAAGAGCTTACGTCTATGATGAGAGGTGGGTTCACAAGATAGTCTTACAGTCTATGAAGGATGCGGGGTGACACAAGATCTTACAGTCTATGAGGATCTGCGGTTACCCCCGGAGCTTACAGTCTATGATGATGAGGGGGTGACACGGAGCTTCTCTTCTATGAGGATATGAGGGTGCACAGGAGCTTACAGTCTATAGATGGGGAGGTGACAAGGAGCTTACTTCTATAGTAATGAGGTGACACGAATTACGTCTAATGAGGATGAGGGGGTGAACAGGACTTACAGTCTCTGAGGATGAGGGGGTACACAAGGAGCTACAGTCTATGAGGAGAGGGGGTGACCGGACTTACAGTCTAGAGGATATGGAGTGACACAATAGGCGTTTCAGTCTATGCGGATATGAGGGTGACACGAGCTTCGTCCTATGAGGATGAGGGGGTGACAGCAGGAGCTTCAGTCTATGATGATGAGGGGGTACACACGACTTACGTCTATGAGAAAGGGGATGACACAAGAGCTTACCGTCCCTATGAATATTGATGGTGACCAGGAGCTTACAGTCTATGAGGAATGAGGGGGTGAACACAGGAGCATTACAGTCGTATTCGGATACACAGAGCTTACAGTCCTATGAGGATGAGGGGGTGACACAGGAGCTTCAGCTGAGGATGAGGGGGTTACCCAAGAGCTTACAGTCTATGAGGAAGAGGGATGAACACAAGAGCTTACAGTCTAGAGGATATGAGGGTAACACAAGAGCTAACAGTTCGATGAGAATGAGGAGGTTACACAAGAGCTTATAGTCTATGAGGGTGAGGGGGTGCACAGGAGCTTACAGTCTATAGGATGAGGGGGTGACGCAAGACTTACAGTCTATTAAGATGAGGGGGTGACACAGAGCTTCATTCTATGAGCATGAGGAGTGACACAAGAGCTTACAGTCTATGGATGATGAAGGGGTGACGCAAGAGCTTACAGTCTATGAGCATGAGGAGGTGACACAAGAGCTTACGTCGAGTGAGGATGAGGGGGTGACGCAAGAGCTTACGTCTATGAGCGGAGGATGTGACACAAGAGCTTACATTCGTATGAGATGAGGGAGTGGACACAAGAGCTTACAGTCTATGAGATGAGGGGGGACACAAGAGCTTACAGTCTATGAGAAGAGGGTGACACAGGGGTTTCCAGTCCTATGAGATGAGGGGTGACACAAGAGCTTACAGTCTAGGAGGATGAGTGGTGACACAAGAGCTTACGTCTTGAGGAATTAGGGGTGAAACACAAGATCTTACAGTCTATGAGGATGATGGGGTGAAACAGGAGCTTACGTCTATGATGATTTGAGGGTGCACAGGAGGTTTACGTCGATGATATGAGGTGGTGACTCAGGAGCTTACAGTCTATGAGATGAGGGGGTGACAACAAAACTTACAGTCCTATGAGGATGAGGGGCGACACAGAGCTACCGTCTATGAGGATATGAGGTGACACAAGAGCTTACAAGTCTATGAGGATGAGGGGGTGACACAAGAGCTACGTCATGAGGATATTAGTGACACAGTAGCTTACGTCTATGATTATGAGTGGGGTGACCAGGATCTTACAGTCTATGAGGATTAGGGTGACACAAGACTTACAGTCTATGATGTGGGGGTGGACAACATGAGCTTACAGTCATGAGGATGAGTGGGTGACACAAGAGCTTACGGTCTATGAGGATATGAGGGTGACAACATGAGCTTACCGTCTGAGGATACCAGAGCTTACAGTCTATGATGATGAGGGGTGACACAACAGGAGCTTACAGTTTGGAGGATGAGGGGTTACAACAGACTTACATCTATGAGGAAGAGGGGAATGACACAATACTTACAGTCTTGAGATATGAGGGTTACACAGGAGCTTTACAGTCTATGAGGATGAGGAGGTGGACACAAAGCTTCAGTCTATGAGGGTGTAGGGGGTGCACAGGAGCGTACATTCTATGAGATGAAAGTGTTACACAGGAGTTTAAACAGTCTATGATGATGAGGGTGACACAATAGCTTACAGTCTAGAGGATGAGGGGGTGGACACAAGGCTACATTCTCTGAGGATGAAGTGTGACACAGGAGCTTACAGTCTCTGAGGATGAGGGGTGACGCAAGAGCTTACAGATCTTGAGCATGAGGAGGACACAAGAGCTTACAGTCTATGAAGATGAGGGAGGGACACAAGAGTTACAGTCTATGAGGATGAGTGGGGTGACACAGAGCTTACAGTCTATGGAATTGAGGGGTTACACCAGAGCCTTACGTCTATGAGGATAGGGGGTACACAAGAGCTTTACAGTCTATGAGGATGAGGGGTTACACAAGGATCTTACAGTCTATGAGGATAGGGGGTGACATAAGAGATTCCGTCTATGAGGAGGAGGGGTTGACACAACATGCTTCAGTCCCTATGAGGATGAGGTGGTTGACACAAGAGGCTTACATGTCTATGAGGATGAGGTGGACACAAGAGGTTTAAACAGTCTATGAGGAGAGGGGTGACATATGAAGCTTCCGTTCCTATGAGGATGAGGGGGTGACACAAGAGCTTAACAGTCTATAGGATGAGTGGGTGACACAAGAGCTTACAGTCTATGAGGATTGATGGGGGTGACACAGATCTTACAGTCTATGAGGATTAGGGTGAGCCCATGACTTACAGTCATGAGATGAGGTGGACACAAGAGGCTTACCTTCCTATGAGGATGAGGGGTGACACAAGAGCTTCCTTCTATGAGGAGAGGGGGTGACATAAGAAGCTTACAGTCCTTGAGGATGATGTGGTGACATAAGAGCTTACAGTCTATGAGGATGAGGGTGGTGACACCAGAGCTTACAGTCTATGAGGATGAGGAGCGACCATTCAAGAGCTTATAGTCTAAGTAGGAGGAGGGGGTGACACC
Organism: Engystomops pustulosus; assembly: GCA_019512145.1. Classification (NCBI taxonomy): domain Eukaryota; kingdom Metazoa; phylum Chordata; class Amphibia; order Anura; family Leptodactylidae; genus Engystomops; species Engystomops pustulosus. Next base: position 309,729,085 of record CM033641.1, read on the forward strand.
GGAGCTTACAGTCTATGAGGATGAGGTGGTGACCATAAGAGCTTACCGTCTATGAGGATAGGGTGGTGACCAAGACTTACATCAATGAGGATGAGGATGCGACACAAAGGCTTATAGTCCATGAGGAGGAGGGGTGACAACAGAGCTTACAGTCGATGAGTATGAGGGTGTGACATAAGACTACAGTCTAGGAGGATAGGGGTTGACACCAGAGCTTACAGTTTATGAGGATGAGGCGGTGACACAAAGGGCTTTACAGTCTATGAAGAGGAGGAGCACACAAGAGCTTACAGTCTATGAGGAGGAGGGGGTGACACATGAGCTTACAGTCTATGAGGATGAGGTGGTAGACATAAGAGCTTACAGTCTATGATGATGAGGGGTGGACACAAGAGCTTGACGTCTATGAGGAGAGGGGACCCGAGTTACAAGTTCTCTGAGGATGAGGGGTGACAATATGAGCTTCCAGTCTATGAGGATGAGGGGGACACAAGAGCTTACAGTCATGAGGATGAGGGGGTGACACAAGAGCTTACCGTCTGTCATTTGAGTATTTGGTGACCAGGAGCTTACATCTATAGGATGATGTGTGACACAGCTGCTTACCGTCTATGAGGATGAGGGGGACACAAAGAGTACTCTATTAGGATAGTGGGACACAATAGGTTTAAACGTCTATGAGGATTAGGGGGTGACACAGCTGCGTGACAGTCTCTTAGGATGAGGGGGACACATAGGTTACCGCCTATTAGGATGAGGGGGACACAAGGAGGCTTTACAGATATGTACTTTACCATCTGGGATGAAGGTTTCCCATGGGTTGGTATTAGGGCATGTCACTTCCCTGATGGCATGAAACTTTCAGTCTCTTCTTTTAATTAGCCAATTCTTGTACTCCTGACCTGCCCATCTCTTGATGTTCCATTGCTAACCATTTTCCATCTCCTGGCATAGTTCCATCGTCCCAACCTGTCCTATCTGTTCCCCCGTCCCATATCCAGTCTCTCCCATTCCTTACCCGTCTCATTCTCCATGCCTGACCCATCACTGGACTGTTCCGTCTCTTGGCATTTTCCTTCTCCTGGCGAGGTCCATCCCAGATACTCCTTGTATGTTCCCTCCTGTCCTTTCCATTGTTCCTGGACCTGTCCATCTATCTGGTTACTATCTCCTGGCCATCTCATCTCTTGACCTGTCCCATATTGGAAGATCCTGTTTCTAGACCTGGTCATCCTCATGGCATGTCCATCTGCCTGACCTGTCCATTCTCCTGGACCTGTCCACCTAATTGGCTGTACAAATTAGCGACTTACCAGCTAGTGGCGTGGTCCCACCTCCTGACCTGTCCCACCTCCTGACCTGTCCCATCTAGTTGGCTGTCCCACGACTCCCATCTCCATGAACCTGTCCATCCTCCAGACCGTCTCATCTCGCGACCTTCCCTCTCTGTCCCTCTCCTGACCTGTCCCATCTCTGACCTGTCACAATTCATGGATGTCCCTATCTCCATGTCCATCCCTGCCATCTCCGACCTGTCATCTACCTGTCCATCTCCCTGACCGTCCCATCTCCTGACCTGTCCCTCTCATGGCATGTCCCATACTCATGGCATGTCCCATCTCCTGACCTGTCCACCTATTGGCTGTTCAAATCCTGGCCTGTCCCATCTAGTGCGTGTCCCACCTCTGACATGTCCCACCTCCTGAGCCCCCATCTAGTGGCTTGTCCACCTCCTGGACCTGTCACCCTCTCACTGACTGTCCCATCTCATGGCATGTCATCCTCGCTGACTGTCCCCACTCCTGACCTGTCTCTCCTCTGACCTTGTCCATCTAGTGGCTTGTCCCACCTCCTGACCTGTGGCATTCCATCGTCATGCTGTCCATCTCCTGACCTGTTCCCACTATTGGCCTGTACAAATTCCTGACTGTCCCATCTAGTGGCTTGTCCCAACCTACTGACTGTCCACATCTACCAGACCTTCTCATCTACCGACCTGTCCCATCTCTGACCTGTCCATCTCATGCATGTCCATCTACTTACCTGTCACATGCTCCTGACCTGTCCCACCTCCTGACCTGTCCCCACTAGTGCTGTCTCCCACCCTGACCTGTCCCTCTCCAGACCGTGTCTCACTCCTGACCGTCCCTCTCTGACCTTCCCATTCTCCTGACCTGTCCCCATCTCATGGCGTCCATCCTGGACCTGTCCCATCTCCTGACCTGTCCCCTCTCATTGCATGTCCCATCTCTGACCGTCCACCTATGGCTGGTACACAATTCCTGACCTGTCCCATCTAGTGGCTTGTTCCATCTCCAACCTGTCTCATCTCCAGACCCTGTCCACTACTGCTCTCCAGACCTGTTCCAGCTCCTACCAGATGTCTCATCCTGCCTGCCTGTCATCTCCTGCCTGATCTGCCTCTCAGTCTCCTCGACCTGCCCATCTATGGGCTTGTCCCAACCTCTGACTGTCACATCTCCAACCTGTCTCATCTCCAGACCTGTCCCATCTCCAGACCGTCTCATCTCGTGACTGTCTCCATCTCCTGACCTGTCCCCTTCAGGACTGCACCGCATCCTGGCATGTCCGCATCTCCTGTCTATCATGGGGAAAACAGAGGAATCACACAATAAAGACCCACACACAAGAAGTGACAGCTCTTCCTTTGTATGAACGGCTACCACTACCACTAACTTACCTGTAACGCTAGAATTACGGATCCGCACTTGGCGACTTGATTATAACGGTACAGGACACGGCTGTACCCCCCGCTCCGTGCTGTTCTGCACATTCCTTCTACTTTAGGGTCTCATTCCTCTCATCAGTGGGGGCTCCCAATTCCTGCGCAGACGGAGGCGCACCTGAATAGGAACCAGTCTATATACTTCTTATTACCAGGTTATATTATAAACCTCAGCATCAAGCCGGACGGTTTGTGGATTATAATGTATTACCACAACACATTCCCTGCATTCCCATTCCGTATAGTTGGGGGTGAACAGAAAGAGTTTCCCTGTGTAATGGCACACTGTAAATACATTATAAAGCAAGTAAGCAGAAGAGCTGAATCTGTTTGAGTGTCCATTGTGCAGGTATACTGTCTTGAATTAAAGGGATTGTCTATTTTAGGGCTAAGGGGAAACAAGGGAAGAACTTGCACCAATGAAACACATCAGCCATACATTATACACATAATAGCAGTCATATCTTTGCCCCAGCTTTCCTTAGACTGCTGATGAAAGACAACGGTCAGCACAGCTTAATTCATGTGACTGGGGTTGAGTTGCAATATTAACATCGTGTGAAACAAGTGTGCGCTGTTTCTGTAAAAAATAACGCAGACACTTCAAGGGGCTGCGGCAAAGTAGTATCACATAGGTAAGGTATTTGGTTGAAGTTTTTGCAAGTTTTCTATAAGGTCCCCTTCAAAGAAAATCTACATAAAATCATTCCTGTATACACCAGAGTGACACTTATTCAAGATCCGGCAGACCGGATGTGGTAAATCTTTTTATATTATCACAGAGGCTAATAGCATTCTAAAATCAACTTTCAAAATGATTAGTAATGAGTCATAAGGACTCTGGAAACCATTCCTGCTGTCCTCGCACAGGCTGTTACAACCACTGGCAAGGAGAGTTTCCCCCTCTATTGTGTGAAATTTACAGCTCAAGCAGAGGGAGGGCAATGCCCCAGAAGGGAGGGTTGAGACGGTATAACAGCCTGAAGCTAGCAGACAGAGGGGCTCTGTCAACACCGCCGGTTACCTCCTGACTCATTACATAATTATAAAAGTGATTTTAGAAGAATGAGGGGGGCCCCATGGATAGCATATATAAGACAATTACCACCAGTCCTAGTGCCTGATTCATGAGTAGATGTACCCTGGTGTTATCAGGATGATTTTTCATGGGTAGATTTTCCTTTTTTATATTCCGATCCTATGGGTGACATTTTTTGGCCATGTGTGCCCCGGGTCTCCTCGCAGTTGGTGATGGGCTTTACTGATGCTCGTGTTGTATGGTTGCACATGGAAATTTTGGGTGGAATATTCTATCCCCCCCCCCACCCACCGGAGCCACAATTACACAAGATCGCAAGCAGCTTTTGTCCGAACTTGCAGAGGGGCCGCCGTCTAGACAGACTCCGTTGGTCTATGTAAAACAGAAGTTTTTGCCAGGTGGGGAGCACGTACAAAATCACGTGCAACGGAACGCACGCAACGTTGTGACTGCGGGAAATTCCTGATCGTATGAACCCTTACCCTGGTAGGCGGCAGAGGCTTTTTAACATACACGCAGTTTTACGTTACAAACTGTAAACAGATCCCCTGCTCCCGCCTCCTGCACTAGTTTTACCTATCTGGAGTCTCAGAAAGCTGGGTTGAGCAGCAGTGTGAGAGCAGTACGATAGTGATTGTACAGCTCTTGGTCAATATCTACTACGCAGATGTATCCATCCAATGTCTGAGTGCTGAGAATATGTCATTTGTAATTATATGCAAATTGAGTTTTCTGTGCACATGGGCGTGGCCACAAGGGCCTGGTGCACCCACACTTGCTAGTTCTCACTCCCCCCAAGGGAACTTCCAATTCGACTTGATTATCAATACCCAGGCATACCGTTCTGTGATTACTGAGCAGAGCGGAGGTGCATGGACCTCCGGGCCCACCCACAGTGCACCAAAATTAAAGGGGATATCCTAATATACCGCTATTGCCCACTTAAAGGACCTTGGGTGTCATAAGGGGGGATCTATTACTTGGGTCCCACTAGTGAGACAAAAAGAGGCAACTTGCTGCATTGGAGGACAAGCCAACATCAGAACACTAGTCAAACCATTCATTTCAGTTGTCCACATGGTAATACCAGATTCACCACTCAGGGGCCCCTGCAGTGGAAAAGTGCTCACAGCTGCGATCCACCCAACTCTGGAAACAAAATCGCTGTTGCTTATATGTATTTATAGTATGAGATAGGAGCAGCTCTCTCTCCTCTGCCTCCTCAGCAGGCGTCAGGGAAATCCCAGCAGCAAGAGGTTCTTGACCTTGGAAGCCACATCCAATAGTTACATTGCAATCATACATTCTAACCGCAATAACAAGCTGCCCATTTATGTTCTGATGCTTGACATAAGTCAAAAATAATACTTTCTGCTACTAGTGTGTGTTTTTCCCAAAAGTATTGGAAACATAACCATGAAAACCAGGTATTAGTGGTCCATTTCAAGTCAATTTAAAAGGGGGCGATATAACGTTTAGACGACCTTTTGAAATAATTTAAGTCTCATATTCATATCCCGGGTGAGCGGAGAGGGGTAGTGGGTCGGGTGGGGTTATTGATTTTTAAGATCCCTGGTGGTCAGGGGTATGGTCAGAGGATTGTGGTTGTTAACACACCAGGTTTTCAAGGTAATAGGGATGATTATGGTTTACATATATCCATGTGGTCAGGGGTTTTATGAAGGATTATGGTTATGAAATCCCTGGTGACCAGGGGTATTGAGAGGATTATGGTTTACCAACATCCCAGTGGTCAGTGGTATTGAGGAAAATTAGGTTTACAACTTCCAAGTGGTACAGGGGTATTGGTAAGAATATGGTTTACTACATCCCGGTGGCACGGGTATGCTAGGTATTAGGTTTACAATATCCCTGGTGGTATGGGGTATTGGGGGAGATTATGGTTACCACATCCCAGGTGGCCATGGGTAATGAGGAAGATGATACGCTTTTGCTCAGTTGACAATGGCAATCAAAAGCGAACGGGGGTGGCCATGGCCCAATCACTATGTTTACTAGGACAGCGCAATTCAATCGGTGTCCACACCTGGTGTCTGTATGTCTAAGGTAAGACAACTGGGTGCTGGTACCGATTGCCTTGGGCACCTTTGATTTCGTTTCTAAACGGCGAGGTTCACAGTGCTACTTGTGACAGCACCTTACGGGATGATTATGGTTTACAACATCCCTGGTGGACAGGGTATTGCGAAAGATATATGGTTTACTGGATCGCTGGAGGTCCGGGGTATGTTGAAGAGATTATGGTTTACAATCATCATTGGTGTCAGGGGGTATTGTGAAAGGGTTATGGTTAACAAAATCTGTGGTCAGGGCATTGAGGGGGATTAATGGTTACAACATCCCTGTGGTCAGGGTATTGAAAGGATTTGGTTTACAACTCCCTGGTGGTCAGGGGTACTAGGAGGATTATAATACCATAAAGATATGAATGGTTCCTGGTAATGAAGGGGAATGGTGATTTAATAAATCTCCTGTAAATATCCGAACGTCGAATCCTTTGTAAATATCAGTACAATTAATTTCTTTCTCCTGAATTCAATCTGTGTTTTTTCTTCCATGTGGATCAATCGAGATAATCTGAGCCCGGGCAGGAGTCAACATGACTGTCACTTGCCCCAGGTTTACAGTAAACACGGACCACGCTGAACTGAGCCTGGATGAAATTTAAAGGGGTAAAAGAGAAACATTTAATGTCCCAGATCTTTCTAGGATTGTTCCATTACTCCTCCTATAAACCGCACAATTAGAGCTGTTTACATTAATTAAATCACCCTTTGACGTTAAGAATAACTACAGAGGTTTAGGGGTTTTAGGGGGTCGATTCGAATTCATTTAAGGGAATTTGGTGTCTGAGAATTTGTGTTTTATTTTGCACGTTTTGGGGTCTATATGTTTTAAGAGTTTGTTTTATTGATTGTGAGTCTGCATTTGTTTAGGAGTCTGGTCTGGGGTCTGTACATGGGGTCAGGTACGGCTCTGTATTATCTCTGGTTTCCAGATTTATTTAGGGGGTCTGGGTCTCATTAGGGGTTTCTGTTTATTTGTTAGGGTCTCTACTGAGTTGAGGAGTCTGGTCTGGGGGGGGTCTGTATGAGTGGAAGGCTTCGGGCTGAGTGTGTGATGGGTCAGTAGGGCTCCATATTATCCTCTGGTTTCGTTATTTATTTTAGGAGGGTGGTGGTTCTTCTTAGGGTTATTTTTATGGTTGTGGGTGTGCATTTATTTACTGATGTAGTATTGGATTCTTTTTGGAGGGTCTGGGTCCCGAATCCCCAAATGTGTGGGGGCCCTTTTTGACGGGGCAAGTGGTGGGGCCTGGGGCCGTGCCCCCATATAATCCTCGGCCCTAAGTCTATCCATGTTTAGACTTTGGTTTAGATGAGGCCAAGTGTGGGGATCCTACTACCAGTTCAGGCTGGGTCTGTAATTTATTTTGGGCCTGGGGTAGTTTGCGAAGGTTAGACTTACAGCTATGGGGGCTTTACTCGGGGGTATCTGTATTAGGGTCAGTTTCTGGGGTTTGTATTATTTATGAGGTGAGGGACTCATTACAGGTGGGACCCGGTCTACTATACATTGTTTCGGGCTCTGGCACTTATTCAGGGATCTATTTTGGAGCCGCATTTATGTTTAGGGTCTGGGGTTTAGTATCATTTTGGGGTGTGAGGAGGGGTTGTACTACATTAACTTTATATAATGCGCCAGGGTTAGGGTCACTTCTCTCCCCTTAGCATCACTTTAGAATCTCTCTGACTGTCCCTAGGATTCACTCTCTATGGGACAGCCATATTAGTCATCACCCAGCTTTACCCAGGCTCAGATCTACAAAGGACAATGGCATTGTGTTGAGCAGTTAGAGATGACAACAGGGGCAGTGATGTTTCTGCTCCCCGGCCGCTGCTTGTGGTGGTCATTCAAATCAGGGGGGTCCTGCATTTGAGTGCATTTAGTGCTGCCACAACTGGGACGATCCATTGACGGGGAGGAGGGGTGAGGCGCCGGGGCAGCTCACATTCTCTCTCTGTGACTGCACCACCCTTTGTCCTGTGGCCCTCCTAGAAGGCCGGGTGACCAAGTGGCGGGGCCTGCAGTGCCGGGGAGCCGCCGCTAGGTGTGGCGCCACTGAGCCTAGCCCCCCGGCGTAAAATGCAAAACAAAGAGGAGAAAAGCCAAAGATCAGAAAGTGATCGGAGAGTATAGGCCGGCGGGAGCGGGGGCACGGCGGCTGCTGAGGGATAGCGCTGGCCCGGGGGGTAGGTGGCACCGCACACACTCAACATGAACACGCACTGCTGTGCACCCGGCATGCTGGTGGGCCATTACCAATGTTCTTATGATACTTGTTAACGCAATGCTGTGCTATGACCATGGCTAGAGAGTTGGGGGGGCTTTCGGGGCAGATACTATGAGTAACACCTACTGCATCAGTAGGTGGTAAGAAAATGTTACATGTTTAGCGTATTCCGGCATGCTGCAGACATTCTGCTTGTACTGTGCTGGCACTGGAAACTTTCCAGATTTATCGGTATTATAGAGTCCTGATCCTGGCAGTAACATCTTGTCTCATATACTGTGCGCCACTAGAACTTTTCCATATGTATCCTAGTATTATAGAGGTCACTGATGCTGACAGAAACATCTGCCGTGTTATACTGTGGCTGGCATGGGAACTTTCCATATGTGTCAGAGTCTTATAGAGTCACTGGATCACTGCAGAACTAGCTTGTCCATATACTGTGCTCCACGTGGAACTTTCCCATATTGTGCAGTAGTTATTATAGAGGTCACTGTAATTGTAACGCACGGCTTGTGGCTTAGGACCATGTAACAGGAAAACACCAGGGATCATTGCCATAAGGGGGGCAATTGCCAGGACTTAATCTATGCTGGCATTATGTATAAGAGTATGATAGACTCACGGTTGCTCGCAGAACATCTTGCCTTGTAGAGTGTGATGTGAACTAGGAACTTTCTATAGTATCAGGAGGATGATAGAGTTTCCGCTTTACATTTGTAACGCATTATCTGTCTAGGAACAGGTAATGAAGGATTAGGTAGACACCAGGGGGACTGTGTGCCATAGGTGATCAATGGCGATACTGTGCTGGCACTGGGAAAACTTTTCCCATTGTGTCAGAGGAGATAGACGCACTGTTACATTGTAAACGCATTCGGGGCTAGGACCCATGTAACAAGTGTATGAGGAGACAGCAGGACCGTCTGCCATAATGGGCAATGGCAATAACTCTGCGGCCAATGGGGGTCTCTCCATAGTATCGGAGTATTATAAAGTCAACTGTTGCTGCCGAAACATCTTGCCTTGCATGCTGTGTTTGTCACACTGGGAACGTTCCATAGTGTAATCAGGGATGGATAGAGTCATGTTACATTGTAACGCATTGCTGCTGCTAGGACAGTATATAGGAAAGGGGGTCTTAGTGCTAGGGCAAGAGACTATAACTCATATAAATTAGTCTGTGGTAGAATGTTAAGTTGAATGTGTTGCTGTAGATGCTGCAGGCACAATCTTGCCATTGTACACGTGGTGTGGGAAGCTCTGCAGATGCTTGGGGACCATATAAAACATACACATGGAGCACTTGTCAATCTTAATCTACGCTTATCTGGGGATTCAAACCCCCCAACTAACTTATTAAATTGGGGAACATATACCCCCCTTCCCTCCTTTCCTACCTCTACCTCCATCCATTCATTCCTCCCAGAGCAGTTTATGTGCCGCCCCCTGAAACTGCTTGGTTGTACAGGGGTGACCGTTGTCTGTCCCCAGTTTTCAGACACCCCTTATGGGATATCCTCCCCTATCCTCAGACCGCATCTATGAAGGTCCATAAGCCAAGATTGTAAGAGAGTCTACAATTATACTTGACATAAACCCAATTCTCACACGCTGAAGGTTCGTTACATTAACATGCATGTCGTGGCTAAACACATCAGAAGCACAAATCTCTATCCAGTCCGTATAGTTGCTACAATGTATCAGTCTGGGGGTTTCACAGAGCATTGTAGACTGGATGCAATTGGTAACAGACTCTCAGCTTGATACATGTGAGTTATCCGGGAGTCCTTTAAGCATATATTCTAACGGCTTGGAGCTTTGTGTGTAATGTTATTAAAGGGATGTTGTAGCTTTAAGTCTGTATGAGGTTATAGGCTTGCGTGTTAAACTCTAGGGAGCGCAGATTAGAGACATTGACATCATGTGTGACCCCCCATCAGATCATCTGTTTCTTTAGTATAATAATATCCCGAAAAAGCTGGTGACAACACTTCATGGCCACAGGTACATTACCTTGGGTTGTCACCAGCGTTTCTGGACCCCAAATGAGCAAAGCCTCACCTTATACCTGGATTCTTAGATTGCCTTTTTAATGCGTCTGTGCTAAAGTAAAAACAACCATTGTGGTAGAACCCCAGCTTTCCTGGTACATAATTGAGCAGATCGTGCAGATTCTATTATTCGTGCATATTTAAGGGATTGTCTGTCTTTTAATAAGATGTCCCATTTTCCCCTGATTATTCTTAATCACTGTCTTCCCCCCCCCCCAAGAGCTAGGTGTAAGGTATGGGTGGAAACGTTGGTTAGTCATTTATACATTTGTAGTAGCGCCCTCATAGAGTATATGTAGTACTACATGACACAACAGAACAGTTTGCTGGTAATGATACCCGTATGATGTAGCTGATTATCGCTGCATAACATCCTTTGTGTGTTCGATTTGTTGACTTCCGCCTGTGTGGAGAAGATTTTAGTTTTGCACCAGGTTGTGAGTATTGGCACCTCCTGGGGGTGATATTGTGGAAAGCAGTAGGTAGAACTGAAGAGGGCTTCAGGCTGGACAAATCCTGGGGTCGTTTGCTCATTGGTCGACCTCCCTGCTAGGAATTGTTGGGGTTGTTTCTATCAGTATGGTGTTTTTGGATATATAAATAGTCAGGTATCAAGTCAATAGATAGAGGTCCCCGAGGCGAGGAAGCAGCTCTCTCTGCTCTCTCATAGCGAAGCGTAGCAGGATCTGATACAGTGTACAGGCAGTCCCCGGGGTCGTACAAGATAGGGTCCGAGTTTTGTTTCAGAGTGGAATTGTATTGCAAGTCGAACTGTATATTTATAATTGTAGATCCAGAGACGAAAAAAATTTTGGCCCAGGTGACAATTGGTATAGTTTAGACATTTTTTGGGTCTGTAGAGGGACAAGGCTTTCAATAAAGCTTCATTACATAACTCTCAAGGCTGATTTTGCAGTCCTGTGGGACTATATTAAAGCTTCACTATGAAAGCTTCATCATGAGTCAGAGGGGTCTGTCTGAACTATGGGTGTCTGTACTCGAGTGTCCTTAAGTAGGGGGACCGCCTGTCTAGAAGCTGAACTACTTTAGTATTATTATTATTAGACTAAAACCTATATGATGTGATCACATGACATAACACACGTATGATATTGAACCAGATCACATAAATGATGGGATCAGCTAGTATGAAAGACTGTTATCATGGACCAGTGTGACATATAAGGTGGGAGCCCATGTTGAATACCATATGTTTATATGGCCAGCTCAATTATAATGTGATCTCATGGGTGCGACACAGATGTTATATGACTAGATGACATATAAATGATATGACAGTATGTGTGATTCCCATATAGACATGTCTGATATATGACAAGATGAAATATATGAGATTGTAATCCATGTGTACACATATGTTTGTTATGACTAGATGACATATATAATGATATGACATCTATGAGTGATCCCATGGTGTGACACATTTTATATGACTAGATGACATATATAATGCTACATATCTATGATGTTGATCCCCCATGGTATGACAGTGTAGGTTATATGACTGATCACATATATGATGTGATCCACTGGTGTGACATTGTTATATGGAACAGATGGACATATATAATGACATGACAGTAATGATTGTGATTCCCATGGTAGACATTATATATATGACCAGATGACATATATATGTATTCCCATGTTGTGGACACATATGTATATGACTAGATGACATATATAATGATTGATATCTATGATGTATCGCCATGGTGTGGACACCATATGTTATATGACTAGATCACATATAATGATAATGACATCTATGATGTGGATCCCTGGTTTATGACATGTATGTATATGAACTAATCACATATATGGATGTGATCCCATGGTGGTGACACCATAGGTGTTATATGACTAGTCACATATATAAATGTAGATCATGTATGATGTGATCTCCATAGTGTGAAATGTATGATATATGACCATTAAATGGTGTCCCCAAGCTTCTCCAGAACATGAGACAGTGTGATGCCTCCTGGGATAACACTCCTGAGCCATGGCGTCTCCTGTTTGCATCTTTCACTGCTCGTTTATGGCCCAATGGTATCTCATAAGAGGCTTCAGGACACAACCATAAGTTGTAGCCGTAGTGTCCCTCCCCGTTCGCCCTGCACCGGTCACATCTGTGTAAATCAACAGCCAGTGTAATATAACCGCACCCATCCTCCACTCCCAGGCCGGACTTCACAGTCTCCTGACTACACGTTCTGCCCAATCAATAGGAAACAATGCAGTTACAGAGAATTACAGACCACGCCCGCCAGACGACTGTAACTGCTGTAATTTAAAGGGACTGTCAGCATTTATGACATGAGATTAACAGACGGTGTCGTGTATTGTTACTGCGAGAGATTTGAAATAAGACCTTGGTGATGTTGTTCGTGACAGCAGACCTGGGATATATAATTGATATCCAAGTACTCGGGCGTTGAGGAATTCCTCCTACACTGTTGTGCCCTGTGTTCTCTACAGCCACTGTGGGTATTGTCCCTCCTGCGAGGATGTTAATCAGACTTTGTGTATGTTGTTAGTAGCAGCAGGACTGTTAAATCTGGATTTATTTCTAGTCTTCTCAGTCCTCTGGGGGGTGGGAGGCTAGTCCTCACACTGTTTTGCTCTCTCCTGAGCACCTGTGGGTATTGTCCTGGAGGATGTGTAATCATAGACTTTGTTTATTGTTGCTTGTTAGCAGCAGAACTGTAATATTGGACTCGAATGTACATTTAAGCAAACTATTGGAGAGATCTGCGCAGAGCTGCTGCTATTGTTAGCTCACAATAGCCTTGTCTAGACTGGATACACATTGTCTCCACTTCTTCAGCCTTGGAGAGCAGGGACTAGCTATGTAACAGGGGCACTGCCTTGAATGGAGACAGGGAGTTTCTTCTAAACTAGGGGGAGAGATGTTCATCTGATTGCGCCTCACCTTTGTCCAGCCACATCGAGGCTTTGGCCTCTTGATGTATATTCTGCGGGTGCGGCCGCAGCACCGTGAAAAACACGCCAGGTCCGAACCTGGCGTAGCTTTGAAGTGAAACCAGCAAAGAAGTTTTTGCGGTTATCAAAAGACGTGCACCCACCCATGGTGACGCCGCGCACCTCATGCCCTTCCCGATGTTCACATAGCGTGGCGAGTTTTGGGTTTCACAATTTTAATCAACAATTCTTGCACCACGCAACAATTTGCAATTATTAAAGGACACCTGTCCCATCAGGTCCGTGTCACTAGTTCCTGTCATACTACCTGTTTGGAGCAGCTCACAAGGATCACCATCCACTTGTATCTAGTTATTTCAGACATTATTCATGTAAATTATCTATGTTTATCAGTAAAATTGAGGCTGGTCCCACATGGTCAGAGGCAGTGAGTCACCCTTTCCCCTCCCCTCTCCTCCCTCGCTCATGTCTGTGTGTTATGTATAGTAAAGCAAGATGGCTAGTGTGTGTGCGCATCTGCTGACATGCGTGCATCCTCCTTAATATCAGGGTGAGAGACAAAGGACATCAGCTACACATGAATCTGACATGTTCTCGTATAACAGGCTTGCCTGGAGCTGCTGTATCTCTCTAGACACAACACAGGACTGCAGGGGGGTGTGGGGCCAACCACACCAGGAAGCACATCCTTTACAGGCCTACACTCATTATTACGTAGGCTGTCAGTCATGCATCTGGGGTTGTGTGGCTTTGCCTCCCTCATGAATAGAGGGGACAGCTTGAATCTAATGCATTCATTGGACATTTCACAGTCATTTGCATACAGTTTTTAGGAACCTCATTGCTTAGGTTTTACAGGCCATGTAGTTAGAGGGACAATGAAGGATAGAGGCAATGCTTCTCTAATGGCACGTTTATGAAAATATATTTAGTTTAGGGTGGGTTATTTTTGCATGAAGCGGTTCTCTTTACTGATTTTTACCATTAACAGAATTCTTTTCCCGCTTAATGTGTAAAGTTTTGGCCCTGATACATTCATCAGCCGTTAGCCTTCGTTGAATGTTGTAATGATGGAGAATTATACATCCCTTAGTGAGTGACATCAGTCCATGGGCGAACGGTTGTGGGATGGAGGATGGAGATTCATTGATGACCTCATTAAAAATAAATTTGGATTATTCCCGACTTGTTTGCCGCCCGCTGAGCTATTAATCCAGGCTTTATCATGCAGTCTGGCAGCTGGCGATATATCAGCCTCACTCAAGCGGATTGAAATCTGGACAGACGGTGAGGGGAGGGGTGGGGGTTACAGTAAGAGGCAGAGCCTACCCCTAAGTCCTACCTCTATTCTAAGTACTTAATCCTAACCTGTACGTTTCCTCCTTCCCCCCGACCACTGAACTTTATGGGGCATTCATTATAGTGTCGGCCGGGTCCGTTTTTTTTGGCGTAGAAATTGTGTGGTTACAACTGGATGTAGATTTAGCGCTAGGGCTTAAAGGGGTTTTACCCACGAAAGAAAATTCTCACATTTCATCCCCTAGTGATTTTATGATGTGTTAACCCTTTACTTTAACCCTTTACTTATATTGTTACTCAGTTTTTTGCTGTTGTAGCTCCTATCACTCTCTAGGCTGCTCAGTGCAAAATCCCGGTGTGGGTGGGGCCTCTCTAAGCATACACATTATGACTCTAGTTTTGTGGGTGGACAATGTGGTTACATTATCAGGGTACAGGTGTATATACCATTGTCATCTGGCTTCTGACATTGTACTACACACTGACACATACTCGATAGATGAGATGATTGAGATGCATGAGATTACACAGAGCTGATAGACCATTAACACTGTTACACTGTCAGCCACTGCTACATCTCACAGATATGTGCCTGCCCTCCCCCCTCCCCCCGATCAAGTGTGAGTCTCTGGAGCTCCGTGCAGGGGCGTGGCACAGCCAGAGAAGAACAGACAGAAGCTCATCTCATGATCTCATCTAAGATGCCACCTGACTCCAAGTCAGAAGTTCCAGGGTCGGATCTAGGGGCAACTGAAATTGTGTACACCAAGACGATGGTGACAGGGGTGGAATTATATCGTGAATGCAGAATTTGTTAATAACAGTGAATCAGAGAATGTGTTTTTTGTTATCCCTGATATGTTTAAGAACTTGTCTCGTGGGAATAATCTTTTAATACATTGGCGCACTTCCTGAAAAGGGTCTGAACGACTCCACATCATGAATGTTGGGGATTCCCAAAGCTGTAACCCAAATTGACAAAAAAAGTGTTGGCAAAGCGCATAATAATATGCCGCACAACCTTGATTGAACCATAAATATGGCGCACAAGGCGCTGCATGAGAAAAAAAATCGACCAAAATACTATCAGAAAGCCAATAATAAATACCCCACCACATGTCTTTATGAACTATGTAACACAATTGGGGTATATACATGGGGTACACATATACAGTCATGAGATTTTAGGCCCTCCCAACCTGCACCAAAATGCCTTTTTACAAGTTTCACAAAAGTTACTAAAAAGTTATAAACATGTTCTTACACTAAACCAATTCCTGGCCCTAATCCTAACTATTCCCCATGATTCATAACCAGCCCATACACCAATAAAAATTTTTATCCTCCTGTCCCACCCATACACTTGCATGCTTGGCTTTATAGAGCGTGCATTCTTTTCAGTGGAGAGATGAAGCTGTCACCACCAACTTAGGTGAAAGCAAATGATCGGGCATTTTGATATTACGTATGTCCAGTCCTAATTTACACCACGTTGAAATCTTTTAAACAACCTAAAGCAGTCTGTGCCTCAGCTAGAGTCTTCTGTATCATAGATACATTGTCTGTACCCCCCAACATTTAGGTCATCAGAATCAAGTTCCTAGACCCCTTTTACCCCTCATTACGGGGGTCAGATATTTACAGTCTATTCTACCAATATAACAGTAAATTTGTGTAAAACCAGACTGCAGACTTGAGCTTAGTGCATTAGTTGTGTCTGTGGAAGGACACACGCCCTGAAGGAGATTTAGCTTAAATTTGTGAATCCGACTGCCTGAGACAAGTACAGGACGTGAGTCAAATCCTGGGATTAGAGGTTAATTGGATAATTTTCCCGGAATCTGTTCTAAAGTCATTAAGTAGCCTGGGCGCTCCTCTGTAAACTACTGGAGATTACACATTATTCACAACATGCGGTCTGTGTATATAGTCTCCTGCTGTATGGACTGGCTGCTGGGGGCCCAAATTAGGGATTGGGGATTTGAACGTTCCTGTGAATGTGATATGGACCACTTCTATGAGGCTGCATCTGCTTGAGATGATTCTGGGGTCCTAGTGTGTCGGACCTCGAGTTTTCAGAAATATACCCCTCTGTACCAAGAGGATACATATACTCATAGGACATCCCCTTTAAGGGTTGTGCTATTACCTGTGGCAATTTCGTCACACCTTGACATATACAATTCTTGGTATCTTCGTGTTTTGTGCAATTTCATCACAACTGCAGCAACTTTCTTACAACCAAAGAGTCATTTCCCTTCATTTTGTTGAGATACTCTGCAGAATGGGGAGGAAGTGAGATGAAATTGCTTGAAATTGGCGCAAACGCCACCAAACTCTGTTGTGCAATCCTAGTCCAAGGTTGTCACTCGTGTCGTCTATACTGCGCACCCCCCTGCTAGGATGCACTCACATATGGCGTTTTTCTTGATGCATTGTGTTAATGATGCGCCATCTGGGAGTCAAAGTCTTCAGTGGCTTATTACGTGATATTTCATGCAAAGTGTAGGAATCGGCATGTCGCTCCTGACATATGGAGACAATCCCTGCCTCTGGCTTCCAGGCTTTTTGTGTCCTATGATTGGTGGCATGGAAGTGCTTCTGCGTTACAGGAGCGGCTTCGTTTTGGCGTTCACCCTTCCCATTGAGCAGATGACTCATGGAGCTCCTCCGCTTCGTTCCTGTGTGGCCCGCACGGCTGCTATTACTTCTCCCTCATTTTCCTGGAACGTATAAAGAAGGCTTCTCACTCTGAATTTGTACAATAAGTCACTGTGACGTGAGAGCCTTCAAACAATGGTAGGTTTCCTGATTAAATCCTCTTCGTTTTCTCAAATTTATGGGCTTTCCTGTTATTTTTGTCCGAAAAGTTCTGCAACTTTTTAACTTTTTTTTTTTTTTTTTTTCAAGATCAATTATTGCTGCAGTGAATAGAAACTATCTTGGAGCTAAAAACCGTGTACAGAACCTAACACCTAACACTTAACTTTTTTTTACAATGTCTCACAGGTCCTAGAGACCTGGCTGATATCTGTGACCTGTTTGATATATTGTAGCAAACCCTCGGCTACAAATAGGTTTTTCCATCATTTTTCATCAGTGACAGCAAAACATGAAAATGAAAACATGGGGCTAGTCAAGGTCTTAGGCAGTGCTCAGACGTCCCCCACATGTTAGCTGTAATGACTGCCTAACTTTACAGGCTCAGTTTTGCCTTCAGGTCCTGGGAAAGGTTACAGTGACTTAGTACCTTTATAAAGGGTATATTATTTAGGGAACAGGTTGGTATTTTGCTTCCGGATAGGTATTGGCGATGTGTAATATGAATTGTAGCTTCTCCAAGTGAACTGTAGGGTGTATCCTCACACTGCTGTGCTCTGTGCTCTTTGCAGCCATTGTTAGGTATTGTCCCTGGTAGATTTGTAATCAGACCTTAGTGTATGTTGTGAGTACAGCAGGACTGTGATATATGTGTATATTCCATGTTCTAGTTTTTACAAGTGCACTGGGGCCTGTCCTCACTCTCTGCAGCCAGTGTTATGATTGTCCCTGGAGAGATGATATATCTTATCTTTGTGTATGTTATTAGTAGCAGCAGGACTGTGCAATATAGATTTAACATGGCGGCACTAAATGCATACTTTTCAATGGACCAAGGGGAACAGCACAGAGCAGACAGTATAAAGCCGTGAGCAAGCAGTGTTGAGGACACGTCCCCTGTGCACTTGGAGAAGTAATCCTGAAATATAAATCCATATTTCACAGTCCTGCTGCTACTAACAACATACATAATGATCATAATTTTTCCATGGACAATATTACACTGTCTGCAGAGAGCACAGAATACAACGTGTAAGACACGCACCCATGTGTCCTCCCAGTTTAAGACACAGTGTTATTATATTTCCATTCTCAAAAGGGTCTCTAACTTCTCCAAACTCCCACAATGCACTGCTGTCAGGAAACCAGCAAAATTGTAGCTTGATAGCATGAATGAAGAAAATTCACTTAAAAATGAGACTAATGATGAAAGTAAACAAAGTCGTTATGTTGTTACAGGTAACGCTGCGCTGTATGGGGCATCTGAGCTCTGCACATCAGATAGTCAGGAATTAGCTCTTGTTTACAAAGTATCCGATGTCTAGAGGAGTCGACTTTGTTGTCTCCATCACATATGGTGTTTAGGGAAAAATAAACTTGAGGTTTTGATATATCTGCTTTATCTTAGCTCCCTGCAATCATGGGTAGGGACAGATGTGACCTCACTGGAGACTTAGATCTGCCTAATACTCTACTCTTTGCCATTCAGGAAATAGGAAAGCGTAGTTTTTTTTACATTTACTGCAGATTTGCTATTGGAAACATTGCTGGACCATCCTATCCCCTCACTACTTGCATCGGGTTGGACATACAGGAGCCGGGTGGTTGGGTGGTGCACAAACAGTAGCCATAATTGCTTGTCACTCTCCCTAATTTATACATGTTTCACAATGCTTTGCTATTTTAATTAGCACATCTGCAGTGTTGTGCCATTCAGGACCCTGGGAAAGTTGGATCACGGCAGATTGTTGCATATACCAAGCAGGGAATTGGTGGTCATCCTGTCTCATTCTACATTCTTCCGCTTCCTTACCTTATCAATCTGTTTATTATACAGTTTATCATTCAGGGGCCTGGGAGAGTTGGGAACTATTGCTTTTTGTTGTATGTAATGGTCGCCATATTAGTTGTCACACTGCTTTGTATCCCTTTTATGCACATATCTGCTTCTCTGGAGTTTGGGAAAGCTGTGTTCACCACACGTATAGTACTTGTATTGATGGAATACTTAATGAAAAGATGCCAACTTTCCAATCAGAAGTCTTAAAGTTGTGTTCACCCCTTGTCACCTGCAGTATCAGCGATATTAGTTGTCGGTGTCCGGTTTTGTGACAACCCATGTGGGATCAGTAGTGTAGGTCATATCGCATAAAAGGATAATTTGCCATTCAGGAGCAGAAATTTGGGAAGAATAACTTTGTTATCCATAAGGACGACCGTATTGGTTTTTCCCCTGATTTGTTATGTCTTTCTCCCTTATTTTTATAATTCCTATTTTATTTTTCATTAAGAGCGTAGGAAAAGCACCATAGTGAATAATGAACAATTTGGGTTACCATAATGGCGGCCATATTGGTTGTCCACCCTGCTTCATTATACACCTCACTTTATTACATTTATTTGCCTTTCAGAGTATGGAAAAGTTAGTTACCAGGAGATGAAGGGACAGCACATATTGTGTAGCAAAACTGATATGGAGGATGAAGGACAGCCCTTTTGTCATATATGAAAGCCATATTGTATTATTATGGCAGTCAATTGTTATCTTACGGCAGCAATATTTATTGTTATGGCGCCATATTGTCATTTTAAGACAGTCTTATTCTCATATTATGGCAGTCATATTGTCATGTTATGCAGCCAAATTGGCATGTTATGGAAGCCATATTGTGTTGTTATGGCAGCCATATTGTAATTTAGGCAGCCATATTTTGTTGCGCTGGCAGCTATATTCTGTTGTTATGGCAGCCATATTGTCATGTTATAGCATTCAAATTGTCATGTTATGGAAGCCTATTTTATTGCTATGGCAGCCATTTTTTGTCATGCTATGGCAATCTATTGTCATTTAAGGCAGCCATATTGTGTTGTTTTGGCAGCCTTATTATGCTGTTATGGCAGCCATATTTTTTTGTGATGGCAAGCCATATTGCTTTGTTATGTGCAGCCATATTGCTTTGTTATGGCAGCCATATTGTGTTGTTATGGCAGTCATATTGCTATTTATGGCAGCCATATTGATTTTCCCCTCAATGTCAATAGTTCAGTTGCTATTGATTTTGTGGTGAATTATGCCACATTTTCACAACGGGACTCAAGGACTGACGATTGTGTATATTTTGTGGTGGGACATATCATTGAGGGTCACAGATAAACACAGGTCTTACACTGTTCTCTGCTCTCAGAGGAATGTGATATTCTGTCATTATGGAGGACTCTTCCTCTCTCTCACATCGGCGGGGGACATATGATACATTGCTGTGTTCCTTTGTTCACTTTCCAGTCATTGTCACTTGTTTCCTCAGTAGAGAAGGCGACTCATAGTGAAGACATTATCGTCCTCGATATAATTAACACCAAATTCATGACGTGTTATGTCTTTGCTGGTGTCATTCCTTTTTTAAAATTATAATTATATTACGGGTGTCTTGCTTCTAAGACCCCCAAATCATCATTGGGGGAAAAGGCAGCAGGGGTTTCACACTTCCTACTGCACCTGCTAAGGTTACACTAATTAAAGGGATCCTCCACTCAGAAAACAAAGTTTTTACCTTATAGTGGGCTCAAACACAAGCTTCCTAGTGTGATTCCCTTCCTTTATAGGACCTCTCATAAAATGGACGCCAACTTTTGCAAGTTAGTCACAGACACACCCTTTCTATTGTCTGGGTTCTGGTGGGGTTGGGTCTGTGACTGTCTTGGCATCTTCTTCTGAAGAAGTTAGAGGCCATTTCGTAATAGAGGAGGCCAGTTTTAAACAATGGAGGCCCCTGAAGCAGAAGGGTAGGCCCCAGTTATATTCACTGTTTATACCTAATGGATGGCGTATTTAGTATTCTGGGTGGAGGATCCCTTTTAATGCAATTACTCAGTTTAATGCGCATGTTTTGGCTGGTGGATAGGAAGGCATCATTTTATTTGGCTGCGCTCAGTCTTCTTCGCAGAGTTGCAAAGTTGATTGTTATAACCAATGGGGGCGACCATGTTATCTGTAATAAAAAGGAGCGAGACTTGTGTGAAATTGACCAAAAGTGTTATAATAGGTTAGAAATTGTTTGCCTTGGGTGTAATAAGGCTTGCGATGGACAGATTACAAAAGTGTCTGTTTCTATGGCCACAAACTCAGCTTTATTTTTGAAGAGCAATACGAGAAATGAACGCTCCTCTGTGATTGGTTGCTAGGCAGTTTTGTCCACTGATAACAACCAATCACAGTGCAGCTTCATATCTCACGTGAAGGGTTTCATATCCCATGTATACAAAAGCGAAAGCTGGCAACATGGACGCTATTCTTTTTTGCTGTTTATAAATCTTTCCAACTTTTTATGTGTTCATAATGTGATAGTAGCTGGATAAAGTGGTGTTGTATTGTGGCTGGTAGTTGGTGGCAACTCTAATGGCAACCAATCAAGCGCAGCTTTCATCTCTCAAGAGCCTTGTACAAAATAAGAGCTAAACTTTGAATGGTTGCTGTGGCAAGAAAGATTATTTTGTGAAGACATTATCCTGACCCCCTTCCATTTACTATAGATAGTTCTAATAAGAGTGATGCATCTTTTTTTGAGTCTGTAGATCTCACTGTGTTGGATTTGTTTTCTACTATTTTCCCCCTGATTATGCTCGTTGGCGTTTCCGCACAATCCACACTTTAACAGACGCTTAGAGATCCAAGCGAAGCCTCGACTCCTGGCCAAGAGGCTGTAATACTATCCGCCTGATACCAGTGACCTTACTTGCTGCAAAAAGTGGCTAAAGCCTCATGAAAAATAGATTCATGTTTGGGAGAGCGGTCTATCCGGCGTTTGTATAGTATGGAAGAGCAGAGCTGAATTAGTAATGGGGGCCGTTCGTGTAACACCCTAAACCCAATCCCATATAGGCCCGGCTGCATCTATTTGCATAGTTTTGCAGAGTTTTGCATAGTCTCAGTGTTGTCTTGTGAAGTGCGTTGTATGAGACGCGACCCATCCTTGGCGTCCGTTCTCATGATCGGTGGAGATTCATCATAAGTGCCAAAGCTATGCCATGAGTTTCTCTAACCGATTACCCCTTTGCTTTTTAATGCACTGCTTTAATTGGTCATTTGTAATACACAAGTTGGCAGACTGTTTTGGGGAACAGGGTGTAGCATCATGTAGCTGGTCCTGTATCCGTCTCCATGGAGCAGTTCAATACAAGCACAGGAACTACTTACTAGCACACATGTAGATGTCCTTTACACTGACTGCTACAGAGAACAGAGCACAGCAGTGTGAGGACACACTACTAGTCACTTGGAGAAGCTACAATCCGGAATATAAATCCATAGATAACAGTCCTGCTGCTACTCACAACATACACAGACAGAGGTCTGATTACACACTCTCTCCAGGGACAATGGCTGCAGTCTGTATGGTCGCATCTGCTGAAAGGTTCCCTTTAAAGGGAATAGCCTTATCAGGTAACAGCCCACTTTTGCTATTGGCCATATGCGGTATGGCAATTTTCCTCATTCACTTACTGCAATAGTAGGCACGAGCCATGCTTTATTATGTTCTCCTGTATACATGTATATAATCCCCTAACTATCCTTTGATGCATAGACTTTCTGTGGGATATATATGATGCTGTCATCCTGGGTCAGGGGTTTACAGTATTCCTCAGTCGGAGTCATGTAAAAGCCATCTTTATAGTCACAGACAATCCCTTACCACTCTGGTGACATGGTAATCGCATATCATTGAAGCTCTTAAGTGACATTGTCGTTTATGGTCCCTAGCAGGACCCCGCCCTATGCTTATAGCACTGAGAGATGTCCTTTAAAGTCCCTGTACAACCCACAGATCCATAATGTCAAACTGCATCTTCAGATCCTATTGTTCTCCTTGTATCTTTATAGACGCCCGTCTATAGTCTGCAAGGCTTTGATTTCCTTCTTGTGTCTGTCTGTGGTTCACCTCTGTCCTTATCGCTTGTTTTATGGCACAGACACCGCGGTTTCTTATATGGACGGTTTACTTCGAATGGAGACACAGATTTCCCATTTGTTACACCAAGATTTTTATCAGGTCTCTGATTGCTTTCAACTGTATCAGGATCAGTTATAGAAATCTATAGGCCCAAACTTTACTAATGTCATATAACACGGTTTTGTGTACATGAGCTAAAGAGCCTGAACTCCAGACTGATCATTGTAACAAACCAGCACAGATATCTGTGCAACTGCTGCTAATGTGTTTTAGCTCACAGAGCATTATTATACTGGGTACAATTGTCTCCGCTTCTCAGCTGAGAGCCGGAGAGCGTGTTACTGCCTCTAATGGAGATAATTGTATCCAGTCTAGACAATGCTCCGTGAGCTAAACAGCAAGGACTCCATACTGATACATTGTAACAAAGCAGCTGATAGATCTGGGCAGCTGATGTCTTTAGCTCACAGAGCATTGTCTAGACTGGATACAATTGTCTCCACTTAGAGGCAGTGACCCTGTACATAGCTAGTCCTGCTCTCAGCTGAGAAATGGAGACTGTTGTATCCAGTCTAGACAATGCTCCGTGAGCTAAACAGCCTGGACTCCAGACTGATACATTGTAACAAAGCAGTTGATAGATCTGGGCAGCTGATGTCTTTAGCTCACAGAGCATTGTCTAGACTGGATACAATTGTCTCCACTTAGAGGCAGTGACCCTGTACATAGCTAGTCCTGCTCTCAGTGGAGACAATTGTATCCCTTCTAGACAATGCTCTGTGAGCTAAAGACATCAGCAGCAGCTGCACAGATCTCTCTGTGGGTTTGTTATAATGTATCAGTCTGGAGTCCAGGCTGTTTAGCTCACAGAGCATTGTGTACAATGAATACCATTGCATCTACATCACATTGCTTTTACCTTTATTAGCAATGTTTTCATGTACAAAGTGCTTTTTTTGTTTGGTGTTTTTTCAAGCAGCCTATAAGAAAAGTGCTAGAGAAAAAAAACACCATACCAAGAGCATGCTGCGTTTTGCTGGAAAATGCAAAAAATGTTAAAAAAAAAAGCTGTCTGAGGTGCATTTCATCAACAGACTTTAAAGAAGCATCTGTCTCCATAGAAAAGTGTTGGAAAACAGAAAAAAAGACCCATTTGTTTCATTTCATAGAGGTGAAGGGTCACGTCACCACCAGAATTAAAGCTTTGTTGTGTAAACCTTTTGGAATTTTTGATAAAGGGGTGTTCTTAAACTGGCTGTGCATCTCAGCTCCCAAATACTGTTACCTGAGTATTAAAGCACCAAGTCTTGAACTTTAAAAGGCCGGTGCACCTATGTATATTCGGTCCATCTTTGGTGCTACATATTGGTGCCCTGACTTTTGACTACTCTGACTTCCAGCTTGTATCTCGGTCTGATTGTTGGTTGCCCTGACCTTAGATTGTCTCTGATTATTCTTCGACCCTGAATTCTGATGCTGTTTATATTGGTTCTCTGACCTTTGACTACTCTTACTTTCAGCTTGTACCTTGGTCTGATTGTTGCTTGCTGTAATCCTGTACTGTATGTGACTATTCCCTGCCTGGACCTTGGTGATGTATATATTGGTGCCCTGATTTCTGACTGCCCTGACTTTCAGCTTGTACTTTGGTCTGATTGTGCCTGACTTGACCCTAGACTATCTTTGACTATTTTCTTCCTAACCCCGGGTTCTATTTATTGGTGCTCTGACCTCTGAGTGTCCTGACTTCCAGCTTGCACCTTGGTCTAATTGTTACCTTCCCTAACCCCGTACTGTTTCTGACTATTCTCTGCCTGACCACTGGTGCTTTATATTTGTGCCCTGACCTCTGACTACTCCGACCTCCATATTGTACCTTGGTCTGATTATTGCCTGCTCTAATCCCCTACTGTATCTGACTATTTTCCACCTGACCCCTGTTGCTGCACATTGGTGCCTTGACCTTTGACTATCCTGATTCTAGCTCGTACCTTGGTCTGATTGTTGCCTACTTTTAGCCTTGACTGCCTCTGAATATTTCCTGGCTGACCCCTGATCATTTATATTGGTGTCCAGACCATTGACTAATCTGAGAGATGGTGGGATCTGTGCAGTGACAGACGTATTCACTTTGGCGCTCCATGTATGGTAACGTCAGATTAGTCCATTGGCGTGTCACAGACAAAGTGCCTACGAGTTCTCAGCTTCCCACCAACTCAACACAAACACCACTATCAGGTTCAGCATTGACTTAGCACCCAGGGGACTCTGCTCAAGCCTTTGCTCCACCACAGTCCCTCTGTTATTCCTGGAGCGCTGACCCGGTTTATTATTAGACCAGTAATAGTCGTTACAAATTGTCATTAGAAGCAATTGTCTTGGCTGCACGCCATTGATCGTAACTGCCTTAAAGGGATACATTCTTTAGTAAGTTTGACCATAACTTATCCGATACTATCCTGTGGCATTGATCCAGAGGAAGGCAGAACAACCCTCCGGAGGCGGCGAGGGAAGATACTAAGTCAAACCTGCCAACTTTATACAGTAGACACATGAGAGAAAAAACTTTTGGAGTGATTACGCTAATTTCACTAACCTGTCCCATATGTGTCCTGGCACACCGACTTTTTGTGTGACATGCACATTTTTTAATGTGGGAACACAACATGCCCATTGTGTGCCTTTTTGACACATGACCTATACATGACCAAGAGTCCAGTGGATCCAGGAGCTTTCCACTGGGCTCTACACACCCTTCCAGGACACTGGGAGCCTTTCAAAAGTTCCAGGAGAGTAGTAAATATTAATGGGCCCAAAGACCTGTGGACCGGACCTATCTATAAATTCGCATTTGCCATTAGAGCTACTATTTTGGGGGAAAGAAAACCAAAAGTTAAATCCACCTCCAATATTTTGCCTCTTTTGACTGATACACTGATATTTTGCCTCTCCAGACTAATACAGTGTAACAACCAGAAGAGAGATCTGTGCAGATGCTGCTGATGTGTTTAGCTCACAGAGCATTGTCTAGACTAGATACAATCGTCTCCACTGCTCAGCCGAGAGCAGGTCTAGCTACCGTATGTACAGGGTCACGGCCTCTGGATGAAAACAGGAGGTTTCAAGTCACTGACAACAAGCAGAAATTTTGTAAATGGTCTTATAATGGTTTTTAGGAAACTTACCTAAAACCTTATGAAAACTAGCATTTTGGGTTAACTCCTCTTCAAGGGTTAAAAGTTAGTGAAAGTAACGATTTGATAAGTGGAATGTAAACTTATTTTGAACTGGAATATTTTTTTAAAAAAATTAAGATAGCAGGGGCCAAGGGTCCATCAAAGCAGTAACTTCCTTCTCAGCACTGAAGTGTTTGCTGTCCGCCGGCGCTTGGTTAATGTGGGAAGCGACGAGGAGAAGGGAATTTCCTTATTGACATGACTTTGTGAATGGATGAAAGTCAGATGCTGGGATCTTACTGCGAGAGAGGGAGAAAGAGCTGCATCAGATAGTGCCTGGAAAGAGCTTGAATATCTTTACTGCCTTATCAAACACTTAGACCAGTGATGGCAAACCTTGTACAGACCAAGTGCCAGCAAGTGTGGGGCCAGCAGGAGGACCTCCAAAAATAATGCAACCCTTTACACAATTCTCACTGTTCCTGCAGTCCCAAGTAGACAATTACATGTAGCGCTGAGAGCAGCTTGAGTCTCCTGGGACTGCAGGAAGATTCTTTGATTGCTGAACTCTGTGCTGGGTCAATGGTTTGGGTGCCCACAGAGAGCTCTGAGTGCCACCTCTGGCACCCGTGCCATAGGTTCGCCACCACTGAGTTGGACAGTTAGGGGTCTTAACACTCTTAATACTGGAGTATATCTGGTCTGGTTATTACATGCTATGGATTTGATGTCTGTGCGGTTACAACTCAGGGTAGGGAGCTACTATTTTGGGGGGAAGACAACCATTTTCTATGTTTTGGCACTATGCCCCAGCCCTCTTTGTGTAATGTGGCACTATGCCCCCCCCGGCCCCTGTGTAATGTGGCACTATTCCCCCGGGCCCTGTGTGTCATGTGGCACTATGCCCCGGGCCCCTGTGTGTAATGTGGCACTATGCCCCGGGCCCTTGTGTGTAATGTGGCACTATGCCCCCGGTCCCTGTGTGTAATGTGGCACTATGCCCCCTGGTCCCTGTGTGTAATGTGGCACTATGCCCCCTGGTCCCTGTGTGTAATGTGGCACTATGCCCCCCGTCCATGTGTGTGAGTGTGGAACTACGATCCGGCCCTTGTATGTGTAATATGAACTATGCCCCTGAGTCCCTGTGTTCATGGGCACTCATGCCCCCGATCACCTGGTGTAATGTGGCATTATGCCCACGGTCCCTGTGTTGGAGCTGTGCACTATGCCCCCTCCCGGTGTGTGTGTACAATGTGGGCATTTATGCCCCCTGTCCCTGTGTGTTAATGTGGCACATGCACCTGGTCCGGTGTGAAGTGCTGGCACTATGCCCCTATCGGTCCCTGTGGGTATATGTGGCACTAGCCCCGTGGCCCCGGTGTGTATGTGGCCTATGCCGGACTTATGTGCCTATACCCTGGTACCTCTGTGTAATGTGGCACTATGCCCCCTGGTACCTCTGTGTAATGTGCACTTGCCCTTACTCCTATTTATGGCACGCACCGCAGCCCTGTGTGTAAAGTGGCACTACGCCCCGGTTCCGTGTGTAATAGTGGCACTGCCCCCTGGTACCTCGTGTAATGTGGCCAACTATTGCCCCCTGGATACTCTTGTGTAATGTGGCACTATGCTCCCGGCCCCTGTGTGTAATGTGGCACTATGCCCCCCGGCCCCTGTGTGTAGTGTGCACTATGCCCCCGGGCCTGTGTGTAGGTGGCACTACGCCCCCGGCCTCCTGTGTGTAGTGTGGCACTATGTCCGGCCCTGTGTGTAATGTGGCACTATGCCCCCCGGCCCCTGTGTGTAATGTGGCACTATGCCTCCGGCACTTGTGTGTAATGTGGACACTATGCCCCCCGGCCCCTGTGTGTAGTGTGGCACTATGCCTCCGGCACTTGTGTGTAATGTGGCACTATGCCCCCCGGCCCTGTGTGTAATGTGGCACTATGCCCCCCCAAGCTGTGTGTAGTGGGCACTATGCCTCCGGCACTTGGTGTAGTGGCACTAGCCCCCGGCCCCTGTGTGTAGTGTGGCCATATGCCCCCCCGGCCCTGTGTGTAGTGTGGCACTATGCTCCGGCCCTCTGTGTGTAATGTGGCACTATGCCCCCCGGCCCCTGTGTGTAGTGTGGCACTATGCCTCCGGACGGTGTAAGGGCCTATGCCCTGGGCCCGTGTGTAATGTGGCACTATGCCAGGCATTGTGTGTAGTGTGGCATTATGCTCCGGCCCTGTGTGTAGTGTGGCACTATGCTCCGGCACTTGTGGTGTATGTGGAATATGCCCCCCAGCCCCTGTGTGTAATGTGGCACTATGCCCTCCGCCCTGTGGTTGTAGTGTGGCACTATGCCTCCGGCAAGTTGTGTGTTAGTGTGGCACTATGCCCCCTGGCCCCTGTGTGTAATGTGGTACTATGCCCCCAGCCCCTGTGTGTAGTGTGGCACTATGCCTCCGGCACTTGTGTGTAGTGTGGCATTATGCCCTCCGGCCCCTGTGTGTAGTGTGGCACTATGCCTCCGGCACTTGTGTGTAATGTGGCACTATGCCCTCCGGCCCCTGTGTGTAATGTGGCACTATGCCCCCCAGCCCCTGTGTGTAGTGTGGCACTATGCCTCCGGCACTTGTGTGTAATGTGGCACTATGCCCTCCGCACTGTGTGTAATGAGGCCACTATGCCTCCGGAACTTGTGTGTAGTGTGGCACTCTAGCACCCCTGGCCCCTGTGTGTAATGTGGTACTATGCCCCCAGCCCCTGTGTGTTAGTGTGGCACTATGCCATCCGACTTGTGTGTCGTGGCCTATGCCCTCCGGCCCGTGTGGGTTAATGGGCACTATGCCCCGGCCCCTGGTTAATGTGGTTACTATTGCCCCTAGCCCCGTGTGTAGTTGTGGCATATGCCTCCGGCACTTGTGTGTAGTGTGGCACTATGCCTCCGGCACTTGTGTGTAATGTGGCACTATGTCCTCCGGCCCCTGTGTGTAATATGGCACTATGCCTCCGGCACTTGTGTGTAGTGTGGCACTATGCCCCCGGCTCCTGTGTGTAGTGTGGCACTACGCCCCCGGCTCCTGTGTGTAATGTGGCACTATGCCTCCGGCTCCTGTGTGTAGTGTGGCACTATGCCCTCCGGCCCCTGTGTGTAGTGTGGCACTATGCCCCGGGCCCCTGTGTGTAGTGTAGCACTATGCCCCGGGCCTGGCTATTATATGCCACACAATGACTCTTTTCTAGGTGATGTGGAGAGGCAGATGGCGTTTCCAGGACGCGCAGAGAAATGTAATCTCTGTTCTATATTCAGACTTATATTGATGTATTTAAAATTCCTCTGCGATTAGTCACCGACTATAAAGAGTCCTCGCTCTTGTCATCCTATGGACAGGACATGTATTTCCACTCTGGGCTGTAAAGTTCTGCGCGGGTCAGATGTCTCCACTGGTGGCCTGAAAGGAGATGAAAGGACGGCGCTAGTTTTATGTAGTCTCTGCGTTCCAGTTACTTTAGGTCTTGATTGACGGATCTCATAAATGTCCACATTGTAGACGGCCCATAACTGCAGCTATAAGGGGAAGGCAGTACTGATATGGGGGGCCCTGTGTCTGGCACTCTCATGGGGAAGACACTGTATAGTTAGCATTATTATAGAGGGTTGATTGATACTATTTTTGGGTGACACTGTTATAGGCAGACAGTATGGCATTGGCACTATTATGGTGGCACGACGTGTGTGTGATGTGTACTCTTACGGGGGCACTATGCCTTGGTTATGGGGTACAACGGTGTGGCTCCCACAGTTATGGGGAGACATTGTGCCACTAGCATTGTTATTAGGGTACACACTGTGGATGGTACTGGTAAAGTGCATTGTGTAGGGGGTACTGTTATGGGGACACTGTACACTTAAGACTGGTATGAAATGGCACTAGATTGGGTACTGTCATGACTAGACATGGGGCTGGCACCAAAACCAGTTGGTACTATGATGGATCACTGTTTGTCTGCCGATCACTCACTTTGCCGCGATTCACAAAGATTGTGCGCCCGATATCCTGCATGTGTCGCTCAGGTCTGCTGGAGCTCACCTTTTTCTTTCTGGTGCTTGGGCTTGCAACACAATTTGAACATTAAATCCGCTCAGTCCAACTGCACTGCCCCCCGATTACTGTCGCATGAAAGCCAGCGCAGCGGCGCCACAATCCAATCGCGTGCAACACAATCCCCTGTGCAAACCCCGCAAATGTCGGAAAGTCAGATGAAATTGCGTCCACAGACCCTTAGTAAATAAGCCCCAATGAGTAGCACAACCCTAAATGGGCCACATTTACTTACCTGTCCGCAGAGTTTACCTGTCCGTGTATAATGCACTGTGTCGCCATTCACTAAGATCGTGCATCCTATATCCTGCATGTGTCGCTTCCCCGCTCGGGTCCACCGAAGTTCACTATGTTTTTAGTGGTGCATGTAAGTGCTTGGGCTTGCGACACAATTTGAATATTAAATCCTGCGCTCAGTCCAAATCAGTCAGATCGTCCAACAGCCCGACCCCTAAATTGTGTCGCATGGAAGCCAAAAAAAGGATTGCATGCGCCAAAATCTCAACGCTGACACTTCTTAAATACCCGGAAAAAGGCGCACAGTCTGACAAAAGTGTGCGCCCGACCCTTAGTAAATGAGCCCCGATGTTTTTGTGTCAGATAAATTTGTGGTCCCTTTGTACAGATCACAGTTTCCGTACCCTGATGTGACCCCGAGGACATTTTAGTCTTCTCATCACTTAGTGCGGACTAGTGGATTTCACTGTTAGGTCACCATCTCACCTGCTGGGGTCATCACTTCGGATATGAATGGGCAAATATGGACAACACTCACCAAAGGATAAAATTCAAAATGTATCCAGGTCTCGAGAGGCAGAGCATCCTCTTACCATCCCCCACCACCAGCATAGATGATGCACCTACTCAGGAATGTGGTTCTTACTTGACGTCCGATGTCATGTGACCAAAAAGATCCAAAAAGTTTCAATGATATAAGAGACATATAGAAAAGAACAAAAAAATCCTGCCTTTCTGCATCTATATACTCTATGTAGCAAGTTGTAGCCCCCTGATCCATGTGTGGTGTAGCCCCCGCCATCCAATATTTGCTGGGGGGGGGGGGAATTATCCCTTTTATTTGCAGCTGCACAATGTGAATGGAGCTGAGGCCATTGTTCCCATGCTGCGGCAGAGTCAAGCCTTCCCTCCTGAGATGTCTACACGGGTGATGTTTTTGGCTAAAACATTGGTTCTTCTGGTTTTCTTTAGAAAATGAAGCTATTCTTCCCGGAGCTCTTCTCAAGACATTCCACATTCTTCTTGTAGTCTCCAAATAATGGGGTCATCCAGGGCGGGATGTGTAGTAGGAGCAGCTCCAGTGATTAAAGCTGACGTTTAAGTGTAGCTTCACCTTTAACCAAGGTTTTATAGCTTATATATTTATAGACCCGTACAACCTAGGAATTTAGTTTTTTTTCCTGCGGAGGTTTGTCAGTGCCTGTACGGCAGCAGATGGAGGTTGTGCAGTCTTCTTGCATATCGATACATTAGATTAGCTCATCCAGCCAACCCTGCCCATTTTGGAGGGTCTACTATCTGGCATGTGGGGGTCTCTTGATTCTGGGGCAAAAATAGGTTTGGTTGATCCTTTAGTTCTCAGGGGAGATAAGATGCACACAAGAGATGTCTATGGGGAACAACATGTCTGGCAGTGACTTCTTCTTCTTCACTACTGATTGCAAAGATTAGCACACTTGGCCGAGCACAGCATGCATGTGTATGGGGGTGTCAGAAGAGATATCCATCAGTGGGACAATCCGTGCCAATATTCTGGTGTAGACTGCACTTACATACATGTGAAAACTGGTTGCACGTGTATTTATGAAGTGTTTCTGCCAGTATTGTATCGCAGCTGCACTATGCACGACACAATACTGTGCACTTAATGGGGTTGTTCCGTTACGTATTCGCACCAGCCGCCACAGTTATGTTGGAAGTGTGACACAATTGTAGCACACGACCGTTAAACCGAGTGCACCTGAAAAAAACTGGTGCACTCAGTTCATGCACCTAGGGCGCCCAAAGGGTTTGCCAGATACAGACTGCATGTCAGTATTCAGACTGCACGATAGTGAGGCATGTTGTGCAGTTTGCCTCACTAATGTACAGAGTACTGTATAGTATTGTATATATATATTATTAACACACAATGGCACATTTACTTACCTGTCCGACAGAGTTCTCCGAAAGTGCATTTCCGACGATAATTCACTAAGATCGTGCGCCCAATATCCTGCTTCCCCGCTCAGGTCCGACAGAGTTCAGTTTCTTCTTCCCGGTGCATGTAAGTGCTTGTCTTGCAACACAATTTGAAAGTTAAACTTGCGTTCAGTCCGAATCAGTCGGATCGTCTGATGGCAGGCCCCCCCAATTTCTGTCGCATGGAAGTACGCAGCTGCGCCAAAATCCGATCGCGTGCGACATAATCCCAGCGCAGACCCAATCCGGCGAACAGTTTGACGAAACTGCAATCCGCGACCCTTAGTAAATAAGCCCCAATGTCTTTATTAATCTGGCGCACCCTGCACTGCCCAGACTTTTTTTGGTGCACTTTTAACATTATTCTGTTGAGTCGCAGTAATAAAAGTGTCGCTCTGTCCAAATGGGCATCAGAACGCCCCATTTAGGTGCAGAATTCTGTGCCACGGTGGACACAGTGCAGCCACGAGACAAAACTGGTGCAGATACTTTATAAATACATGTGCAACCAGTTTGCACTTTTTTTCAGTGAAAATTGCGACAGAAAACTGGTGCAAACGCTTTAATAAATGTGGACCATTATCTAGTGTCTACGGCCAGCCTGAGAGTATCTTTCAAGTTATTGAACAATGCCCGGTAATACTAGTAACTGCATTTGCAGAATTACAACTACCAGATGCTGAAGCAGCAGGGTATGCTGGGAGATAAGTGACCAGAAAAAGATTTATGAATGAGCTGGGTAAAAATGGGCCACAATACAGTAATAGAATACGCCATGACATTGTGGACAGAATGAGAGTCAACGGATGGTGAAGCAGCAGGGGATGCTGGAAGATATGAGCTCAGAAGTAGAATTATGAATGAGCTGGGTAATAATGGACCAAAATATAGCAGGGATATATACCATGAATCAGTATCAGCAGATAGTGAAGCAGCAGGGAGATTCTGGGAGATGTGAGCTCAGAAGCAGAATTATAAATGAGCTTGGAGAAAGTGGACCACAATATAGAGGTTAAATACTGTGACATTTTGGTCACAATGAGAACCAGCAGATGCGGAAGCAGCAGGATGTACATAGAATTGTGGTCTCTGAAGC
The DNA here is from genome assembly GCA_019512145.1 of Engystomops pustulosus. Taxonomy (NCBI): domain Eukaryota; kingdom Metazoa; phylum Chordata; class Amphibia; order Anura; family Leptodactylidae; genus Engystomops; species Engystomops pustulosus. The sequence continues at coordinate 309,762,835 of CM033641.1, forward strand.
AGAATTATGAATTAACTCATCGCCCATGACATTCTGATTAAAATAAGAATCAGCTACTAAAGCAGCAGGATATTCTAGGAGAAGTGAGCTTAGAAGCTGAATTAAGAATTAGCTGGAAGAAAATGGACCACGATATAGTAATTGCTGATCAGAATGAATGTCAGCATATGATAAAGCAGCAGGGCATGCTGGGGGAGGTGAACTCAGAAGCAGAATTATAAAGGAGCTGGGTATACATTAAAATACAGTAGTAAGGTTTGCAAAGACACTGTGATCAAAATGAAAGCCAGCAGAAAGAGAAATATTAAAGGGAACCTCTCAACATGGACCTCATTTTCACTTCATTTTCAAAACAGGTGACAGTAGCCCATTACAGCTGCATTGCAAATATTTCTTTCTGCTTTATGTAAGCATTTGCATTACTATATAAGTGTGTGTTATAACTTACCTTGCACCCTGGCAGAATGCCTCAGTGTAGTCCCAGGGGTTGGGCTATGGTTTGGATGCATTTTCAAAAAAAACATGTGACTTGTCTGTGCTGCAGACTCTTCAGCTCTCTGCCCCCAACGTTGTGCTCCTGTACAGCTCCTCCATCCTGCTTCTTCACAGAGCTCACAGCCTGGTGAGCTGACATCAGTGGTGGAGGGAGGAGATGTAGATGTTGAGAGCTGAGGAGTCTGCAGCACAGACAAGTCACAGGTTGTTGTTTGAAATGCATCCAAACCAAAGCCCAACCCCTGGGACTACACCGAGGATTCTGTCAGGATGCAAGGTAAGTTATAACTCACAATTATATTGTAATGCAAATGCTATGAGAAAGCAGAAAGACTTATTTGCAATTCAGCTGTAATGGGCTTCTGTAACCTGTCTTCAGTGACAATGAGGTCCCTGCTGACTGGTTCCCTTTAAGCAGCAGGAATTGTTGGGAGATGTGATCTTATCGAGCATCTACAATGAGATAATAAACATGCCATCGCCTCGCCAAAAAATGACAAACACGCGTCAAACATCATTGCCAAAAGTAATAAAAAATGAAAGGAATATATCAGCGCGGCGATCAATCTCCTACAGAGCGCAGCGGGACTAATGGTGAACAGCCGCAGGAGAATAGAGCCGGGGAGAGGGAATTAGAGACAGGACCTTCGGGATTCACCTAAACTTTATAGAATCTGATTTTGGACCCCCTCCCCCCCCCCCAATTTCCCATCCAAATCCCCTTGAAGTCAGATTTTCTATACCGCCCTACACATCCAGGTCTAGAGTCTACAACTACATTTGCATCGTGGGGTTTACTCATATTGTGTGTTTGATTTTTGCAGATTTTGAAGAACAATAAAGCTTGGAATACTTGAATGGACTAAACATGAAGAGCTTAAAGGCAAAGTTTCGGAAGAGTGATGTAAGTGGCCAGACGTCAGTGACTCACCTTTTATTATCTCTTGAACTCTAATATAAAAAGTTTACGAAAAGTGACACACGTTATCTACCTCCATTTCCTGGGCTGATGAATGAGGTTGATTGTTCTCTGTTATCAGCCAATCCAAACCGGCTAAAAAGAGACTGACTGTGGGATAAGCTGGGAAATATGCAAATAAGTTTTCCAGGATGGGATAAGAAGAACCACGCCTCTTTTTACTACTTTGTAAGGCAGTCCCCTTAGAGTCAAGCATGACTTCCAAGAAGCCTAAAGACATGAGGATTAGCTCCTCTTTAAGTACCTGCCCTTGCACAGTTATGACGTATAAATGTATCAAAAAATAATTTTATCTAAATGATGCAAATTATTTTAACAAACTTTATCTAAGAATTATCTATAGTTATTGAAAAAAATTCTAAATCTTACATTTCCCTTCATTGACCGCTAGGCTTAATAATAGCCTGGCACTTCCTGTTCAGTAGAGATCATTTTGCAGCAGGTAGATAATACATCTTTTATAGCAGCGATGGCGAACCTTTTAGAGACTGAGTGCCCAAACTACAATCAAGACCCAATTATTTATCGCAAAGTGCCAACACACAAATTTAATTTGTGATTTATACTCCCTGCTCTGTCACAGCTTACATTGATACCAGCACCTGAGGACACCAATATAGCAGAAAATAGAAGGAATTTGGATGATCATTGTAGCTTCCCTCCAGGGTCCCATAAACAGGAAGAATTGTCAGGGCCGGAGCAGGAGCTACAATGATGATCCAGATCTGTCCGCACCTTCCCACTCCTCCAGTAGTCCCAGGAAGAGCTTTCACTTTAAAATAGCACTAAGTGCAGCAAGTCCTGGGCTGTCTGGGACTGTAGGAAGATACCTGGAGTCATCTCTGGTGATGGCCTGGGTGCCCACAGAAAGGGCTCTGAGTGCCACCTCTGGCACCCGTACCATAGGTTCGCCACCACTGTTTTATAGGATACACCATTCATAGTAGATTAACATAGAAGTCTAGACATGATATTACAGCACACCTTCAACCCCTCCCTGCACAGTGACCTCTGCAATGGTAACAGAGCATGCCCACAACACTCTCCCATACAAGTAAAGGTCACAGAGCATGACCACAAAATTATTCCATAAATGTCTAGAGATTATATCACAGCTCACCTCCAACCACCCTGCACAATGACATCTGCAATGGTTATGGAGCATGCCCATAACACTCCTCCACAGAAGTATATATGTGATATCACATCTCCCTCTCCCTGCACAATGACCTCTGCACATGTCACAGAGCATGCCCTCAACACTCTACAATATATTGTATTTAGGTGATGTCACAACTCCACCTTCTTCCACCTGCCTGTACAGTTACCTCTGCAATGGTCACAGAGCATGCCCACAACACTCTCCTAAATACATCTAGAGATGATATCACAGCTCACCTCCAACCCCTTCCTGCACAAAGACCTCTGCAATGGTCACAGAGCATGCCCACAACACTCTCCTAAATACATCTAGAGATGATATCACAGCTCACCTCCAACCCCTTCCTGCACAAAGACCTCTGCAAAGGATTCATCTCTAGATGTCTTTAAGGAGAGTGTTGTGGGCATCTCTGTGACCATGGGACATAGGTCTTGTGCAGGGAAGGGGTTGGAGGTGAGCTGTGATATCCATCTCTAGATTATTAGTCGAAGAGTGTGTTGGGCATGCGCTCTGGTGACCTTTGCCTGCTTTCAGGACGGGTTGAGTGACTATTCATTTAGTGTTAAGTAGGTAGTGTGCATGTGATGGAGGTTTGGAGGTTGGAGGTGCGCTGTGATATCGTCTCTAGATGTATTTAGGAGAGTGTTGTGGGCACATGCTCACTGTACCATTGTCAGAGGGTAACTCTGTGCACGATCAGGGTGTGAAGAGAGCTGATAAGTTGACTGATTAGAGTGTTTTGGGTGCTCTTGACGTGCCATAGTCTCTCTATGAGAGTGTAAACAGGGAGTCGTACTCATAATATTTGTGTAAGTGTTTGTTATGGCATGCTCTCTGTGACGTCCGTTGCAGAGGCCACTTGTGCAGCAGGAGGATGGAGATTGATACTCACAATTACCCCCCCTTCTGTGGAGAGATTGATTAGGCACATTCCACTAACCATTGCAGATGTCATTGTGCGCAAGGGATAGGGTTGGCAGGTGATGCTGTGAATATCTCTTAGACTTGAGAGGAATATTATTATTGGTGCTACATTCTGCTCTGTGTACCTCATTCTATTTATGGGTGAGAGGTTGTGGCGCATGCTCAGCTTTACCTATTGTGCAAGGTCACTTGTGATGCAGGTAGGGTGTGAAGTGTGAGGTTGCTGTAATTAGTCATGCTGTACTCTATATCTATGTTAATCTACTACAATGACGTGTGTCAATCCTATAAAACAGTGGTAGGACCGAACACTACTGGTAAGCGGGGCCGTAGGTGGCACATCACGAGAGCCATACCCTTTCTGTGGGCACCCAGGCCATCACCAAAAGTGACTCCAGGTTCTTCCTAACAGTCCCAACAGCCCAGGACTTGCTGCACTTAGTGCTATTTTAAAGTGAAAGCTCCTTCTGCTTCTGGGACTACTGGAGGAGTGGGAAGGTGGCGGACAATCTGGATCATCATTGTAGCTCCTGCTCCGGACCTGACAATCTTCCTGTTTATTATGGGACCCTGGGAGGAAGCTACAATGATCATCCAAATTCCTTCTTTTTCTGCATATTGGTGCCTCAGGGCTGGTATCAATGTAGACTGTGACAAGCAGGGGATATAAACACCAAATTAAATTTGTGGTGTTGGCACTTTGCGATAAATAATTGGGTCTTGATTGTAGTTTGGGCACTCGTCGTCTCTAAAAGGTTCGCCATCGCTGCTATAAAAGATGTATTATCTACCTGCTGCAAAATGATCTCTACTGAACAGTGAAGTGCCAGCTATTATTAAGCCTAGCGGTCAATGAAGGGAAATGTAAGATTTAGATTTTTTTTCAATAACTATAGATATTCTATAATAAAGTTTGTTAAATAATTTACCTAATTTAGATAAAATATTTTTTGATACATTTTATAACGTCATAACTGTCAAGTGGCAGGTACTTAAGAGGAGCTAATCCTCATGTGTTTAGGCTTCTTGAAAGTCATGCTTGACTCTAAGGGGACTGCCTTACAAAGTATAACAAGAGGCGTGGTTCTTCTTATCCCATCCTGAAAACTATTGCATATTTCCATCTTACTCCACAGTCAGCTCTCTTTTTAGCCCGGTTTGGATTGGCTGATAACAGAGAACAATCAACCTCATTCATCAGCCCAGGAAATGGAGGGTAGATAACGTGTGTCACTTTTCGTAAACTTTTTATATTATCGTTCAAGAGAAATAAAGGTGAGTCACTGACGTCGTCCACTTACATCACTCTTCCGAAACTTTGCCTTTAAGCTCTGTCATTTTAGTCCCATTCAAGTATTCCAAAGCTTTATTGTTCTTCAAAATCTGCAAAATCAAACCCACATATGAGTAAACCCCACGATGCAAATGTAGTATGTGACTTAGACCTGAATTGTAGGGGCGGTATAGAAAATTCTGACTTCAAGGGGATTTGGATGAAATTGGGGGGGGGGAGGGGGTCCAAATCAGATTCTATAAGTTAGGTGAATCCCGAAGGTCCTGTCTCTAATTCCCTCTCCCCGGCTCTATTCTCCTATGCGGCTGTTCACCATTAGTCCGCTGCGCATCTGTAGGGAGATTGTTCGCCGCGCTGATATATTCCTTCATTTTTTATTACTTTTGGCAATGATGTTGACGCGTGTTGGGTCATTTTTTGGCGAGGCGATGGCACTGTTTATTATCTCATTGTAGATGCTCGATAATCACATCTCCCAACACTTCCGCTGCTTAAGGAACCACGTCAGGCAGGGACTCATTGTCACTGAAGACAGTTACAGAACGCCCATTACACGCTGAATTGCAAATAAGTCTTTCTGCTTTCTCATGGCATTTGCATTACATATAATTGTGAGTTATAACTTACTTTGCAATCCTGACAGAATCCTCGGTGTAGTCCCAGGGGTTGGGCTTTGCGTTTCGGATCATTTCAAACAACAACACTGTGACTATGTCTGTGCTGCAGACTCCTCAGTCTCTCAACATCTACATCTCCTCCCTCCACCACTGATGTCAGCTCACCACTGTGAGCTCTGTGAAGAAGCAGGATGGAGGAGCGTGTACAGAAGGCACACGTTTGGGGCAGAGCTGAAGAGTCTGCAGCACAGACAAGTCACATGTTTTTTTTGAAAAATGCAATCCAAACCATAGCCCAACCCCTGGGACTACACGGGCATTCTGCCAGGTGTCAAGTAAGTTATAACACACACTTAATATTTAATGCAAAAATGCTTACATAAAGCAGAAAGAAATATTTGCATGGCAGCTGTAATGGGCTACTGTAACCTGTTTTGAAATGAGGAAAATGAGGTCCATGTTGAGGGTTCCCTTTAATATTTGTTCTCTTTCTGCTGGCTTTCATTGATCGCCAGTGTCTTTGCAAACCTTACTACTTGTATTTTAATGTATACCCAGCTCCTTTATAATTCTGCTTCTGAGTTTCACCTCCCCCACATGCCCTGCTGCGCTTTATCTATGTGAACTTACATTCTGATCAGCATTACTATATCGTGTCGCTTTTCTTCCAGCTAATTCTTATTCAGCTCTCAGGCTCACTTCTCTCTAGAATATCCTGCTGCTTAGTATCAGCTGATTCTTATTTTAATCAGAATGTCATGGGCGATGAGTTAATTCATAATTCTGCTTCAGAGACCACAATTCTATGTATATCCTGCTGCTTCAGCATCTGGGCTGTTCTTATTCTGACCAAAATGTCACAGTATTTTAACCTCTATATGTGGTGCCCACTTCTCCAAGCTCATTTAATTTCTGCTTCTGAGCTCACATCTCCAGAGAATCTCCCTGCTGCTTCACTATCTGCTGATACTGATTCATGGTATATATCCCTGCTATATTTGGTCCATATTTACCCAGCTCATTTCATATTCTACTTCTGGGCTCATTCTTTCCAGCATCCCCTGCTGCTTCACCATCTGTTGACTCTCATTGTCCACAAGTCATGCGTATCTATACTGTATTGTGGTCCATTTTTACAGAGCTCATTCATAAATCTTTTTTCTGGTCCCTTATCTCCCAGCATACCCTGCTGCTTCAGCATCTGTAGTTGTAATTCTGCAAATGCAGTTACTAGTATTACCGGGCATTGTTCAATAACTTGAAAGATACTCTCAGGCTGGCCGAGACACTAATAATGGTCCACATTTATAAAGCGTTGCACACAGTTTTCTGTCGCAATTTTCACTGAAAAAAAAGTGCAACTGGTTGCACAGGTATTTATAAAGTACTGCACCATTTTGTTCTCGTGGCTGCACTGTTTTCCACCGTGGCACAGAATACTGCACCTAAATGGGGCGTTCTGATGCCCATTTGACAGAGCGACCTTTTTTATTACTGCGACTCAACAGAATAATGTTAAAAGTGCACCAAAAAAAGTCTGGGCAGTGCAGGGTGCGCCAGATAATACAGACATTGGGGGCTTATTTACTAAGGGTCGGGCGGATTGCAGTTTTCGTCAAACTGTTCGCGGCGGATTGGGTCTGCGCTGGATTATGTCGCACCGATCGGATTTTGGCGCAGCTGCGTACTTCCATGCGACAGAAATTGGGGGGCCTGCCATATACGATCCGACTGATTCGGACTGAACGCAAGTTTAACTTTCAATTGTGGTTGCAAGACAACGCACTTACATGCACCGGGAAGAGAAACTGAACTCGAACTTTCGGACCTGAGCGGGGAAGGCAGGATATTGGCGCACGATCTTAGTGAATTATCGTCGGAAAATGCACTTTCGAGAACTCCTGTCGGACAGGAAGTAAATGTGCCATTGTGTCAATAATATATATACCATACTATAACGTACTCTGTACATTAGTGAGGCAAACTGCACAACATGCCTCACTATCGTGCATCTGAATCTGACATGCATTCTTTATCTGGCAAAACCCTTGGGCGCCCTAGGTGCATGACTGAGTGCACCAGTTTTTTTCAGTGCACTCGGTTTAACGGTCGTGTGCTACAATTGGTCACACTTACCACATAAATGTGGCGGCTGGTGCGAAAGTACGTAACGAACAACCCCATTAATGGCACTATTGTGTCGTGCATAGTGCAGCTGCGATACAATACGGCAGAAACACTTCATAATACACGTGCAACCAGTTTCACATGTATGTAATGCAGTCTACACCACAATCAAATTTGCGACGATTGTCCCACTGATGGATCTCTTCTGAACACCCCCATACACATGCATGCTGTGCTCGGCCAAGTGTGCTAATCTTTGCCAATCATTAGTGAAGAGGAAGAAGTCACTGCCAGACATGTTGTTCCCCATAGCACATCTCTTTGTGCGTCTTATCCCCCCTGAGACCTAAAGATGAACCAAACCTATTTTGCCCCAGAACAAGAGACCCCCACATGCCAGATAGTAGACCCTCCAAATGGGCAAGGTTGGCTGGATAGCATCATATGTATCGATATGTAAGAGGACTGCAACACTCCATCGCTGCCGTACAGCACTGACAACCTCCGGCAGGAAAAAAAACTAAATTCGGGTCACAGAGCATGCCCACAACACTCTCCTAAATACATCTAGAGATGATATCACAGCTCACCTCCAACCCCTTCCTGCACAAAGACCTCTGCAAAGGTGCCCCCCAGCATTGATACTACACTGTGCACTGATGCAGCATTATACTACACTGTGCCCGGGCTGCAGGATTTACACCCGACTGTGCACTGAGCAGCATTTACACCAGAATGGCACTGGAATGCAGCCATTGATACTACACTGTTGCACGGGCCTGCAGCATTTCACAGGACTGTGCACTGACCTGCAGCATTTATACTACACTGTGCCACTGGCGCAGCATTTAACCAGACTGTGCACTGACTGCAGGCAGTACACCCAGACTGCGCACTGACTGCAGCATTATACTTACAATGTGCACTGACCGCAGCATTTACACCGAATGTGCACTGACTGCAGCATTTATACTTACACTGTGCACGACTGCGCATTAATACTACACTGTGCCCCACTGACGCAGCATTCACAACAGGGACTTAGCCCTGACTCTGCAGCAGTTACACCAGACTGTGCACTGACTGAAGCATTTACACCAGACTGTGCCCGGACTGCAGCATGTATTTATATACCTGTGACACTGACTGCAGCATTTATACTAACTGTGAACGGGATGCAGCATTTACACCAGAACTGTGCACTGACTGCAGCCTTAGTATACTACACTGTGCACGGGCCTGCCCGCATTACACCAGACTGTCCACGGGCTGCGCATTTACACCAGGACCTGTGCACTGACTGCAGCATTATTACTACAATGCTGCACTGACTGCAGCATTTACACCCCCAGAAACCGATGCACCTGAACATGGTGACAGAATTATTACTACATGTGTTGGTTGACATGCAAACATATTCTATACTACATGTGCATGCAACTGCAGATTTACACCAGACTGGCCACTGACTGCAGCATTAGTATACTTTACCACGGGTGCACTGACGCAAACATTATATACTACGACTGTGCAGCGGGCATGCTAAGCATATAGTACTGCACTTTTGTACTGAGCTGCACCTTTATAGTACACTGTGCACGGGCTGCAGCATTTATATACACTGTGCCACTGGACTGCAACATTTTACACCGGACTGTGCACTGACTGCAAGCATTTTACACCAGGACCTGTGCATCTGACTGTCCACCGCATTATACCGACTGTGCACTGACCAACATTACACCAGACTGTGCATGACTGCCAGCATAGTTACACCAGGAATGTGCAGAGAGACTGCAGCATTTATACTACACTGAGACCACTGACTGCAAACAATATTACCCAGACGTGACAGGACTAGCAGCAAGCATTTATATTAACGGTGCACTGACTGACTTGAGCACGGTATACTGCACGTGTGCAACTGACTGCAGCATTTAACCAGACTGTGAGTGCTGGTGCAAACATTATACCACCATGGGACTGGTCACGACTGCAAAGCAGTACACCAGACTGTGCACTGACGCAGCATTTACACCAGACTGTGCAACACTGACGCTGTCAGCGGCATTTATACTCACTGTGCACTGACTGCAACATTTACACCAGGAATGTGCACTGACTGCAGCATTTATACTACACTGTGAACTGACTGCAGCATTTATAATACACTGGCAACGACTGCAGCAGTTACACCAGATTGTGCACTGGCAGCAGCATTTAAACCACACAGAATTCTGCCCATTTCATTCGTCACCTGGAGCTGGTTGGCTTGCAGCCCATTTCTTACAATGGAGATAACGGCAGGATAATCTCTTTACTCTAATGATGCTGCAGCTTGGGAGTTTATAATCGTTAATCTGCTGCTGTAACAGAGATAATAGAACCTTTCTGGTGTCTGCGTATGGTTGTCGCACAACATCCAATCTGAACATCAGTGCTGCAGTGTAAAATCATGGAGGATGACAGATGTTATATCCTTCCAAAGACATTAAAATTATGTTACCAACATTGCTATTATAGCGTAAGAAACTAAGAAACAGATTCTCAAATAACGTTTTTAATTTACTTGCCAAATATCGTGTATGATACTTTGATGATACAAGAAACACATGCCCCGCTGAGTTGATGATGTGGGGGGAGCATGGTATCAGGCCAGTCAGTCACCCCTGTGGTAGTGATGAGGAGGACACACGCCCCTGCTGGTGTGATGAGGTGGGGGCCATGGTAAGGACAGTCAGTCACCCATTAGAAGTGCTAGGAGGGTACCCTGCCCCCTGCTGGTGTATGATGATGTGGGGAAGCCATGGTATAGGACAGTCAGTCACCATAGACGTGATAGGAGGACACAATGCCCCTGCTGGTAGTGGGATGATGGTCGGGGGCCATTGCTAGAGGCAGTCACCCCTAGGAGTCATAGGAGGACACACTGCCCCCTGCTGGTGTTTGATGATGTGGGGGCCATGGCATAGGACAGTCACCCATAGTATGATAGGAGGGACACACTGCCCCCTGCTGGTGTGATGATTGTGGGGAGCCATGTATAGACAGTCAGTTCACACTGGTAGTGAAGGAGGACACACGCTGCCCCTGCTGGTGTGATTGATGTGGGGGCCATGCATGGACAGTCACGCCCTAGTAGTGAGTAGGGGACACACTGCCCCCATGCTGGTGTGATGCTGTGGGTTGATGTATATATAGGAAGTCACCCATAGAAGTGATAGGAGGACACCCATCCCCTGCTGTGTGTGATGAATGTGGGGGCCAGGCATAGGGACAGTCCACCTAGTAGTGATCGTAGGACACACTGCCCCCTGCTGGTGTGATGCTGTGGGTGATGGTTTATAGGACAGTCACCCTAGAAGGATAGAGGACCATCCCCCCTGTGGTGTGATGTGTGGGAGCCATGGGTTATAGCGACGTTAGTCACCCATAGTTGTTGATATGGGAAACTTACTGCGGGCTATATGAAGTAAGTATTTAGCTGTATGCGTCTAGTTGTCCTCATACCGTTTTCGTTGCATTTTTAAAAGCATTAGAAACATAGGGGGATGGGGGTTGGCCGAAATGCATATGCGTTTTGGCCAAACCCACCTCTCTTGCGTCGGTTTGGATGCGTTTGAAAACGCAACAAAAAAACACCATGTTGGAAAACGTCTCCAAGTCCTGGAATTGATCCGCTCCATGTTTATCTTGGATTAATAGGGAATGCCCACCTTATATAGCGCAGACAGAGCGCAGGAATCATTAAAATGTGATGAGACCAATTTAAGGTTTCTTCTAATTTTAGTTACTGAAATTCAATATCCGAAAAATACTCCCAAATTCTCTCCCCTGTAAGTCTCTCCCCCAGAGGGGGCGCCTGCGCTGTGCCCCTGGGCATCGCCCTGCTTGGATATAACTTAAAAAGGATTACACACAGCGATCAAAATGGGGGAAGGTTCAGGGCGGCGACCCCCACATAACCTTCTTACAACCCTACCTGGAACAAGAGATATGATTGGCTCCTGGACAAGCGCTTATGGTTTATAATGAGGGATAATTATTTCTGATTAGTTTTAATTAAAGAGAACCTGACACTAATCTACCCCTCAGATTCTTATGATTTGTAAAGCGCACGAGAATTTGCTGGCGCTATATAAATAAAGCTTATTATTATTATTACCCCGTAAGATCCCAAGCCCCCTATGGTAGGGGATATGAAAGTACTTTTTTAGAATTCCCTAATTATAAAAAAAATGACTCCATTAAATTAGTTTATGGGCTGGCGGAGGAGTCATTTCAGCACTAGGAGAGAAAACATGATTTGGTGTCATTTTAAAGAGAATTTCAACTTTAAAAAGCTTTCGGCGTGCTATAAAATCACACGTGACGCACCCCCTGCAAGTCTACATCAGTAGTTCAGTTTATACACCCGGGATCTTCCCTATGAAATAAGCATTGCTGTTTATTTCCACCGAGATTCTCAACTTTCCATTCTAATTAATAACCCAATCCAGAAATATCCGCCATTGGTTCCTTCCAGGGCGGCGATCTCTCCTCTTATTCAGCTCCTGCCAAGGCTCCGCACTCCCTTGTACTTTTTCAAGTGAGAGAAAGAAACGATCCGGAGAGGAGGCTGGAGATAAAGCACTATACCAGACGGGGCAGGAAACTATATTCTAATAGGAATCTCACTTCCTATTTGTATTATACAGCTCGCCTTACATTGACAACCTCATCTCCAACTACACCTGAAACCTAGCCCTGCTATACCATGCGTGGTAGAACCCAATCCCTGGGTACTTAGGGGGGGGTGCAAACACAAAAAGAAAAAAATCCTCTGTCAGACAAAGTTGAAAAGGAGCACCCTGTCCACCACATTTGCACATATGAAGCCCAGTGAGACCGGTTCCCACTAGAGCAGTCTGATTAACTGACCCCTTCTTTTAGCGAAAGATATTAAAATCACGTTTTATCGTATATTACCTGACAGCACAGGGGCGGGTCTTGCCCAGCCTAGGCCCTCCATCAATCCGTCCTACCTATGACCTTGTGCCTCCCTTACTGGGGTGTCAAAGTTCATGTCTATAGGGATCAGGTGACATAATCTCAGGTCCTTTAGCTCTTAATAATAGCAACTGTACCCCTATGCATATGTATCTGACCAAGAAGTCACAGCAAGCCTCCATGACTTCTACTCCTCTAGCCATCCTCCGTGGAGGCTGCGGTGTAGACGGTTATCTCATGTAAATCACATACATGGTGTACAGTTGTAGTCTTAGCAAGGCTAAACCAGGACTGCGATGATGTCCCTGAGTCAAGTCATGAATGTAGCACACGGCACTGTGTAAAAAAATGACACATGGAGCACCAGCAGTTCCGCGGCTCACATGTTTGACGAGAATTGAAATTCTGCTGCCCGATGGAATTGTCAGATAGTTGGCGCTTATCTGACATCCGGTATGTTAGATCGCTTCCGCAGCAGTCATTGGTCCACCGCAGTTAACCTTCTTCTTCCTGGGGATGAATCTTCATTGTAATAATATGCAACACAATTTTTTAAAGTTAAATCCCGCTAGTTTGTCCGAATCCGTGTGGATGTCTGTGGACGGCCCGGCCCAACGATTTGTTGCAGCAGAAGCGCTACCACCAATATGTACCGATCAATCAAAAAACCCTTTTTTTTAAGGCCCTGTTCACAATGGGCCGCGCCACACGGAAGGAAATCATCGGGGAAAAGTGCAGTTCAGTGGGGCGTCCCACTTCACGTAATGGCCACCGTATTTGTCCCCATCTGTAATAGGGGTTTATGAGTCATTACTAGGACATTGAGCAGATCCTGGTCCCCTAAGTACAAGTGGACTGGCAGCAAGTGATAGGAAGAAGACACAGAGCAGTCAGTCAGAATACTGGGCGTTGCGTCACGTACACTTGAGATAAGAGAGAGAGTCACAGAGCGCCAAGACCATATGAGGTCATAAAAGCTAATATGCATATCAGAAAACCTTTGTAATTAAGTAATAGAGCATTACTGCGAGAGGCTTAATTTTAGGTGATAGGGGGAGGAGCTGTATCCTTTATTAGGCAGGCATTATTAGCCGAGGGGCCACAATCTGGTAGCAGGTCCCTGAACTGACCCAGTATAATTAAGTCATATAATACCCCACTTCTGCTGTAGGGCCACTGCAGGTAAAGATGATAGCCAACATACTTTCCCTAGTGCCAGCAAGGGTGCACTCATTATGACGGTCTCTCTGGCCCATTATCCTTGTGTACTACCTCCTATAGGAGAGGCATCTTCTGTTGCCCGTTAGCGTCCCCCAGGCCCCCGGGTGGTGCAAGAGTGATGTACCATATGTGTGCTGCTATGTCCGGAGTTCTACCTGTCCAAGCAGGAGGGCTGCTGACAGCTTCTTCCTGTTGCACTTCCCATCAGTCCTATTCTGGCACTGACAGACTGGTATGGCTGCAAGCCCCCTTCCATATATGGGACTGTTCACACACTGCCATGTCATACTCTGACAACCAGCAGAATAGTGTTGACTCAAAGAGCAATTCCCGGACGCCCTCTGGCTCTTGATGAGGAGGGGGGTCTCTATAACCCATCCTAATCATACGACATACATGTAAGATTGAAAAGTAACTCCTTTGAGAGGAAACTTTAGAACAACCATTTTAATCCTGGAATGATGGGGAGCCTGACATGTGGGTGTTATCATAGCGTCGGCCCACTAGGTGACTCTTATTCTTCTAACAATAAGCGGCCATGTTTATGTACTTTAAGTTGCACCGAACATTGTTATCCTCTGAAAATGGAATCCTCTGTTATTCCTCTGGAAATGTACAAAAAATTTGTAAAAAAATGTTATGTAAACTGGATGTTACTATTCAGTAGAAAAGTCTGGGTCCATTGAGGAGAGGAACAAAATTAAAAAAGCATGGTCATGATGCTTCCTTCGGAAGAGACAAAGGACCCCCCAGTAATAAGACTGGTGTTGGTCACAGCGAGTGGGGGTCTAAGGATTAGTAAGACATTTCTCTACGTCCTATAACTCTGGGGTTCATGTTAGCAGTCTATAAGTATCTATGTGCATGGCTTAAGGATTGAGCCGCACGTTAAAGGTGCACCAAAAAAAAAGTTGGTTGCACTCGTTGGCGCCAAAGCAGTGGGCGCCAGACCATGAAGAACATGCACCAAGAAAATTATGAATCTGGAACCCCCTGGCCACTGTCCTCATTCTGCCATTGGGGGGACTGATTAGGGGATTGTGATAATTGTTTGTTATTGAAAAACCCCTCTAAGTCTGCGTACTCTAGCCCTTCCACACTAGCGAAGTGTGATGCGATGAACTGCATCACACTCGCACCAAGCTGCCGGTAACGCACGCCGACGCTGCAGCACCGCGGGAGTGAATCACGCATGAATTCAGTTCACTCCCAGCGGTGCAGGTTTCGTGGGCCGTGCGTTCCCGGCAGTTGCGTGCCGATGTGTGATGCGAGTTATCGCATACAACATCGCTAGTGTGGAAAGGGGCCTTTAACAGTTGACCAAATCCCAAGGCGAGTCACCTCCGGTCTTCTGTCGGGCTCCTCAGCTGCAATCCCTCCCTGCGTCGCTCCTACAGCTTTCGATATTAAAAGCTCCTCCCCAGTATACTACAATGGATCTTTCCTGCAGCCTTGCACATCATGTATTCCATATGAACGGACGTTTTAACCTCTAGGTCTTGATCACATACAATTCCTGGGAAGCTGACGACTCGTATCATATTAAAAAAATAACATGATGTTTGAAAATGCTTTACAAAATTGTTTCGACATAATGATCATTCCGACTAAAAAAAGCGATGGTGAAACGTCTCCTGTTATCTATTTAGGCGATTTACCTTGAGCGGCCCTGGATCCTGGCAGCGTACTAATATGTGTGTTTGTACATATGAATCATTAGAGATTCATAAAATATTCGGACGAATGCGGAGATTAATCTCCAGCATAGCTTCAGGCAGTAGCGAGCCCTTGGTCATAGATGTGGGGTTAACATGTTTAGCACGAGCTGAATTGTATTGCACTGGCAATCAATTTTAACACGTGTTAGCTATTTCCCTGGAGAAATGTGTTACTCAGACACTTGTGTCAGTTGTTATGTAGCAGCAGCATTGCTATATGGATTTCTATTCCAGGATTGCGCTTCTCCCCAGTGTACGGGCCATTCTGATATTGGGAAAGCTGGGGAAATCTGGGCAAACACCAGCATATTGGCAGTCACCAGCTTTCCCAGGTGAGCGACAGTGGATAGTAGAGTATAAGTAATAATGGACAGCCTTGTAAAGGCAATAATTTTCTTAACCTCATTGGAGTGATGCAGCTGGGGCTGGAATGCTGCAGACGCCCCCCCCTCAGAGGAGACAAGGTCAGCGACTGGGGGTTTCCTTGGAGGTGCCTCTGCGCGGTGCACATGCGGCCCGCGCCCCAAAAATGGGATTGATGTGGAAATGGGGGGTCAAATATGACGGAACTACCGGGCCGTTTACATGATATACTGTGCACTACTGGATGTACATATACTGGATGATGCTAGATATAATGACTTGACTATGACATGTAACATACACATAATACATCGGATGAAAGTATAATATGACTTACAAGATTCCTACTGTGTATAACATATATTACATGGAGTCTGTCTGATGATTGGGGTACTGAGGTCTGTTCTGATGACTGAGAGTCTGGGGTTGTTGGTTCGAGGGTTTGATGATTGGGGGTCTGGGTATGTTCTGGATGTACTTGGGGAGTCTGGGGTCTGTTGGATAATCACTGGGGTCTGGGTCTGTATGGATAATCAAAGGTGGGGGTCTTCTCTGAGTCAGGTCGGGTCTAAGGTCAGTCTGATACGGTTGGTCTGTAATGGGGGTCTGCTCTGATGACTAGGGGGTCTGTCATCATAATCGAGGTCTGGGGAATCTTGCTGCAGGGACAGGGGGTCTGCTCTGATGACTGGGGGTGCGTGATTCATCAGGATAGGTCTGGGGTCTGCTCTGATGACTGGGGTTTGCTCTCATAATCAGAGGTGTGGGGGTCTGCTCTACATAAATAGAGGTCTGGGGTCTTGTAGTGGCTGATGACGGGGCTGCTCTGATAATCATGGTTGGGGTCTGCTCTGATGACAGGGGGGTTCTGCTCTGATGACGGGTCTGCTCTCATAATCAGTGGTTTGGGGTCTGCTCTGATGACTGGGGGTTTGCTCTCATAATCAGTGGTTTGGGGTCTGCTCTGATGACTGGGGGTCTGGGGTCTGCTCTGATAATCAGAGGTGTGGGGTCTGCTCTGATGACTGGGGGTCTGCTCTGATGACTGGGGGTCTGCTCTGATATCAGAGTGTGGGGGAATCTGCTCTGATAATCGAGGTGTGGGGTCTCTGTCTGTTAGGGTATAAGGGGTCTGCTCTGATGACTAGGGGGTTCGGGGTCTGTCTGAATGACCTGGTCAGGGTCTGGGGTCTGCCTCGATGGACTGGGGGTCTGGGGTCTGCTCTGATGACAGGGGTTGGGGTCTGCTTGATAAACAGAGGTTGGTGGGGGTTGCTCTGATAATCAAGGTGTGGGGTCGCTCGGATAATCAGAGGTCTGGGGTCTGCGCTCTGATAACAAGGGTCCTGGGGGTCTTGCTCGTGGATACTCAGAAGGGGGGGTCTGACTCTGATATCAAGAGGTGTGGGGTCTAGCCTCTGATGATGGGGGGTCGGGGTCTGCTCTGAAACAGAGGTGGGGGTCTGCTCTATGACTGGGGTCGTGAGTGGTCTGCTCTGGATGATCGATGTGGGGTCTGCTCGCATAATAGAGGTGTGGGGTCCTGTCTGATAACTGAGGTGGGGTCTTGACTCTGGACTGGGGGTCGGGTGGGTCTGCTCTGATGACTGGGGGGGTCTGGGGCCTGCCTTGATGAATGGTCACTGGTCTGGCTGATAACTGGGTCCTGGTCTGCTCTGATGACTGGGGGTCTGGGTCTGCTCTGTATAACCGAAGGGTCTGGGTTGATATCGATAATCAGAGGTGTGGGGTCTGCTCTGATAATCAGAGGTCTGGGGTCCTCTCTGATAAACTAGAGAGGTGGTGGTCTGCTCTATAATCAGAGGTGTGGGGTCTGCTCTGGATAATCAAGGTTGGGGTCGCTCTGATAATATCAGAGGGTGGGGTCTGACTCGATACTGGGGACTGGCTCTCATGTATGACTGAGGGGTCTGGGGTCTTCGCTGATGACTGGGGGATCTCGATAATCAAGGTTTGGGAGGTCTGCTCTGAGCAACTTGGGGGGTCTGGGGTGGTGGCTCTGATAACGAGCGTCTGGTGTCTGCTCTGATGACTGGGGTCTCTCTGATGACTGCATGGGGGTCTGGGGTACTGCTCTGGATGACTGGGATGGGGTCTGCTCTGATGACTGGGGGTCTGGGGTCTGCTCTATGACTGGGGTCTGCTTGATGACTGGGGGTCTGGGTCTGCTCTGATGACTCCAGGAATGATTGGGGGTAGCGAGAACTTTCATCCTGACCACAAAGTGTCAGTCACAGCCCTGAGCTGAGTACACGCGCTTCCAATTACAGCAGGACATTGGGAGATTTCAGGCCGCGTTTAATTCTACGGGCTGGGAGAACATGGATATCATGCACCAACACTCCGGCACGTCCACAACCTGTTTTAACAAGACTCCAAACAAGAGAGACAAAACCTCCCGGGGGCCATTGAAAATCATCTTCAGTGAATCCAATCAAGCATGAGGTGATATAACTAGAACGAAATATTTTATAATATTCAGAGAATAATCATTGTCGCGCCAATGGTCAGTTCTGTAGTGAGAAGGTTTGCCGGTGCCTGGAAACGACAGCTGGTTATTGCTTATTTTGCAGGACAGTCACATGACCTGACACTTGTAGGATTGATTGTCTGTACGTTCTCCCGGATTTTCACTCACGCTAGCTTTATGAAATCATGTATTTTCTCATTTGCAATTTTTCTTTGCTTTAAATGTTCTCATTGTTCTTTCTCGGAATTTAGTGGAAATTAGGCTAATTGTTTTTTTATTTTGGTTGGGGGGGCTGATGGATATGATCACGTGAACTGATTAGTTTAAAGGAAATCTACCATCAGAATCCAATCCTGATAAACCAGGGACATCACTCATGACCCAGGCACCAGACTGCGGTAATTATCCACTATATGTGTTAATACATGGCCTCCTTCCTTCTAAAACCAACTTTTCATAAGTATGCTAATGAACGTGTCTGATAGTTACACATGCTGTTACAATTCCTCAGTGAAAAGTGGAGAAGAGGAGAAGAAAGTATTTTGTACATATGTGTACGCCAGTGAACCTGCAGCACGGACGGGTTCTGGTAACACCCTTATAGTCTGAGTGTTTAAAAGTAGAATTTTAGAAGGAAGGAGGCCCATGGATAACAAATACAAGTAGATGGAAACCCCAAGTCCGGGTGCCTAGATTTATTACTGAACACGTCCCGGTTTATCGAGCATTGTGGTGGTGATTTCTCCTTTAGGGCATGTGGTTTGGATGGGTCGTATTCTATTTGGGAATCATCATTTTGCTGCTTATTTATAAAGGCGGTGTATGTCTGAGTCTGCCATTAATTTTTATTGGGCTTGATGCTTGTTTAGGCTTCTGGCTTGGGGTTGACATATGTCCCCCTACGGTGTTGTATGTGAATGTAGCCTTAGTGCGTGTATTAGTTGAGGGGTCTTGGTGTTAATTCATGGGCAGCACGGTGGCTCAGTGGGTAGCACTAATATTTGACGTTATGCAGCGCTGGGGTCTGGGTTCAAGTTTCATCAGGTCCAACATCTGCAAAGAGTTTGATATGTTCTCTTCGTGTTTAGTGGAGTTTCCTCCGGGGTCCTAAGGTTTCCTCCCACACTCCAAAACATACTGGTAGATTGTGAGCCCCATTGGGGACAGGGACTGATTGGAAAGTTCTGTACAGCGCTGCGTAATCTGTGTGCGCTAATAAATACAGGAATTGTTATTATTAATTACGGATTCTTTTGGTTTTTCATTTTCTTTTAAGGACTGGTCGGGGGTCTATACTTACATCATATCTGGAAGTTTTGTTTTTCTAGTCTATGATACTTTAGGTTTAGTTTATGTCTGAACTTGCTCTATACTCGTCCGTATAAATGAATTCTGGTTCTATAATTCTTGCAGTCCAGGGATCGAATATTCTTTTGGGTTTACTAGTTCTGGTTACCCATTGTCATTTTGGGGTCCAGAGTCTGACTTTAACTGATTTACTCTTTGGTCAGACTTTAGAAGCCTATATTTTTGCCTTTAATCTGGGGGTGTGAATCTGTGGTCATGGATTCGCTTGGGTCACGGGGTCTGTATTCACTCTTGGTGTGTGATGTGATAAGGCACATATGGATGCTAAAGCTAGATAGAAAACGTAGAGCCACAAAAATTAAGGGTGTATGGGGAAGGATTAAACAAACTACATTTATTTAGTCTGGAAAAGAGACGACTACGAGGGACATGATTAATTTATATAAATATATGAATGGATCCATACAAAAATATGGTGGAAAGTTTGTTTCAGATTAAATCAAATCAAAAAAGAGGGGCACTAAGGCACTGCTCCATCTGGAGAAAACAAGGTTTAACACACGGAGGTGACGGCTTTTTTACTTTGAGAACGTCCAATGTGGAATAGCTGAGCTCATGGCGTGGTCACTGCAGGGACAGCAGAGAGCTTCAAGAAGGGTCTAGATGCCTTTTTACACCTAAATAACATGATGGTTTATGTATATAGAATGTGTTCCCCTAAATCCTTCCTCCGATAAACTATGATACTATGAGGACAGGGGTGTGGTCTATCACAGTGGGCGGGGCATACCTAGCACTTTTTATATGCTTACTGAGGGTTTTTGTGTACGGTCGTCACTTTAAAACATAAATCGTGGTTGTTTTCCTCCCATTCCGAGGCTACATCTCTGAGAGATTTATATTATAATATTTTCTATGGAAAAATTCCTGGACCTTAATTACTTAAAACCTGACACTTTTTCCCCATAAAACTTTCAAAATTCATAGCGGTGATTTAAATATAATAAGGCACTAAAATATTCATCCCCCTGAAGATCGCCTCCGCAGCAGCCCCCTCCCTGGATTCCTGAGGCGACGATGAGGGACCAAGACATTACAGGATTTCCTGCACAACATAGCACGACGACCTTGTTGCCGCTGAAGGAACTGCACACAGCCAAGCATTTAGCTCGCCGGCCGCAGGAAATTCCGTCTCTTGAAATTTGCATATTCTGGACAAAGGTCCCCAGAACGATGTCCGCATATTCCACGATTTATCTCATCTCGATCTCTATGCAAAGCGTCTCATGCAGTGGCGTAACTAGGAGAGCAGGGCCCCATGCAGGCCTTCTCATGGGCCCCCCTTCTCACTTAAGAGAAATATACATATTGTGACTATCACACATGCAAGTTACAATCACCACATTTACACACATGTAGAGCATATATACATCACATATATGGTATATACATGTTATGGCTGTACAATGTGCCAGCATAATATGTATATAATGGTGCATATCCTCTACTCTTTAGTATGTCAGGTAGGATGACGGGGGCCCCCTGACACGTGGGCCCCATAGCGGCTGCTATGGCTGCTATCACTGTAGTTACCCCCCTGATCTCATGCCTAGATTGTAATGTGTGGGTCCCTGTATATTTGATTTTAGCCTTTGGGACAATATTGACCCTGGGGTCAGTTTCAAACAGGACCCCCGGTCTATGCACCCTAATGGCAACCTGTCCCCAATGATCTATAAAAATAGATTTTCTCCAAATCCTGCCACCATCATCCTGCCTGGGTGATCCAATGACTCAATCCTACATATAGCCCTTCACTGCGCGGGACCTATAGTCCTGTTCCGAATTTTAGGAATCCAGTCAGTTTGTATTCGCCTGAGACTGCAGACGGTGTTAGGTAATGTCCCTGGTTTGATGTGTAATCAGACCTTTGTGTATGTTGTTATATAGAGCAGCCAGGACTGTGATATATGGATTTATATTCCAGGATTGTAGCTTCTCCAAGTGCACTGGGGGTGTGTCCTCACACCTGCTGTGCTTTGTGCTCTGTTAGCCAAGTGTTAGGTATCGTTCCAGGAGAAATGTGTAGTCATAGTTCAGTGTATGTTTTCAGTAGCAGCAGGACTGTGAATAATGATTTATTTCCAGATTGTAGTCTACAAGTGCACCAGGGATGTCTCCACACTGCTGTGCTACTATAAAACAATCTTGCTAGCTGCCCTCAGAGATGTTCAATCACACATTTGTGTATGTTGTTAGTAGCAGCAGCACTTTAAAATAAAGATATATATTCAGAATCGTAGTTTCTCCAAGTGCATGGAGTTGTGTTATCACACTGCTGTGCTCTGTGCTCTCTACAGTCAGTGTTAGGTTTTGTCCCTGGGAGAGATGTGTATGTTCATACCTTTGTGTTTGTTGTTAGTAGCAGCAGAACTGTGGAAAGGGATTACATTATATTCCAGGATGTAGCTTCCCCAAGTGCACTGGGGGTTTATCCTCCACTGCTGTGCTGAGATATCTACACCGAATTTTCCTTAGCTCTGCTTTCGTTGTGCTCTTACTAAATCTGTAGCAGTCTTAGTTGAATGTTAGAGGTGGTCACTCAGACGAGAGGGAGGGGCTGTGCAGTAGTACAATGCAGAGAGCTAAGAGCACAACAGTTGTGAGACTCACCATTAGTGCCTCGGAAGCTTCAATCTGGGAACATAAATCCTTTGCTATGTTGTCTTTTTATATGTATGTTGTATTGCGTTGTGTGATGCGTGCGCCGTGGTACCTATTCCAGGTCTTCTGTCATTTTAAGGGCAATCCCTTTAAAATATGAGGTCTGGGGTGTTAATGTATTTATGAGCATCGTACTAATAGCTCCCCCCATGCCCTTGATTCTTTTGAGGTTGATACATACTAATAGGTGGCGCTATTCACAATGCCAGCCCCAGTGGTGGTTCAGTAGCGACCCCTGCCCCCCTCCATTACCCCAGTGCCACACGATAGAGTTCCTGTTCTGGATGCGGTGACATCTGTTATTTCATATTTTCCTCCAGAATACAATGCAGATGATGAACACACATGAATGTTACTGGACCACCCCGACCGGTGATGTAATAACGTTTGTATCCGCACAGAATCCATTCACATTCCCCGGGGCTGCACATAACAGCCTTTGTTACACACAACCAAAGCGACTACTTCCTAACCTGTCCACTGCTGAGTGGTTGTTTTACATCGCATTCCGCCTGTTTACTTATGGAGGTGGAACATCCAAAACATCCTTCCTCTACCTATAGAGAATGTCTGATAAGAAGATGTCCACCAGAGAGAAGAAAAAACATCAGCAGCGGCTGCCACAATCTATCTGCTGGTTTGTTACAACTGTAATCCGTCTGGAGTCCAGGATAGTTTAGCTCACAGAGCATTGTCTTGGTGTTACTGCCTCTGAATGGAGACATGGGGTACATTACTATCCACGCAAATGTTTTAAAATAAATAATTGTTGATAATTGAATTATTGTAGTTACGTTAAATAACGGCTGCCAGTGTGTGATGGACGGCACCAAATGTCTCACCCATTACACCCCAATATAAGCGCCCACAGATTCAGCTCCTGATGTGACACTAGACAGTCCGGATGGAACGCTCCCTTTTCTTGATTATGGCTTATTTTAAAAGAGGAAGCCGCTTGTAGCAGATAACGGACCTAGCCCCTTCTCCTATCTGACAAGCTCTGACCTGGTTACTTTCCATCGAGTCTTATAAAGGGGTGGTCTGGGTTCACGGAAGGGAGAAGCTAAATTTGGCAAAACAGACTCTAAGCTAACTGGGCAGAGCTGCAATACCACATACAACCTGTACACATGTGTGATGCTGTTTTTTGGAAGAAAGCAGCTAGTTAACCCTTCTAACCCCTTTAAATAACTACAGACATCAATGTCATGACACATTGTCCTCCATAAGGGGACTGTGGCATACAGGTGTTAGAGAGGTTAAAGGGAATGTATATCATCATTTACTTGTTACAAATTAAAACCAATAGTGATATGTTTACTCTTTTTTTCTATTCTGTGATTTTATTTCTGTTTTTAACATTTTTAATTCTATTTTGTGCATGATTAAAGGGCAGCAGTATTTTTTCTAATTGTGTTTTACGCCAGTTAGAGATCTGCTTTATGGCAGTAACATGGGACCAGAGTGGATTTCCCTGTTATACATTCTGCAAACCGCTTGTATCAGCCCCAGAGAACACTGGGTGCTATTTTTTGGCTGCTGTGAGGAGAAGAAGAGTGTTAACCAAGGTGAGTAGTATAGGTATAGGACATAAGTTTGCCTTAAAATGCTTAATAAACCCCTGATGAGACCTATGCAAAGACTGGAATGAGGAGAGTGTGTGGGCATGATCTCTGTGGCCTTTGCAGAGGTCTCTTTGTGCAGAAGGGGTTGGAGTGAGCTGTGATTCATCTCTAGATGTTGTATTTAGGAGAGGTGTTGTGGGCATGCTCTGTGACCATTGGAGGTCTTGTGCAGGAAGGGGTTGGGAGGTGAGCTGTGATATCATCTCTAGATTGTATTTAGGAGAGTGTTGTGGGCATGCTCTGATGGATCACAGCTCACCTCCAACCCCTTCCTGCACAAAGACCTCTGCAAAGGCCACAAAGCATGCCCACAACACTCTCCTATTGCAGTCTTTGCATAGGTCTCATGCAGGGGTTGAATAAGCATTTTTAAGGCAAACTTATGTCCTATACTATACTACTCACCTTGGTTAACACTCTTCTTCCTCCTCACAGCAGCCAAAAATAGCCCCCGCGTTCTCTGGGGCGATACATAGCTGTTTGCAGAATGTATAACAGGGAAATCCAGCTCTGGTCCCATGTTACTGCCATAAAGCAGATCTCTAACTGCAGTAAACGGCAAATTAGAAAAAACAGCTGCCCCTTTAATCATGCACAGAAGATAGAATTAAAAATGTTAAAAAACAGAAATAAAATCAACAGAATAGAAAAAAAGAGTAAACATATCACTATTTGGTTTTAATTTGTAACAAGTAAATAGATGATACATTCCCTTTAACCTCTCTAACACCTTGTATGTCACAGTCCCCTTATGTAGGACAAGTGTCATGACATTGAGTGTCTGTAGTTATTTAAAGGGGTTAGAAAGGGTTAAACTAGCTGCTTTCTTCCAAAAACAGCATCACACGTGTGTACAGGTTGTATGTGGTATTGCAGCTCTGCCCCAGTTTAGCTTTAGAGTCTGTTTTGCCAAATTTAGCTTCCCTTCCAGTGAACCCAGACCACCCCTTTAAGACTCTGATGGAAAGTAAACCCAGGTCAGAGACTTGTCAGATAGGAGAAGGGGCGTCAGGTCTGTCTCATCTCTACAATGCGGCTTCCTCTTTTATAAAATAAGCCAATAATCAAGAAAAAGGGAAGCGTTTCCATCCGTACTGTCTATGTGTCACATCAGGAGCTGAAATCTGTGGGCGCTTATATTTGGGGTGTAATGGGTGGAGAACATTTGGTGCCGCCAATCACCACTGGCAGCCGCTTATCCGCTGGATAGGTAAATGTACCCCATTGTCTCCATTCAGAGGCAGTAACCCAAGACAATGCTCTGTGAGCTAAACATCCTGGACTCCAGACTGATACATTGTAACAAACCAGCAGATAGATCTGTGCAGCCGCTGCTGATGTGTTTAGCTTCTCTGGTGGACATCTTCTTATACAGACATTCTCTATAGGTAGAGGAGAGGATGTTTTGGATGTTCACCTCCAATAAGTAAAGGGCAGGAATGCGATTAAAACAAACCCTCAGCAGTGGACAGTTAGGAGTAGTCGCTTTGCTGTGTAACAAAGGCTGGTTATGTGCAGCCCCGGGGAATGTGAATGGAATTCTGTGCGGATACAAACGTTATTACATCCCGGTCCGGGGTGTCCAGTAACATTCATGTGTTTTCCATCATCTGCATTGTATTCTGGAGGAAATATGGAAATAACAGATGTCACCGCATCCAGAACAGGACTCTATCGTGTGTCACTGGGGTAAGGAGGGGGGGCAGGGGGCGCTACTGAACCCACCACTAGGGCTGGCATTGTGAATAGCGCCACCTATTAGTATTGTATCAACCTCAAAAGAATCAAGGGCATGGGGGGAGCTATTAGTAATATGCTCATAAAATACATTAACACCCCAGACCTCATATTTAAAGGGATTGCCCTAAAATGACATAGAACATGGAATAGGTACACGGCAGCACGCATCACACAACGCAATACAACAATACATATAAAAAGACACAACATTAGCAAAAGGATTTATGTTCCCAGATTGAAGCTTCCGAGGTCACTAATGGTGAGTCCTCACACTGTTGTGCTCTTAGCTCTCTGCATTGTACTACTGCACAGCCCCTCCCCTCTGCTCTGAGTGACTGCTCTAACATTAAACCTAAAGACTGCTACAGATTTAGTAAGAGCACAGAGCAGAGCTAAGGAGAAATTCGGTGTAGATATCTCAGCACAGCAGTGTGAGGATAAACCCCCAGTGCACTTGGGGAAGCTACAATCCTGGAATATAATGTAAATCCACTTTTCACAGTTCTGCTGCTACTAACAACAAACACAAAGGTATGATTACACATCTCTCCAGGGACAAAACCTAACACTGACTGTAGAGAGCACAGAGCACAGCAGTGTGATAACACAACTCCAGTGCACTTGGAGAAACTACGATTCTAGAATATATATCCTTATTTTAAAGTGCTGCTGCTACTAACAACATACACAAATGTGTGATTGAACATCTCTCTAGGGCAGCTACCAAGCATTGTTTATAAAGAGCACAGCAGTGTGAGGACATGCCCCTGGTGCACTTGTAAAAGCTACAATCCTGGAATATAAATCATCATTTCTCAGTCCTGCTGCTACTAAAAACATGCACTGAACTATGACTACACATTTCTCCTGGAACGATACCTAACACTGGCTACACAGAGCACAAAGCACAGCAGTGTGAGGACACACCCCCAGTGCACTTGGAGAAGCTACAATCCTGGAATATAAATCCATATATCACAGTCCTGCTGCTACTAACAACATACACAAAGGTCTGATTACACATCTCTTCAAGGATAATTGCTAACACTGGCTGCAGTCTACATGGTGAATACAACTGACTGGATTCCTAAAATTCGGAACAGGACTATAGGTCCAGGGCAGTGAGAGGCTATATGTAGGATGAGTCATTGGATCACCCCAGAGCAGGATGATGGTGCAGGATTTGGGAAAATCTATTTTATAGATCATTAGGGGAGAGGTTTTCCTAATAGGGTGCATAGACCGGGGTCCTGTTGAAACTGACCCCAGGGTCATAATTTGTCCCAAATGCTAAAACTCAATATACAGGGACCCACACATTACAATCTAGGCATGAGATCAGGGGGGTAACTACAGTGATAGCAGCCATAGCAGCCGCTATGGGGCCCACAGTGTCAGGGGGCCCCCGTCATCCTACCTGACATACTAAAGAGTAGAGGATATGCACCATTATATACATATTATGCTGCACATTGTACAGCATAACATGTATATACCATATATGTGATGTATATATGCTCTACATGTGTGTATAAATGTGTGATTGTAACTTGCATGTGTGAGTATACAAATATGTATATTTCTTAAGTGAGAAGGGGGGCCCCATGCAGAAGCCTGCTATGGGGCCCTGCTTCTCCTAGTTACGCCACTGCATGAGACGCTTTGCATAGAGATCCGAGATGAGATAAATCGTGGAATATGCGGAATAGTTCTGGGGACCTTTGTCCAGAATATGCAAATTTTCAAGAGACGGAATTTCCTGCGGCCGGCGAGCTAAATGCTTGGCATGTGTGCAGATTCCTGCAGCGGCAACAAGGTCGTCGGCTATTGTTGTGCAGGAAATCCTGTTAATGTCTTGGTCCTCATCTCGCCTTCAGGAATCCAGGGGAGGGGGCTGCTGCGGAGGCGATCTTCAGGGGGATGAATATTTTTAGTGCCTTATTATATTTAACATTCACCGCTATGAAGTTTTGGAAGTTTTATGGAGAAAAAGTGTCAGTTTTTAATGTAATTTAAAGTCCAGGAATTTTTCCAATAGAAAATATTATTAAATATAAATCTCAGAGATGGAGCCTCGGAATGGGAGGAAACAACCACGATTTATGGTTTTAAAGTGACGACGTACACAAAAACCCTCTCAGTAAGCATATAAAAAGTGCTAGGATATGCCCCGCCCACTGTGATAGACCACACCCCTGTCCTCATAGTATCATAGTTTATACGGAGGAAGGGATTTAGGGGAAACAATTCTATATAACATAACCATCAATGTTATTTAGGTGTAAAAAGGCATCTAGACCCTTCTTGAAGCTCTCTGCTGTCCCTGCTGTGACCAGCGCCTGAGCTCAGCTATTCCACAGATTGACGGTTCTCAAAGTAAAAAAGCCCTGTCACCTCCGGTGATTAAACCTTGTTTTCTCCAGATGGAGACAGTGCCCCCTCGTCTTTTGATTTGATTTAATCTGAAACAACTTTCCACCATATTTTTTGTATGGACCATTCATATATTTATATAAATTAATCATGTCCCCTCGTAGTCGTCTCTTTTCCAGACTAAATAAATCTAGTTGTTTTAATCCTTCCCCATACCCCTTATCATTTTTGTGGCTCTACGTTGTCCTAGTCGTTTTAGATCCCATATGTGCCCTTCATCACACCACAGAGTGAATACAGACCCCAGACCCAAGCGAATCCATACCACAGATTACACCCCCCCAGATTAAAAGGCAAAAATATAGGCTTCTAAAAGTCTGACCAAAGAGTAAATCAGTAAAGTCAGACTCTGGACCCCAAAATGACAATGGTAACCAGAAATAAACCCAAAATGAATATTCGATCCCTGGACTCAAGAATAAATATAGAATCCAGAATCATATACGGACAGTATAGAGCAAGTTCAGACATAAGACTAGACCCTAAAGTATCATAGACTAGAAAAACAAACTTCCAGATGAGTAAATATAGACCCCGGACCAGTCCTTAAAAGAAAATGAAAAAGCCAAAAGAATCCGTAATTAATAATAACAATTCCTGTATTTATATAGCGCACACAGATTACGCAGCGCTGTACAGAACTTTCCAAATCAGTCCCTGTCCCCAATGGGGCTCACAATCTACCAGTATGTTTTGGAGTGTGGGAGGAAACCTTAGGACCCGGAGGAAACCCACTCAAACACGAAGAGAACATACAAACTCTTTGCAGATGTTGACCTGGATGAAACTTGAACCCAGGACTCCAGCGCTGCAAATATGTAGTGCTAACCACTGAGCCACCGTGCTGCCCATGAATTAATACCCAGACCCCTCAATAATACAAACTAAGGCTACATTCACACAACCGTAGGGGGACATATGTCAACCCCAAGCCAGAAGCCTAAACTAAGATCAAGACCCATAAATAAATGCAGACTCAGACCAGACCCCTAAATAAATACAGCACAAACGCTGATTCCAAAATAGATACGGACCCCAAACCACATGCCTAAAGGAAATCTACCACCAAAATGCATCCTGATAAACAAGGGACGGTTTAGTAATAAATCCAGGCACCCGGACTGTGGTCATCTACTTGTATTTGTTATCCATGGCCTCCTTCCTTCTAAAATCTACTTTTACAATCATGCTAATAAAGGGTGTTACCAGAACCCGTCCGTGCTGCAGCTTCACTGGCTGTTACACTGTACAGAAATACTTTCTCTCTCCCACTGAGAGACATTGTAACAGCATGTGAAACTACAGCACGGCATTAGCATACTTATGAAAAGTTGGTTTTAGAAGGAAGGAGGCCATAGATAACACATATAAGGATATTACCGCAGTCATGGTGCCTGGGTCTATGAGTGATGTCCCTGGTTTATCAGGATGGATTCTGATGGTAGATTTCCTTTAAACTAATGCAGTTCCTGATCATATCCCTCAGCCCCCAGACCAAATAAAAAAATTACCTAAATTCCCTAAATCCGAGAAACAAAGAGAACATTTAAAGCAAAGAAAAATTGCAAATGAGAAAATACATTGTTTCATAAATCTAGCAGTGAAAATCCCGGAGAACGTACAGACATCAATCCTACAAGTGTCAGGTCATGTGACTGTCTGCAAAGAAGCAATAACCAGCTGTCTGTTTCCCAGGGCAACCGGCCAAACTTCTACAAGAAGCTGAATGGAGCAGACGAGATGATGTCATCTCTGAATATTATAAATATTTAGTTCTAGTTATTACACTCTCAGTGCTGATTGGATTCCCTGAAGATGATTTTTCATGGCCCCCGGGAGGTTGTCTCATCTTTTTGGAGTCTTGTTAAACAGGTGTGGACGTGCCGGGAGGTTGGTGGCTGATATCACATGTTCTCCAGCCCGTAGATTATAACCGGCCTGTAATCTCCCCAAGTCCTGCTGTAATTGGAAGCGCGTGACTCAGCTCAGGGCTGTGACTGACACTTATGTGGTCAGGAGAAATGTTCCCTCTACCCCCAATCATCCCAGTCATCAGAGCAGACCCCAGACCTCTGATTATCAGAGCAGACCCCCAGTCATCAGAGCAGACCCCAGACCCCCAGCAGTCATCAGAGCAGACCCCCAGTCATCAGAGCAGACCCAAGACCTCTGATTATCAGAGCAGACCCCAGACCCCCAGTCATCAGAGCAGACCCCATCAGCACTCTCGATTCATCAGCATGCCCCCAGTCATCAGCGAGACCCCAGACCCCAGTCTCAGAAGACCATACCCCAGTCATCAGAGCAGACCCCACACCTCTGATTATCAGAGCAGACCCCACACCTCTGATTATCAGAGCAGACCCCACACCCTGATTATCAGAGCAGACCCCAGACCCTCTGTTATCAGAGCAGACCCCAGACCTCTGATTATCAGAGCAGACCCCACACCTCTGATTATCAGAGCAGACCCCAGACCCTCTGTTATCAGAGCAGACCCCAGACCCCCAGTCATCAGAGCAGACCCCAGACCCCCAGTCATCAGAGCAGACCCAGACCCATCACAGAGCAGACCCCCAGACGCCCCCCAGTCATCAGAGCAGACCCCACGACCCCCAGTCCAGAGCAACCCCACACTCTGATTATCTAGACAGCACCCCACACCTCATTCAGAGCAGACCCCCAGTCATCAGAGCAGACCCCCAGTCATCAGAGCAGACCCAAGACCTCTGATTATCAGAGCAGACCCCAGACCCCCAGTCATCAGAAGCAGACCCCACACCTCTGATTATCAGAGCAGACCCCACACCTCTGATTATCAGAGCAGACCCCAGACCCTCTGTTATCAGAGCAGACCCCAGACCTCTGATTATCAGAGCAGACCCCACACCTCTGATTATCAGAGCAGACCCCACACCCCTGATTATCAGAGCAGACCCCAGACCCCCTGTCATCAGAGCAGACCCCAGACCCCCAGTCATCAGAGCAGACCCCAGACCCCCAGTCATCAGAGCAGACCCCAGACCCCCAGTCATCAGAGCAGACCCCACACCTCTGATTATCAGAGCAGACCCCACACCTCTGATTATCAGAGCAGACCCCCAGTCATCAGAGCAGACCCCCTTCATCAGAGCGACCCCACAGCCTCCTGATTATCATAGCATGACCCCCAGACCCCCAGTCATCAGAGCAGACCCCAACCACACTGATTATGAGAGCAAACCCCGTCATCAGAGCAGACCCCAAACCACTGATTATGAGAGCAGACCCCGTCATCAGAGCAGACCCCCTGTCATCAGAGCAGACCCCAAACCACTGATTATCAGAGCAGACCCCGTCATCAGAGCAGACCCCAGACCTCTGATTATTAGAGCAGACCCCACACCTCTGATTATGAGAGCAAACCCCCAGTCATCAGAGCAGACCCCAGACCTCTGATATCAGAGCAACCCCCAGTCATCAGAGCAGACCCCCTGTCATCAGAGCAGACCCCAGACCTTCTGGATTATGATGACAGACCCAGTCATCAGAGCCAGCATATCACCACCCAGTCTCAGAGCAGACCCCCTGCTCAGAGCAGACCCCAGACCTCTGATTATCAGAGCAGACCCCACACCTCTGATTATCAGAACAGACCCCAGATCCCCAGTCATCAGAACAGACCCCAGACCCCCAATCATCGAAAACCTCGAACCCAATCATCAACAGACCCCAGACTCTCAGTCATCAGAACAGACCTCAACCCCACTCATCAGACAGACCTCCATGTAATATATGTTTATAGACCTAGTAGATGTCTAGTATAATCATACCTTCTTTCCAGTATTATGTGTATGTTACATGTATAGTATCAGTCATGTATATCTAGCATCACACAGTATATGTTCCATCCAGTAGTGCACAGTATATCATGTACGCCCTGTGTAGCCGTCACATTGACCCCATTTCCACATCAATCCCATTTTTGCCAGGGGCCTCATGTCTGCACAGGCAGAGAGCGGCCTCCAACAGGAAACCCCCAGTCGCTGACCTTGTCTCCTCTGAGGGGGGGCGTCTGCAGCATTCCAGCCCCAGCTGACAGCACTCCAAGGGTTAAGAATTATGGCCTTCTACAAGGCCGTCTATTATTCTTATACTCTACTATCCACTTGTCTGCACCTGGGAAAGCTGGGTGACTGCCAATATGGCTGGTGTCCCAGATTTCTCCAGCTTTCCCAAATATCAGAATGGCCCAGTACACTGGGAGAAGCTGCAATCCTGGAATATAAATCCATATAGCACAGTCCTGCTGCTACTAACAACATACACAAAGGTCTGAGTACACATTTCTCCAGGGACAATAGCTAACACTGTTAAAATTGATGCCAGTGCAATAACAAATTCAGCTCTGCTACATGTATAACCACATCTATGACCAAGGGCTCGTACTGCTGAGCTATGCATGGAATTACATCTCCGCTCCGAATATTATTTATGAATCTCTAATGAGTCATTGTAACAAACACACATAGTACCGCGCAGGATCCAGGGCCGGCTCAGAAATCGCCTTAAATAGTAACAGGAGACGTTACTCAATCGCTTTTTTTAGTCGGAATGCATCATTATGTCGAAACATTTTGTAGCATTTTTTCACATCATGTTATTTTTCTACTACGATACCGAGCATCAGTTCCCAGGAATTGTATGTGATCAAGACCTTAGAGGTAAAACGTCCTGCATATGGAATATATGGATTGCGAGGCTCCTGCAGGAAAGATCCATTGTATATACTGGGGAGGGAGCTTTTAATATCGAAAGCTGTAGGAGCTGCGCATGGGAGGGATGTGGGAGGAGCCCAGAAGAGGAGGTGACCGCCCATGAGGATTTGGTAACTGTAAGGCCCCTTCCACACTAGCGAGTGTGATGCGATGAACTCGCATCACACTCGCAACGCAAGCTGCCGGGAACGCACGGCCCGAACCCTGCACCGGGGAGTGAACTGACATGCTGATTCACTCCCGCGGTTTGTGCAGCGTCGGCCGTGCGTTCCCGGCAGCTTGCGTTGCGAGTGTGATGCGAGTTCATCGCATCACACTCGCTAGTGTGGAAGGGGCCTAAGAGTACAGCAGACTTAGAGGGGTTTTTCAATAACAAACATTATCACCTAAGACAGTCCCCCACAAATGGCAGAATGAGGGACAGTGGCCAGGGGGTGCCAGATTCATAATTTCTGGTGCATGTTCTTCATGGATCTGGCGCCCCCTGCTTTGCGCCAACAGAGTGCACCAACTTTTTTTTTGGTGCACCTTTAACTGGCTCATCCTATAAGCCATGCCAAAAGTCTTATAGACTGCTAATGACCCCCTGAGTATAGGATAGAGGAAATGTTCTTATCCTTAGGACCCCACTGCTGTGACCACCACCAGTCTTATTAATGGGGGGTCCTTTGTCTCTCCTATAGGACATCATGACAACTGCTTTTTGTAATTTTGTTCCTCAATGGACCCAGACTATTTACTAGCTGAATAGTAACATCCAGTTTATAATTTATTGATACATTTCCAGGAGGAATAACAGAGGATTCATTTTCAGGAGGAATAACAGATGTTCGGTGCAAACTTAAGTACATAAACATGGCCGCATTTATTGTTAGAAGAATAAGAGTCACCTAGTGGTGCCGACGCTATGATAACACCCACATGTCAGGCTCCCCATACATTCCCAGGATGAAAATGGTGTTCTAAAGTTTCCCTTTAAGGGTTACTGTTCAAATCTTACCATGTATGTCGTATGATTAAGGATAGGGTTATAGAGACCCCCCTCCTCATCAGGAGCAGAGGCTGCTGGGAAATGCTCTTTGAGTCAACACATATTCTGCTGGTTGTTCAGAGTATGACATGGCAGTGGGTGAGACAGTCCCATATATAGGAGGGCTCTGCCAGCCATACCAGTCTGTCAGTGCCAGATAGGACTGATGGGAAGTGCACAGGGAAGAGCTGTCAGCAGCCCCTGTCTGGAGGAGAACTCCGGCTGCAGCACACAGAGGAGCAGCACCGCACCACCCGGGGGCCTGGGGGACGCAACGGGCACAGAAGATGCCTCTATAGAGGTAAGTAACAACAAGGATAAAGGCCAGAGAGACCTCATAATGCAACCATTGCTGGGGACTAGGGAAAGTTATGTTTGGCTAGTCATTTTACCTGCAGTGGCCCTACAGCAGAAGTGGGGTATTATATGTACTTAATTATACATGGTGGTTCAAGAGGACCTGCTACCAGATTGTGACCCCCTCGGCTAATAATGCCTGCTAATAAAGGGATACAAGTCCTCCCCATATCACCTAAAATTAGCTTCCAGTAATGCTCTATATCTTAATTACAAAAGGTTTTCTGATATGCATATTAGCTTTTATGACTCATGTCTGGTGTCTGTGACTCTTCTCTATCTCAGAGTGACAGTGAGCAACGCCCCATTATTCTGACTGACAGCTCTGTGTCTCTTCAAATCACTGCTCTGTCGCCTTGTACTTAGGGACCGTCTGCTAATGTTCAAGTACAGACATATAAACCCCTATGTACAGATGGGAAATACAGGGGCTCATTTACTAAGGGCCCCACGGACTGCACTTTTCCCGATGATTTCCGTTTTGCGCCATTGTGACAGGGATTTAAAAGGGGTTTTTGATTGATCGGATTTTGGTGGCTTTCATGCTGCACAAATCGTGGGGCGGGCCGTCGGACGATCCAACGGATTCGGACAAACTGCGGGATTTAACTTAAAAATTGTGTTGCAAGACAATGAAGTTACATGCACCAGGAAGAAGAAGGTGAACTGCGGT
The DNA here is from genome assembly GCA_019512145.1 of Engystomops pustulosus. NCBI lineage: Eukaryota > Metazoa > Chordata > Amphibia > Anura > Leptodactylidae > Engystomops > Engystomops pustulosus. The sequence goes on from CM033641.1 coordinate 309,797,862, forward strand.
GGACCTGAGCGCGGAAGCGACACATGCAGGATATCGAGCGCACGATCTTCATGAATCGCAGCAGAATTCATTCTCGTCAAACAGTCCGGAAATGTGCTCCATTGTGTCAATTTTTTTACACAGTGCCTTGTGCTACATTCATGACATGTGACCAGTGACATCATCGCAGGTCCTTTAGCCTTCTAAGAATAGCAAACTGTACACCATGTATGTGATTACATGAGATAACCGCAGCCTCCATGGAGGATGGAGAGGAGTAGAAGTCCATGGAGGCTGCTGTGACTTCATGTGGTCAGATACATGCATGGGGTACAGTTTGCTATTATTAAGAAGCTAAAGGACCTGAGATTATGTCACTCTGATCACATGACATGAACTGTGACCAGTAAGGAGGCACAAGGCATAGGGAGGATTAGATGGGAGGGGCTGGCTGGGCAAGACACGCCCCCTCTGATGTCAGGTAATATAAGATAAAACGTGATTTAATTTTTAGCTAAAAGAAGGGGTCAGTTAATAGAGCTCTAGGGGAACCTGTCACTGGCTTCATATGTGCAAATGTGGTGACAGGTTCCCTTTCAACTTTTCTCAGAGGGTTTTTCTTTTGTGGTTTGACCCCTCTAAGGTCCCAGGGATATGGGTTCTACACCATGGTATAGCAGGGCTAAGGTTGTCAGGTGTAGTGGAGATGAGGTTGTCAGATGTAGCAGAGCTGTATAATACAAATAGGAAAGTGAGATTCCTATTAATATTAGTTTCCTGCCCACGTCTGGTATAGATGCTCATTATCTCCAGGCCTCCTCTCCGGATGTTTTCTCTCACTTGAAAAAGTACAAGTGGAGTGCGGAGCCTTGGCAGGAGCTGATAAGAGGAGAGATCGCCGCCCTGGAAGGAAACACATGGCGGATATTCTGGAAGGGTTATAATTAGAAGGAAAGGAGAATCATTGGAAATAAACAGCATATTATTTCATATGGGAAGATCCCGGGTGTAGAAACTGAAGTATGATAGAGACTTGCAGGGGGTGCGTCACTTGTGATTTTATAGCACGCCGAAAGCTTTTTTAAAGTTGAAATTCTCATCTGTAAAATGACACCAGAATCATGTTTCTAGGTGCTGAAATGACTCCTCCTCCAGCACCATACGAATTTAATGGAGATTTTTTTTATAAGTAGAGGGAATTCTAAAAAAGTACATTTCATCCCCTACCAGAGGGGGCTGGGATCTTACCGGGGTAATAATAATAATAATCTTTATTTATATAGCGCCATCAAATTCCGTAGCGCTTTACAAATCATAGAATCTAGGGGTAGAATCTAGTGTCAGGTTCTCTTTAAACTAATCAGAAATATTATCCTCATTAATAAACCATAAGCGCTGTCCATGGGAGCCAATCATATCTCTTGTTCCAGGTAGGTTGTTAATAAGGTTATGTGGGGGTCGCCGCCCCTGACCTTCCCCCATCTTGCGATCCTGTGTGTAAATCCTTTTAGTTTATCCAAGCAGGGCGATGCCAGGGGCACAGCGCAGCCCCCGTCTGGGGGAGAGACTTACAGGGGAGAGAATTTGGGAGTATTTCGGAAATATTGAATTTCAGTAACTAAAATTAGAAGGAAACCTGAAGTGTCTCATCACATTTTATGATTCCTGCCGCGCCTGTCTGCGCTATATAAGGGAGCAATTCCCTATTAATCCAAGATAAACATGGAGCGTGAGCAATTCCAGGACTTGGAGGACGGTTTCCAACATGGTGTTTTTGTTGCGTTTTCAAACGCATCCAAAACGCAAGAGAGAGTGGGTTTGGCCAAAACGCATATGCATTTCGGCCAAACCCCCTCCCCCTAGTGTTTTGAATGCTTTTAAAAATGCAACGAAAACGGTATGAGGGAAACTAGACGCATACAGCTAAATACTTACTGCATATAGCCGCAGTAAGTGTCCCATATCACAACTATGGGTGACTAACTGTCCTATACCATGGCTCCCACATCATCACACCAGCAGGGGGGAGTGGGTCCTCCTATCACTTCTATGGGTGACTGTCCTATACCATCAACCCACAGCATCACACCAGCAGGGGGCAGTGTGTCCTCCTATCACTACTAGGGGTGACTGTCCTATGCCATGGCCCCCACATCATCACACACAGCAGGGGATGGGTGTCCTCCTATCACTTCTATGGGTGACTGTCCTATACCATCAACCCACAGCATCACACCAGCAGGGGGCAGTGTGTCCTCCTATCACTACTAGGGGTGACTGTCCTATGCCATGGCCCCCACATCATCACACCAGCAGGGGCAGCGTGTGTCCTCCTATCACTACCAGGTGACTGACTGTCTATACCATGGCTCCCCACATCATCACACCAGCAGGGGGCAGTGTGTCACCTCCTATCACTACTAGTGGGTGACTGTCCTATGCCATGGCCCACATCATCACAACACCAGCAGGGGGCAGTGTGTCCTCCTATGACTCTAGGGGTGACTGCCTCTAGCAATGGCCCCCACCATCATCACTACCACAGGGGCATGTGTCCTCCTATCACTCTATGGGTGACTGACTGTCCTATACCATGGCTCCCCACATCATCACACCAGCAGGGGGCAGTGTACCCTCCTATCACTTCTATGGGTGACTGACTGTCCTATACCATGGCCCCCACATCATCACACCAGCAGGGGGCAGTGTGTCCTCCTATCACTACCAGGGGTGACTGACTGTCCTATACCATGGCTCCCCCCACATCATCACACCAGCGGGGCATGTGTTTCTTGTATCATCAAAAGTGATCATACACATATTTGCAAGTAAATTAAAACGTTATTTGAGAATCTGTTTCTTAGCTTCTATAATAGTCAATGTTGGTAAATAATTTTAATGTCTTTGGAAGGATCATAACATCTGTCATCCTCCATGATTTACACTGCAGCACTGATGTTCAGATTGGATGTTGTGCGACAACCAGTAGCCAGACACCAGAAAGGGTTCTGATATCTCTGTTACAGCAGCAGGGATAAGCGATTATAAACTCCAAGCTGCAGCATCATTAGAGTAAAGAGATTATCCTGCCGTTATCTCACATTGTAAGAAATGGGCTGCAGCCAACCAGCTCCAGGTGAGAATGAAATGGGCAGATTCTGTGTGGTTGTAAATGCTGCTGCCAGTGCACAATCTGGTGTAACTGCTGCAGTGCCAGTGTATTATAAATGCTGCAGTCAGTAATCACAGTGTAGTATAAATGCTGCAGTCAGTGCACATGTCCTGGTGTAAATGTTGCAGTCAGTGCACAGTGTAGTATAAATGCCGCTGACAGCGTCGTGTTGCACAGTCTGGTGTAAATGCTGCAGTCAGTGCACAGTCTGGTGTATGCTTTGCAGTCAGTGACCAGTCCTGGTGTAAATGTTTGCACAGCATGCACAGTCTGGTTAAATGCTGCAGTCAGTGCACAGTGCAGTATAGTGCTCAATCAGTCAGTGCACCAGTTATTAAATGCTTGCAGTGCTAGTCCTGTCACAGTCTGGGTAATATTGTTTGCAGTCAGTGCCAGTGTAGTATAAATGCTGCAGTCTTGCACATTCTGGTGTAACTATGCTGCAGTCATGCACAGTCTGGTGTTAATGTTGCAGTCAGTGCACAGTCGGTATAACTGCGGTGGACAGTCAGATGCACAGGTCCTGGTGTAAAATGCTTGCAGTGCAGTGCAGTCAAAGTCAGGCAGCGTGTAAGAATGTTGCAGTCCAGTGGCACAGTGTATATAAATGCTGCAGCCACCGTGCACAGTGTACCTAGTGAAAGGTGTCAGCATCAGTACAAAAGTGCAGTATATATGCTTAGCATGCCAGTCTGCACAGTCGCTGTATAGTAATGTATACTGGCGTTCAGTGCACCCGTCCAGTGTAAAGTATACTAATGCTGCAGTCAGTGCACAGTCTGGTGTAAATGCTGCAGTGCATGCACTGTAGTATAGAATAGTTTGCATGCACATGCACAGTGTAGTAATAATGCTTGCAGTTCAGTGCACAGTTCTGGGGTGAAATGCTGCAGTCAGTGCAGCTTGTAGTAAAATGTGCAGTCAGTGCACAGGTCCTGAGTATAAAGCTGCAGCGGGACAGTCTGGTGTAATGCGCGTGCAGGACCGCTGTTTTGAACAGTGAGTCCGATAGCTGGTGTATAGCTGCAGTCAGTGCACAGTATGAGCTAATGGCTGTATGCACATGTAGTTAATCCTCGTTGACAGTTTAGTAAAATGCTGCAGAGTCAGTGTCACAGTGTGAGTATAAATACTGCTGCAGTCCGGGCACAGTTCATTGGTGTAAATGCTCAGTCAGTGCACAGTATGGTGTAACTGCTGACAGGTCAGGGTAAGTCCCTGTATGTGAATGCTGAGTCAGTGGCAACAGTTGTAGTATAAATGCTGCAGTCTGTGCACAGTGTAGTATAAATGCTGCAGTCAGTGCACCATTCGGTGTGAAAATGTGCGGTCAGGCAAGTTTGTAGTATAATGCTGCCGAGTCATGTGCCAGTCTGGTGTCTGTAATGCTGCAGTCAGTGCACAGTCGGTGATTGTAAATGCTGCCAGCCCAGTGGCACAGTGTAGTAAAATGCTGCAGGCAGTGCACAGTCCTGTTGTAAATGCTGCAGCCGTGCAACATGTAGTATCAATGGCTGCATTCCAGTGCCATTCTGGTGTAAATGCTGCTCAGTGCACAGTCGGGTGTAAATCCTGCAGCCCGGGCACAGTGTAGTATAATGCTGCATCAGTGCACAGTGTAGTATCAATGCTGGGGGGCACATCACACCAGCAGGGGGCAGTGTGTCCTCCTATCACTACTAGGGGTGACTGTCCTATGCCATGGCCCCCACATCATCACACCAGCAGGGGGCAGTGTGTCCTCCTATCACTACCAGGGGTGACTGACTGTCCTATACCATGGCTCCCCACATCATCACACCAGCAGGGGGCAGTGTGTCCTCCTATCACTACTAGGGGTCCCCACATCATCACACCAGCAGGGGGCAGTGTGTCCTCCTATCACTACTAGGGGTGACTGTCCTATGCCATGGCTCACCACATCATCACACCAGCAGGGGGCAGTGTCTCCTCCTATCACTACTAGGGGTGACTGTCCTATGCCATGGCTCACCACATCATCACACCAGCAGGGGGCAGTGTGTCCTATCACTACTAGGGGTGACTGTCCTATACCATGGCTCCCACATCACACCAGCAGGATGAGGTCCCGCACATATGTGGACATCCGTTTCATACATATAGTCAGTACAGTAATCGTGGCTTTTTGTTCGGACCATGACCTCTGATCATTACTAAATGAGTTGAATCAATCGAGCGTCCATATATAGCGCCTCCCGGTGGAGAGGCGCCAGGTCTATTCACGACCACAGCTGCTGGGAATCCAACACAGACCTGTCCGGAAGCTGGGACAGCAAATATGGACACAAGACACCAACGCCTGATGTAGGGCGATGTACGTACAAGACCTTCCATTTCTGTATTGGAATTATACATTGAGCTCCAACTGAGGGATAGTAGTGATCTGTAAGAGGCCCCTTCATCCCCAATAACAGCAGCCTCCGAACTCCTAACCACAGGTGCACGGCCCATTATACCCCCCCCCACCCTGTCATGTGATGTCACACAGCTCATTATAGCCCCTGGTCATGTGATGTCACACAACATGTTCTATCACAGCAATAACAAGTAGGGATAAGCAGACCCAAACGCTGAGCCCATGGGGACACTCAGAGCCTTGGCTAAGGGAGGGAGGGGGGGGATGTATTTGCCAGTTTGGGCCCGCTCATCTCTAATCACAGCCCTGGCATCACCCAGCGGGGTCCTTTGACAGAATCCAAAGCTTCCTGTACCAGTTTCCTATTACACCTTACACAAAGATGTTGCTACTACTTATACACTAGTTCCAAGCAGTGAGAGACAATCATAGTATTTTCCCAATAGAAAAAAAAAAAAACAAAAAAAACAACAAGTATCACGTTTATTGATGAGCAGTAGCAAGTAGTTAAAGGGGCGTTTCCATTTCAGCAAGTTAATGTTTTCATAACTAAAAAGTTACACATTTGTCCCAATATACTTTCTGTATCAGTTCCTTACAGTTTTCTAGATCTCTGCTTGCTGTCATTCTATGTTTATATCCTGTGGACAGATACCTGACCATGGTCACACAGGTGCACAGCTCGTTAGTAGCACAGAGTAATCAGAGCTGTGTGATATAACCAGCCGCGCTCATCTGGTCAGATTTCTATACACATGCTGTAAACATAGCAGCTCTCTATTGTAGGACAGCAAGCAGAGATCTAGAAAACCCAGGAGAAAATTGATACAGGAAGTGTATTGGAAAGTTGTAGAACTTTTTATAATACAAATATTCATCCGCTGTAATGGGAATAGCCCTTTAAGGAGAAGTTCTCTATGCCAGACATGACGACAGGTTAATACAGCGCGGCCCCTTTAAGCAGTGAAAACCTATGATAAACATAAACCGGTGACAAGTAAAACTTAACCAGACCCCAAAAACAAACCCTGTCCTGCAGTAACAGAGATGATAACAAGCGCGCGGCCTCCACTTCACAAGACTCACCGCCTCCTCAGACACCGTTTTAATGTGACGCTTCTCCCTCAGACATTACTATATATACCCCCGTCCCCTGAGCGCCTATTGGCTGGCAGGCTCCTGGCTCCACCCCCGGCCATACCAGCTTGGAGGCGGGAGGGAAACGCGCTTCAAATGTGACACCAGAGGCGAGTAGCTCTCAGTCAGTGAGAGAACTAAACCGCTACAGAGTGAGAGTGAGCGCGGCATGCTATACCATGGCTCCCCACATCATCACACCAGCAGGGGGCAGTGTGTTTCTTGTATCATCAAAAGTGATCATACACATATTTGCAAGTAAATTAAAACTTTATTTGATGGAATCTGTTTCTTACGCTATAATAGACAATGTTGGTAAAATAATTTTAATGTCTTTTGGAAGGATCATACATCTGTACATCCTCCATGATTTACACTGCAGCACTGATGTTCAGATTGGATGTTGTGCGACAACCAGTAACCAGACAACCAGAAAGGGTTAATGATATCTGTTACAGCAGCAGGGATAAACGGATTATAAACTCCAAGCTGCAGCATCATTAGAGTAAAGAGATTATCCTGCCGTTATCTCACATTGTAAGAAATGGGCTGCAGCCAACCAGCTCCAGGTGAAGAATGAAATGGGCAGAATTCTGTGTGGTGTAAATGCTGCAGCCAGTGCACAATCTGGTGTAAATGCTGCAGTCAGTGCACAGTGTAGTATAAATGCTGCAGTCAGTGCACAGTCTGGTGTAATGACTGCATCAGTGCACAGTCTGGTGTAAATGCTGAGTCAGTGCACAGTCTGGTGCTTGTTAAATTGGTAATGTTGCAGTCAGGCCACAGTCTGGTGTAAATGCTGCAGTCAGTGCACAGTGTAGTATAAATGTTGCAGTCAGTGCACAGTGTAGTATAAATGCTGCAGTCAGTGCACAGTCTGGTGTAAATGTTGCAGTCAGTGCACAGGTAGTATAAATTGCTGCAGTCAGTGCACAGTCTGGTGTAAATGCTGCAGTCAGTGCACAGTCTGGTGTAAATGTTGCAGTCGTGCACAGTGTAGTATAAATGCTGCAGTCAGTGCACAGTCTGTGTAAATGCTGCAGTCAGTGCACAGTCCGGTGTAAATGTTGCAGTCAGTCACAGGGTAGTATAAATGCTGCAGCCCGTGCACAGTGTAGTATAAATGTTGCAGTTCAGTACACAGTGTAGTATATATGCTGCAGCCCGTGCACAGTGTAGTATAAATGTTCCAGTCAGTGCACAGTGTAGTATAAATGCTGCAGCCCGTGCACAGTGTAGTATAAATGTTGCAGTCAGTACACAGTGTAGTATATATGCTGCAGCCCTGCACAGTGTGTATATAATGCTGCAGTCAGTGCACAGTGTAGTGTAGTATAAATGCTGCAGTCAGTGCACAGTCTGGTGTTGTAAATGCTGCAGTCAGTGCACAGTGTAGTATAAATGTTCATTCATGCCAGTGTAGTATAATGCTTGCAGTCAGTGCAAGCGCTTGTTAAATGTCAGTGACAGTGTAGTTAAATGCTGCAGTCAGGCACAGTCTGGTGTAAATGCTGCAGGCCCGGGTGCACACATGTCTGGGTAAATGCTGCAGCCCGTTGCACAGTGTAGTATAAAGCTGCAGGTCCGTGCACAGCTGTGTTGTAAATTGCTGCAGCCCGTGACAGGTAGTTAAATGCTGCAGTCAGTGCACAGGTGCAGTATAAATGCTGCAGTCCGGGACAGTATGGTGTTAAATGCTCAGTCAGTGCACAGTCTGGTGGAAACTGCAGTCAGGGCTAAGTCTGGTGTGAATGCTGCAGTCAGTGCACAGTGTAGTATTAATGCTGCAGTCAGTGCACAGTGTAGTATAAATGCTGCAGTCAGTGCACAGTGTAGTATAAATGCTGCAGTCAGTGCACAGTGTAGTATAAATGCTGCAGTCAGGGCACAGTCTGGTGTAAATGCTGCAGTCAGTGCACAGTCTGGTGTAAATGCTGCAGTCAGGGCTAAGTCTGGTGTGAATGCTGCAGTCAGTGCACAGTGTAGTATTAATGCTGCAGTCAGTGCACAGTGTAGTAAAATGCTGCGTCAGTGCACATTCTGGTGTAAATGCTGCGGTCAGTGCACAGTGTAGTATAAATGCTGCAGTCAGTGCACAGTCTGGTGTAAATGCTGCAGTCAGTGCACAGTCTGGTGAGTCTGAAATTTGACAGCCCGGCACCGTGTACAGGGTAGTTATAAAATGCTTGCAGTCAGTGCAAAGTCTGGTGTAAATGTGCAGCCCGTGCCACAGTGTGAGTATAAGACGGCAGTCAGTGCACAGTCTTGTGTAAATGCTGCAGTCAGTGTGCACAGTCTGGTGTAAATGTGCAGTCAGTGCACAGTGTAGGTATAATGGCTGCGTCAAGTGCACAGTCTGGTATAATGGCTGCAGTCAGTGCAGCCGGTGTTAAATGTTGCAGTCAGTGCACAGTGTAGTATTAAATGCTGCAGCCCGTGCACAGTAGTATAAATGTGCAGTCAGTACAGGAGTTAATATGCTCAGCCTATGCACAGTGTAGTAAAATGTTGCAGTCAGTCACAGTGTAGTGATAAATGACATGCAGTCATGCAGTCTGGTGTAAATGCTGCAGTCAGTGCACAGATGTAGAATTGTGCAGTCAGTGCACAGGTGTTGTAAATGCTGCAGTCAGCGGCACGAGTCTGTATGTGTAATGCTTGCAGGTGTACGTGCACAGTGTAGTAAATGCTGCAGTCATGTGCACTGAGTCAGACAGGTGTGTGTAAATGGCAAGCCCGTGCACAGTCTGGTAAATGCGAGCCCGTGCAACAGTGTAGATAAATGCTGCAGTCGTCACAGTCTGTGTTGTAAATGCTGCAGCTCGTGCACAGGGTGTATTAATGTGCAGTCAGGCACAGTGTAGTATAAATGCTGCAGTCGGGCACAGCACTGGTGTAAATGCTGCAGTCAGTGCACAGTCTGGTGTAAGACTGACCGTCAGGGCTAAGTCTTGTGTGAATGCTGTGAGTCGGACAGTGTAGTACTTAATGCGCAGTCAGTGCACAGTGTGTGTAGTATATTGCTGCAGTCAGTGCACAGTTAGTATAATTGCGCAGTCAGTGCACAGTGTAGTAGATAAGCGTCCAGTCAGGCACAGTCTGGTGTAAATGCTGCAGTCAGTGCACCGTCTGTGTAAATCGTGCAGTCAGGGCTAGTCTGGGTTGTGAATGCGCAGTAAGTGCACAGGTGTTATAATGCTGCACAAGTGCACGTGTATAAAATGCTGTCAGAGTGCACATGTCGGTGTAAACTGCTTGCGGTCAGTGCACAGTGTAGTATAAATGCTGGAGTCAGTGCACAGCTTGGTGTGTAAAAAGCTGCAGTCAGTGCACAGTCTGTGTGTAAATGCTGCAGCCGTGCACAGCGGTAGATAAATGCTGCAGTCGTGCACAGATGTGGGTAAATGCTGCAGCCCGTGCACAGTGTGTAGTATAAATGCTGCAGTCAGTGTCACAGTCTGGTGTAAATGCTGCAGTCAGTGCACAGTCTGTGTAAATGCTGCACGGCCGTGCACAGTGTGTTAGGTATAAATGTGAGTCAGTGCAGTCAGGTTTGCACAGTGTCAGTATAAATGCGCAGTCAGGCACCGTTTATAAATGGTGCGAGGCACAGTGTAGTATAAATGGCGGTCAGTGCAGCAGGTAGTAAATGCTGCGGTCACTGCACAGTGTAGTATACAATGGCTGCGGCGGTCAGGTGCACAGTACGCGGTGTAAATGCTGAGCCAGCCGTGCACATGTGAGTATAAATGCTGGCGTCTCAGTGTGCCCAGTCTGGTATATAATGCTGCAGGCAGTGCACAGTGTAGTATAAATGATGCAGTCTGTGCACATCAGTGTAGTAAGCTGCAGTAGTGCACAGCTGGTATATAATGCTGCAGCCCACGTGCACAGTGTAGTATAAATGCTTGCCGTCCGTGCACAGTCTGGTATACAAATGTCTGCAGTCAGTACGTGGTATAAATGCTGAAGTCAGTGCACCGTCTGGTGTAAATGCTGCAGTCCATTCACGCGTGGGATAAATGCTGCAGTCAGTGCACAGTGTAGTATAAATGCTGCAGTCAGTGCACAGTCTGGTGTAAATGCTGCAGTCAGTGCACAGTCTGGTGTAAATGCTGCGGTCAGTGCACGGTCTGGTGTAAATGCTGCAGTCAGTGCACAGTCTGGTATAAATGCTGCAGCCAGTGCACAGTGTAGTATAAATGTTGCAGTATGGGCACAGCCCGTTGCAAATGCTGTGATCGCTCAGTGCACGGTCCTTCTTAGTTTTACTGAAATTCCTACATTCCTTCTCGCCCCTTGACTTGCAGACACAATGGTTTATTGACAACATGGAGTCAAGTAAGGATATTTCCCCGACCCGTCCTGAATACTGGGCTGTTTGTTTGCTGTGACGCTCCGCTCCTTTAATAGCCTGCCAGATGGTCTCCTCTCGAGTCTGTATATGTCAGCTCCTTGCAGACCATTCATCCTCCCGGGACTACGATACATTACATCAGATTTGTACATTACAACCATCAGGATCTTAATGGACCTGGGCCATATGCTTGAGTCATCTGTTCCATAAAACCTACTTGTATCGATCTGAGTTTCCGTCATACCAAACATTGCAGCCTCTACCTCCACATTGTTCGCCTTATTTGGTTTCATCAGTCCAGGGTAGGTGGTTTGGGTCAGAGCATGGACAATGAGACAAACTGGGGAGATTTCCAGGCCCGAAAAGTGTCAACTTAATTGAGAATGAGGTTGTGCAACAGAAATCAGCTGCAGAAAGCAGGGTCGTCCAAGGTCTGTACGGACTGACCCCAGTCCTCATGAGATGCCAAGGCTGTAACATGGGGGGAACATGTTAAACCGCTGCTCCCATTGTGCAAATCATCAAGGACTGCTATGTGTCATAGGGCCAAGCCTTAGGGACCCCCTGGACCTAACAAGAAACTTATGACTAATAAAGGAAATAGTTTTTGCCTTGTTTGCATTATTTTTCTTAAAGAGGACCATTCTCCACCTCCACCAACTCCAACTTTATGCCTCCTTAAATGAGCCTATTGCCAACCATTCACAAGTAATTTGGGGCACACCTTAAAGGAAATCAAATCCCACCAGAATAAAGAATTGTAAAAAAAGATGATTGGACCCATCATTCAGGTATAGCTGACTGACCCGGACATATTGCCAGATTGGTGGACAAACCGCCATGGCTAGCTGGTGGGGGGTGCCCATTTGTTGCTTGGCTGTTCAGGTCCGAGTCAGGCGGACATGGTATTTGAAGACTTTAAAGGGAACCTGTTGGGGCGATTTTGGGCACTAAATCACCCACAGGTCTTTATGGACTGGTGGTTTAGTGTCCTAATTCACCCTATTTGATTTTTAGGCACATGGGGAGAAACTTGATACCTCATCCCTGGCTCCCTCGATGCCTGTGAATTCCGGCAAGTGAAGCCGGAGTATTACACCCTAGGTACAGCGCATGCGCATTGAAACTGGGATACCATCATCTTGGCTTCACATCATTTATTGCGAGAGGAGTGAGGGATCTTCTGATGTGACTCCAATGTGTTTCCTTGGTCTCACGTCCAGGTAAGTATCAAAGTTTATTTTTATGTCGTTTTTTTTTTTAACATGGACCTGGGGTTTTGGGTCCCAAATCAAACTTTCTAAAGTTTTTATAGGTGAAGTTTTCTTTAAGTATTAGGTGCAGTTTATATACTGAAACCTTCTAGGTCAGCGGTGGCGAACCTATGGCACGGGTGCCAAAGGCGGCACTCAGAGCCCTTTTTGAAGGGCACCCGGGCCATCGCCCCAGCACACCAGACAGGACTGTAGGAAGAGGGAGAGATGAGTAGACAGGGCCAAATTATCTTTGGAGGACCACCTGCTGGACCCACGATTCTCTGTGCACAGAGGGATACTGGAAAAAAGCTAAAATGAAGCAAATTTTCATCTTTCTACTGTGTTGCTGTCCTCAGGAGGCCAATATGATTGAAAGTTGTTGAAGAACAGGGAGCAATAACTTACTGCTTTAACTTTTGGTTGGCGCCTCACGATAAATAAGGGGGGTTTGGGTTGCAGTTTGGGCACTCGGTCCCTAAAAGGTTCGCCATCACTGTTCTTGGTGATAGGGTAAGATCTATTAGTGTAGGAGCTCTTGTATGACCGTGCAGCATATAACATGTTAAACCTGGCCTTCGTCTGAACTGCAGTGTTTGGTGTAAATCGTCCTTCCTTCCTTGGTTTCATTGCCAGATGTCACCAAAGCTTCTTGCTTGTGAGTTATGGATCTCTGAGGGACTCCTCTCCATTCTCTTCCCCACCCATTATAACATATTTGTTACAGATGATTCATGGCTATAGACATAAGCTGCAAAACCATTGCCACATGTACTGCAACATGTCGGAGATAGTAGATGGAATCCTTGGCAGCTACACAGACCGCATCAATATCTGGTATTATTACAGCTGAGGATGTATGGCGGGGATCACTTATCTGGAGAAAAATCTCAAAATAATACATTAACATAGTGATAGTGAGTGATGATCTGCAAGCTTTTACATGAAAAGGGTCGAGCATGTGTTAAAAATATAAAGAATTGTAAAAAAGAGAACTGATTTTATGTCATTTTGAGATATGGACTTCCAAGAGAAGATCAGGCTGGGACTTCTTGCTGGGAGAGGGGAAGAAAGAGCTGCATGGTTTACAGACAAGGCTCTGATGTATTCATATGGTCATTGTCAATAACAGTGATGGGGCTTCCAAAATAAAAACTATAGTAAAATGCTGTATAGTAACGAAGGGTGGGCTGTGACTTCCTGCTGGGAGAGGGTTAGGAAGAGATGCCTACTTTACAGACAGGTCTGTAAGAATTGCAATCACAGTCCTATTAACAAAAAGTTTTCCAAGGTAGAAGTTATGAATTACTGCTGGAGATCTGGCTGGTACTTCCAGCAGGGAGAAGTATTGAGAGAGTTGTCTGATTTACGGTCAAGGAATTTAAATGAAAGGTACATTATCACTAGTTAGACAGTAAGATAGAAATTTGGAGATGATGCAAGGACTTCCTGCTGCAAGAGAGGCATAAAGAGCTGCCTGATTTACAGAGTAGGCTATGAGTAGGCTACATGAAAAATACATTGTTATTAGCAGTAAACATTTTTATGAGCTAAAAATGTTAGTACCCCTTAGTGCTGGAGATCAGGCTGGGACTTTTGGCAGGGAGAGAGTTAGAGAGACCTTCCTGTCGTGGAGTTATCCACAGGACAAATATCTTGTCACAACAAGGTATAACTTGGTGTTCTGCTTGTTCCTCCGTAGCTAGTTAGAAGGGGAGCATATTGAATGCTCGACCTTCTGCTCCACTCATTTTGGGTCCTTCAAACCCCATTTTATTAATCCATGGGGTGCCTTGGGACTCTCTCCAACCAGTGTGTTATTGAAGTTATACCCTATCATTGTTATGAGTGGAAAACCCCTTTAAAAGTAAAGAGTCCTCCAAAAAAAAATATTAGCTTTATTTAATGCTTGACATCAGGCTGATAATTACTGCTGTGGTAGGGGCAGAAAGAGCTTCCTGATTTACAACCTAGTCACTGAGCTATTCTTATGGCATACAGTGTCACTTACAGTAGACAGTCCTTCAAGATGAAAAAAGTTAGACTTTCCGTAAATTACTGACATCCTTGCAGTATCACAATCCATTTTTCAAGGCGCCTGCCGGTTGTGGGAGGTGATGTCCAGCAGTGATAAAGTTTCCTGAGCTTCACTGACATAGACAGAAGTTATACCATATGCTGATGAATGATTGGGTGTTATTAGTGCTGGAGATTAGGCTGAGATTTCCCGCTGTGAGAGGGGTAGAGAGAGCTGCCTCATTTACAGACTGAACTCTAAGCCATGTCTAACATAGATTCCTGAAAACCAGCCAGTTTATTGGAAATATCTCGTAAAAAAATGTTGTTATACAAAGATAAGCTTAGAGCAGAGTGCCCCTTTAAGTACCATAAGGAACAATACATTCTTGTAGTTTTCATGCTCAGAAGTGACCCCCCCAGGTAATAACTCTGCATCCCATCTAGTTATATATTAATGCCTTAAATATTTGACCTGCCCGTCAGGCTGTGGGCTCAGGTCCTCAGGAATTTTTTGGAATATTAGCAGACCCGTCACAGTGCAGGTAGCCTGCGCCAGGGAATGTGGCTCCTCCCACTCTCCAGTGTTTTCCGTGTGTTAGGTATTAATTATTATTGAAGCCTTGTTTACCATCCAGATAAAACCCGCACATATATGTCAGGAATGTCAGCTATGCGAGGACCAGGCAACATTCCCACCGGCCTCTCCATGTAAGGTGACCGGCCACCGGGGCAGAGGTCTCCTGGGACACCAGCCCATTCTTTATACAAATTTTAGGACAAATTTGACTGTAATTGTCTATAGAACATTCTCTAATAACTACAGAGTTCTACTCTGATATGTTAGGTATTGTCCCTGAAGAGATGTCTAGTCATACCTTTGTGTGTGTTGTTAGTAGCAGCAGGACTGTGAAATATGGATTTATATTTGAGGATTATAGCTGCTCTAGGTGTACTAGGCTGTGTCCTCACACTGCTGTGCTCTGTGTTATGCTGGCAGTGTTATTTATTGGCCCTGGGAAGATTTGTAATCCCACCTTTATTTATGTTTGTAGCAGCAGGACTCTGAATTGTGTATTTACATTCCAGTATTGTAGCTTCTCCATGGGAGTTTGTTCTCACACTGCTGTGCTCTGTGCTCTCTGCAGATTGTGATAGGTATCGGCCCTGGAGAGGTGTATAATTAAACCTTTGTGTGTTGTAAATTATATAAATACCCAGTTAGAGACGCGGTCGTCTGGATTCTTCTCATGGTCCATTGACTGTGGTAACTGGGGCTAAATATGGTCCATAGCACAAAAATAGTCCCTGCCGCAGGTATGTATGGAAACATCTGAGAAGTGGATAATTGCTTCCATCCTGGGGCGGCCCGGCCCTTGGAATGGCTTCAGTCATTAATAACTTACCTCGGATAAACTTTCTGTAGGAGGAAACCTGGAAATCGTTTACATACAAGTTTCCCAAAAAAAACTAAAAATTGCTCGAATTTTATTGGCAGAAACCACACAAGTGGAGACCCACAGAGGGCGAGGGGATGGAGGTGCACAGATGTTTGGAGCTGTTCTAGTTTCCAGTAGTTCCATCTTTGCGCTACTGGTTTTGGTTATATTTTGATGAAATGTTTCCATCCTGATTGAGTTCCAGTAAAACAAAAGTATTCCCAAGGAAATCAGGTTTTATCTGATTTTCATGTTTTTCTATGACAAAAATTATTTAAATATTGCAGTTACATAAAAGTTGACAACCCCTGCTTTCTAGAAATTAGTCCTCAACTTTTATGTGTAGATTGAGACGGGGTTAGTACAGTCATCTCATTATTATCAGATCAAAGGGGTTTTCCCACCTAACAAGTTAGAGCCACAGGATAGGGCCTACCTTTCTGATTGGTAGAGGTCTCAGTCATGAGTTCCCCTTTAGATCCCGAGAACGAGGTGTCCGAGGTACCTCCATCAGACCCCTGGTCGATCCCCAAGATGAATGGAGCAGTCTGCCATGCATCTCGGACCTCTCGGCATCTCGCATCTCTTGTGATCTGTGTTGACTCATCACTGAGACCCCCACCGATCAGCAAGTTAGGCCCTATCCTGTGGGTAGGGCCCAAGGTTTTTGGTGGGAAAACCCCTTTAAGGCAAATTACTGACAGATCTATTGTATTGCTGGATGTCTAAAACTGGCACAGTACACCTTATAGCCACATAAGGATGTAACAGCATTAGAAATGAATTTGAAAAACACTGTAGTTATACGGATAAAACAGGAAGGAAGTGTGTGTCTCCAATATGTCCTCCCCCTATACAGACAATACAGGAAGGAAGGAAGTGTGTGTCTCCAATATGTCCTCCCCCTATACAGACAATACAGGAAGGAAGTGAGTGTCTCCAATATGTCCTCCCCCTATACAGACAATACAGGAAGGAAGTGAGTGTCTCCAATATGTCCTCCCCTATACAGACAATACAGGAAGGAAGTGTGTGTCTCCAATATGTCCTCCCCTATACAGACAATACAGGAAGAAGTGTGTGTCTCGAATAGCCTCCCCCTATACAGTCACTACAGGAAGGAAGGTGTGTCTCAATATGCCTCCCCCATATAGACAAAAGGAAGGAAGGTGTGTCACTCCAATAGTCTCCCATATACAGACAGTACAGGAAGGAAGTGTGTGTCTCCAATATGTCCTCCCCTATTCAGACAATACAGGAAAGAAGTGTGTGTCTCCAATATGTCCTCCCCTATACAGACAATACAGGAAGGAAGTGTGTGTCTCCAATATGTCCTCTCCCTATACAGACAATACAGGAAGGAAGTGTGTGTCTCCCATTGTCCATCCCCCTATACAGACATACAGGAAGGAAGTGGTGTCTCCAATATGTCTCCCCCTATACAGACAATACAGGAAGGAAGTGTGTGTCTCCAATATGTCCTCCCTATTAAAGACAATACAGGAAGGAAGTGTGTGTCTCCAATTGTCCTCCCCATATAGACAATACAGGAAGGAAGTGTGTGGTCTCCAATATGTCCTCCCCTATACAGACAATACAGGAAGAAAGTGTGTCTCCAATATGTCCTCCCTATACAGACAATACAGGAAGGAAGTGTGTGTCTCCAATTGTCCTCCCCTATACAGACAATACAGGAAGGAAGTGTGTGTCTCCAATATGTTCCTCCCTATACAGACATACAGGAAGAGAAGTGTGTGTCTCCAATATGTCCTCCCTATACAGGACAATACGGGAGGAAGGTATGTCTCCAATATGTCCTTCCTATAGAGACATTACCGGAAGTAGTGTGTGTCTCCAATATGTCCTCCCCTATACAGACAATACGGGAAGGAAGTGTGTGTCTCCAATATGTCCTTCCCTATAGAGACATTACAGGAAGGAAGTGTGTGTCTCCAATATGTCCGCCCCCTATACAGACAATACAGGAAGGAAGTGTGTGTCTCCAATATGTCCTGCTCAATACATAAAATACAGGAAGGAAGTGTCTTCTGTATGGAACCCATCTTTCTCAGACTCCAGCAAATAAAAATTGATATGCTAACTGCTCTAGCTGTGTCTGGGAAAGCTGGGTGGCTGTCTTTTTGTGACCACATACATTGGTTGGACGTACAGGCTGTGCTCCACCTCTCCTCCTATGGAAAATTTGGGGCCTGTATTTTCCATATGTTATCACAATCCATCAGGACATGAGGACGTCACCTCAGCTGTACGGAAGATGGAACATCTCTCTACATGAGGGGGAGCACCACAGATTCCTGCTAGAGACCTGAGGAGTCTGCTGAGTGTCATCCAGGGGGGGAGAAGCGACGAGGGGCCCCATATACCTGAAGATTTATGGCAGTGTATATACATATAATACAGAGCAACACAACAGGACATCAACATCTATGGTGCCCCCATAGTAGTGACAGCCTCAGTGCCCGCATAGCAGTAACAACCTCGACTCCTAGAAGGCATCTGCACCACATAACAGCCTCAGCTCTGCTACATTCATACATACATCTATAAGTACAGTAAGATTCATACATAATACACACACACACATTATATATACTGCTTTCATGTTATTGTCATATGGGGCCATTACATCCTAATGGGATTGGAGGCTGACTAGTCCATGGATAAGGGCTGGCTCAGTGAGTCCATAGCGGCCCCTCTCAGGAGATGTCTGTATGAAGGTTTTCCATCTGTATCATGCGCTGTCCATCCTGCATAATGTATACACAGTGATGTATAGGGATGCGGAGGACAGAGTGCTGAAATCGGAGCACTGACCTGGTACATACACAATGGACCTCAATGCGGCCGCCCTCCCCTGTGTTCTGGGCATATGTATGCGATATCAGGTATTGTCCACCTTATATGTATCACACATGTTTTAAACATTTTGCTAACCCTTTATATATCAATCTTCTATCATAGACTAACGAGTGGAACAAGAACGACGAGCGTCTGCTGCAAGCCGTGGACCATGGAGAACTGGACAAAGTGTCAGCTCTTCTGGCGAAGAAAGGGGTGGTGGCCACCAAACTGGACAGTGAGGGCAAAACCGCGTAAGTTACCAACCACATTGTTACAGTTATAATAGGGAGTACAGCTATGTAGTATAATACAGGATGTAACTCAGGATAAGTAATGTCATGTATTTACATCATTGGTTTTTCCTGGGCTATAAAAAAAGTCTCAAAGTAGTCACCTTGAGGGCTTTTGAGTCTCACAGGACTATGCACACCTCTTCATTAATCTGGCTTTAACTAATACTAGTGCAATACCGTGCAAAGCCAGATTCATGACTTGAGACTTTTGCAAAAAGTCTCATAGTCACTCCAGTCCCCCTGCTGGTCTATGTGCTGAGACTTTTTATGCATTTTGAGACTTTTTTGGGACTTTTTGAAAAAAAAAAATCCCATACAGAAAATAGACCATAAGAACATTTATTAAAGGGACAAAGCCACTTTAATGAATCTGATGGGCAACAGAGCTCCAAAAATAGACATAGAACTGTCCCAAGGAGCTGATCTAACGATAAATAACCCCCAGTGACTCCACCAGCAGCAGAATAGTGAGTGTAGCTTTGGAGTATAATACAGGATGTACCTTCGTATAAGTATGGGATAAGTTATGTCTTATACATATCAGACATGTTAGCATTAGAGATTTAGTCACCAGTAAAACCATCATCTATTCATTTGCAGGATTTTGCAGGGAGTTGTGATAAGTCGCACACAAGTGATGGGGGGGCTGTGTACAGTTACTTGCAGCCTCTTGGGCAGTGCACACAAAATTATTTTTACTTTGGATTGAGGGGAGGGGTGTCAAGCTCATTTTTATGGAGGGGGGATTGCAGGGGGAATATCAGCCTCGTGGTTGCCCAAAGTCATTTTATTACTGCATAAATGTATCAACCGATTAGTTGTTTAGTAGTTACCGTACATTTATACATAATTACCATTAAAATCAGTCATTTGAATGAAACAACAAAGTGGATCCCCCTCAGCAGCCACAGTGCCCCCTCCCCAATAGCCACATTGCCCCCCAGCAGTCACAGTGCCTCCCCCTCACAGTGCTCACAGTAGCCACACTGCCCCCGTGCAGTCGCACTGCCCCCAGTAGCCACAATGCCCATAGTAGCCACTCTGCTCCGCCAACAGTCACTGCCCTCCAGCAGCCACACTGCCCCCAGTAGCCAATGCCCCCATCAGTCACAGTACCCCGAGTAGCCTCACTGCCCCTCCCCTTTCCCACTGTGAGAAAAAAAACAATTATTCACCTTTCCTTGCTCCCCCACCTCTGCAACAGCAGCCACGTCTTATATTAGCGTGCGCCCGCTGCTCGCTCGAGCTGTATATATCATCACCTGTGCCGGCTTCAGAGATACTGAGTAGAGCGGGCGTGCACTGAAGGAAACAGACGGCTGCCGGCCGTGCCAGGGGCACATTGGAAGGTGGTTATTGGACCTTGCCTCTATCCATTGCTACTGATGAGCGCAGCATAGGGACACTCATGGCTTAGGGGCTACAGTGCCAGACTACTCAAATTTTGGCAAAAATTCAGTTGGATGGTAAGGTGTCAGATCTATACAATACACTTGCATTGTATTCAGTGTAGGCAGGAGTCCTGTTGTAAGGGTGGGACAACAATGTATAATTCTGGAGTCCCCCTTTAATCACTCCAGTAGTTGTAGAAGTTACCATATGGATGAATGTAGAGAGAACATTAACCATATGCCCCCATGCTATCATTTGGATCTTATAAATCCAGTGGTAAATGCGACATCGCAGTTAAATACCGACATTGTGTACATTGACCACAAGTATGTAACGCTGCGAATACCGCCATATGTTATCAGTTACAGGATGCTGACTCCCCATACAGAAGCATCTATAGTCCTATTACACGGCTACTACTACACAGTCAGATAAATTATACCCCTGAATGTTGGAACCAGTTGGATTGGTAGCTATTCCTTTCTAACCTGCCATGCACATGCATGTTGTGCTTGACTGAGCATGCATGTGTGCAGAATAGAAAGCAGTCCCTGTACAGTCGGGACAATAACGTACACATAAATGCTCAGTTCTCCTGAAATTCACAGGCAACTTTGCTCTAACGTGCTCCAATTTATTGATCGCCTATCCATAGGATAAGAAAAGAGGTCTGGTTCACTGCATGTGTGATCCCTACTAGTGCCCCCACTTATCCAGGGTTTCTATCAGGGTGTGTTCATACGTAGCGTTAACACGTGCATTTTGATGCGTTTTAAAATGCATGCGTTACTGCCACGTGTGAACGCACCCTAAAGTACCAGCAGGAACCCCATAGCCCCATCCTTTTCCTGACATATCAGTCATTAATACTGCCCTGTAGGTGCTTTGCATTTGGTAGAGTAGATTTGTTATCACACATCCTGGCAACTGTTATTCCATCTGACATATCTACAAGAAGTGGAATTCCTGGCATCGGCTCCACAAATAAAGGGGCGGCCAGAAGGAATCGCTGTGACTGGGTTCCTATCATGTGTGCCAGGTATTGGGAATGTAGTAATAACCCTGATGAATTAATGTATCTCTAACAAAGATGTATCAGACTCCTATCCATTTCCAGATATCCAGGTGCAAATGTATCTAGTGACTGGCGTAAAGCTGCAATAGCCAATCCAGCCACTACTACAAAGATGGCCTCCATTCAGAGGTAGTGACCCTGTACATAGCGAGTCCTGCTATCAGCTAAGTGGAGAGAATTGTACCCAGTCTAGACAATGCTCTGTGAGCTAAACTTATCAGCAGCTGCTGCACAGATCTTTCTGCTGGTTTGTTACAATGTATCAGTCTAGAGTCCAGGTTGTTAAGAGCATTCTCTAGAATCGATACAATTCTGTCCATTCAGAGGCAGTGACCCTGTACATAGCTAGTCCTAGAAGTAGAGACACTTGCATCCAGTCTAGACAATGCTCTGTGA
Source organism: Engystomops pustulosus (assembly GCA_019512145.1). Lineage (NCBI taxonomy): Eukaryota > Metazoa > Chordata > Amphibia > Anura > Leptodactylidae > Engystomops > Engystomops pustulosus. The sequence goes on from CM033641.1 coordinate 309,819,610, forward strand.
GCTTAAAGAGGATCTTTCACCCACATTTTCCGCACTAGGAGCTGCTTAATAAAGTAAGCAGCTCCTAGTACTTGATCAAACACCGCAGTGTTAGAGTGATAGCGTTACCTCTACGGCAGGGTACAGTCTAATCATCGGACCGCTCGCAAAGCGGTCCGATGTATTCATGAGGGGGCGGTCCAAGGCGTTGGTAGTAAGCAGCTCCTAGTGATGAAAATTTGGGTGACAGGTCCTCTTTAAGAGCCTGTACTCCAGATTGATACATTGTAGGAAATCAGCAAAGAGCATGTAAATGCAAACAAGTATATAATGGGGCACATTTACTAAGAACAGTGCAGTGTGTACTATATGCAGTTGCCTGTGTAGTGTCCAGAGGGTGCTAGATTCATGAATTGTGGCGCCCATTTTTCATGAATCTAACGCTCCCTGCAATACCCCAGCAGAGTCCACCACTTCTTTTTTTTGGTGCACCTTTAACATGGGGCGTGCAACACAATTCTGTCGGACTTTGCATGATACATCTGGCGCACGCTCCGACTGAGCCCTGAAACCCCCCTAATTTGTGTCGCAAGAAGAATAGTGCAGCCACAACACAAAACAGTCACGTGCGACACAAATGTGGCGCAGACACTTCTTAAATATCTGTGCAAGCAGTTTGCACTAGAAAGAACGTGCAAAGTCCAACAGAAAACTGGCGCAAAACCCTTAGTAAATGTGCCCCAATATCTACTATATGTACCATGTAAGGCAGGCTGTATGTGTGTTACATCCCCATTTATCAAAGTCCAAAGTATTTTCCCTGACAAGGCCCAGGCCGGGGCAATTAGCCTCTTATCATGGACGTGTAAAATCGCCATAAGTGGTAAAAGTGAAGCTGGAATGTTGGATTTCGCACAGAACTAATTACAGTCCAGAGTCAGAGGTCGCCTCCCAGCTGTAAATCTCCAGCTACAAAATACCCCAATGTCTTCATCAATAACGTATGATGGAAATAGAAATTCCATCCAGCCATTACATCAGGATAGAAAAACATAGACTACTATAACATACAGCCCAGGGGTGATTTACAACAAGGGGGCACCAAGTCCTTAGGAGAGCAGACTGTACATAAATCACTAGTGTGTGGACATGTAGTGTACTCAGCTGTGGTGAGCCCCTCTGCAGCCTCTTATTCTGGGGTCTCTCGGAGCTGGTGGCCGGTGACTACACTGCACACAGAAAGCAGAAGAGAATCTCTAACTCACTCAAAAGCTTTAACAGGAAGATATAGGACAGTGATGGCAAACCTACAACCATGACCCAAAGCGCCAACATAGAAATTGAATTAGTGATTTATACTCCCTGCTCTGTCACAGCTTTCATTCATATCAGCACCTGAGGACTCCAATAGAGCAGAAAATAGGAGAAATTTGGATGATGATTGTAGCTTCCCTCCAGGGTCCCATAAACAGGAAGAATTGTCAGGGCCGGAGCAGGAGCTACAATGATAATCCAGATCTGTCCGCACCTTCCCACTCCTCCAGTAGTCCTAGGTAGCACTGTCACTTTAATATAGCTCTGTGCACAGCAAGTCCTGGGCTGTCTGGGACTGTAGGAAGATACCTGGAGTCCTCTGTGGTGATGGCCTGAGTGCCCACAGAAAGGGCTCCGAGAGCCACCTCTGGCACCAGTGTCATAGGTTCGCCACCACTGATATAGGACATGTACTGATAATAACACTTGGGGTGAGATAGAAACTTACTATTATCTACAGCAGCCGCTGTTTATTGTTCTTTTCTCACTCAGATGGATCATGTAGGACATTATAGAGAAGGACTGACCTGTACTGATGGGAATAAAGCATTGGGGTAAGGCAGAAACCTCCTGTCTTACCTCCATCATTATAGGAAATCTACCATCAAAATGCATCATGATAAACCAGGCTCATAGATCCAGGCACCGGGACTGTGGTAATTGTCTTATATTTGTTATGTGTGGCCTCCTTCATCAACTTACAGTCATGCTAATGAGTCAGCTCTATGTGGGTGTTACCAGAGCTCCTCTGCGCTATAGCTTTACAGGCTGTTACACTGTGCAGTAGCGCTACCTCCTCCTACTATGTGAGATTACATTTGGCAGTGGAAGTGTAAACAGTTTAACAGCCTCTGAAGCTACAGCACTGAGGAGCTCTGGTAATGTGCCTCCCCAAAGCACTTCTGGCTCATAATTGTAATATTTGATTTTAAAAGGAAGGAGGCGATTGATCACAAATATAAGAAGATACCACAGTCCCGGTGCCTGGATCTATGAGTAATGTCCCTGGTTTATCAGGATGGATTTTGATTCTGGATTTCCTTTGAGAACCACATCAGTGCATCTTATCACAGAACCTTTTCTGCCTGTATCCTCATCCTTTCAAGCTTCATATTCATCTTGTAAAGACTTCCGGGAGGTCTCACCCAATGCTCAGTAAACCCTTCACAACAGCGAGACAAACCACAAATTCTTCTGCCTCAAGAGACGACAGAACCCTCTTCGGGTGACCGGACCAGCGCCGTCAGACGCCTGCTTATTGTCTCCGAGTTTCCTGTGGACAATGACCTCGGAATATTTTTGGGCAGAAAGTTAGTAGCTAAGACTGTATTGTTCTGGCTCTCATACAAAAAATGTTATTCACAAAAACTTTAGAATTTTCTTGAAGAGGCGCAGCTGTGGTGGAACTACCCCTGGCCATTTGGTAGCTCCATCACTGGGAAATTTTGTACCATCCGGTATTCATTGTCTAGAAAACCTACATTTCTTGGGAGATTTTTAGGAAAGCTATAACAAAAAATCATAGCCGGAACCTAATAAAGAAGGAAAATCAGGACGCAGATGTGTTTATTATACTTTAGACAGAATTTATTGATGGCCTCAGAACTCTTACTGTCTGTTTTAGGAGTTCTTTCTGGAAGTTCTCTGCTTCTCTCCCACTATCCACCTACACACAGTGATTGGCAGTGAGGGTTTTGATTACTGCACCCATGCACAGTGATTGGCAGTTAGAGTCTTGATTACTCCACCCACACACAGTGATTGACAATGAGAGTCCTGATTACCCCACCCACACAGTGATTGGCAGTGAGAGTCCTGATTACCCCGCCCACACACAGTGATTGGCAGTGAGAGTCTGATTCCCCCCCGCCCACACACAGTGATTGGCAGTGAGAGTCCTGATTACTCCAACACACCCAGTGATTGACAATGAGAGTCCTGAAATCCACCCACCACAGTATTGGCAGTGAGAGTCCTGATTACCACCCCGCGCCCTCCACACAGTGATTGGCAGTGAGGGTTTTGATTACTGCACCCATGCACAGTGATTGGCAGTTAGAGTCTTGATTACTCCACCCACACACAGTGATTGACAATGAGAGTCCTGATTACCCCACCCACACAGTGATTGGCAGTGAGAGTCCTGATTACCCCGCCCACACACAGTGATTGGCAGTGAAGTTCCTGATTACCTCCACCCTTACCCCACCTACCCCGCCCACACACAGTGAATGGCAGCGAGAGTCCTGATTACCCCCTGCCCACACACAGTGATTGGCAGTGAGAGTCCTGATTACTCCACCCACACACAGTGATTGACAATGAGAGTCCTGATTACTCCACCCACACACTGTGATTGGCAGTGAGAGTCCTGATTACCACCGCCGCCCACACACATGTGATTGGCATGAGAGTCCTGATTACTACCCACCCAGCACAGTGATTGCAGGAGAGTCCTGATTACCCACCACAACCCGCCCACACACAGTGATTGGCAGTGATAGTCCTGATTACTCCAACCACACACAGTGATTGACAATGAGAGTCCTGATTACTCCACCCACACTGTGTGGGTGGAGTAACGGTTGGAGTAATCAGGACTCTCACTGCCCCACTGTGGGGGGCAGGGTAATCAGGACTCTCACTGCCATTCACTGTGTGTGGGCGGGGTAATCAGGACTCTCACTGCCAATCACTGTGCATGGGTGGAGTAATCAGGACTCTCACTGCCAATCACTGTGTGCGGGCGGGGTAATCAGGACTCTCACTGCCAATCACAGTGTGTGGGTGGAGTAATCAGGACTCTCATTGTCAATCACTGTGTGTGGTTGAGTAATCAGGACTCTCCACTGCAATCACGTGTGTGGGCGGGGTAATCAGGACTCTCACTGCCAATCACTGTGGGTGGGGTAATCAGGACTCTCATTGTCAATCACTGTGTGTGGGTGGAGTAATCAGGACTCTCACTGCCAATCACTGTGTGTGGGCGGGGTAATCAGGACTCTCACTGCCAATCACTGTGTGGGTGGGGTAATCAGGACCCATGTCAATCACTGTGTGTGGGGTGGTAGAATCAAGACTCCAACTGCCAATCACTGTGCATGGGTGCAGTAATCAAAACCCTCACTGCCAATCACTGTGTGTAGGTGGATAGTGGGAGAGAAGCAGAGAACTTCCAGAAAGAACTCCTAAACAGACAGTCAGAGTTCTGAGGCCATCAATAAATATTTGTCTAAAGTATAATAAACACATCTGCGTCCTGATTTTCCTTCTTATTAGGTTCCGGCTATGATTTTTTGTTATAGCTTTCCTAAAAATCTCCCAAGAAATGTAGGTTTTCTAGACAATGATACGGATGGTACAAAATCCCAGTGATGGAGCTACCAAATGGCCAGGGGTAGTTCCACCACAGCTGCGCCTCTTCAAGAAATTCTAAAGTTTTTGTGAATAACATTTTTTGTAGAGAGCCAGAAACAATACAGTCTAGCTACTAACTTTCGCCAAATATTCCGAGGTCATTGTCCACAGGAAATCGGAGACAATAAGCAGACGTCTGACACGCGCAGGTCCGGTCACCCGAGAGGGTTCTGTCGTCTCTTGAGACAGAAGAATTGTGGTTTGTCTCGCTGTTGTGAGGGTTTACTGAGCATTGGGTGAGACCTCCGGGAAGTCTTTACAAGATGAATATGAAGCTTGAAAGGATGAGGATACAGGCAGAAAAGGTTCGTGATAAGATGCACTGATGTGGTTCTCAAAGGAAATCCAGAATCAAATCCATCCTGATAAACCAGGGACATTACTCATAGATCCAGGCACCGGACTGTGGTATCTTCTTATAATTGTGATCAATCGCCTCCTTCCTTTTAAAATCAAATATACAATTATGAGCCAGAAGTGCTTTGGGAGGCCATTACCAGAGCTCCTCAGTGCTGTAGCTAGAGGGGTTAAACTGTTTACACTTCCACTGCCAAAAGTAATCTCAAATAGTAGGAGGGGTAGCGCTAGCGTATGCACAGTGTGTAACAGCTGTAAAGCTATAGCGCAGAGGAGCTCTGGTAACACCACACTGAGCGACCCATTAGCATGACTGTAAGTTGATGAAGGAGGCACACACATAACAAATATAAGACAATTACCACAGTCCCGGTGCTGGATCTATGAGCCTGGTTTATCATGATGCATTTTGGTTAGATTTCATAATGATGGAGGTAAGACAGGAGGTTTCTGCCTTACCCCAATGCTTTATTCCCATCAGTACAGGTCAGTCCCTTCTCTATAATGGTCTACATGATCCATATGAGTGAGAAAAGACAATAAACAGCGGGGCTGCTGTAGATAATAGGAAGTTTCTATCTCACCCCAAGTGTTATTATCAGTACATGTCCTATATCAGTGGTGGCGAACCTATGAACTGGTGCCAGAGTGGCTCTCGAGAGCCCTTTCTGTGGGCACTCAGGCCATCACACACAGAGGACTCCAGGTATCTTCCTACAGTCCCAGACAGCCAGGACTTGCTGTGCACAGAGCTATATTAAGTGACAGTGCTACCTAGGACTAATGAGGAGTGGGAAGGTGGGACAGATCTGGATTATTGTAGCTCCTGTGCTCCGGCCCTGACAATTCTTCCTTTATGGGACCCTGGAGGGAAGTACAATCATCATCCAATTTCTCCTATTTTCTGCTCTATTGGAGTCTCAGTGCTGATATGAATGAAAGCTGTGACAGAGCAGGGAGTTAAATCACTAATTCAATTTCTATGTTGGCGCTTTGGGTCATGGTTGTAGGTTTGCCATCACTGTCCTATATCTTCCGTTTTAAGCTTTGAGTGAGTTAGAGATTCTCTTCTGCTTTCTGTGTGTGCAGTGTAGTCACCGGCCACCAGTCCGAGAGACCCCAGAATAGAGGCTGCAGAGGGGTCACCACGCTGAGTACACTACATGTCCACAAAACTAGTGATTTATGTACAGTCTGCTCTCCTAAGGACTTGGTGCCCCCTTGTTGTAAATCACCCCTGGGCTGTATGTTATAGTAGTCTATGTTTTTCATCTGATGTAATGGCTGGATGGAATTTCTATTTCCATCATACGTTATGTGAAGACATTGGGGTATTTTGTTGTAGCTGAGATTTACAGTGGAGGCGACCTCTGACTCTGGACTGTAATTAGTCTGTGCGAAATCCAACATTCCAGCTTCACTTTTACCATTATGGCGATTTTACACGTCCATGATAAGAGGCTAATTGCCCGGCCTGGCCTTGTCAGGGAAAATATTGGACTTTGATAAATGGGGATTGTAAACACAACATACAGCCTGCCTTACATGGTACATATAGTAGATATTGGGGCACATTTACTAAGGGTTTTGCGCCAGTTTTCGTGGACTTTGCACGTTCTTTCTAGTGCAAACTGCTTGACAGATATTTAAGAAGTGTCTGCGCCACATTTGTGTCGCAGTGACTGTTTTGTGTTGTGGCTGCACTATTCTTTTGCGACACAAATTAGGGGGTTTCAGGGCTCAGTCGGAGCGTGCGCCAGATGTATCATGCAAAGTCCGACAGAATGGTGTGCACGCCCCATGTTTTAAGGTGCACCAAAAAAAAGAAGTGTGGACTCTGCTGGGGTATTGCAGGGAGCGTTAGATTCATGAAAAATGGGCGCCACAATTCATGAATAGCACCCTTGGACACTACACAGGCAATGCATATAGTACACACTGCACTGTTCTTAGTAAATGTCCATATTATACTTGTTTGCATTTACTGCTCTTGCTGATTTCTACAATGTATCAATCTGGAGTACAGGCTCTAAAGAGGACCTGTCACCCAATTTTCATCACTAGGAGTGCTTACTACCAACGCCTTGGACCGCCCCCTCATGAATACATCGGACCGCTTGAGCGGTGATGATTAGACTGTACCCTGCCGTAGAGGAGTACGATCACTCTAACACGCGTGTTGATCAAGTACTAGGAGCTGCTTACTTTATTAAGCAGCCTAGTGCGGGAAAATGTGGGTGAAAGATCCTCTTAAGCTCACAGAGCATTGTCTAGACTGTATGCAAGTGTCTCTACTTCTAGGACTAGCTATGTACAGGGTCACTACCTCTGAATGGACAGAATTGTATCGATTTAGAGAATGCTCTTAACAACTGGACTCTAGACTGATACATTGACAAACCAGCAGAAAGATCTGTGGCAGCATGCTGATAAGTTTGCTCACAGAGCATTGTCTAGACTGGGTACAATTCTCTCCACTAGCTGATAGCAGGACTCGCTATGTACAGGGGCACTACTCTGAAGGAGGCCATCTTTGTAGTGTGGCTGGATTGGATTGCAGCTTTACGTAGTCACTAGATACATTTGCACCTGGAATTGGAATGGATAGGAGTCTGATACCTCTTTGTTAGAGATACAAATTCATCAGGGTTATTACTACATTCCCAATACCTGGAACACATGATAGGAACCCAGTCAAGCGATTCCTTCTGGCGGCCCCTTTTGTGGAGCCGAGTGCCAGGAATTCCACTTCTTGTAGATATGTCAGATGGAATAACAGTTGCCAGGATGTGTGATAACAAATCTACTCTACAATGCAAGCACCTACCGGGCAGTATTAATGACTGAATGTCAGGAACAGGTGGGGGATATGGGTTCCTGCTCCTACACACAGTGATTGACAATGAGAGTCCTGATTACTCCACCCACACACAGTGATTGGCAGTGAGAGCCCTAATTATCCCGCCCCCACACAGTGATTGGCAGTGAGAGCCCTAATTATCCCGCCCCCACACACAGGAGGGATTGTCAAGGAGGGATGGGCTATCTATAGCTGGGTAGTGTAAGTATGTGTATGAATTGGGACTCTTGTTCCGCATACTAAAATGAACTTGGTTTTGTTCCTCAGGTTTCACCTCGCTGCAATAAAGGGCAATGCAGAATGTCTAAGGCTCATGTTGGCGCAAGGAGCAGATGTCGCAGCTCAGGATTTGTCAGGTAAACTTATCCACTGTGCATGGAAAAGGGATCTGTAATGGAAAATTAAACATTTTATAAATGTTTTTTAATTAAAAATCTGCTACTGTGAGTACAGTTCCTAAGTAGATTGATTTATTGCCGTGGATACAGACTACAAATTCTGTGTAGTCAGATCCAGCAGTCATACTCACTTTTAGCTGTCTCATAATTCAGAAATTAAAAGGTATTTGTAAGCTGGATTTAGAAGTACTTTGGGCAGTCAGGTATTGTCCCTGGAGAGATTTGTAATCAGACCTCTGTTGTTGTTAGTAGCAGCAGGACTGTGATATATGGATTTATATTCCAGGGTTGTAGCTTCTCAAAGAGCACTGCTGTGCTTTTTAGCTCTCTGCAGCCAGTGCAAGGTAATGTCTCTGGTGAGATGTGTGATTACACCTTTGAGTATGTTGTTAGTAGCAGCAGCACTGTGAAATATGGCATTCTATTCCAGGATTGTAAATTCTTCAAGTGCACTGGGGGGGTGTCCTCACACTGCTGTGCTCTGTGCTCTCTGCACTGAGCTGCTCCAGATCCACAGAACTTTTCTGAATTGATCATCCCTAACCCCACATAGCGCAGCCCATTGTCTCTGACCACGGTGTGTATTTATTGCAGGTCACAGTGTCTTACACCTGGCCGTGAAACACAACCACGTAGATTGCATCAAGAGACTTCTGCAGGTAGGTACCCACTTTACAAACCTCCAGTTTTGCTGGTAGATAATATTAGGTCTTATGTTGGGGAGATCTCACTGGGGATCAGTGGGGGTCCCAACAATCAGACCCCACAGATCAATTTGGCCCCTTTTCCGCCTAATTAACACAAAATACTCTAGAAAGTTCCCTGATACAAGGCATAAACGTTATTCCCTGCGGACTCGGGGAAGCGTGAGGAGGTCTAATACCAGATAGACAGGATTGCAGCTGATTAATAATCTCATACAATGGCGCCATTTACAGGACATCTCCTCCATTCACTGAACCTGCGCTGGCAGAAAACTGACCCCATATGACGCGGAGCCCCTGGAACAGGCTCCATCTCCGGCAGCTGCTCCATTGGCTCAGTTTAAGTTTTAACAAATTGGGGCACATTTACTAAGAAGAGTGCAGTGTGTACTATGTGCAGTGTCCTGTGTATAGTGCAGGGGGCGCCAGATTCAGGATTTCTGGTGCACGTTCTTCATGAATCTGGCGCCCCCTGCACTGCGCCGACAAAGTGCACCAACTTTTTTTTTTGGTGCACCTTTAACATGGGCCGTGCGACACAATTCTGTCGGACTTTGCATGTTAAATCTGGAGCCCAATCCAGATGTCGCATGGAGACCAGCACAGCTGCTCCACAAAAGGGTCGGTCACGTGCAACACAAATGTGGTGCAGACACTTCTTAAATACCTGCGAAAATAGTTAACACTAGAAAGAACGTGCAAAGTCCGACAGAAAACTGGCGCAAGCACCTTAGTAAATGTGCCCCATTATGTTAACATTTCATTTTGTTAACACAAATGTTAACAACAACGTAGTTAGGCAAATCTCCTCTCCTGCGTTTCAAAACACAATGTAAACGCCTTGTGTGAACGCAACCTAAATCTTTTTTACTTTTTAATCCTAAAGGAGATGCACCCAGACTGACGGTGCACAAAATCTACAAATTCCAGGCGTGCTGCGAGTGGGAAACCACCATGTGAGGGTCACTCACTTAGTACCCTGCTACTTCCAGGGATATACTCCCGGGCCAGGGGAAGGGCTGCTTACATGAGGTTACAGTTTAGTTATCTGACCCCTACACTCATGAAGACACCAGAATTAATTAGACCCTGACCAGACCCCAATCCATAACCCAATTCAGGACCTCAAGACCAGACAACTAAAATAAATGAGACCTAAAAGAAGAAACATAAAATTAAATAGAGCCTAGGCCATACCCCTTGATTAATTCAGACCTCTAAATCCCAATCCTATTCAAATATATATCCCTTAGGGTGGTGACACACGTGGCATTTTTGGGCCGTTTTTAGTTTAGTTTAGTTAAAGCGAACATGTCACCAGGAATGTCATTTTTAGCTGGTAGGAGGTTCCAGTAGCCTCTGCTATGCTGATTTTTAAAATGCCTTCGCCAGCATTCTGCATAATTTCAGTAGTTTATAATAGTTTATTTCACATCACCCGGCTCCCTGCCAGCAATGTGTGGTGAGTCCCTGGGTAGGGGGCAGCTGCAGCCTGCGTGTGCCTGTGTCAGTCTCTTCTCATCCACATAGAGCTCCCTCCTCCCTTCTCCCCACTTCCTGTCATGTGCACTGACCAGGCAGGGGAGGGACATGGTGTGTAAGAGGGGAAGAATGCATGGGAACACAGGCACAGGCACACACAGGCTGCAGGTGTTCCCTCCCATGGGACTCACCACACTCTGCTGGCAGGGAGGCATGTGAATAAACTACTGAAATGATTCAGAATGCAAACAATGCCATTTTTAAAATCAGTATAGCAGAGACTATTGGAAACTGTCACCAGCTAAAAATGACATTCCTGCTGACAGGTTCCCATTAAAGGAACGCTCCAGTCATAGCTAATTCATTGACTAATTCATGGTGCAGGGCATGAATCATTGTATTCCTCCAACCTAGAGTCCTGCTCCACCTACATGCCCTGCACAAGTTATAACTCAATGGATCAGCTGTGACTGGAGTGTTCCTTTAATCAGACCCCAGACCTTACTAATAAATAAGCCCAGGCCTTACAATGAATCAGACCCCAGGCTGTAATCCTAAAATTAATTAAACCACAGACTGGACCACTGTAATGCATCAGTCCCCAAACTACAGCATTAGACACTAATCAGACCCCAGACCTTACTGCTACAAAAAAAAACTGAATTTAAAATGAATGAAACCCTTGTCTGTACCCCTAAAGTTGATCCTGAGCCCGGACTGGACTCCATTAGACTGCTTGTGTTAATTGAGAGACTAAGCTGCTAAAATGAAGGAATTTGGACCTCTAAACCTTACATCTAAAATAAATCTACTGCCTGTTCCCCAATACAGGGGGAGTGCGGGGGGAGCTCTGTACATGTTACATTACTAATGGGAATTATTCTGCAGGCTAAATGTCCGACTGAATGCACAGACAACCTCGGGAGAACCTGTGTGCACTATGCAGGTAAGTTACCGCCATCCTGTCCTCATATTACCTTTCCACCATTAACCAGACCTCTGCTTGCTGTCATTGAATAAGACCAATCGTATTTAGATCCAAAGACTGAATTCCCTCCTAATCTGCTACACTGGTGAGCGTCTGGAACAGTGGGGCAGATTTAGTTACCCGGTCCATTTGCGATCCAGCGGCGCTTTCTCTGCACTGGATTCGGGTCCGGCCGGGATTTATTAAGGTAGTTCCTCCGACGTCCACCAGGTGGCGCTGCTGCGCTGAAAAGCATCGGAACGCGCTGGAGTTCACCGGGTCGGGCTGAGTGAAGGTAAGTACAAGCTCCGCAACAGATTTTTTGTTTTAAATGCGGAGGTTTTTCCAAATCCGTCGGGTTTTCGTTCGGCCACGCTCCCCGATTTCCGTTGCGCCACAATCCGATCACGTGCGCCAAAATCCCGGGGCAATTCAGGGAGAATCGGCGCAAATCGGAGATATTCGGGTAACACGTCGGGAAACCGCGAATCGGGCCCTTAGTAAATGACCCCCAATGTATCAGTTCAGATGAAATGCCAGACTGAAATTGCTGAAAATCCTCAGCTTTGTAAAGTATCAGGTCTGAACGGCTTTTAAAACTCAAATAAACAAGAATCATTGTATTCACTGACAGCAACAAAGGACCTGTCAGGATAAGAGAACATAATGGGGGTCATAATCACGTTTTCCCGACGTGTTACCCAAATTTTTCCGTTTTGCAGCGATTTTCCCTGAATTTCCTTGTTTTTTGGCGCAGGCGATCGGATTGCGGCGCATCGGCACTGGCATGCACGCAACGGAAATCGGGGGCGTGGCCGAACGAAAACCCGACAAATTTCGGAGAAACCGCCGCATTTAAAAAAAAAAGTGTCACGCCCGGCTTGGTGAAGTTCAGTGCATTCCGATGAACTTCAACACAGCAGCGACACCTGGTGGACGTCGGGGGAACTACCTTAGTGAATCGCCGGAAGACCCGAATCCTCCACACAGAACGCGCCGCTGGACCGGGTAAGTAAATCTGCCCCAATAAATTTCTCCCAGTAACAGCGCCACTCCTGTCTATAGGCGGTATCTAGTAGTGCAGCTTAGCTTTATTTGAGTAAATGAAGCTGAGCTGCAGTACCAGACACGACCTGATGACAGGTCTGGCGCTGTCTGGGGGAAGAAAGCAGCCATGATGTTCTTATTATGATACAACGTTAAAAAGTATAGAGGTTACATTAATTCAAAGTCCCATAAGCATAAACCCAGTAATTACAAGAATTTGCAGAATTTTTATGTTAATCCCCTTGTTTTTCAGCGGTGAGCGGCTCAGTCCCTGCACTGCAGCTCTTATGTGACCACAAATGCCGCCTGAATGTCAAAGATTTGGTAAGAACTGGATCCAATTATTCCTGTTACACCGTGTATTCAGATGTAGCAGCGCTGAGTTAAAGGGATACGTCAGGCTCAGCCACTATGTGATATTATCTTTGTGTGTGTTAGTAGCAGCAGGACTGTGATGTATAGTTCCTAGATTGTAGCTGGGATGTGTCCTCTGTGCTCTGTGCTGCCAATGTTAAGTATGTCTGGAGGGATGTGTGATCAGCAGGACTGTGATTTATGAATTTATATTAACTCCTATTGTTCCATATGACTGTTTGTACTTTGTAATGTAAGATTATATCTGTATATGGCAGTGCGGTGGCTCCGTGGTTAGCACTACAGCCTTGCAGCACTGGGATTCTGGGTTCATGTCCCACCTAGGTCAACATCTGCAAAGAGTTTGTATGTTCTCTATGTGTTTCCGTGGGTTTCCTCCGGGTCCTCCAGTTTCCTCCCACACTCCAAAACATAATGATAGGTTGATTAGATTGTGAGCCCCATTGGGGATAGGGACCGATCTGGCAAGTTCTGTGCAGCGCTGCATAATATGTTGGCACTATATTAATGAAGAATTATTATTATATGTCCCCTATGATGTGTAAAGTGCTACAGAATATGATGGCGCTATATATAAATAAAGATTATTATCAGATTCCAGTATCGTAGCTTATCCAAGTGCACTGGATATGTGTACTCACACTGCTGTATTCTGTGCCCTCTGCAGCCAGTGTTGTGTATAGTCCCTAGAAAGATATGTAACCAGTAGCAGCAGGACTGTAAAATATATTTTATGTTCCAGGATTCTACATTTTCCAAGTGCACTGTCCTCACACTGCTGTGGTCTGTGCAGTCTGTGCTTCCTTTCCACTGAGTGGCAGCTGTAGTACTCTACCAGAAGCCTGATTCAGTTTTAATTCCAATAAGACAGAGCATAGGGGACAACCTGTATTTCAATGCAGAGAGCACAGCAGTGTGAGGACACACCTCCAGTGCAGTTGGAGGAGCTACTAACATACAAACATTCCAGGATTATAGCTTCTTGCAGTGCACTGGGGCATGTCCTCACACTGCTGTACTCTTAGATATCTGCAAAAAGCTGCTCTTAAACATCTTCTGATGTGAGTAAAATTTGTAGGAGACATATGGTTGTACATGACAGCAGAGGGGTCAGATTATGGAACAGTTCAATGCACAGAGCACAGCAGTGTGAGGGCTTTCCACTTCCAGTCCATATGGAGAAGCCACAATCCTGGAATATAAATCCATGTTTCACAGTCCTGCTGCTACTAACAACATACACAAAGGTCTGACTACACATCTCTCCAGGGACAATACATAACACTGGCTGCAGAGAGCCCTCCTATGACTATATATTATTGCAGGGCAGCTGCATACAGCAGGATTAGGGACTTTAGATTGGTTTTAGAGTTCTGAATGAAATCAGATGAAAATCTCCTGTCCTACATCTCTCTATCTCTGCACTCAAAACCACAAAACTTATGGTCAGTGCAGGCAAGGTCTGGACTGTGCTAAAACTAAATATAGGTCGTACGATGTCCGCTATCTGCCCCTTTAAGCTCTACACGCTGTTGATCACTTGATCACAAGATATCTAGCGGAAAAAAATCCCTCTGTGATTGCTGTGGTGAGAGGATTCTCCTGCTACAGTGACCACTACAGGAGAAGTATGGTACTACAGGATGACCACTACTATTATACAGCTAATGGGGGTCGACTACATATCATTTATACCCTTGCAAATCTCCCAGTAACCCCCCGGTTCATTATTTACACCCTCACCCTCCAGTGTTCCAGAATAATCACATAGATTAGAAGTTTAGAATATGAATATTCTCAATGTAGCATTGTTATCATATTACTACTTAATAGATGTAACCACAAAGCGGCAGTGACTCCCGTGCTCTATCATTGGGGTTTCCTATATGACTGTTAAGTGTAGGGATGTATAAAACCTCACCACACATTTCTGACCACACGGATTTAAAGGAGGAATAAGTAAATTTCCTGTAGATTTATTTATAGCAAAGTATTTGTCTAATACAAAGCTCCAAACCCTCTGCATTGACGTAGATTTGAAGGTTTTTTTTGACAGTTTTTATATTGATGACTTATCCTCAGAATAGGTCATCACTATGTGATCGATGAGGGGGTCTCAGACCAATCAGCTGTTCCAGTTGACCGGTTGCCGCATCCTAAATAGTGGGCGGGGCCAGAAAATGGAGACTTCATCCACCATATAGTGGGGGTTCCTGGATTCTTATAGTCTCTTCTACTGAGCTGCAATAGCCCTGGCTGTCCACTATAGGATACATGACTCTCTACAGGTGATGGTGCAGGGTCTGGGTGTTGGACCCCGACTGAGGATTTCTAAAAGGACCAATTCTTTCTGGTTCTGTTCTGATTTAGACAAAAGACTTAAAAGTTTCTTGAAGCTACAAAGCTCAGTAGTTCCAGGCACAAAGTCTCTCATAGGCACAGAGCTTGGTGGTTCTAGACGAAATTAGATACAAGATTTGTCAGTTACAAAGTCACTGGAGTTCACTAAAAGTGCATTGTCACAATTTTAAAACTAAATCCTGCGCTCGGTCCAAATCAGTCGCACCGTCCAACGTGCGACGGTGCAACTGATTCGGACCGAGTCCCCTAATTTGTGTCACATGGAGGCCAGCGCAGATGCGCCACAAAAAGGTTGCATGCGCCACAATCCCAGCGCAGACACTTCTTAAATACCTGTGCATTTTAGGTTTAGCCTAGAAGAACGCTCACGGTCTGACAAATGTGCAGCGGCGTGACCCTTAGTAAATGAGCCCCTTAGAGCCTTGTGATCTTATGCACAATTTGATACAAAACCTTTACATAGCTCCTCCGGGTACAATTTGATACAAGACTTCAGGCCCTCTTAAAGGCACAGAGCTTGGCAGTTACAGACACAGTTTGATACAATATTGGGAGATTCCAAAGTTTGTAAATAAAAAGGCCCAGTGTTTTGCGGTTCAGGGTACAGTTAGATACCAGGCTTTGTGGACACGTAGCTCACTAGGTACATGACTTGCTCAGAGCTTGGTGGTTACTGTGTATCACTGAGTCTTCTCAATTTTGAGAAGTGGACATTTCATTTTTTTCTTCTTTTTTACAATATTCTGTTTTTTTTTCTTTGCAGGACGGTCACACGCCTCTGTTTATTTCTGTACAACAAGGCCACGTGGAGGCGTGCAAGTGCCTATTAAATCACAAAGCCGACGCAAATGTGGCGGATAAGAACGGAAGGTCAGTGTATGATCCGGACCTGGGTGGAAGAGGTCTCATCTACTAGGGGTCACTATAATGTACTGGCAGCACATCTTCACACAGGAACTTTTTTTAAATAACATCCAATTGAAGAAATGTTTACATATGGCAATGAATTCAATTAAATGTAAATGCCCAGATGGGAACACCCCTTTAAAGCCAAAACATTGCATCCAGCCATAGAATAAACTTTACCAATTGTGCATTTTATTTTTGGACTTCTGCCTCTTCTGTGGACTTGGACATTAATGGTTCATACCAGGAAGCATATGGCTCAATTGGGTTTATTCTATGCTGTTCTGGATTTTATATTTTTGGTATGTATCTATGTCTCTCACTCCCTATCACTGGTATATATTCCTCCACCCTGTATAGTCATTGTTGATCACTTCTAAATAATTCCCCCTCCGGTGCATACACATACACATTGCCTCATTTCTGAGGAATTCCATCCCATGGCCCGGGGTATGTATGAGGTCTGAGCTGGAAAGGTTGTACTTTTTGGAAGCATCAGACGCTTGTCTGAAGACCGAGATGTGATGTATCTTCATATCCGCTGAAATGCTGGATATGTATTTGTCTTACTCTTGAGCAAAGTACAAACTGCGAGGGAGTAAAGCGCAATCCTGGGGAAATATCCGAAGTATTAATAGAACAGAAAAAGGAGCAAAGGAACAGAAAATACAGCAGAGATCTGATGTATGGAATTATGTATCTATCTCATATCTATCTATCTATTTCATATCCATCTATTTATCTATTAATCTTGATCTATATCATATCTAACTATATAATGTGTGTGTATGTATCTATACATTTTGATCTATCTATCTATCTATCTATCTATCCATCTCATATCTATCTATCCATCTCATATCTATCTATCTATCTATCTATCTATCTATCTATCTCATATCTATCTATCTATCTATCTATCTCATATCTATCTATCCATCTCATATCTATCTATCTATCTCATATCTATCTATCTATCTATCTATCTATCTATCTCATATCTATCTATCCATCTCATATCTATCTCCTATCTATCTATCTATCTATCTATCTATCTCATATCTAACTCATATCTATCTATCTATCTATCTCATATCTATCTATCCATCTCATATCTATCTATCCATCTCATATCTATCTATCTATCTATCTATCTATCTATCTATCCATCTCCTATCTATCTATCTATCTCATATCTATCTATCTATCTATCTCATATCTATCTATCCATCTCATATCTATCTATCTCATATCTATCTATCTATCTATCTCATATCTATCTATCTCATATCTATCTATCTCATATCTATCTATCCATCTCATATCTATCTATCTCATATCTATCTATCCATCTCATATCTATCTATCTATCTCATATCTATCTATCTCATATCTATCTATCTATCTCATATCTATCTATCAGGGGCGTAACTTTAGGGGGTGCAGAGGTTGCGATCGCACCTGGGCCAAAGAGGTTTAGGGGACCCATAAGATGTCACTTTCCCATATGAGAAGACTATTACAGGCGGTCCCCTACTTAAGGACACCCGACTTACAGACAACCCATAGTTACAGACAGGCCCCTCTGACCTATGGTGAAGCTTTCTGAATGCTTTACTATAGTCCCAGACTGCAATGATCAGCTGTATGGTGTCTGTAATGAAGCTTTATTGATAATCCTTGGTCCCATTACAGCAAAAAATGCTTAAACTCCAATTGTCACTGGGGCCAAATTTTTTTTGTCTGGATCTGCAATTATAAAATATACAGTTTCGACTTACATACAAATTCAACTTAAGAACAAACCTCCGGACCCTATCTTCTACGTAACCCGGGGACTACCTGTATTATAAACCATACATTATAGTCGGGGGTCTGGCACAGACTTTGAACTGGGGCCCATCAGCTTCTAGTTACGCCACTGCTATCTATCTCATACATCTACCCTTTAGCTTAAATCTATATTTCAAATCTCTGTGCCTTTCTTCCTCTCTGTTTTTCCTTTTTTTCCTTCCCCCTCTTTCTTTATGTTTTGTTGGTAGTTTTTAGCACGTTCTTTCTGGTTATTGCTGGGATATTCCGAGAGGAAATTCCATGAAGGACACATTTCCTGCAGTACATTCTATATAATAGGGGAATGCTGCAAGAAATATCTGTCTGGGATGTAAAAAAATGAACCTGTACTGATCGCTGCTCCTGTTTTCATTAGGAAATTTAAAACCCTTTTAAATATTTGTGGTCCTCAAAGAAAGAGACTCCCACAGATATGGGAACTGTCTACATAGAAATCAGACAGAGACTTCTAAAAAAAAATTACCCAATGGAATTTTCTCTATAGATATGTACATAGCCTTGATCTGATTGCTTCCAGTCATGATTAGATGATGCGCAGAACATGACATTCCAGACCTGTCTAATCAATCATGGCTGACATCAGAGGGTAGGCAGGCCATGAGGAGTCTAACCTTTCTATCTGCTCTGTCTCAGGACTCCTCTGATGGTAGCGTGTGAAGCCGGGAACCTCAGCATGGTGGACGCCCTGGTGCAGCGAGGAGCCAGTCTATCAGCATCTGACGCCCTGGGCCACGATTCCCTCCATTTTGCCAGATTGTCAGGAAACCCGCACATCCTCAGCCTCCTCCTGTCAAAGACAAGCCAAGAACACGGTATTTATTATGGACCTAGAGTCATGACAGATCCTTTTCTAAGAGCAGTCACACATTGCAGCTTTGTACTGTACTGTCATTTCTAGAAAAGCAAGGGGGGGGGGCAACCAATATGGCCGCCATTACAAGAGGTGCTGAGTAGTCACATACTGCAAGGTCTAATTGCTATATTTCCTTCTATAGGAATGAAGAGTCCGACGAAGCCATTACAGGTACCGGCATCACACCAAACACATCTCCTCTTCTTGTACTTTCTTACCCTTTGTAAGCTGCAGGCAAAGTTTAACCTATTGTATCCCAAAAAACAGAATGGGGGGTTGAGAATACAATGGTTAACCATACACTGGAGAGATGATAGTTTCTCCAGGGTTAGGGTTGATGTCTAAGATCTTCTTCCTTTCTGAAATAACAAACCTATGCCGTTACTCCTATATGTTCCTTGGATTTGACTCCCCTACTTTTGCACCTGTCGGTAAGAGTCCCCTCTTAGGGTGATGTTTCTCTTGGGTGCACCAAGACAGTTTGGCAAATGTATGTTTTTGTTTGTATAAGGAAAGGTTATACAATTTTCCAATGCACAGAAAGTATATAACTTTTCATTATACAAACAATAACATTTACAGGCGGTCCCCTACTTAAGAACACTCGACTTACATACGACCCCTAGTTACAAACGGTCCTCTGGATATTGGTAATTTATTGTACTTTAGTCTTAGGCTACAATCATCAGCTGTAACAGTTATCACAGGCGTCTGTAATGAAGATTTAGTGTTAATATTGATTCTTATGACAACCCAACATTTTTAAAATCCAATTGTCACAGAGAGCAAAAAAAGTTCTAACTGGGGTTACAATGATAAAATATACAGTTCCGACTTACATACAAATTCAACCTAAGAACAAACCTACAGACCCTATCTTGTATGTAACCAGGGGACTGCCCGTATATGCTGAAATGGGAATTTCCCTTAAAGCAACCAAAACACAGAAATGTCTATGCCCTCACACCTGTAAATGCAGTTGGAAAGTTCTAGCAGGGCACTAGCAATGAAATATTGAAATATTGACAGACCTAGCAGGGCAATAGCAGTCGGAAATTGCAGAACAGTAAGAGTAAAAATTCAGATGTGAGATTCTAGCTTGGTACTTATATAAGGTCCTAGGCCAGTGGTGGCGAACCTATGGCACGGGTGCCAGAGGTGGCACTCTGAGCCCTTTCTGTGGGCACCCAGCACAGAATTTACCAGATAGGACTCACGGCTTTCTCCTGCAGTTCAAGACAGCCCATGACGCGCCACGCTCAGCGCTATTTTAAAGTGACACCTACTTGGCTGCCAGGACTACAGGAGGAGTGAGAAGGTGTGGACAGATATGGATTATCGTTGGAGCTCCTGCTTTGGGTCCCTTGATTCTTCCTCTTCAGGGGACCCTTGAGGGAAGCTACAATCTAAATGTCTCCTGCTTTCTATTGTATTGGTGTCCTCATGACGCCAATACGATTGAAACTTGTGATACTTCAGAGATCAATAGGTTACTCCTCAAATTATCATTTTGGCACTTTGCGACATAAAAGTGAGTTTTGGTTGTAGTTTGGGCACTCTGTAACTACAAGGTTCGCCATCACTGCCCTAGGCAATTGAACAATAGAAAAATTCAGTGCCTTAAAAGGGCAATTGAAAAGGGCAAATGAAGGTGGAATATCTTATAAGGGCAGCAACATGTGGGAATTAAGGTTGAAGGTCCTATCAGGGCACTAGGTCACTATGGTGGTCTGAGTCACTAACTTACAGTCCTGCATTTTACAATATAATCCTAATGGGTGGTGTTTATGCTAACTAGTGATACAGGGGTGTATGGTACTTCTCTACATGGGTTGTAGTGTCTGTGGCCGCTGGGGGGTGTAGTCCCCTTGATCAGTGAACATTTGATATTAGATAATATGATTACATAATATAAGCTTAATCTGTAGTAGCTCTCTGAATAATCTCCATAGATGACAGTAGGCGTCCTCTCGCTTGCCTGGTGTAGATGCTGCCTGTATACTGCATGTATGAGCCTCCCTCCTCCTCCTCCGGTAGTCGTATAACTATATAGAGATAAGTCTTGCTCGGTTTCTACTAACAAAACTAACAGCTCCATTTTTCTGGCCTGTAAAACTTCCAGCATGATCAAGTCACTAGATTAAGCTCAGAGAGAAGTGGAACCCCCAAAAAACGCAAAGCTCCGCCTCCTCCTCCTATCAGCCCTCTACAGGTAACATCCTTTACATGTTGTATTATTATGTCTGTTTTTAGCTCATGTGGAATTGTAAGGAAAATTCATGTTTTTGATTATATGCAAATTCAACTTTAGGTGCACCGTGGGCGTGGCCATAAGATCTGGTGTGACCCCGTAGCTGACACAGTCCCATTTGGTAGTTGGTGGTTTTGGAGCAAAAAAAATTAAGGGTTATTAACAGAGTTGTGTGATCCAGAACCTCATGGTTACTTACTGAAGTCCAATCCCACTTGTCTGTTTACCTAAAAGTTAAAGTACTGCAGTAACCATCAGCATTTGATTGATATGGTTGGTTAGAATGGGATAGTAAAAGAGTCAAGTAGGCGGGGATAAAGCATCCTCTAGTCATATGCTGGAGATACTAATAGCTGTAAGTGGAGGAGTGTCCTGTTTTTGCAGCAGAAAGTGACCTCTTTCCTCATCTTGATGATCATCCCTTTGTATTTACAGCTAAGTGACTTATCATCTCCGTTGTCATCGACATCCACCCCGCTCTCAGCCAAAGGGGAGGTCTTCTTCTCAGAAAATAGCAGCAAGGTAATGTGTATAGCTAATAGTCATCTATGAGGAGATTGAGGGGCACAGCGGAGTGCAGGCATGATCACCAGAGCTTACAATCTATAAGGAGATAGGAGGACACGAGGTCAGAGGGCCCTGATCACAAGAGCTTACAATCTATAAGGAGATAGGAGGACACGAGGTCAGAGGGCCCTGATCACAAAAGCTTACAATCTATAAGGAGACAGGTGGACACAAGATGAGTGAAGACCTTGATCACCAGAACTTACAATCTATAAGGAGATAGGATCCCATCTTTCCCCTTTCCACAGGCGTCTGTTAAATTTAGTGTTATTTGAGTCTTTATGACAACACCCACCACATTTTTAAATCCAAATTTGTCACAGAGAGCACTAAAAAAGTTCTAACTGGGTGTTACAATGATTAAAATTAACAGTTCCGACTTACATCAAATCACTAAAAAAACCTACAGACCCTATCTGTATGTAACCAGGGGGACTGCCCGTAAGATGCTGAAATGGCTCGAATTTCCCTTAAGCAACCCAAAACAAACACAGAAATGTCCTATGCCCTCACACCAGTAAATGCAGTTGGCAAGTTTTCTGAACGGCAACTAGCACTGAAATATTGAATGGAGAGACCTACAGGGCACTAGTAGTTGGAAATTGTAGAAGCAGTACGAGTAAAATCATTGTGAGATTTTCCTTAGCTCGGTATTTATAAAGGTCCCTAGCCGTGGTGGCGAACCTATGGCACGGGTTGCCATAGGTGGCACTCTGAGCCCTTTCTGTGGTGCACCCGCACAGAAATTTACCAATAGGCCCCGGCTTTCTCCTGTTCAGTTCAAGACAGCCCATGACGCGCCACTCTCAGCGCTATTTTAAAGTGACACCTACTTGGCTGCCAGGACTACAGGGGAGTGAGAAGTGTGGACAGATATGGATTATCGTTGTAGCTCCTGCTTTGGGTCCCTTGATTCTTTCCTCTTCAGGGACCCTTGAGGGAAGCTACAATCTAATTTCTCCTGCTTCTATTGTATTGGTGTCCTCATGACGCCATACTATTGAAACTGTGATACTTCAGAGATCAATAGTTTACTCCTCAAATTATCATTTTGGCACTTTGCGACAAAAAAGTGAGTTTGGTTGTAGTTTGGGCACTCTGTAACTACAAGTTTCGCCATCACTGCCCTAGGCAATTGAACAATAGAAAAATTCAGTGCCTTAAAAGGGCAATTGAAAGGGCAAATGAAGGTGGAATATCTTATAAAGGGCAGCAACATGTGGGAATTGGGTTGAAGGTCGTATCAGGGCACCTAGGTCACTATGGTGGTCTGTGTCACTAACTTACAGTCCTGCTTTTACAATAATCCTAATGGGTGGTGTTTATGCTAACTAGTGATACAGGGGTGTATTGGTACTTCTCTACATGGGTTGTAGTGTCTGTGCCGCTGGGGTTTAGTCCCCTTGAGCAGTGTAACATTTGATTTAGATAATATGATTACATACTATAGCTTAATCTGTAGTACTCTCTGAATAATCTCCATAGATGACAGTAGGCGTCCTCTTCGCTTGCCTGGTGTAGATGCTGCCTGTATAAACTGCATGTATGAGCCTTCCTCCTCCTCCTCCTCCGGTATTATAACTATATAAGATAAGTCTTGCTTGGTTTCTCATAACAAAACTAACAGCTTCCATTTTTCTGGCCTTAAAACTTCCACATGATCAAGTCCCTAGATTAATACGCTCAGAGAATAATGGAACCCCACAAACGCAAAGCTCCGCCTCCTCCTCCTATCAGCCCTCTAACAGGTAACATCCTTTCTGTTGTATTATTATGTCTGTTTTTAGCTCCATGTGGAATTGTAAGGAAAATTCCATGTTTTTTGATTATATATTGCAAATTCAACTTTAGGTGCACCGTGGGCTGGCCATAAGATCTGGCTGACCCCATAGCTGACACAGTCCCATTGGTAGTTGGTGGTTTTGGAGCAAAAAATTAAGGGTTATTAACAGAGTTTGTGATCCAAGAACCTCATGGTTACTTACTGAAGAAGTCCAATCCCACTTGTCTGTTTACCTAAAAGTTAAAGTACTGCAGTAACCATCAGCATTTGATTGATATGGTTGGTTAGAATGGGATAGTAAAAGTCAAGTAGGGCGGGGATAAGCATCCTCTAGTCATATCTGGAATACTAATAGCTGTAAGTGGAGGAGTGTCCTGTTTTTTTGCAGCAGAAAGTGACCTCTTTCCTCATCTTGATGATCATCCCTTTGGTAATTTACAGCTAGTGACTTATCATCTTCCGTTGTCATCGACATCCACCCCCGCTCTCACCAAAGGGGAGTCTCTTCTTCAGAAAACTAGCAGTCAAGGTAATGTGTATAGCTAATAGTCATCCTATGAGGAGATTGAGGGGCAACAGCGGAGTGCAGGCATGATCACCAGAGCTTTACAATCTAATAAGGAGATAGGGAACACGAGGTCAGAGGGCCTGATCACAGAGCTTCAATCTATAATGAGATAGGAGGACACGAGGTCAGAGGGCCCTGATCACAAGAGCTTACAATCTATAAGGAGATAGGAGGACAACGGGTCAGAGGGCCCTGATCACAAAAGCTTACAATCTATAAGGAGACAGGTGGACACAAGATGAGTGAAGACCTTGATCACCAGAACTTACAATCTATAAGGAGATAGGAGGACACAAGAGGAGCAAAGACCCTGATCACAAGAGCTTACAATCTATAAGGAGATAGGAGGACACAAGAGGAGCAAAGACCCTGATCACAAGAGCTTACAATCTATAAGGAGATAGGAGACACAAGAGGAGCAAAGACCTTGATCACAAGAGCTACAATCTATAGGGAGACAGGAGGACACAAGAGGAGCGAAGACCTTGATCACAAGAGCTTACAATCTATAAGAGATAGGAGGACACAGAGAGCAAAGACCTCTGATCACAAGATCTTACAATCTATAAGGATAGGACGACACAGAGGAGCAAAGACCCTGATCACAAGAGCTTACAATCTATAAGGAAGCAGGAGGACACAAGAGGAGCAAAGACCTTGATCACAAGAGCTTACAATCTATATGGAAGACGAGGACACAAAGGATCGAGACCTTGATCACAAGAGCTTACAATCTATAAGGAATAGGAGGACTGAGGTCGAGGGCCCTGATCACAAGAGCTTACAACCTATAAGGAGATAGGAGACACAAGAGGAGTGAGGACTCTGATCACAAGAGCTTACATTCTACAAGGAGATGGAAGGGGACACAAGAGGAGACAAGTCCTGCTCCTGCACTACTCACTGATTATCTGCGTAGTGAATTCCAGAGAACGGATTAGCTCAAAGAAAATCATGGAAGCAAATGGCACTTACCCTGCTACATGCCCTATGAGTTGGCCTCAGTGTGAATAGCTACTAGTAGTTACAACACAGCCGCCGTATGTCTGAGCTCTGGAGATTTTACCAGCATAGTCGGCTGCTACATTGAGGTCCATGGACATTGTGTTGGGGAGACAAGTACTAATGTTTTCAGAACTTTCCCACCGCTGGTCCATGTTTATTGACTTGTGTTTTTCTCAGGACGATAATTCACCCTACAGAACGGGAGTACAGGGACAGGCTGAGTGACAGCATCAGGTAAGAGGGCTCTGGAGGATTCTTACTAGAAGGTCAGGCTCGGCTGTCACCTTATCTGGGTTAAGGTTCTTTAACATCATATATTAAGGTAAATTGTAGGACCTATGTCTATCTGTATGTAATCGAAGTGACAAATACAGAGTTTTTATCTTTCAAATGTCGCACAAGGATCACAGGAACTTGAGTTTATGGTTATCAACCCACTTACTGTAGCTTCTCCTCCTGTAAACACCATTGACTGAATCAGGAACTTATCACATTGTTACATACATGCGCCAATGACACCCCGTTGGGAATAAAGGAACTTTTCTTATTGTCATCCCCTCCTGTACAGCCTTCCAGTAACCTATGGAGGGATCAGGAAGTCTCTTCATGTTCTCACCCACCTCTCCTTTCCAATGACAGCTGTTATCCTCCCTCCTTGTAAGTGCTATGGGACCCTGTGGAAGACTACAGTGACCTTTCTCCTGGTTATCACTTCACTGTATCATCATTGTTGCTACTGCCACCTCGACTTCTACACAACCTCCATGGGAAGGACACAGGAACTTTATTTCATGTTATTAGCCTGTACAGTCTTCAGTAAAACCAGGAACTGGAACTTTTCTTCATGTTTTCATCCTTTCCCCTTCCATTCCCCAATCATTCCAGGCAGTGACTTTTCTGTACCTTATCGCCCCTCTTTTCATGTAGGGGTAAGATGATGAGCAGCTACATAATTATTCACAATTACTACTGCCTTCCTCCCTGGGGTTTTTTTTTTTTAGATTCTAAAAAGCCCCTTTTAAAGAGTGACTGTGCAGTACTAGTAAGTTTCAATTCAGCCCCATGTATGTAACAGTAATTATTTCTAATTCTTGAGCCTGGACTGTAGTCCCATTATATAAACCCCCTCCACCACACCAGTCCTGTCTTGTTAGGACGGGGAGTTATGTGGCCCTGGGCTATGACACCTCCGCAGGAGTTACCGGCATAGACTGACAGTGATTTCCATGAAACTATTTAAAAAAATAATTATTAAAGGATTTCCTGGTGTTAGGTTTTTAGAAGGGTTTTCCAGCAATGAAGTATTGACGGTCTATCCTTAGGATGTATATATGGGGGGGGGGTCTTCTTATCATTCCTATAGTAATCACTCTGCATCTTCTCGCTTTCTAGAGGACAGTCTGCTGATGTGACTCGGAGGCGGACCACCAGATAACCCTCTCACAGCTGCAGGCCAAGGGTCTCTCTACACTGCTCAACAAGGAGTTACAGGAGAAGTTACAGTATTTCCAGGCGGGAGACCATCCACTAGTTCACCAGGTTAATTGATATTGATGACCTATCCAGTATCGGTGGGGGGCCTACAGCTGGTAACCCCTTCATTTCCATTGCTTTTTTATACTGCATATGGCACAGGGAGAGAGATGTAATTGTGTATCTACAGAATGGTTTAATAACAAAATCTACATTGTATCAATTGTTTGTAGGAGAAAGCAACCACTGAGGCATTGACAGATATCAGCTGTGACTCCTACCATTCTACGCAGGCAACCTCAACAATCTGTTGCCAAAAATCAAGATGTCAAAATCCCCAGAGAATTCCGATCGTCCTTTGAGTCCGATTGAAATCGTCAACAATGAACAACAAACTAAAAGTATGGAAAAACCATTGAGATATGAAAATCCAATTGGAGGAGTCCGAAACAAAGAGGAAGAGCTTGGAAGACCCAGATCCGGTTTAAGTTATAGGGAGTCCTTAGTACGAAACTTCAAGGTGGCCTCGGATTGGACCTTCTAGTCTCAGGATCACCTTAGTGATATGAACAGACATTTCCTTAAGAGCCAAATCTACACGGATTCAAGGGAGCAACGAAGATGGAGTCATGAAAACAGCGCTGAAATTGTTTGGTATGGAGAGAGTTTGAAGCTCTGAGAGGGAGTATCAGGAGGTCCTGGCTGAGGAGTGAGAGGAAGGAGTAACGAAGAATGAACTGATTTGAGGCACCAGATATTTCTAACCCAAAGTATCGTCAACTAGGTGCCTATAGAGAAAGCACAGAGGAGATGCGAGAATCTTCGTGCCGTCATAAGCAGCGAACGAGAGGCAAACGATAATAAGCTGAACACTGAAGCCGCAGGAATTACTGGAGAAAAATGAAAGTTCAGAAGGAGAGAAGTAAGACGAGCCAAGGTCCCCGGTGGAGAACGGTCGATGAGGAGGACATGATAAAAACCGTAAATGACTTGACGAAGCATGTGAACGAGTTGTCCTGTATACGTGAAGCCCAGGCAGAACTGCGAAATGATGAGCAGCGTCACTGGACGTCTCGCCAGATTTCCTCCATAAGGAGAAACATGAGAAGCCTTTTGAGAGAGTCGAAGAAGGCTAGAAGCGAGTAAAGGACTGAGCACGTGATTATAGTGGAGCTTGGCCTCCCAGCACGCGAGAATATTGGAAAAGTGTGTGAGCTGAAGCACAGTTGGACAAGGAGAGGGGCACACGTCAACGTCTGAAATGTGCAAGTCCATTGAGAACATAAACTTGTCGATTGCAAATATGGAAGTGGAGAGTAACGAGCTGAGAGAGAAAATCGCTATTCAGAATCCCGAATTCAGAGACCTACAAGATGAACTTCAGCAAGAAAAGTCCTATGGTCCAAGAAGCCACCGTACCAAACCGGTTATTAGCCGAGCGGCCAGTGTCTCTGGAAGACGACATCATGCGACTTGTCTACACGGGTCAACGATCTGTTGAGGAACGAAGACATTTTCGGTGGAGAAGGAGCAGTTATAAAGGAATTGTCGAAAGTGAAAGAAGAAAGGAGTCCGTACGAGAACGTTACGAAGTAAGTGAGCAAGAGCTGGAAGAGCTCAGAGGAAGCATGAAAAGTGCAGAAGATCTGCCGAGGTGAAGAGGTTGTCGGAAATACCTCAAAAATGGATGAAGACAAAGACAAAAAGGTTGGTGAAGACTTTTGGTTTTTTTTTTAGAATATTTTGTATATTTTTGAGAAAATATGAAGTCTTTTTAGGTTCTCTAGGAGCTGGGGGCTCCACCAAGAGAGAGACCAAGAGTATGCCCCTCTCGCCATACTGAGGTGTTCATAAGAGACACTTTGACCGTTTGTGTAATATTATTGCATAGTGATCACGTCTGGTGACTTGATGTATCGTATGATTATCACACACTACTCGAGTGAGCATAACTAAGATGAATTCATTGATCTTCCAGATAACGAGCTCTCCAAGAAGTGAACAAACTCAGAGATGCACTAAACAGCCTGTCCCAGCTATCCTTCCTCACCACAAGCACTCCCAGCGGCAAGCCAACACTGAATCTCTCGCAAGCAGGTCGACAGCTGCAGAACCAGTTGGGTGTAAGTCCCTTCTTCTTCTCCATATCTACCTCCACCACCTGATATATATATATATATTATTATAACTTTGACCCTGCTGGTATATAACATCTCAGCGTACCTGTAGCCTGAACCTCTGAAGGGTCCAAGCTCAAAACCCATATTGAAGTTTGCGGTGGCATCTGTTCTCCCAGGACCCCTCACTGACACTAAACATAGTAATATTCTAGCACTGCCATGCTCAGCGCTATTTTAAAGCCACATCCTGGCTGCCAGACTACAGGAGGACAGAAGGTGTGAT
The DNA here is from genome assembly GCA_019512145.1 of Engystomops pustulosus. NCBI lineage: Eukaryota > Metazoa > Chordata > Amphibia > Anura > Leptodactylidae > Engystomops > Engystomops pustulosus. The sequence continues at coordinate 309,848,534 of CM033641.1, forward strand.
AGAGATGGATTGTCATGGAGCTCCTGCCTGGGTCCCCTGATTCTTCCTCTTTCAGGGGACCCTGGAGGGAACTACAATCCAAATTACTTCATCATCTTTCTATTGTATTGGTGAACTCAGGACGCCAATACAATTAAAACCTGTGATACCCAGGGATCCATAGTTCTACTGCTTAAAAATTGTCATGTGGCACTTTGCGACATACAGGTGGGTTTTGGTTGCAGTTTGGGGCACTCTCTGCTTCTCCAAAAGGTTTTGCCATCACAGTTCTAGGGACGTCCAGAGGTAGCCGTCTCACCGGGTCCTGAGCTTTAGGTTTCCTGGTCCTCACCCTTTTTGGAGTCCATCGTTGCGGGATGAGTACATAGTGGTTCATACACAGATGTTTGGAAGGTCCGTTTCATGTCAGTTTGGCTTGTAATTCATCCCAAAGGTGTTAGATGGGGTCATAATCCAGTGATCGTGCAGCTGCTCAATTTTTCACATCCACTCTTATTACTCGTCCCCCAAAATTTACTACTTATTTGTTATTTCAATATTTTCAGTGTGAGTGAAATGTGACAATATTTAATACTTTATTACCCCCGAGGAACCAAGAAGCAGCACCACAGAAATTGTATCAGTTTACAGGATTGCACTGCTCTATGCTGGTTGGTAAAACCTTATTATAAGACAGAATAGTGAGTGCACTCTGGAGATAATACTGGAGTGTAACACAGCTCGGTACAGGATAAGTAATGTCATGTATTACACAGTGACTGCACCAGTTAGCAGAATAGTGAGTGCAGCTCCGGGTATATATACAGGATGTAACTCAGGATCAGTACAGGATAAGTATGTCATGTATGTACACAGTGACTGCACCAGCAGCAGAATGTGAGTGCAGCTCTGAGTAAATACAGGTGTAACTCAGGATCAGTACAGGATAAGTAATGTCAATGTATGTACACAGTACTGCACACAGAGAATAGTGAGTGCAGCTCTGGGGCATAATACTGGATGTAACTCAGATCAGTAAGGATAAGTAATGTCATGTATGTACACCAGTGACTGCACCATCAACAAATAGTGAGTGCAGCTCTGGAGTATAATACTGGATGTAACACAGGATCAGTACAGGATAAGTAAGTCATGTAATGTACACCATGTGACTGCACCAGCAGCAGAATAGTGAGTGCAGCTCTGGAGTATAATACGATGTAACTCAGGATCAGTACACGGATAAGTAATTGTCATGTATTACACAGTGACTCTGCCCCAGCAGCAGAATAGTGGTGCAGCTCTGGAGTATAATACAGGATGTAACTCAGGATCATACAGGATAAAATGTCATTTATGTACACAGTGACTGCACAGCAGGAAGAATAGAGTGCACTCTGGGCATATACAGGATGTAACTCAGGATCAGTACAGGATAAGTATGTCTGTATGTACACAGTGACTGCACCAGCGGCAGAATATGAGTGCAGCTCTGGAGTATAATACTGGATGTAACTCAGGATCAGTACAGGATAAGTAATGTCATGTATGTACAGCAGTGACTGCCCCCAGCAGCAAATAGTGGAGTGCAGCTCTGGAGTATATACAGGATGTAACTCAGGATCAGTACAGATAAGTAATGTCATGTATGTACACAGTGACTGCACCAGCAAAAATAGTGAGTGCAGCTCTGGAGTATAATACAGATGTACCTCAGGATCTAGTACAGGATAAGTAATTCATGTATGTACAACGTGGACTGCACCAGCAGCACAATAGTGAGTGCACTCTGGATTAATAATACAGGATGGGACTCAGGATAAGTACAGGATAAGTATGTCATGTATGTACACAGTGACTGCACCAGCAGAATAGTGAGTGCAGTTCTGCAGTATCAACTACAGGTGTAACTCAGGATCAGTACAGATAAGTATGTCTGTATGACACAGTGACTGCACCAGCAGCAGAATAGTGGTCAGCTCTGCAGTATAAATCAGGATGTAACTCAGGATCAGTACAGGTAAGTAATGTCATGTAGTACACAGTGACTGCACCCAGAATAGTGAGTGCAGTTCTGCAGTATAATACAGGATGTAACTCAGGATCAGTACAGGATAAGTAGTCATGTATGTACAACAGTGACTGCACCACAGCAGAATAGTGAGTGCAGCTCTGGAGTATAATACAGGATGTAACTCAGGATCAGTACAGGATAGTAATGTCATTTATGGTACACAGTGACTGCACCAGCGAATAGTGAGTGCAGTTCTGCGTATTAATACAGATGTAACTCAGGATCAGTACAGGATAGTAATGTCATGTATTACACAGTGACTGCACCACAGCAGAATAGTGATGCAGCTCTGCAGTATAATACAGGATGTAACTCAGGATCAGTACAGGATAAGTAAGTCATGTATGTACACAGTGACTGCACAGCAGAATAGTGAGTGCAGTTTCTGCAGTATTACAGGATGTAACTCAGGATCAGTACAGGATAAGTAATGTCATGTATGTACCACCAGTGACTGCACAGCCAGAATAGTGAGTGCAGCTCTGCAGTATAATACAGGATGTTAACTCAGGATCATACAGATAAGTATGTCATGTATGTACACGTGACTGCACCAGCAGAATAGTGAGTGCAGTTCTGCAGTATAATACAGGATGTACTCAGGATCATACAGGATAAGTAAGTCATGTTATTACACGGACGTCACGCACAGAACAATAGTGAGTGCAGCTCTGGAGTATAATACAGGATTACACTCGATCAGTACAGGATAAGTAATTTCATGTATGTACACAGTGACTGCACCAGCAGCAGAATAGTGAGTGCGCTCTGGGGTATAATACAGGATGTAACTCAGGATCATTACAGGAAAGTAATGTCATGTATGTACACAGTGACTGCACCAGCAGCAGAATAGTAGTGCAGCTCTGGGGTATATAACAGTGTACTCAGGATCAGTACGGATAAGTAATGTCATGTATGTGGCTCCACCAGCAGAATTGTGTCTGCTGCTGGTGCAGTCACTGTGTACATACATGACATTACTTATCCTGTACTGATCCTGAGTTACATCCTGTATTATACTCCAGAGCTGCACTCACTATTCTGCTGCTGGTGCAGTCACTGTGTACATACATGACATTACTTATCCTGTACTGATCCTGAGTTACATCCTGTATTATACTCCAGAGCTGCACTCACTATTCTGCTGGTGCAGTCACTGTGTACATACTCCCATCTTTCCCCTTTCCACAGGCGTCTGTTAAATTTAGTGTTATTTGAGTCTTTATGACAACACCCACCACATTTTTAAAATCCAAATTTCACAGAGAGCAAAAAAGTTCTAACTGGGTTTACAATGATAAAATTACAGTTCCGACTTACTCAAATCCAACTAAGAACAAACCTACAGACCTATCTGTATGTAACCAGGGGGACTGCCCGTAAATGCTGAAATGGCGTCGAATTCCCTTAAGCAACCCAAAACAAACACAGATGTCCTTATGGCCCTCACACCAGTAAATGCAGTTGGCAGAGTTCTGGAAGGGCACAGCATGAAAATATTGAATGGAGAGACTACAGGGCACTAGTAGTGGAAATTGTAGAACAGTACGAGTAAAATTCAGTTTGTGAGATTCTAGCGCGGTATTTATAAGGTCCCTAGGCCAGTGGTGGCGAACCTATGGCACGGGTGCCAGAGGTGGCACTCTGAGCCTTTCTGTGGGCACCCAGCACAGAAATTTACCACTATAGGACTCCCGGCTTTCTCCTGCAGTTCAAGACAGCCCATGAACGCGCCACGCTCAGCGCTATTTTAAAGTGACACCTACTTGGCTGCCAGGACTACATGGGAGTGAGAAGTGTGGACAAGATTGGATTATCGTTGTAGCCCTGCTTTGGGGGGGTCCCCTTGATTCCTTCCTCTTCAGGGACCTTGATGGAAGCTACAATCTAAATTTCTCCTGCTTCTATTGTAATTTGGTGTCCTCATGACTGCCATACTATTGAACTTGTGATACTCAGATATCAATAGTTTACTCCTCAAATTATCATTTTGGCACTTTGCGACTACAAAAAGTGAAGTTTGGTTGTAGTTTGGGCACTCTGTAACTACAAGTTTCGCCTCACTCACTGCCCCTAGGCATTGAACAATAGAAAAATTCATGTGCTTAAAAGGGCAATTGAAAGGGCAATGAAGGTGGAATATCTTATAAAGGGCAGCAACATGTGGGAATCTGGGTTGAAGGTCGTATCAGTGCACCTAGGTCACTATGGTGGTCTGTGTCACTAACTTCCAGTCCTGCTTTTACAATAGCATCCTAATGGGTGGTGTTTATGCTAACTAGTGATAGCAGGGGTGTATTGGTACTTCTCTACATGGGTTGTAGTGTCTGTGCCGCTGGGGTTGTAGTCCCCTTGAGCAGTGAACAATTTGATTTAGATAATATGATTACATACTATCAGCTTAATCTGTAGTACTCTCTGAATATCCTCCATAGATGACAGTAGGCGTCCTCGTCGTTGCCTGGTGTAGATGCTGCCTGTATACTGCATGTATGAGCCGCTTCCTCCTCCTCCTCCCCCGGTAGTATATACATATACAGATAATCTTGCTTGGTTTCTACATAACAAAACTAACGCTCCATTTTTCTGGGCCTAGTAAAACTTCCAGGCATGATCAAGTTCACTAGATTATAGTGCGATGTAGTAGAGATGGAACCCCAAAAGAAACCGCAAAGTCCGCCTACTCCTCCTATCAGCCCTCTCTCAGTAACATTCCTTTACTGTTGTATTATTAAGTCTGTTTTTAGCTAATGGGAATTAGTAAGGAAAATTGCCTTTTTAATTAAAAAGTTAGTGATGTTATGAATGCAAATTCAACTTTAGGGCACCGTGGGCGTGGCCAAAGATCTCATGGCTGACCCCATAGCTGACATCAGTCCCATTGGTCAGTAGGTTGCGTATTAGGAGCAAAAACATTAAGGGTTATTAACAGAGTTTTGTGATCCAGAACCTCTGGTTATTATCTGAAGAAGTCCAAGCTCCCACTTGCTCATGTTACCTAAAAGGTTAAAGTACTGCAGTAACCATCAGCATTTTGGAATTTGATTTATGGTTGTATTAGAATGGGTATCGTAAAAGTCAAGTAGGGCGGGGATAAGATCCTTAGTCATATGCTTCGGAATACTAATAGTGTAAGTGGAGGGAGTGTCTGTGTTTTTGCAGCGAAGCAAAGTGACCTCTTTCCTCATCTTGTATGATCCATCCCTTGTATTACAGCTGAAAGTCTAGTGTGATTATCATCTCATTCATCGACATCACAACCCCCGCTCTCATCCAAAGGGGAGTCTTCTTGTCAGAAAAATCAGTAGCTCAAGGTGAATTGTATAGTAATGTTATCTATGAGGAGATGAGGGGCGACAGCGGAGTGCAGGCCTGATCACCAAGCTTCACACATCTAATAGAGGAGATTAGGAGGAACGAGCGTCAGAGGGCCTGATCACACAGACTACAATCTAAAGGAGATAGGAGGACACGAGGTCAGAGGGCCCTAATCACAAGAGCTTACAATGCTATAAGGAGATAGGAGGACAAACGGGTCAGAGGGCCCTGATCACAAAAGCTTCACATCTATAAGGAGACACAGGTGGAAAGATGAGTGAAGACCTTGATCACCAGAACTCACTAAAGGGCTAGACCAAGAGCAGAACCCTATACACGAGACTATGAGATAGAGGGGAAACACAGAGGAGCAAAGACCTCTGATCACAAGAGGCTTATGTACATCCTTAAGAGTAGAGGAAAGAGGCAGCACGACTTGACACACAGGGAGTAAGGGACGAGACAAAGAAAAGACCTTTGCATCATCAAGAGCTTACAATCTATAGGGGAGACAGGTAGGACACAAGAGGAGCGAGACGCACCTTGATCACAGAGCTTACAACTAAAGGGATAGGAGGACACAGAGGAGCCAAAGACCTCGATCACAAGATTAACGAATCTTAAAGGAGATAGGACGACACAGAGGAGCAAAGACCCTTGATCACAAGAGGCTTCCAATCTATAGGAGACAGGAGGGACAAATGGAGCAAAGACCTGATCCAAGAGCGTACATCTATATGGAGACAGGAGGACACAAAGGAGTCGAGACCTTGATCACAAGAGCTTACAATCTATAAGGAGATAGGAGGACTGAGGTCAGAGGGCCCTGATCACAAGAGCTTACAACCTATAGGAGATAGGAGGACACAAGAGGAGTGAGGACTCTGATCACAAGAGCTACATTCTACAAGGAGATGGAAGGGGACACAAGAGGAGACAAGTCCTGCTCCTGCACTACTCACTGATTATCTGCGTAGTGAATCCAGAGAACGGATTAGCTCAAAAAGAAATCATGGAGAGCAAATGGCACTTACCCTGCTACCATGCCCTATCCGAGTTGGCCTCAGTGTGAATAGCTACTAGTAGTTTACAACACAGCCGCCGTATGTCTGAGCTCTGAGATTTACCAGCACTAGTCGGCTGCTTACATTGAGGTCCATGGACAGTTGGTGTTGGGGAGACAAGTAACTAATTTTTTCAGAACTTTCCCACACGCTGGTCCCAGCGTTTATTGACTTGTGTTTCTCAGGACGATAATTCACCCTACAGACGGGAGTACAGGACAGGCTGAGGGACAGCAAGTAAGAGGGGCTCTGGAGGATTCTTACTAGAAGGTCAGGCTCGGCTGTCACCTTATCTGGGGTTAAGGTTCTTTATCATCATATTATTAAGGTATATTGTAGACCCATGTTCTATTGTATTAATCGAAGTGACAAATACAGAGTTTTTATTCTTTCAAATGTCCACAAGGATCACAGGACTTGGTTTATGGTTATCAACCCACTTACTGTAGCTTCTCCTCCTGTAAAACACCATTGACTGAATCAGGAACTTATCACATGTTACATACATGCGCCAATGACACCCACGTTGGGAATAAGGAACTGTTCTTATGTCATCCCTTCTGTACAGCCTTCAGTAAACCTATGGAGGGATCAGGAAAAGTCTCTTCATGTTCTCACCCACCCCATTTCCAATGACAGCTGTTTATCCTCCCTCCTTGTAAGTGTATGGTGACCCTGTGGAAGACTACAGTGACCTTTCTCCTGGTTATCACTTCACTGTCAGTCATGTGTTGCTACTGCCACCTCGACTTCTACACAACCTCATGGAGAAGGACACAGGAACTTTATTTCATGTTATTACCTGTACAGTCTCAGTAACACCAGGAACTGGAACTTTTCTTCATGTTCTTCATCCCTTCTCCCCTTCCATCCCCAATCATTCAGGCAGGACTTTTCTGTACCTTATCGCCACCTCTTTTCATGTAGGGGTAAGATGGATGAGCAGCTACCATAATTATTCACATTACTCACTGCCTTCCCCCTGGGGTTTTTTTTTATTTTAGGATTCTAAAAAGCCCCTTTTAAAGAGTGACTGTGCAGTACTAGTAATTTCATCAGCCCCATTATGTAACAGTAAATTTCTAATCTTGAGTCTGGACTGTAGTCCCATTAGTATAACCCCCCCACCAGCAACCATCCTGTCTTGTTAGGACGGGGAGTTATGTGGCCCTGGTTCTATGACACCTCCGCAGAAGTTACCGGCATAGACTGACAGTGATTGTTCCAGTGAAACTATTTAAAAAATATAGATATTAAAGGATTTCCTGTGTGTTAGGTTTTTAGAAGGGTTTTCCAGCAATGAAGTATTGACGGTCTATCCTTAGGATGTATATATGGGGGGGGGGTCTTCTTATCACCTATAGTAATCACTCTGCATCTTCTCGCTTTCTATAGGACAGTCTGCTGGATTGACTCGGAGGCGGACCACAGGATACCCTCTCACAGCTGCAGGCCAAGTGTCTCTCTAACACTGCTCAACAAGGAGTTACAGGAGAAGTTACAGGTATTTACAGCGGGAGACCATCCACTAGTTCACCAGTTATTGATATTGATGACCTATCCATATCGGTGGGGGGCCTACAGCTGGTAACCCCTTCATTTTCCATTGCTTTTTTAAACTGCATATGGCACAGGGAGAGAGATGTAATTGTGTATCTACAGAATGTTTAATAACAAAATCTACATTGTATCAATTGTTTGTAGGAGAAAGCAACCACTGAGGCATTGACAGATATCAGCTGTGACTCCTACCATTCTACGTCAGGCAACCTCAACAATCTGTTGCCCAAAAATCAAGTATGCAATCCCCAGAGAATTCCGATACGTCCTTTGAGTCCAGATTGAATATTCAACACTGAACACAAACTAAAAGTAATGGAAAAAACCATTGACGATATGAAAATCCAATTGGAGGAGTCCGAAACAAAAGAGGAGAGCTGGAAGACCAGATCCGGTTAAGTATAGGGAGTCTTAGTACGAAACTTCAAAGGTGGCCTCGGATGGACCTTCTCAGTCTCAGTATCACCTGTAGTTGATATGAAACAGACATTTCCTTTTAAGCCAAATCTACACGGATTCAGAGTGGAGCAGACGAAGATGGAGTCATGAAAACGAGCGCTGAAAGTTGTTGTATGGACTGAGATTTGAAGCTCTGAGAGGGAGTACGGCGGTCCTGGCGAGAGTGAGAGGAGGAGAACGAAGAATGAACTATTGAGGCACCAGATGATGTTCGTAACCCAAAGTTCGTCACTGGTGCCTATAGAGGAAGCACAGAGGAGATGGAGAAATCTTCTGTGCCGTCATAAGCAGCTGCGAGAGCAAACCATAACCAAAGCTGAACCTGAAGCCGCAGGAATTACTGGAAGAAATGAAGAGGTTCAGAAGGATCAGAAAGTAAGACGAGCCAAGGTCCCCGGTGGAGAACGGTCGATGGAGGAGGACATGATAAAAACCGTAAATGACTTGACGAAGCAGGTTGAACGAGTTGTCTCTGTTATACGTGAAGCCCAGGCAGAACTGGAAATGAGAGCAGGCTTCACTGGACGTCTCGCCAGATTTCATCCATAAGGAGAAACATGAGAAGCTTTTGAGAGAGTCGAAGAAGGCTAAAGGAGAGGGAGCAGTTGATTATAGTGGACTGGCCTCCAGCACGCGAGATATTGGAAGAGTGTGAGCTGAAGCAACAGTTGGACAAGGAGAAGGGGCACACGTCAACGTCTGAAATGTGCCAGTCCATGAGAACATAAACTTTCGATTGCAAATATGGGAATGGAGAGAACGAGCTGAGAGAGAAAATCGCTATGCAAGAATCCCGAATTCAGGACCTACAAGAGAACTTCAGCAAGAAAAGTCTATGATCCAAGAAGCCACCGTGACCAAACGTTATTAGCCGAGCGGCTCGTCTCTGGAAGACGACATCACGCGCTTGATTACACGGGTCAACGATCTGTATGAAGACGCAGAGACCTTTTCGGTGAGAAGGAGCAGTTATAGGAAATTGTCGAAAGTGAAAGAAGAGAAGGAGTCCTACGAGAAACGTTACGAAGTAAGGAGCAAGAGCTGGAAGAGCTCAGGAGGAAGCATGGAAAAGTGCAGAAGATCCTGGCCGAGGTGAAGAGGTTGTCGGAAATACCTCAAAATGGATGAGACAAAGACAAAAAGGTTGGTGAAACTTTTGTTTTTTTTAGAATATTTGTATATTTTGAGAAAATATGAAGTCTTTTTAGGTTCTCTAGGAGCTGGGGGCTCCCACCAAGGAGAATGACCAAAGTATGGCCACCTCTCTCCATACTGAGGTGTTCATAAGAGACACTTTGACCGGTTTGTGTAATATTATTGCATAGTGATCACGTCTGGTGACTTGATTTACGTATGATTATTCACACACTACTCGAGTGAGCATAACTAAGATGAATTCATATCTTCCAGATAAACGAGCTCTCCAAGGAAGTGAAACAAACTCAAGATGCACTAAACGCCTGTCCCATGATCTATCCTTCACACCACAAGCACCCCAGCGGCAAAGCCACAGCCTGGAATCTCTCGCAAGCAGGTCAGACAGCTGCCAGAACCAGTTGGGTAGTCCCTTCTTCTCCCATATCTACCTCCTCCACCTGATATATATATATATATATATTATAACATTTGACCCTGCTGGTATATAACTCTCAGCTTACCTGTAGCCTGAACCTCTGAAGGGTCCAATCTCAAAAACCCATATTGAATTTTGCGTGGGCATCTGTTCTCCCAGGACCCCTCACTGGACACTAACATAGTAATAATTCTAGCACTGCCATGCTCAGCGCTATTTTAAAGCCACATCCTTGGCTGGCCAGACTACAGAGGAGCGACAGAAGGTGTGATAGAGATGGATTGTCATGGGAGCTCCTGCTCTGGTCCCCTGATTCTTCCTCTTCAGGGGACCCTGGAGGGAAGCTACAATCCAAATTACTTCATCATCTTTCTATTGTATTGGTGAACTCAGGACGCCAATACAATTAAACCTGTGATACGCCAGGGATCCATAATTCACTGCTTAATGTTCATGTGGGCACTTTGCGAAATACAGGTGGGTTTTGGTTGCAGTTTGGGCACCTCTGCTTTCTCCAAAAGTTTTGCCATCACAGTTCTAGGGGACGTCAGAGGTAGCCGTCTCACCGGGTCCTGTAGCTTATAGGGTTTCCTGGTCGCTCACCCTTTTTTGAGTCCATCGGTGGGAATGAGTACATAGTGAGGTCATACACAGCATGTTGTGGGGAAGGTGCGTTCATATCAGGTTTGGCTTGTAATTCATCCCAAATGGTGTTAGATGGGCGTACTCTGATCGGTGCACTGCTCATTTTTTCACATCCACTCATTACTCGGTCCCCAAAATTTACTACTTATGTTATTTGCACATATTTTCAGTGTGACTGAAATGTGACAATATTTAATACTTTATTACCCCCCGAGGAGACCAAGAACGCACCCAAAAATTGTATCAGTTTACAGGATGCATACTGCTCTAGTGCTGTTCAGGTAAAACCTTATATAGACAGAATAGTGAGTGCACTCTGGAGATAATATGGAGTGTAACACAGCTCGTGTACAGGATAAGTACTGTCATGTTGTACACAGTGACTGCACCAGTAGCAGATATTGAGTGCAGCTCGGGTATAATACAGGATGACCTCAGGATAAGTACAGGATAAGTAATGTCATGTATGTACACAGTGACTGCACCAGCGCAGAAAGTGGGTGTGCAGCTCTGTAGTAAGATACGGATGTAACTCAGGATCAGTACAGGAATAGTAATGTCTGTATGTACACAGTGACTGCACCACAAAGATAGTGAGTGCAGCTCTGGGGCCATATACTCGGATAACTCAGATCAGCTAAAGGATAAGTAATGTCATGTATGTACACAGTGACTGCCCACAACAGAATAGTGAGTGCAGCTCTGGAGTATAATACTGGATGTACACTCAGGATCAGTACAGGACTAAGTAATGTCGATGTATGTACACCATTGACTGCACGCAGCAAGCAGATAGTGAGTGCAGCTCTGAGTATAATACGGAATGTAACTCAGGATCAGTACAGATAAGTAATTTCATGTATGTACACAGTGACTGCTGCCCCAGCAGCAGAATAGTGGTGCAGCTCTGGAGTATAATCCAGGATGTAACTCAGATCAGTACAGGATAAGTGTCATTTATGTACACAGTGACTCAAACAGCAGGAAGATAGAGTGCAGCTCTGGGGCATATACAGATGTAACTGCAGGATCAGTACAGGATAGTATGTCCTGTATGTACACAGTGACTGCAACCAGCGGCGAATAGTGAGTGCAGCTCTGGAGTTAATACTGGATGTAACTCAGGATCAGTACAGGTAAGTAATGTCATGTATGTACACAGTGACTGCCCACCAGCACAGAAATAGTGAGTGCAGCTCTGGTATATATCCAGGATGTAACTCAGGATCATTACAGGATAAGTAATGTCATGTATGTACACGTGACTGCACCAGCAAAGAATAGTGAGTGCAGCTCTGGAGTATAATACAGATGTACCTCAGGATCAGTACAGGATAAGTAATGTCATGATGTACACAGTGCACTGCACCAGCAGCAAATAGTGGAGTGCAACCTGGATTAATAATACAGGATGGGACTCAGGATAAGTACAGGATAAGTAATGTCGTATGTACACAGGGACTGCACCAGCAAAATAGTGAGGTGCAGTTCTGCAGTATAATACAGGGTAACTCAGATCAGTACAGGATAAGTATGTCTGTATGACACAGTGACTGCACCAGCAGCAGAATAGTGAGTTCAGCTCTGCAGTATAAATCAGGATGTAACTCAGGATCAGTACAGGTAAGTAATGTTCATGTATAGTACACAGTGACTGCACCACAGAATAGTGAGTGCAGTCTGCAGTATAATACAGGATGTAACTCAGGATCAGTACAGGATAAGTCGTCATGTATGTACACAGTGACGTCACCAGCAGCAGATAGTGAGTGCAGCTCTGGAGTATATACAGGATGTAACTCAGATCAGTACAGGATAAGTAATGTCATTTATGGTACACAGTGACTGCACCAGCAGAATAGTGAGTGCAGTTCTGCGTAGTAATACAGGATGTAACTCAGGATCGTCCAGGATAGTAATGTCAGTATGTACACAGTGACTGCAACCAGCAGCAGAATAGTGAGTGCAGCTCTGCAGTATAATACAGGATGTAACTCAGGATCAGTACAGGATAAGTTAGGTCATGTATGTACACAGTGACTGCACAGCAGAACTGTGAGTGCAGTTCTGCAGTTATTACAGGATGTAACTCAGGATCAGTACAGGATAAGTAATGTCATGTATGTACCACGTGACTGCACAGCAGCAGAATAGTGAGTGCAGCTCTGCAGTATAATACAGGATGTTAACTCAGGATCAACGATAAGTATGTCATGTATGTAACACGTGACTGCACCAGCAGAATAGTGAGTGCAGTTTCTGCAGTATAATACAGGATGTAACTCAGGATCATACAGGATAATGTAAGTCATGTCTTTACACAGTGACGTCACAGCACAGAACAATAGTGAGTGCAGCTCGGAGTATAATACAGGATTACACTCGGATCAGTACCGGATAAGTAATTTCATGTATGTACACGTGACTGCACCAGCAGCAGAATAGTGAGTCAGCTCTGGGGTATAATACAGGAGTAACTCAGGATCAGTTACAGGATAATAATGTCATGTATGTACACAGTGACTGCCCAGCAGCAGAATAGTGAGTGCAGCTCTGGGGTATAATAACGTGTACTCAGGATCAGTACGGATAAGTAATGTCATGTATGTGGCTCCACCAGCAGAATTGTGTAGATTTTTAATATTTATATTTCTAGACAATGTTGCATGACGGCGCTACAATGTAGCGAGCTGTGGTCTATTTCCATGAGTTCAGCAGACCATCACACCCCACAGATGGAGAAGACGTCTGTATATATAATCTCTCCCTGGGGGTCTGCTACACAGACGTGCCTGGGAAGGAAGGGGTTACTTGTTGTGTGCCTGTAATAGCGCATATATTATAAGTCATGTAGTCTCAAGGTCCCCCGTCCCGGCTGGGAGTAGAACATCACATCTGGAAATTATAATAGAGAATACAATAATAAGAAAGAAATGCAGCCCTGAGCGGCTGATGGATACAACCACATTCCAGAGAGACGTGATGGTGCGAGGGCGGCCGTCACCCCATGGCCTCATGACAAATGTGACTGTATACAGCAATTATATAACCAAAACTGCTCCATTCATATAACCCTGGTGCACATGGCAGGGCCATCTGGATAGAGCCCGGACGTGGTACATGCAGCCCAAAAGATCCGCAATGAAATTCCTGCCATATGGAGCCTCCAAACAGACACACAACGGGGAGAATGTGCTCCACAATATACTGTACATTGTCAGAACTACCTATGTATGATAGCCTACAGGTACACAGCATCCTAGCTACACAACTCAACCTGCAGAATAGTGAGTGCAGCTCTGGAGTATAATACAGGATGTAACTCAGGATCAGTACAGGATAAGTAATGTCATGTATGTACACAGTGACTGCACCAGCAGCAGAATAGTGAGTGCAGCTCTGGAGTATAATACAGGATGTAACTCAGGATCAGTACAGGATAAGTAATGTCATGTATGTACACAGTGACTCCACCAGCAGCAGAATATTGAGTGCAGCTCTGGAGTATAATACAGGATGCAACTCGGGATCAGTAGCGGGACACAAGAGGAGCAAAGACCCTGATCACACGAGCTTACAATCTATAAGGAGATAGAGGACACAAGAGGAGCAACGCCCTGATCACAAGAGCTTACAATCTATAAGGAGACGTAGTGACACAAGAGGGCAAAGACCTTGTCACAAGCTTACAATCTATAGGGAGAAAGGAGGACACAAGAGGAAGCGAGACCTTGATCACAAGAGCTTACAATCTATAAGGAGATAGTGGCACAAGAGAGCAAAGACCCTGATCACAAGATCTTACCATCTATAAGGATAAGGACGGACACAAGAGGAGCAAAGACCCTGATCACAAGAGCTTACAATCTATAAGGAACAGGAGACACAAGAGGAGCAAAGACCTGATCACAATTACAATCTATATGGAACAGGAGGACACAAGAGAGCGAACACCTTGATCACAAGAGCTTACAATCTATAAGGATAGGAGGACCATGAGGTCGAGGGCCCTGATCAAAAAGAGCTTACAACCTATAAGGAGATAGAGAACCACAGAGGAGTGCAGGACCTCTGATCACAAGACTACATTCTACAAGAGATGGAAGGGACACAAGAGGAGACAAGGTCTCTCCTTGCTCCTGCACTACTCACTGATTATCTGCGTAGTGAATTCCAGAGAACGGATTAGCTCAAGAAAAGTCATGGAAGCAATGGCACTTACCTGCTACATGCCCTTAGAGTTGGCCTCAGTGTGATAGCTACTAGTAGTTACACACAGCCGCCTTATGTCTGAGCTCTGCGAGATTTACCAGCAATAGTCGGCTGCCATTGAGGTCCATGGACAGTTGTGTTGGGGAGACAAGTACCTAATGTTTTCAGAACTTTCCCACCGCTGGTCTCATGTTTATTGACTTGTGTTTCTCAGGACGATAATTCACCCTACAGACGGGAGTACAGGGACAGGCTGAGTGACAGCACAGGTAAGAGGGCTCTGGAGGATCTTACAAGAAGGTCAGGCTCGGGCTGTCACCTTATCTGGGGTTAAAGGTTCTTACTATACTCATATTAAAAGGTTATTTTAGGACCATGTATCATCTGTATTTTAACAATGACAAATACAGAGTTTTTATCTTTCAAATGGCACACAGGATCAACAGGAACTTTGAGTTTATGTTTATCAACCCACTTACTGTAGCTTCTCCTCCTGTATAACATCCATTGACTGAATCAGGAACTTATCACATTGTTACTAACATGCGCCAATGACACCCCCGTTGGGAAATAAAGGAACTTTTCTATTGTCATCCCCTCCTGTACAGCCTTCAGTAACCTATGGAGGGATACAGGAAAGTCTCTTCAGGTTCTCACCCCCATTTCCAATGACAGCTGTTATCTCTCCCCTGTAGTGCTATGGTGACCCTGTGGAAGACTACAGTGACCTTCTCCTGGTTATCACTTCACTAATCAGTCATGGTTGCTACTGCCACCTCTGACTTCTACACAACCTCCATGAGAAGGACACAGGAACTTTATTTCATGTATTAGCCCGGTACAGTCTTCAGTAAAACCAGGAACTGGAACTTTTCTTCATGTTCTCATCCTCCCCCCTTCCATCCCCAATCATTCCAGGCAGGGACTTTTTCTGTACCTTATCGCCCCTCTTTTCATGTAAGGGGTAAGATATGAGCAGCTACATAATATTCACAATTACTACATTACTACTGCCTCCCCTGGGGTTTTTTTTTTTTAGGATTCTAAAAAGCCCCTTAAGGAGTGACGGTGCAGTACTAGTAAGTTTCAGCCCCAGTATGTAACAGTAATTATTTCTAATCTGAGTCTGGACTGAGTCCCATTAGTATAAACCCTCCACCCAACCAGTCCTGTCTGTTAGGACGGGGAAGTTAGGTGGCCCTGGGCTATGACAACTCCGCAGGAGTTACCGGCAGTAGACTGACAGTGATTTCCAGTGAAACTATTTAAAAAATATATTATTAAAGGGATTTCCTGGTGTTAGGTTTTAGAAGGGTTTTCCAGCAATGAAGTATTGACGGTCTATCCTTAGGATGTAAATAGTGGGGGGGGGGTCTTCTTATCATTCCTATAGTAATCACTCTGCATCTTCTCGCTTTCTAGAGGACAGTCTGCTGGATGTGACTCGGAGGGGCGACCACCAGGATACCCTCTCACAGCTGCCAGGCCAAGTGGTCTCTCTAACACTGCTCAACAAGGAGTTACAGGAATTACAGGATTTACAGCGGAGACCTCCACTAGTTCACCAGGTTATTGATATTGATGACCTATCCAGTATCTGGGGCCTACAGCTGGTACCCCCTTCATTCTTTGCTTTTTTTACTGCATATGGCACAGGGAGAGAGATGTAATGTGTACGACAGAATGTTTAATAACAAAATCTACATCTGTATCAATTGTTTGTAGGAGAAAGCAACCACTGAGGCATTGACAGATATCAGCTGTGACTCACTACCATTCTCGCAGGCGACCTCAACCAATCTGTTGCCAAAAACAAGAGTCAAATCCCCAGAGAATTCCGATCCTCTTTGATGTCCAGATTGAAATGTCAACAATGAACACAAAACTAAAAGTATGGAAAAAACCATTGAAGATGGAAAATCCAATTGGAGGAGTCCAAACAAGAGGAAGAGCTTGGAAGACCAGATCCGGTTTAAGTTATAGGGAGTCCTTAAGTACGGACCTTCAGAGGTGGCCTCGGATATGGACCTTCAGTCTCAGGGATCACCTAGTGATATGAAACAGGACATTCCTTTAAGCCAAATCTTACAAAGATGTCAAGAGTGGAGCAAGACGAAGATGGAGTCATGAAAACGAGCGCTGAAAGTTTGTTGGTACTGGAAGAGTTTTTGAGCTCTGAAGAGGGAGTTCCGGAGGTCCTGCGGATAGCTGAGAGCAATGAGAACGAGAATAACGTTTTTTGAGGCACCAGATATATGTCGTAACCCAAAGCATCGTCACTTGGTGCTAAGAGAAGCACGAGATGAGATGGAGAATCTTACGTGTCCGTCATAACAGCAGCGGAACGAGGAAACCATGATACGCTGAACATGAAGCAGCAGGAATTACTGGAGAAATGAAAAGGTTACAGAAGGATTCAGAAATTAAGACAGAGCCAAGGTCCCCGGTGGAGAACGGTCAGATGGAGAGGACATGATAAAACCAAATGACTTGACGAAGCGGGTGAACGAGTTGTCTCTGTTATACATTGAAGCCCAGGCAAACTGGAGAAGATGAGGCAGGCGTCACTGACTCTCGCCAGATTTCATCCTCAAGGAAGACATGAGAAGCTTTTGAGAGAAGTCGAAGAAGGCAAAGAAAGTGGAGCAGTGATTTGGAGCTTGGCCTCCCAGCACGCGAGAATATTGGAAAAGTATGTGAGCTGAAGCAACAGTGCCAAGGAGAGGGGCACACGTCACGTCTGAACATTGCAAGTCATTGAGAACATAAACTTTCGATTGCAAATATGGAAGTGGAGAGAACGAGCTGAGAGAAAATCGCTATTCAAGAATCCCGAATTCAAGAGCCTACAGATGAACTTCAGCAAGAGAATTCTATGGTCGCAAGAAGCCACCGTGACCAAACCGGTTATTAGCCGAGCGGCAGGTGTCTCCTGGAAGACGACATCATCGACTTGTCTACACGGGTCAACGATCTGTTGAGGAACGAAGACATTTTCGGTGGAGAAGGAGCAGTTATAAAGGAATTGTCGAAAGTGAAAGAAGAAAGGAGTCCGTACGAGAAACGTTACGAAGTAAGGAGCAAGAGCTGAAGAGCTCAGGGGAAGCATGGAAAAGTCAGAAGATCTGGCCGAGGGGAAGAGGTTGTCGAAATACCTCAAAAATGGATGAAGACAAAGACAAAAAGGTTGGTGAAGACTTTTGGTTTTTTTTTTAGAATATTTTGTATATTTTTGATAAAATATGAAGTCTTTTAGGTTCTTGAGCTGGGGGCTCCACCCAAGGAGATGACCAAGAGTATGCCCACCTCTCGCCATACTGAGGTGTTCATAAGAAGACATCTTTGACTGTTTGTGTAATATTATTGCATAGTGATCACGTCTGGTGACTTGATGTATCGTATGATTATCACACACTACTCGAGGAGCATAACTAAGATGAATTCATTGATCTTCCAGATAAACGATCTCTCAAGAAGTGAACAAACTCAGAGATGCACTAAACAGCCTGTCCCAGCTATCCCTTCACCACAAGCACTCCCAAGCGCAAGCCAACAGCTGAATCTCTGCAGCACAGGTCAACAGCTGCCAGAACCAGTTGGTGGTAAGTCCTTCTTCTTCTCCATATCTACCTCCACCACCTGATATATATATATATATAGATATACTTGACCCTGCTGGTATATAACATCTCAGCGTACCTGTAGCCTGAACCTCTGAAGGGTCCAAGCTCAAAACCCAATATTGAAGTTTGCGGTGGCATCTGTTTCTCCCAGGACCCCTCACTGACACTAAACATAGTAATATTCTAGCACGTGCCATGCTCAGCGCTAATTTTAAAGCCACATCCTGGCTGCCAGACTACAGGAAGCGAGAAGGTGTGATAGAGATGGATTGTCATTGGGAGCTCCTGCGCTGGGTCCCCTGATCTTCCTCTTCAGGGGACCCTGGAGGAAGCTAACAATCCAAATTACTTCATCATCTTTCTATTGTATGTGTGAACTCAGGACGCCAATACAATTAAAACCTGTGATACGCAGGGATCCATAGGTACACTGCTTAAATGTCATGTTGGCACTTTGGCGAATACAGGTGGGTTTTGGTTGCAGTTTGGGGCACCTCTGCTCCAAAAGGTTTTGCCATCACAGTTCTAGGCTCCAGAGGTAGCCGTCTCACGCGGGTCCTGAGCTTTAGGGTTATACCTGGTCCTCAACCCTTTTTGGAGTCCATCGGTGGGAATGAGTACAATAGTGGTCATACACAGATGTTGGGGAAGGTGGTTCATTCAGTGTTTGGCTTGTTAATTCATCCCAAAGGTGTTAGATGGGGTCATAATCGTGATCTTGCGAGCTGCTCAAGTTTTTTCACATCCATCATTACTACGTCCCCAAAAATTTACTACTTATGTTATTACATCATTTCAGTTGAGTGAAATGTGACAATATTTAGATACTTTATACCCCCAGGAACACCAGAAGCACACCACGAAATTGTATCAGTTACAGGATGCTCGGCTCTATGCTGTTCGGTAAAACCTTATTATAGCAGAATAGTGAGTGCAGCTCTGGAGATAATACTGATGTAACACAGACGTACAGGATAAGTATGTCCTGTATTACACCAGTGACTGCCCATTTAGCAATAGTGAGTGCGCTCCGGGTATATCAGGAGTATCAGGATCAGTACAGGATAAGTAATGTCTGTAGTACACAGTGACTGCACCAGCAGCAAATGTGAGTGCAGCCTGGTTATAATACAGGATGTAACTCAGGATCAGGTACAGGATAAGTAATGTCATGTATGTCCACAGTGACTGCACCAGCAGAAAATGTGCAGCTCTGGGGCTCAATACTGGATGTAACGTCAGATCAGTACAGATAAGGAATGTCATGTATGTACACAGTGACTGCACCAGCAACAAATAGTGAGTGCAAGCTCTGGAGATAATACTGGATGTAACCAGATCAGTACAGGATAAGTAATGTCATGTATGTACACAGTGACTGCACGCAGCAGAATAGTGGAGGCAGCTCTGGAGTATAATACAGGATGTTCAACTCAGATCAGTACCGGATAAGTAATGTCATGTATGTACACATGACTACCTGCCCCAGCAGCAGAATAGTGAGTGCAGCTCGGAGTATAATACATGGATGTAACTCAGGATCATACAGGATATAAATGTCATTTATGTACACAGTGACTGCACCAGCAGAAGAATAGTGGTGCAGCTCTGGGCATAATACCAGGATGTAACTCAGGATCAGTACAGGATAATACGTGTCATGTTGTACACAGTGACTGCACCAGCGGCGAATAGTGATGTGCAGCTCTGGGTATAATACTGGATGTAACTACTCAGGATCAGTACAGGATAAGTAATGTCATGTATGTACACAGTGACGCCCCAGCAGCAAATAGTGAGTGCAGCTCTGGAGTATATACAGATTAACTCAGGATCAGTACAGATAAGTAATGTCATGTATGTCACAGTGACTGCACCAGCAGAAAATAGTGAGTGCAGCTCTTGAGTATAATACAGGATGTACCTCAGGATCAGTACAGGATAAGTAATTCATGTATGTACAACAGTGACTGCACCAGCAAGCAGATAGTGAGTGCAGCTCTGATTATAATACAGGTGGACTCAGGATAGTACAGGATAAGTATGTCATGTATTTACACAGTGACCTGCACCAGCAGAATAGTGAGTGCAGTTCTGCAGTATAATACAGGGATGTAACTCAGGATCAGTACAGATAAGTATGTCATGTATGATACCAGTGACTGCACCAGCAGCAGAATAGTGAGTTGCAGCTCTGCAGTATAATACAGGATGTACACTCAGGATCATACAGATAAGTATGTCATGTACGTACACAGTGACTGCACCGCAGCAGAATAGTGAGTGCAGTTCTGCAGTATAATACGGATGTAACTCCAGGTCATGTACGATAAGTATGTCATGTATGTCACGTGACTGCACCAGCAGCAGAATAGTGAGTGCCAGCTCTGGAGTATAATACAGGATGTAACTCAGGATCAGTACAGGATAAGTAATGTCATTTATGTACACAGTGACTGCACCAGCGATAGTGAGTGCAGTTCTGGCAGTATAATACAGATGTAACTCAGATCAGTACAGGATAGTAATGTCATGTTGTACACAGTGACTGCACCACCAGAATAGTGATTGCAGCTCTGCAGTATAATACGGGATGTAACTCAGGATCAGTACAGGATAAGTAATGTCCATGTATGTACACAGTGACTGCACCAGCAGAATAGTGAGTGCAGTTTCTGCAGTATATACAGGATGTAACTCAGGATCATACGTACAGTAATGTCTGTATGTCACCAGTGACTGCACAGCAGCAGAATAGTGAGTGCAGCTCTGCAGTATAATACAGATGTAACTCAGGATCAGTACAGGATAAGTAATGTCATGTATGTTACACAGTGACTGCACCCAGAATAGTGAGTGCAGTTCTTGCAGTATAATACAGGATGTAACTCAGGATCATTACAGGATAAGTAATGTCATGTATGTCACCACGTGACGCACAGGCATGAATAGTGAGTGCAGCTCTGGAGTATAATACAGGGATTAACTCAGACAGTACGGATAAGTAATGTCATGTATGTACAGTGACTGCACCAGCAGCAAATAGTGAGTGCAGCTCTGGGTTATAATACAGGATGTAACTCATGGATCAGTTACAGGATAAGTAATGTCATGTATGTACACAGTGACGCACCAGCAGCAGAATAGTAGTGCAGCTCTGGGGTATAAGTACGATGTAACTCAGGATCATGTACGGAAATAATTCATGTATGTGCTCCACCAGCAGAATTGTGAGTGCAGCTCTTCGCCCTCTTACTTCTTTTTCTCTCCTCCAGGGCCAAATGGAGAGACGTTCAGAAGGTGCTAAAACGATCCTGACCATGTGCAGAGTCAGTCTCAGAAGATGTGAGACTGCCCTGACCAGCTCATCAGCACTGCCTCCTAATATTACTAAGCTGGATATCACACGTTGAGTTCTTCTCTTATCAGAAATGAGTTATTTTATACATTTTTGATAAAAACCTCCGGTTCCTCTTAGTATTTGTATTGTGGTCAGTTAGCAACTTGCTAAAGAATGAAGACTGCTGCTTCCCATAGCACTAATACCCTCCTCTGTAACACGATGCCACTTCCCCCCAATATGCAAAAGTGGATTACAACCAAAAATGGCCGCCTTTAAATCATGTAGACCCCTCCAGTACAAATACTAATAATGAAATGTATTTACAAAGTGACTAATTTCGATGTAGATCATATTTTGTTAAAAAGTCACAAGTGGACAATCCCTTATAAACAGATATTGTTTCACAGGGTTGTCTTAGGCTCCTTGAATGCAATCTGCCTGTTTATGAGCAAAATTGTAGCGGGGGTTGACCTAAAATGTACCATTCATGAGTCGGTGGGCGGTTGTCAGTCCAATGGGCCGCCATATTGGCAGACATTTTTTCAACCACCCATATTGCCAGAAGATATAGTAGAGAAAAAAAAGTAACGAAAACTTAAGCATTTAGGAGAACACCCCCTATATTCACCTCATAATGTAAATTTTGCTTTTAAGGATAATCCCTTTGAAGTGGCTTTACAGGGGGCGGGCTTATGCAAACAACCCCAAATCCATCAGATGGGAGGGGTGGAAGCTTAAAACAATCATTATAGGAAACACTCAAAGTGAAGACCTTGATCACCAGAACTTACAATCTATAAGGAGATAGGAGGACACAAGAGGCAGCCAACGACCCTTGATACACAAGGGCTTATCAATCGTAAATGGGAATGAGCGAGACCAGATAGTAGTCAAAGACCCTGATCACAAGAGCTTACAATATATAAGGAGACAGGAGGACACAAGAGGAGCAGACAAGACTTGATCACCAGAGCTTACAATCTATAAGGAGATAGGAGGACACAAGAGGAGCAAAGACCCTGATCACAAGAGCTTACAATCTATAAGGAGATAGGAGGACACAAGAGGAGCAAAGACCCTGATCACAAGAGCTTACAATCTATAAGGAGACAGGAGGACACAAGAGGAGCAAAGACCTTGATCACAAGAGCTTACAATCTATAGGGAGACAGGAGGACACAAGAGGAGCGAAGACCTTGATCACAAGAGCTTACAATCTATAAGGAGATAGGAGGACATGAGGTCAGAGGGCCCTGATCACAAGAGCTTACAACCTATAAGGAGATAGGAGGACACAAGAGGAGTGAGGACTCTGATCACAAGAGCTTACATTCTACAAGGAGATGGAAGGGGACACAAGAGGAGACAAGGTCCTGCTCCTGCACTACTCACTGATTATCTGCGGTAGTGAATTCCAGAGAACGGATTAGCTCAAGAAAAGTCATGGAGAGCAAATGGCACTTACCTGCTACCATGCCCTATAGAGTTGGCCTCAGTGTGAATAGCTACTAGTAGTTACACAGCCGCCGTATGTCTGAGCTCTGGAGATTTACCAGCAATAGTCGGCTGCTTACATTGAGGTCCATGGACAGTTGTGTTGGGGAGACAAGTAACTAATGTTTTCAGAACTTTCCCACCGCTGGTCTCATGGTTTATTGACTTGTGTTTTCTCAGGACGATAATTCACCCTACAGACGGGAGTACAGGGACAGGCTGAGTGACAGCACAGGTAAGAGGGGCTCTGGAGGATTCTTACTAGAAGGTCAGGCTCGGGCTGTCACCTTATCTGGGGTTAAAGGTTCTTTACATCATATTATTAAAGGTATATTGTAGGACCCATGTATCTATCTGTATGTAATCAAGTGACAAATACAGAGTTTTTATCTTTCAAATGGCACAAGGATCAACAGGAACTTTGAGTTTATGTTATCAACCCACTTACTGTAGCTTCTCCTCCTGTATAACATCCATTGACTGAATCAGGAACTTATCACATGTTACTATACATGCGCCAATGACACCCACGTTGGGAAATAAAGGAACTTTTCTTATTGTCATCCCCTCCTGTACAGCCTTCAGTAAACCTATGGAGGGATACAGGAAAGTCTCTTCATGTTCTCACCCCATTTCCAATGACAGCTGTTATCTCTCCTCCTGTAAGTGCTATGGTGACCCTGTGGGAAGACTACAGTGACCTTTCTCCTGGTTATCACTTCACTTATCAGTCATGGTTGCTACTGCCACCTCTACTTCTACACGACCTCCATGGAGGAAGGACACAAGAACTTTATTTCATGTTATTAGCCCCGTACAGTCTTCAGTAAAACCAGGAACTGGAACTTTTCTTCATGTTCTCATCCTTTCCCCCTTCCATTCCCCAATCATTCCAGGCAGGGACTTTTCTGTACCTTATCGCCCCTCTTTTCATGTAAGGGGTAAGATGCTGAGCAGCTACATAATTACTCACAATTACTGCCTACCCCCAGGGATTTTTTTTTAGGATTCCTGAAAAGCCCCTTTAAGAGAGTGACTGTGCAGTACTAGTAAGTTTCACCCCCAGTATGTAACAGTAAATTATTTCTAATCTTGAGTCTGGACTGTAGTCCCATTAGTATAACCCTCCACCCAACCAGTCCTGTCTTGTTAGGACAGGGAAGTTATGTGGCCCTGGGCTATGACAACTCCGCAGGAGTTACCGGCAGTAGACTGACAGTGATTTCCAGTAAAAATAGATTATTAAAGGGATTTCCTGGTTTTAGGTTTTTAGAAGGGTTTTCCAGCAATGAAGTATTGACGGTCTATCCTTAGGATGTATAATATGGGTGGGGGGTCTTCTTATCATTCCTATAGTAATCACTCTGCATCTTCTCGCTTTCTAGAGGACAGTCTGCTGGATGTGAGCTCGGAGGCGGACCACCAGGATACCCTCTCACAGCTGCAGGCCAAGGTGGTCTCTCTAACACTGCTCAACAAGGAGTTACAGGAGAAGTTACAGGTATGTACAGCGGGAGACCATCCACTAGTTCACCAGGTTATTGATATTGATGACCTATCCAGTATCGGTGGGGGGCCTACAGCTGGTAACCCCTTCATTCCATTGCTTTTTTTACTGCATATGGCACAGGGAGAGAGATGTAATTGTGTACTACAGAATGTTTAATAACAAAATCTACATCTGTATCAATTGTTTGTAGGAGAAAGCAACCACTGAGGCATTGACAGATATCAGCTGTGACTCCTACCATTCTACGCAGGCAGACCTCAACCAATCTGTTGCCAAAAATCAAGATGCAAAATCCCCAGAGAATTCCGATACGTCCTTTGAGTCCCAGATTGAAATAGTCAACAATGAACACAAACTAAAAGTAATGGAAAAAACCATTGAAGATATGAAAATCCAATTGGAGGAGTCCGAAACAAAGAGGAAGAGCTTGGAAGACCAGATCCGGTTAAGTTATAGGGAGTCCTTAAGTACGGAAACTTCAGAGGTGGCCTCGGATATGGACCTTCAGTCTCAGGGATCACCTAGTGATATGAAACAGGACATTTCCTTTAAGCCAAATCTACAAAGGATGTCAAGAGTGGAGCAAGACGAAGATGGAGTCATGAAAACGAGCGCTGAAAGTTTGTTGGTACTGGAAGAGTTTGAAGCTCTGAAGAGGGAGTATCAGGAGGTCCTGGCGGAGAGTGAGAGGAAGGAGAACGAGATGAACGATTTGAGGCACCAGATAGATGTCGTAACCCAAAGTATCGTCAACTTGGTGCCTATAGAGAAGCAAGAGGAGATGGAGAAATCTTACTGTGCCGTCATACAGCAGCTGAACGAGGAGAACATGAAGCTGAACATGAAGCAGCAGGAATTACTGGAAGAAATGAAGAGGTTACAGAAGGAATTAGAAAGTAAGACAGAGCCAAGGTCCCCGGTGGAGAACGGTCAGATGGAGGAGGACATGATAAAAACCGTAAATGACTTGACGAAGCAGGTGAACGAGTTGTCTCTGTTATACAGTGAAGCCCAGGCAGAACTGGAGAAGATGAGGCAGGCGTCACTGGACGTCTCGCCAGATTTCATCCATAAGGAAGAACATGAGAAGCTTTTGAGAGAAGTCGAAGAAGGCAAAGAGAAAGTGGAGAGTGATTTAGTGGACTTGGCCTCCCAGCACGCGAGAATATTGGAAGAAGTATGTGAGCTGAAGCAACAGTTGGACAAGGAGAAGGGGCACACGTCAACGTCTGAACATGTGCAAGTCATCGAAGAACATAAACTTTCGATAGCAAATATGGAAATGGAGAGGAACGAGCTGAGAGAGAAAATCGCTATTCAAGAATCCCGAATTCAGAGCCTACAAGATGAACTTCAGCAAGAGAAGTCTATGGTCCAAGAAGCCACCGTGACCAAACAGTTATTAGCCGAGCGGCAGGTGTCTCTGGAAGACGACATCAGCGACTTGTCTACACGGGTCAACGATCTGTTGAAGGAACGAGAGACATTTTCGGTGGAGAAGGACCAGGTTATAAAGGAATTGTCGAAAGTGAAAGAAGAGAAGGAGTCCGTACGAGAAACGTTACGAAATAAGGAGCAAGAGCTGGAAGAGCTCAGGAGGAAGCATGGAAAAGTGCAGGAAGATCTGGCCGAGGTGAAGAGGTTGTCGGAAAATACCTCAAAAATGGATGAAGACAAAGACAAAAAGGTTGGTGAAGACTTTTGGTTTTTTTTTTAGAATATTTTGTATATTTTTGATAAAATATGAAGTCTTTTTAGGTTCTAGGAGCTGGGGGCTCCACCAAGAGAGATGACCTAAGAGTATGGCCACCTCTCTCCATCCTGAGGTGTTCATAAGAAGACATCTTTGGCCTGTTGTGTAATATTATTGCATAGTGATCACGTCTGGTGACTTGATGTATCGTATGATTATCACACACTACTCGAGGAGCATAACTAAGATGAATTCATGATCTTCCAGATAAACGAGCTCTCCAAGGAAGTGAACAAACTCAGAGATGCACTAAACAGCCTGTCCCAGCTATCCTTCACCACAAGCACTCCCAAGCGGCAAAGCCAGCAGCTGGAATCTCTGCAGCAGCAGGTCAGACAGCTGCAGAACCAGTTGGTGGTAAGTCCTTCTTCTTCTCCATATCTACCTCCACCACCTGATATATATTATATAACATTTGACCCTGCTGGTATATAACATCTCAGCGTACCTGTAGCCTGAACCTCTGAAGGGTCCAAGCTCAAAACCCAATATTGAAGTTTGCGGTGGCATCTGTTCTCCCAGGACCCCTCACTGGACACTAAACATAGTAATAATTCTAGCACGTGCCATGCTCAGCGCTATTTTAAAGCCACATCCTTGGCTGCCAGGACTACAGGAGGAGCGAGAAGGTGTGGATAGAGATGGATTGTCATTGGAGCTCCTGCTCTGGGTCCCCTGATTCTTCCTCTTCAGGGGACCCTGGAGGGAAGCTACAATCCAAATTTCTCCATCATCTTTCTATTGTATTGGTGAACTCAGGACGCCAATACAATTAAAACCTGTGGTACACCAGGGATCCATAGGTTACTGCTTAAATTGTCATGTTGGCACTTTGCGACATACAGGTGGGTTTTGGTTGCAGTTTGGGCACTCTGTCTCCAAAAGGTTTTGCCATCACAGTTCTAGGACGTCCAGAGGTAGCCGTCTCACCGGGTCCTGATGCTTTAGGGTTCCTGGTCCTCAACCCTTTTTGGAGTCCATCGGTGGGAATGAGTACAATAGTGAGGTCATACACAGATGTTGGGGAGAAGGTCCGGTTCATAGTCAGTGTTTGGCTTGTAATTCATCCCAAAGGTGTTAGATGGGGTCATAATCAGTGATCTGTGCAGCTGCTCAAGTTTTTTCACATCCAACTCATTACTACGTCCCCAAAAATTTACTACTTATGTTATTTCATCATTTTCAGTGTTGAGTGAAATGTGACAAATATTTAATACTTTATACCCCCAGGAAACCAAGAAGCAGCACCAAGAAATTGTATCAGTTTACAGGATGCATCTGCTCTATGCTGTTCAGGTAAAACCTTATTATAGCAGAATAGTGAGTGCAGCTCTGGAGTATAATACTGGATGTAACACAGGATCAGTACAGGATAAGTAATGTCATGTATGTACACAGTGACTGCACCAGTAGCAGAATAGTGAGTGCAGCTCTGGGGTATAATACAGGATGTAACTCGGGATCAGTACAGGATAAGTAATGTCATGTATGTACACAGTGACTGCTCCTCTCCTGCTCCTACGGCCTCCTCTCCTGCTCCTACGGCCTCCTCTCCTGCTCCTACGGCCTCCTCCCTCCAGCTGAACATATAAATCCGCATTGCTTGCTTAAACTTAGAAATAAAGATTAGAGGAAGGGGGCATCTTTTCCACCCTTTAACCAGTGTTCTTGGTGATATCAGGTTTATCTATCTCCTTTATTTTTACATTTGAATCGTTTGCATGGGATATGTGCACGTAACTTGCAATCAAACAGTATTTTTTTTTTTTTTTGTTTTAAAACACAATCACATATAGATGGATGGCAAAATAATGCAAAACAAATTAATGACTGCCCATCCTGGACGAGGGGCACAGAACCCGGTGGTAATAACATCTGAGGCTGAGCGTCATTGGCGTAACTTGAAGCTGATGGGCCCCAGTGCAAAGTCTGTGCCAGGCCCCCGACTATAATATATAATGACCCCACAATGAACAAGGACTAATGTAAAAACATTTAAGTTCCACTGCTCATTACAGGTGTCCCAGGACTTTTACATTATCAGTCTCTTTCTAGGACTGGATCCTGACATTTCTCCCCTTTTCTCCATAATCAATTTAAAGCCTACGAATCCTATAAAGACAAGAACCTAGGGAAGATCTGCCGGGGCAAGGAGGGCATATTTATTATGTCATTGCGTCCATCGGTTTAGACTAAGAGGCATATTTAACCCTCCCAAATTTTGCATTCCGACCCACAGTGGGTGGGTCAAATCGACAGAAACCCAATCTGCACAATAAAGGGGCCCTCATTTTTTGCATCAGCACCATCGCTTAGTCATTTGGGTGGCTGTGTCTAGCACATGGACCACATAGTCCAAAGAGGAGCTGGGAAAGCCATAGATGACACAGAGGGGAGGACATAGAGCAATAAATAACCCATAGGACTCATGGGTCTCCAAACTGTTCCTGGTTCAGGTCATCTGTCCTCACCATTCTGGGGAACTACGGCTTCCCAACTACTAATTCCCCCGCTACAAACCCTTCCAAGAGGAAGGCAAATGACCTCTGGGCCATCTGCTAATAGTCGTTTATTAAGGATTGTAACAAGGCAAAATGGAGTTCACTTGAGCAATGCCCGTTCTTATCCTGGGCCCCCTCACCGCTAAAAGGCTTCTTATGGTATATAAATATTTGCTTTCTAATGATATATATGATCTCACAGAGAAGGCTCCGGCGTGCGCTGCTTTTCTCAGCTTGTATTGCTTATTTTAAGCGCACATACTTGGCTTATCTTTGCACGTCCCTGATGAGGTTCCCCAAGACGTCGTCCTGCAGGGCAGGAAACACTAAATAAACATTCCCCCTCTCACCATGGCCACCGGCCTGTCAGGTAGAAATTATTACAGGGGCGATAAGCACAACTAGATATGCTCAGCTTGGGACAAAATTCAAAAACACTTTGGAGGATTTTTTTTTTTTTTTTCCTATAACTAGAAACAACCAAGAAAATCATCCGAGGCCCTTCACATAATTTACGACTCAAACATCAGTAAGATCTTTTTCCTGAATGTTTCCAAAACACTTAACAGCAATTATGAAACTTTTTGGCCGCCTACAACTGACCTGCTTGTTGGATCTCTGGCTTGTTGATCCCCCGCTCGGATGTTGTTTGACTGGAGTAAACTGAGGACAACAAGTTGAGGGAATTGACTAGTTGGTTCTGGATGGAGCTCAGTTTGGAAGCCGGTTGTTTGATGGCACTGGCCAGATCTGGATATCCGTGTTCGAGACACGTCCATTGCTCCTGTAGGAGATCCTGGATCCGTCTTACGTACTGTCCTACAGAAGCGTCGGCGGCAGGTTGATGAACAGCGGGGCAGTGCCTAATATTGGCCGGTTGTTCAGAACTGCAGGGTTTTTTATTGTCACAAATTTGTGGCGGTTGGGGTGGTGGAGCTTCCTCTTGCCTTGAAGGAACTTCTTTAGTTTCAGCTTTACTAACTTTCTCTATTTCTCCTCTTCTACATTCAACATTATCATCAACCAGCATACTGTCTAGCGCCGTGGCATCATCCTCCTGGCTGGACGCTGCAGGACTATGCTCAGCATCTGGTGGTGGGTCCAGATCTACTGGGAGGACACCACAGCTTACAGATCGAGTCTCAACAACTATATTAGCATAAGTGTTTTTATCAAGACTTTCCCGTTTCTCCTCTACTTGCTCTTCTTCGGTGTTGACCGCCACATCACTGTAGTGTTTATTTCCCACTTCCCTTCTACTCTCCTCTGCACTTTCCATCATTTTAGTCAAATCTGCAATATACACATCCTTGGCCTTCAATTCATTGCTTTGTTTTTCCACCAACACCCTAAGATTGTAGACTTCCCTCGCCCGGTCGTCCAATCGTTTGGTCAGATCTGTCACATGTTGTTTGATGGTTGAGAACGGCGAGTCGCTGACGGTGTCGTAACTGACCTGACCGTTGACTTCTCCGTTTCCATTGTCCAAGCTCTCAGCTTTGGCCTTGTTTTCCAAAAAGTCTGCGTCCTCCTGATCTTTCATGTTCCCTAAAAACTGAGAAAGGGACTTAAGCTGAGTGTTTAGTTTATTGTTTTTGCCTTCGAGGACATATATTGTTTTTTGCAGTTCTGGGATTGTATTGATTTGTTCTTCAAGTTCTTTGATCTTTTTGAAAGCGGCCGCCAACTGGTCCTCGGGCTTGACACGGGACTGACTTATAGGACCTTCTGAGGACCCCACTCGGCCGTCGCCATAACTGCCAATGTTTTGTGTCATCCTTAAATAGGGGGCTTGGTCGGGAGACATTGTGCTTTGTGGAAGGCTGGCTGGAAGACTAGAAGCTCGAGCAAATTGTGGGCGGTCTCGACAACCGCTGAAATCTTCTGGTGCCAACTCTTGTAACGTGACATCACTCATAACATCTTTCCTCCGATAGTTTAACTCATGGACATACCTCAATCGTAAGGACGAGTCATTTCCTGCAAACACATGAGAATCCTTCGCATCAGCCCTGAAGCTACTCGGGCTCCAGGTTCTGCTTGAGGCCGCTGAGTAGGACTGGGACCCATTTTCCGGCACGCTAAAGTTACGAGGGAGCGTGCTAAACTTGGACTGCTTTGCCCGTCTGTGGATGTGGATCCTCTTGATGGTGTTCCCTTTTTCTATATCATGAACATATTTGAGAAAGTCCAGGTCCAGGTGGAACCCATAGGGTGTCTCCACGGAATAGGACACACGGTTTTCCTTCACTTCATCTTTTAATGCAACATTGTCTCCTTGGGGAAAAAAAAGACATGAGAAACAATTTTAATATTCTTCTATGACAAAGACTCAAACATTCATTAAAATGGTCTTAACCAACGTTCAGCCGGCTCAGCATTTAGTGTCTCATGCATTAGTGATGCCACCAGTCCCCGGGTGAATTCATGGGTAGAATATTGGTCTCATAAAACACAAGCTCAGTGCACAGATACGACATAAAACTGTGTGTTATAGGATAGGAAAAAAAACAATGTTTCTTATTACTGTCTGCCTGCTTCATAAAGGTGGAGAGAAACGAGTTCTGTCGTCCGGCCTTACGCGCAGGATATACAGGGACCTGACGCTACACACAATTACACTTTTAGGAAAACAGTCAGGTTTCTCTAACAGCGGATAGTGGTGCAGCTCTGGGGTATAATACAGGATGTTACTCAGGCATCAGTACAGGATAAGTAATGTCATGTATGCACAGTGACTGCACCAGCAGCACGATAGGTGAGTGCAGCTCTGGAGTATAAAAGCGATGTAATACAGGATCAGTACAGGATAAGTAATGTCGATGTACACATGGGACTGCACCAGCAGCAGAATAGTGAGTGCAGCTCTGGGGTATAATACAGGATGTAACTCAGGATCAGTACAGGATAGTAATGTCATGTATGTAACACAGTGACTGCACCGCAGCAGGCAATAGTGAGTGCAGCTCTGGGGTATATACAGGATGTAACTCAGGATCAGTACAGTATAAGTAATGTCATGTATGTACAGTGACTGCACCACGGCAGAATAGTGAGTGCAGCTCTGGGGTATAATACAGGATGTACACTCCGATGATCAGTACAGGAAAGTTAATGTATGTCTGTTGTTATAGAGTGACGGCACCAGCGCAGAATAGTGAGTGCAGCTTGGAGTATAATACAGGATGTAACTACGAGTATCAGTACAGGATAAGTAATGTCATGATGTACACAGTGACTGCACACCACGCAGAATAGTGGTGCAGCTCTGGGTATAATACAAGGGATGTAACTCAGGATCAGTACAGGATAAGTAATGTCATCGTATGTACAACAGTGACTGCACCAAGCAGCACGTAATAGGGAGTGCAGCTCGTGGGTAGTAATACAGGATGTAAACGGGTCAGTACAGGATAAGTAATGTCAATGTATGTCACATTGACTGCACCAGCAGCAGAATAGGAGTGCAGCTCTGGAGGATAATACAGGATGTAACTAGGATCAGTACAGGATAAAGTAATGTCATGTATGTACACAGTGACTGCACCCAGCAAGCAGAATAGTGAGTGCAGCTCTGGAGTATAATACAGGAGTAACTCAGGATCAGTACAGGATAAGTAATGTCATGTAGTACACAGTGACTGCACCAGCAGCAGAATAGTGAGTGCAGCTCTGGAGTATAATACAGGATGTAACTCAGGATCAGTACAGGATAAGTTAATGTAGGTATGTACACAGTGACTGCACCAGCAGCCCGCATTAGTGATGCCACCAGTCCCGGGTGAATTCATGGGAGAATATTGGTCTATAAAACACACAAGCTCAGTGCACACGATTACGCGACATGTAAAAAATGTGTGTTATAGGAGAGGACAAAAATAGAATGTTTCTTGATTTACTGGTCTGCTGCTTCATAAAGGTGGAGAGAACGATTCTGCAGGATTATAAGGTGTACCTGCAGCTCACACCAATTACATGTATTAGGATAAACCAGTCAGGTGCTCATAACAGCCAGCGAATAGTGAGTGCAGCTCTGGGGATAATACAGGATGTAACTCAGGATCAGTACAGGATAAGTAATGTCATGGAGTACACAGTGACTGCACCAGCAGCAGAATGAGGAGTGCAGCTCGGGGGTAAATACAGGATGTAACTACGGATCAGTACACGGAATAGAATGCACATGTATGTACACAGTGACTGCACCAGCAGCAGAATAGTGAGTGCAGCTCTGGTGTATAAACAGGAGTAACTCGGACTCAGTAAACAGGATAATGAATGTCATGTATGTACACAAGTGACTGCACCAGCAGCAAGGAATAGTGAGTGCAGTGGGGTATAATACAGGATGTAACTAGGATCAGTACAGGATAAGTAATGTCAGTATGTACAAGTGATGGCACCAAAGAAGGAATAGTGAGTTGCATGCTCTGGGTATAATACAGGAGTAACTCAGGATCCAGTACAGGATAAGTAATGTCATGTATGTACACAGTGACTGCACCAGGCAGAATAGTGAGTGCGCTCTGGGGGTATATACAGGATGTACTCAGGATCAGTAAGGATAAGTAAGTCATGTATGTACACAGTGACTGCACCAGGCAGGCAGAATAGAGAGTGCGCTTGAGAGG
This sequence comes from Engystomops pustulosus, assembly GCA_019512145.1. Lineage (NCBI taxonomy): Eukaryota > Metazoa > Chordata > Amphibia > Anura > Leptodactylidae > Engystomops > Engystomops pustulosus. The sequence goes on from CM033641.1 coordinate 309,882,276, forward strand.
TATAATACAGGATGTAACTCAGGATCAGTACGGATAAGTAATGCCCGGTATTTGTACAAGTTCGGCACCAGCAGCAGAATAGTGAGTGCAGCTCTGGGGTATAATACAGGATGTAACTCAGGATCAGTACAGGATAAGTAATGTCATGTATGTACACAGTGACTGCACCAGCAGCAGAATAGTGAGTGCAGCTCTGGAGTATAATACAGGATGTAACTCAGGATCAGCACAGGATAAGTAATGTCATGTATGTACACAGTGACTGCACCAGCAGCAGAATAGTGAGTGCAGCTCTGGGGTATAATACAGGATCAGTGATGTAATTTGTTACCTCTGAACACTCTGTTGAGCCTCTGTCAGTGTAGGGTCTGGAGTCTCCGGTATCTTTTCTTGTGTGGGTTCAGCTTCTGGTGAGTCTGCTCCGTCTCCTCCGTCCTCTGTGACTATTTCAGTCTTCTCTGCGTCGCTGTCTTCTTCGTCCTCGGAGGAGCTGGAGTCCTCGCTGGATGTGGTCTCATAACTATGGACACAAGATTAGAGTAAATGCCTGTAAAAGTTTTTAGTACATTTAACTTCTATAAATACAAAACATTGTTACACAGAATAATTCCGGGGGTCGTCCGGGGTCAGACACAAATGTGGCTTTGTATTAGAAATGGCGCTTGTTTTCGGTGTAAAATTTGACACTAATTTGTTACAATTCTTGTGATGTCAATGATAGGAGACTAATAATCTGGAATGTTACAGACGCTTCCTCTGCCAAATCGTAGAATATAAGGAATAGGATTAGAACGTGACCCCAACAAGCCCAATGCTAATGACTACAGACTGGATACATGTCCTGACATATTGGTATGGGGGGCGTCCTCTGTGATGCTTACCCACCATTGACCCCAACAAACTGGAGGTTCTTCTTAGTTCTCGCCTCTCCGGACGAGCGGCCGCTGCTGTTCTTCTTCTTCATGATAGACTTCAGGCTTCTGGGCGACGCATCTGTGCAGGGAAACCCAGGAAGAGGTTAATATTGTGTAAGCTGCTGTACTATCTCTTATATTCCGGGAGTGTGTGTCCTCACACTGCTGTGCTCTCTGTACTCAGCAGAACCGCAGCCCCTCTCCGATGAGAATTCTGTAGTACGGTGCTGGTTAAAGGGGTCGTCCACTTTCAGCCAATAATTAATATGATATGTGTAAGTAAAAATGTTACAATTTTCCAATAAACTGTATCAAGTCCTCACAGCAGGACAGCAAGCAGAGATCTAGAAAACCATTAGGAATTGATAGAGAAAGTATGTTTAATTGTATAACTTTTCATTACACAAACAATATCAATTATTTGCTAAAAAGTGGACAATCCCTTTAAGTATTACAATTGTCCCTCACAGCAGAGGAAAGAGGCAAGGGAGCAGCTTAATGCAAGGGCACAGCAGTGTCAGGACATGTCCCCAGTGCATTTAGGGAAGCTACAATCCTGAAATGTAAATCACAGTCCTGCTGCTACTAACAACATAGGTCTGATTACACATCTCTCCAGGGACAATAGTGTTTACAATTTCCATAGGGTACTACGTCTGTCACCATATACATCCTGTATGTGCTCTGTGCAGTGCATTTGGATTTATCCAAACTAAATGGATTTACTGCTAAATTACTTTGAGAGAGAACACAAGGCATCATGGGATCTGTGGGCAATAGTGATGGGTCGTTTGCGAACGAGCCGGCACAAAGAGCCGGCTCATTCGCGTGAACAACGTGAACCGGCTCACGTCAATGAGCCGATGGCTCACTAAAGCCCACACCACACCCCCTTTAACCTCATAAAATTGTGTTAAAAGCGGTGTGGTGGGGGGCGATTGCCTGGCCTGCGGCTCCCTATTATATATTTAACAGGGAGCCGTTCAGGAACCAAAAGAGCCGGCTCTTCTTAGTGAGCGGAGCCTAATGAGCCAGCTTGCTAAGAAAAGCCGGACTTCCCATCACTAGTGGGCAAGCTAACTGGCCTCAGCTTGAGGGCATAGACAGACAGACATTAGTCTCCGCCCACTTCACCTCTGGTGAGAGATTTTTGTCAAACAGTTTCAGAACAGAAAATACCAGGACTTTGGAGAGAAAAGGACGAGCAGCACAAAGTAGACATCAGAAAGAGACAAGGGGGAATCACATATAATAATTTGGTAAAATTACTATAACTTTACAGTTATAGCATTCATAACATTGTAAAGAAAGTTTAGAAATCTTCAATATTCAATGGGACCCATTTGGCTGTGGCAGTGCCCGTCCTATGACAGTAGAAGCCACATGCCAGACCTACAACCCCGGCAGATTATATGGAGAGGAGTATCCGGCATCGGTGGAGAGTTACTTTACTGAATCTGTTGTAGTAACACGTTCCCTTGATACACGACACTTTCCTGCTCTCAGCCTTATAAGGAAAACCCTGCCTATAAAATGTTCCTTTTGTACTTGCACAGCAGGGGGTTGGCAGAATACACCGGGCACAGGACGGCGCTACATGGAGTAAGTCCTGGCAGCGCCCACCATGTGCACAACGTGGATTATTAACCATATAAATACTAATCACTGGCAGGGAGATCCAGTGTCAATGATAATGAAATGTCCAAGTAGTCAGGTCCAAACAGTGATTAACGTTATCCTCTGGATGATATTCAGGAAAAACACGTCCTCTCCTGCTCCTTGGGCCTCCTCTCCTGCTCCTTGGGCCTCCTCTCCTGCTCCTACGGCCTCCTCTCCTGCTCCCACGCCCTCCTCCCTCCAGCTGAACATATAAATCCGCATTGCTTGCTTAAACTTAGAAATAAAGATTAGAGGAAGGGGACATCTTTTCCACCCTTTAACCAGTGTTCTTGGTGATATCAGGTTTATCTATCTCCTTTATTTTTACATTTGAATCGTTTGCATGGGATATGTGCACGTAACTTGCAATCAAACAGTATTTTTTTTGTTTTGTTTTAAAACACAATCACATATAGATGGATGGCAAAATAATGCAAAACAAATGAATGACTGCCCATCCTGGACGAGGGGCACAGAACCTGGTGGTAATAACATCTGAGGCTGAGCGTCATTGGCGTAACTTGAAGCTGATGGGCCCCAGTGCAAAGTCTGTGCCAGGCCCCCGACTATAATGTATAATGACCCCACAATGAACAAGGACTAATGTAAAAACATTTAAGTTCCACTGCTCATTACAGGTGTCCCAGGACTTTTACATTATCAGTCTCTTTCTAGGACTGGATCCTGACATTTCTCCCCTTTACTCCATAATCAATCTAAAGCCTACGAATCCTATAAAGACAAGAACCTAGGGAAGATCTGCCGGGGCAAGGAGGGCATATTTATTATGTCATTGCGTCCATCGGTTTAGACTAAGAGGCATATTTAACCCTCCCAAATTTTGCATTCCAACCCACAGTGGGTGGGTCAAATCGACAGAAACCCAATCTGCACAATAAAGGGGCCCTCATTTTTTGCATCAGCACCATCGCTTAGTCATTTGGGTGGCTGTGTCTAGCACATGGACCACATAGTCCAAAGAGGGAAAGCCATAGATGACAAAGAGGGGAGGACATAGAGCAATAAATAACCCATAGGACTCATGGGTCTCCAAACTGTTCCTGGTTCAGGTCATCTGTCCTCACCATTCTGGGGAACTACGGCTTCCCAACTACTAATTCCCCCACTACAAACCCTTCCAAGAGGAAGGCAAATGACCTCTGGGCCATCTGCTAATAGTCGTTTATTAAGGATTGTAACAAGGCAAAATGGAGTTCACTTGAGCAATGCCCGTTCTTATCCTGGGCCCCCTAACCACTAAAAGGCTTCTTATGGTATATAAATATTTGCTTTCTAATGATATATATGATCTCACAGAGAAGGCTCCGGCGTGCGCTGCTTTTCTCAGCTTGTATTGCTTATTTTAAGCGCACATACTTGGCTTATCTTTGCACGTCCCTGATGAGGCTCCCCAAGACGTCGTCCTGCAGGGCAGGAAACACTAAATAAACATTCCCCCTCTCACCATGGCCACCGGCCTGTCAGGTAGAAATTATTACAGGGGCGATAAGCTCAACTAGATATGCTCAACTTGGGACAAAAATCTAAATTTCTGTAACTAGAAACAACCTAAGAAAGTCATCCGAGGCCCTTCACATAATTTACGACTCAAACATCAGTAAGATCTTTTTCCTGAATGTTTCCAAAACACTTAACAGCAATTATAAAACTTTTTGGCCGCCTACAACTGACCTGCGTGTTGGATCTCTGGCTTGTTGATCCCCCGCTCGGATGTTGTTTGACTGGAGTAAACTGAGGACAACAAGTTGAGGGAATTGACTAGTTGGTTCTGGATGGAGCTCAGTTTGGAAGCCGGCTGTTTGATGGCACTGGCCAGATCTGGATATCCGTGTTCGAGACACGTCCATTGCTCCTGTAGGAGATCCTGGATCCGTCTTACGTACTGTCCTACAGAAGCGTCGGCGGCAGGTTGATGAACAGCGGGGCAGTGCCTAATATTGGCCGGTTGTTCAGAACTGCAGGGTTTTTTATTGTCACACATTTGTGGCGGTTGGGGTGGTGGAGCTTCCTCTTGCCTTGAAGGAACTTCTTTAGTTTCAGCTTTACTAACTTTCTCTATTTCTCCTCTTCTACATTCAACATTATCATCAACCAGCATACTGTCTAGCACCGTGGCATCATCCTCCTGGCTGGACGCTGCAGGACTATGCTCAGCATCTGGTGGTGGGTCCAGATCTACTGGGAGGACACCACAGCTTACAGATCGAGTCTCAACAACTATATTAGCATAAGTGTTTTTATCAAGACTTTCCCGTTTCTCCTCTACTTGCTCTTCTTCGGTGTTGACCTCCACATCACTGTAGTGTTTATTTCCCACTTCCCTTCTACTCTCCTCTGCACTTTCCATCATTTTAGTCAAATCTGCAATATACACATCCTTGGCCTTCAATTCATTGCTTTGTTTCTCCACCAAAACCCTAAGATTGTAGACTTCCCTCGCCCGGTCGTCCAATCGTTTGGTCAGATCTGTCACATGTTGCTTGATGGTTGAGAACGGCGAGTCGCTGACGGTGTCGTAACTGACCTGACCGTTGACTTCTCCGTTTCCATTATCCAAGCTCTCAGCTTTGGCCTTGTTTTCCAAAAAGTCTGCGTCCTCCTGATCTTTCATGTTCCCTAAAAACTGAGAAAGGGACTTTAGCTGAGTGTTTAGTTTATTGTTTTTGCCTTCGAGGACATAGATTGTTTTTTGCAGTTCTGGGATTGTATTGATTTGTTCTTCAAGTTCTTTGATCTTTTTGAAAGCAGCCGCCAACTGGTCCTCGGGCTTGACGCGGGACTGACTTATAGGACCTTCTGAGGACCCCACTCGACCGTCACCATAACTGCCAATGTTTTGTGTCATCCTTAAATAGGGGGCTTGGTCGGGAGACATTGTGCTTTGTGGAAGGCTGGCCGGAAGACTAGAAGCTCGAGCAAATTGTGGGCGGTCTCGACAACCGCTGAAATCTTCTGGTGCCAACTCTTGTAACGTGACATCACTCATAACATCTTTCCTCCGATAGTTTAACTCATGGACATACCTCAATCGTAAGGACGAGTCATTTCCTGCAAACACATGAGAATCCTTCGCATCAGCCCTGAAGCTACTCGGGCTCCAGGTTCTGCTCGAGGCCGCTGAGTAGGACTGGGACCCATTTTCCGGCACGCTAAAGTTACGAGGGAGCGTGCTAAACTTGGACTGCTTCGCCCGTCTGTGGATGTGGATCCTCTTGATGGTGTTCCCTTTTTCTATATCATGAACATATTTGAGAAAGTCCAGGTCCAGGTGGAACCCATAGGGTGTCTCCACGGAATAGGACACACGGTTTTCCTTCACTTCGTCTTTTAATGCAACATTTTCTCCTTGGGGGGGGAAAGGACATGAGAAACAATTTTAATATTCTTCTATGACAAAGACTCAAACATTCATTAAAATGGTCTTAACCAACGTTCAGCCGGCTCAGCATTTAGTGTCTCATGCATTAGTGATGCCACCAGTCCCCGGGTGAATTCATGGGTAGAATATTGGTCTCATAAAACACAAGCTCAGTGCACAGATACGACATAAAACTGTGTGTTATAGGATAGGAAAAAATCAATGTTTCTTATTACTGTCTGCCTGCTTCATAAAGGTGGAGAGAAACGAGTTCTGCAGGATATAAGGGACCTGCAGCTACAACAATTACACTTTTTAGGAAACAGTCAGGTTTCTCTAACAGCAGTTTTTTGTACCCCTTTTACCCCATTTCTCATTATATGCTGCTTTATAGCGCATTGTGATAAATTGCTTTTTTTTTGTTACTTTAAAGTTGTAGTTGTCTTTTTTTAGGAATAGGAACTATATATATTATAGGAAAATATTGTTTTCTACATTTTTTTTTTTACATTTGATTTTGCTTAGTAATTTATTATTTTAATTTATTTTATACATTTTTTTTATATAAATGAATTCTTACCTTAAGATATTTTATTATTTGATTTTTTTTTTCATTGTATTCTCATTTTATTGTTGCAATTTATCCTTGGTGTTAGGTGTTACATTGTATTGTACCATAATGTGACTTATGTGTGATCATTTTATATGTTGGCAGCTGTTCACATTAGAGTCATGGTTTCCATTATTGATAGATCCGGAACCGCTCAATGGACTCATTCCTGCACTTGGGATCTATCAGGTCTAGTAGGCAAGATGAACCCTGTAGATTTTGCTACTGCGGCCCCCCAGCGCCAAAGAGAACCCAGTGAGATGTGCAGTTTCCTGTAATCCCACTACTAGCCAGTCCAGTACGCTGCCCCCTAAAGGGTGGCATTGCCCTCCGCATAGGACAAGGTAAAGTTATGTGGGGAACATATGAATATAGAGAAGACATATGGAAGACATTATAGCAGAAGGTCCTGACACCCTGGCGCCTGGCGAGTCTCCAGCGCTGGGATCATGCAGAACCAGTTCTAGTGACAGGTGATTGCTCAGCACCAGGCAGCGATGTTTGTACTGCACAGAATTATCCGCACACTGTCCATGGCCCGGGATACACAGGGAATTCCCCAGCAGCTGGCACCCATCACATAAACACCCAGCTCCAATACTACAGATTACATGAATGGGTTGTGATCCTGAAAGAGAACCATCAGTGCGGCAAATAATCAAGGGGACAGCAAGACCAATGCTATAGGGGAAAAGGATATAAGTAATGTCATGTATGTACACAGTGACTGCACCAGCAGCAGAATAGTGAGTGCAGCTCTGGAGTATAATACAGGATGTAACTCAGGATCAGTACAGGATAAGTAATGTCATGTATGTACACAGTGACTGCACCGGGGTATAATACAGGATGTAACTCAGGATCAGTACAGGATAAGTAATGTCATGTATGTGGCTCCACCAGCAGAATTGTGAGTGCAGCTCTTCGCCCTCTTACTTCTTTTATCTCTCCTCCAGGGCCAAATGGATGAAGACGTTCAGAAGGTGCTAAAACAGATCCTGACCATGTGCAAGAGTCAGTCTCAGAAGATGTGAGACTGCGCCTGACCAGCTCATACAGCACTGCCTCCTAATATTACTAATGCTGGATATCACACGTATGAGTTTCTTCTGTATCAGAAAATGAAGTTATTTTATACATTTTTGATAAGAAACCTCCGGTTCCTCTTAGTATTTGTATTGTGGTCAGTTAGCAACTTGCTAAAGAAATGAAGACTGCTGCTTCCCATAGCACTAATACCCTCCTCTAGTAACACAGATGCCACTCCCCCAAAGTGCAAAAGTGGATTACAACCAAAAATGGCCGCCTTTAAATCATTGTAGACCCGTCTCAGTACAAAATAAATAATGAAATGTATTTACAAAGTGACTAAGATTTCGATGTAGATCATATTTATGTTAAAAAGTCACAAGTGGACAATCCCTTTAAGAACAGATATTTTTTAACAAGGGTTGTCTTAGGCTCCTTGAATGCAAATCTGCCTGTTTATGTAGCAAAATTGTAGCAGGGGGTTGACCTAAAATGTACCATTCATGAGTCTGGGGCGGTGTCAGTCCAATGGGCCGCCATATTGGCAGACATTTTTCAACACCCATATTTGCCAGAAGATATAGAGAAAAGAAAAAAGTAACGAAAACTTTAAGCAATTTAGGAGAAACCCCCTTATATTGCACCTCATTAATGTAATTTTGCTTTTTAAGGGATAATCCCTTGAAGTGGGCTTTACAGGGGGCGGGGCTTATGCAAACAACCCCAAATCCATCAGATGGGAGGGGGTGGAGCTTAAAACAATCAGTTATAGGAACATCAATGCCTGGTCTATGTAAAAGATGCTATAACCACTAGCAACTAACCCCACAATGGATTGTAATCTATAAGCGGCTGTAGGGAACCCAAAAATCTGGTTGCCATAGGTAATGGTTTTCCGGGAAATCGTTGTAGCCCATACTCTGGGTACAGACTCCGCCCCTCCCCCGATCACACTAGGTAAAAGTAGCAAAGTCATTTAGTTTTCTATGCAGTAATATTATTTTAGATTGAAACCTTTTTAATATTATATTATATTTTAAATTTATGTAGCTTTTTTTTTTTTTTATTGATTATTGTAAAAAAAAAAAAAAAAAGTAATTGCTGCTTAATTTTATAGATGGGAAGTAAAATCCATAACTTTGGGTCTGACTTCCCTGAAATGTTAGAAATTATTTTATATACGGTTTATGTATTTGTTATGACGTCTTTTGCCTCGTAACGATGTCTCCGTTGTCACTCCAGCAAAATAAAGGAACAATAAAAAATAAAATAAAATTTCCGAGAAATTACCGGATGTGTTGTGTGGTTTATCATGGTAGTGGGTGTTTAGAAGAGGTTTTTTTACATACTGTTATTACCATATTATATACTATTACATGGCAGCCGGAGCTGAAATCACAATTCTGCTGGTAACAAACCCACAGATGAGCAAATCCCTTTAAAAGAAATCTATTATCACAAGCCAATCTGATAAACCAGGGACATTACTCATAGATCCAGGCACCGTGACTGTTAGGCTAGGGGGATGGTTGCCAGAGCCCCTCCGTGCTGTAGCTTCACAGGCTGTTACACTGTGCAGGAGCACTCCCCCCTCCCGTCCAACAGTGTAATATTATAGCAGAGGTAAGGGGTAGTACTGATGGGGAAGGGGGGAGGCTGAGATGTGCTCTTGCACAGTGTAACAGCCTTTGAAGCTACAGCATGGAGGAGCTCTGGTAACAGCACCCAGCACCCTTCTATCTCATTAGCATAAGTTTAAAAGTTGTAGGAGGCCATGGATAACACATATAAAATGATTAGCACAGTCACGGTACCCGGATCTATGAGTAATGTCCCAGGTTTATCAGGATGGATTTTGATGGTAGTTTTCCTTTAATGAAGACTTTCCATTAGCTCCAACTCTTTGGACCCTTTATGAGGCTCTGCTGCATGATTTCTAAAGTACTTAAAATATTCCCTCCAGCCCCCATCGTTCCTGAGAAATTAAGTTTTTTGGATCTCTACTGTCAGGTGGGCGGAGCCATGCTATATGCCCCACTTCAGGCCAACCCACCTGACAGCAGAATGCTTAATAAGCATGTTGGGCACTGATTCTGCCTTGAAGCTATGGTAAATAGGCTCTTTACTCCCAGATTGGGGGTCCCGGGAAGGAGCAGACCATTTACACAGGAACAGTGGGGGCTAGGGAGAAAATTAGAACTTTAACACCAGGATGAAGCACTGTAAAGCAAGCACACGGACATACCGGTGTGTGCCCCCCTCTCGTAGGATCCGCTCTTCTTTTAGCTTCTTATGTCCTTATTTAAAAAAAAAAAAAAAGATATGTTTCTGCATCAGTGTCGCTGCAGCATTCTCAAGATATGTTTGGTTCACAATACATAAAAACAAATGGTAGATTTTCTTTAATAAAGTCAGAGGAACAATGACTATTGAAGGATGCAGAAAGTTGGAGGTGGTTTAAGATCCTCTTAAAGGGGTTGGCCATAGTTTTATTGTATAACATGCTGATCAGCGAGGGCCCCCACCGTACACTGGTATGGGTGACCCCACAGGCATGGAGCAGCTTGCAGAGGCGTGGGATGTAAACTCCTTGGGATCAGGATATTGAGGCCTGTAATGGAGATAAATGGTGCATCCTAGACAACTGCCCAGATCAATCTCTTAAAGGGATTTTCCTGCTGCAAACACTGATCCTCTAGCCAAAGGAAGTCATAACAGTCAGCAAATGAGCACCGTTACCAGGCTTCACCCCACTAAACTACCAGTCTCCTCAGGTAGGTAATGGAAGTATGACTCTTCTCACTTTATTTTCACGAGACGAGTCAAGTTTAGAGGCTGCAGGGGGTGTGTCACTTCAGAAGCCCTTTTCTATACCACCTAGAAACAGAAACAAGGTTCAACTTTCTGGTTACTTTGTGAGCTACAGAACCAGAGATACAAACAGCTAAAGACAGAGTTGAAAATTCAAGCAGCAGATAAAGATCCAGTTCCTGATTAAGCTTCAAGGGATCCGAAAGATGAGATTCTTATCTTTAATATGACACCAGTAGCATGTTTCTAGGTGCTAAAGAACATAAGATAGTGGCTTCTGAAGTGACACTACCACTCATAAACTTGACTCATCTTATGTGAAAATGGGATGAGAAGAGTCATCTTTGCCTGAATTTCAGGGGGATTTTTTATTGACTAATGGAGATTTCCCATGAAAGAGGGAATTTAGAAAGTACATTTCATCCCCTACCTGAGGGGCTGGTAGTTTAGTGGGGTACAACCTGGTGACATGTTGTCTTTAAAGTAAAAAACGTATCCCCTATCCTGTAGATTAAGTGTAATATAGTGGGGAACCCTCTTTAAAGAGGCTGTAGCGTCCTGCATCATTAGGCTTGGCTAATCTGTCTTTAATGCAGAGGAATATCACTTATTACTTATATGCAAATGAGCATTTTGGTGCAGCATGGGTGTGGCCACAGATCCCCCTGCTCCCCCCATGACCCAGAATTTAGGGCCTGCATTGCCCCAATCAGTGAAGGTCACCCGTTTGATTTTATGAAAGGACGGCACGGCGGCTGAGTGGATAGCACTTCTGCCTTGCAGCGCTGGGGTCCTGGGTTCAAATCCCACCAAGGTCAGTGTTTCCAAAGAGTTTTTATGTTCTCTGTGTTTGTGTGGGTTTCCTCTGGGTCCTCCAGTTTCCTCCCACACTCCAGAACATACTTGTAGGTTGATTAGTTTGTGAGCCCCTTGGGGACAGGGACCGCTTTGTGCAGCGCTGTGTAATCTGTGTGCGCTATAAAGAATTATCATTATTATGTCTCAATTCAGGCAGAAAGCAAAAATCCATACGATCCCCACGTGCAAGGCATTGTGGGAGCTTAGATACACGCTCAGTTATTAGGATACATGACGTCAGAGTTTAGATCATCTCTAATGCGTTGGTTGTGAATGGAGAATAATTCTTAAAAATCTGTCAATTACATTTTATTGGGTCCTGTATACACAGATGCGCCCCCTGCAGGCTAATGGCTCCAGCTTCACCCCTCTGGGGGGTCCCTGCTCTGTGCAGCCATCACTATATAATTCACAGAGAAGGCAGCGAGGACCCGGACATCCCATGTCACAGTCTCTCCGAGTTATCAGAGACGCCTCACGTATAAAACTGCAGGGAAAATTTAAGAAAAAACCTCCCTGTCTTGTTACATCATCGTCAGCGAGGCCGAGTTCACCCGCTGAAAGTTTAAGGTAAATCAACTTGTATTAGGAAACTGTACAAGGAGCAAATGAGCGGAAAACACGGCGTGACGGATCCGCCGCTAGTACATGGGAGGTCGGAGCATAAGGGCTTCAAAGGCTGTTACACTGTGCACTTTCCCCTTACACTGTTCTGAAACTTCCTTTGCTGCAGTGAGATGACATCAGGCAGAGGGAAGGGGCTGGGGGAGACAGTGTAACAGCCTGTGGAGCTGCAGCACAGAGGGGTTCTAGTAACTGTCTCCGGAGACCTTCAAGCTCATTAGCATAATTTGTGCAGTAGCTCCGGCTTCACAACCCAGTATGCGCAGTCACCAGGTCAAGCGCGGACGAGTTTGTGCAGCTACCAGGACTTGGTTGCTCAAGATATAGTAGGAGGATTGAAAGAGGCTACTGGGGCGTGGAGTAGCCGCTCTGTGTAGCTTCAGCTCCAGCTAGACCACGCCCAGTAGCCACTTTCACATATTTGCATATTAGGTCATAAAACTTTTCAAAACTTTGCTGGCACTGATGGATTAGCCCTAAAAAGATAGACCTAATAGATAAATCTGATATGGTAGGTTTCCTTTAAATGTCCGATCTGGGGGGTCTGACAAAACCCCTCACACTCTGCAGTCAGGGAGTCTACTACAGGAGACAGCCAGGGTCATATTTATCACTAGGCACACATGTTTTGGGGGGTTTTGTAGCTGGAATGTCACCTCAGTAATGATTTGGACTAATAGACGGCTCCTATCACTGAGGCCAGTGCTTAGTGATCCATAGAAGTTACACCAGCCCCTACCATTACCTTGGTACCTGCCACCACCAGGGATGCTGGGAAGAGGAAGTACCATCCAGTATGCAACCGCCTATAGATGGGTATAAAATGTGGCATATTTTTAGGATGGGAAAACCCAATAACCATAGGCTCTCCCCCCCCAGTAATGTCAGGGATGCCTGACTTCACCCATGTGCACGACTCCTGATACATTCCCACTACATCTCATCTGGCTGAATCTAGACTGGGGGTATAGTGTGCCAGTCTTGATCTTCCCCTGCCAATGTGGCTCCTTAGCGTATCCGATGCATGATCTGGATGAATTCTATGATAGATGAAGCTAGAATTCTGCCGCAACCCGCACCGGTTGCTGTGGAGATGGCATAAGAGGGGAAAAAGTCACAATTCCTTGGTCATGTGCAGAGAATTGCGACTTTTTCATGCCTCGTTTGCCAGAAGACTGGCGTCCTAAGAATAATAAATGTCATTGGGGCTCATTTACTAAAGGTCATGCACTGCTCACTTTCGTTGGACTTTGCACGGCTCTGGCAGGTATCTGTGCTGGCATTTTGGCGCATGCGAGCACCTTTTTGCACAGCTGCGTTGACTTCCATGCAACAGAAATGGGGGGGGGGGGGGGCTAGCCATCAGACGATGCGACTGCTTCGGACTGAGTGTGCGATTTACCTTTCAAATTGTATCGCAAGACAAAGCACTTACATGCACCGGGAAGAAGAAGGTGAACTCCGGCGGACCTGAGCGGGGAAGCGACACATGCAGGATATCGGGCGTACGATCTTAGTCGCAGCACAGGGCATTATACACGGACTATGCACTTTCGTCGGCTTTCCCGAATGTTTCCGTTTTGCAGCGAATCCCGCCGGGAATTTGGCGCACGCGATCGGCTTTCACGCGACAGAAAGTATGTCGCAAGATCAGCACTCACATGCACCAGGGAGAAGCAGGTGAACTCCGGCGGACCTCGGTGCAGCAGTGACATCTGCTGGATATCAGGCGCACGGACCTTAGTGAATCCTGGCAGAACCCAAATCCACGTCGGAGAACGCGCCGTGGGATCACGACTGGACCGGGTAAGTAAATGAGTCTCATTGTCTCTGACTTTCCCGGTAACATCCCTGGTGGTTTAGGGTAGTGAACATATAACATTCTTGATGGTCTTGAGCAGCTAAGGTAATATCATGGGTCACCTAAGATAGTAAAGTTAATGGGGCTAAGATTGTTGGAAACTTCCCTAAGAGCGCTCTGCCCGTGTATAATGTGTGATACAGATCGTAAGAACGTGGCGCCAGAAATCATTGAATCTTGCGCTTCCCTGCAAGGGCCAGGACAGAGTTCACCAACTTTTTTGTGATGCACCTTTAACATAAGCCGTGCGACAGACTTTGGATGTTAGATACGGCGCACGTTCAGCGCCCTAAATTTGTTAGCGTGCAGACACGGTGCAAAGCCATTACACTCTAAGGAACTTGCAAAGAACGTCAGAACACTGGCGCACGGCCCCTTAGGAAATGTGCCCAATATCTCGAGGTCCTCTAGGGCAGTAAGGGGTAATAAGAAGTGCTGGGCAGAAGCATTGACATGATGAGGAAGTAGTAGCAGCCCTCATGTGTATGAATGGAGGATCATGTGACAGGGAGTCAACCAATAGCAACGGCACTGCGATGAGTTGGGTACGTTACACGAGATAAGAGCAGAAGACCTATAGAAAATGGTTGTCTAGTCATGAACCTCGGGGCAACTCCCGATAGGACCCCTCAATGCGCCAGGACACACGCTGATTGGTGGGACATGATCTAACTTCATGTCTTCAATGTGTAACAAAAAGTTTCCTTATGTTTCCACTTCTCCCCCATGTTTCAGAATTGTTTCTTACGTGTTCTGGTGCTGCCACCTTATGGCACCTGAGGAGTATTTGCAGTGCACTATTATTTGCCATTGCTGATTCTTCATGGAGAATTCCAAATTGAAGATATGTGGACCCAAAATAGACATGTTGGGTTTTTTTAAAGTTACGCCGACCTGTCCAATTCTCGTCAGTTAAGGAAAACTAGCAGCAGGGATCTACTCAAGAGTAGATCCATGGACAGATTCCCCAGCAGGTGTCTTCCAGAGGGGGGTGTGGTGACGGAGGTTTGCCCATCTTTGAAGCTAAAATCGTGTGTAAAGTTGGAAAGGCTACAGGGGTCTTCCCCTCCGCCCCTGCGGAGCGCCCGGAGCTCTCCAGAGACACTCCTCTTATGTATATGTGATATAGGAGGAGCTGGCAGCGCGGCCCACGAGGAGAAGCTCGGAGTCCCCTGGAGCCGTGCGCTACCTGAGGTGCAGAGATTACAGGTTGATCGTTTTTCCTTTAATGAAAAAACTTCTTCTGGGCACAAGTTGTTTATGGGTGTTTATGGGACAAACCGTAAGCCAATCATGTGACCTCAGCCAGCCCTAATGACGTAAAACAAATACATCTTTGAAAACTCCAAAAAACTCCTTTAATATCTCAAACAGGTTTTCCCCCATTGTCGTCTTCCAGGAACCAATAATGTAATAGTTATGTGGGCAGCAGCAAGCCAAAATCACAGCACAGCAGTGTGAGACACGTAAACAAAAGCCCCCCCCCCAGCGCAATTGGTGACGCTACAATCCCGGGAATATAAATATATATTCACAGTCCTGCTGCTACTAACAACATACACAAAGGTCTGATTAGACATCTCTCCAGGGACAATGCTTAACACTGGCTGCAGAGAGCACAGAGCACAAGCAGTGTGAGGGGCATGCCCCTAGTGCATTGGAGAAGATACAGTCCCTGGATAAAATCCATTATATCACAGTTCCTGTTGCTGCTAACAACATACACAAAGGGTCTGATACACAAAAGATTACACAGCTCTCCAGGGACCAATGCCTTACACTGGTTGAGGAGAGCACAGATCACAACAATAACAAATATACATCTTTATTAAAAAAAAGGATAATTCTATGACACTGTAACCTTTCTCATAACTTTGGTGAGTAGGGACTGTGTACGGTTATACTTTGTAGAGGGACCAGAAGAGACGTTTCACTGATCTCGTTTTAGGAACTGTACTACGATTGATTACCGTATTTTTGCAACTATAAGGCGCACATATAAATCCTTGATTTTCTCTGAAATCAAAGGTGAGCCTTAAGCCGGTGCGCATACTATTATGAACCGTACTTGAAGACAACAGCATTGCATGAAAACTGTGCACAGGGCTCTGCCACCGCTGAGTCATTCATCCTTATATCCGGGGCCTTTATATATGAAGCCTAGGACCGTTAGCAGGCATTGTATTGATGGGGGCTCTTAGTAATCAGGTCGCTTATTAATGAAACTAACTTACAGAACACAGCTTGTCCTTGAAACTGTTGCACAGGTCTGCGCCACCATGCTGGTCATACATCCTTATGGAATCCGGTGGCGCCTTAATATGAGGCTGACCTTTAGCAGGCATGATTGATGGTGCGCTCTTATAATCCGGGTTGTGCCTTATAGTGTGAAAAATACTGTACTATTAATTCCTTTTTGGGGGTGATAAAAATCAAATCTAGGAGTAATGTCCCTGGTTATCTATGACTTGGGTTTCTATATGGTTTGCATAACAATCAAATTTTGGGCTAGAGAAGAGGGGCAAAAAAAACCCACGTTTATGTCGCACCTTTTGCATCATTTATAAAAAAAAATACAACTCATCCTACAAAAAAACAAGTTTCGTTAAAATGGAATATTTCGATTCTATGCCAATGCTTCTTGGTGGCACGAATGATGTGTATTATTAGAGGACTGTATTACAGGTCCATGGTGACATCCTCCCACCATTTTTCTATACTCCCGTTTTCAATATGGAGATGATATTACGGTTTGGTATTGTGGATGGCTGCTGATGTAGGGTACACATGACGACTCCGCCAGCGTCCTCCACTGAAAAAAGCTACATGTGCGTTTCTCAGGCCTGTTGTCTCATTAGTGTCTACTCAGTTTCTGAGCCATATTGTCGTGCAACCAACACAAAAGGAAGTCTGTAAAATAATGGGCTAGCTGGTCCAAACCCCTTTAACAGAAAATCAACATGAAAAATCATGTAAAACCAGGGACATTACTACTTAGATCCAGGCGCACCGGGACTGTGTGGTAATTTTTATATTTCTTATACATGGCCCGCCTTCCTTTCTAAAATATCTTTTATAATTATGCTTTATGAGTGAGTAAACAACGTCCGCTGATTATGAGATGCCCCGCGTTCCAGGTGGTAGGGAGAATATCCCCCGCAGTCCCACTTCCTCTCTATCCGAGGCTCAGAGAGACAAGGAGGAGGGCGAGGCCTGGAGGGAGGGAAGCTACGGCCGGCTGACTGCAGCCCACCGCTCATCATATCAGAAGCCCCTGGGAAAGAGGAAGACAAGAGGACTGCAGGGGATGTGGATGGAAGAGTTAATAAGGGTTTTTTTGTGGTTTATTGAATCAGGACATGGGCCAAATATTTACAGGATGGATTATGAGGAACAGGATGGCCCTACAATCTAGGATATAGAAGTGGGGCAATGGGATCAAGGTGGCAATTAAGGGAATTTGGGAGGACGGAGGCCTCACAATAGTGGGGCAAGAGGAGGTAGGAGGCCAAGCATATGATGGAGGACAGAGAGGCACATCACTATTACGGGGCAGGAGGTCAGGATTGCCACAATATGAGGATACACGATATGAGGAGGATGGAAGGGATGAAAGAAAAAAAAAGTGGATTTTAGGGGGGAGTGAAAAAATGGTATTTGGGTTAATAAAGTGGGGGAGGATGGGGACAGGGGGGGCCCATAATATAGAGAGAAGGAGAGTATCATCAATATGATGTGAGGAGGGATTTTGGTAGTATTGGATGGTCCGGGCCCACCCAATAGTGGAGGGGCAAGGAGGTCAGGACAACTTTGGTTGGGCCAAAATATGATGCCGATGGAGGAGCAACAATTTTATTGAGGATTGGAGTGGAGGAGGACAGGAGGTTAGCAACTATAAGGGGGATGGAGGACAGGGGGCCATAATATGAGGGAGAAGGGAGATCACAATATGAAGAGGATGGGGAGGCCACAAAATGAGGGAGGAGGACAGGTGGTCACAATATGAGGGAGAAGAGAGGCCACAATATGTGAGGAATGGCGGGCAGGGGGCCAGTATCGGAAGGTGAGTAAGAGAGGAGCCACAATATGAGGTGAAGAGGAGATAAATCAAAGTGGTGGAACAAATGTAAAGGGAGGATAAAGAGGGGGTATTATACATACGGTACCTCCCAACATTTCTGGAAGGGAAAGAGGGACAAAATCCCCTTAAGCCACACCCCCAATCACTCCCTGGCCACGCCACAAATTTTTACCGTATTATAATAATAAAAATCATCTTCAAATTTTTTTTGAATGAGGTTGGGATTTGAACCTAGAACCTGCACAGTCCATGTGCCATAAACACACAGAGACTCTATCCATTACAGGCTCGGCAGATAGCAATTAGTTGATTTTTGGTAACTAAGAGCTGGTAGCTGTTACTGTTACACTGACACAGAGACTTAATGCCCTGATATATAGAGAGGGATCTTCTCAGAGGTTATTATTGTAATTATTGAGACAATTATTAGTATTTTTACTATTATTATGGAGATGATTATTATTATCTTTACCATAATTAATAATCGTCTCCATAATAATACAAATAATAAAATTTAGAATAATAATAATTGTCTCCATAATTACAATAATAATCTCCTGGTATCTATATACCAGGGCATTAAGTCTGTGTCACAGTGTAACAGTAACAGCTCTTAGTTACCAAAAATCCCCTCATAGGTAATCACTGAGCTCATAGCTTAGTGGATAGTGGTTCTGTGTCTCTATGGCAGAGAGCCTGGGGTTTGAATTCCGGGCTGGGCAAAAATAATTGAAACTTGTATCTGGGGAATCCCTAGGATATGTGACCATATATAGACAGATGGTTATCTCTCCCTGATGGTCCCTGCTCTCCGCTAACCCGACACATCTCTCAAAAGGATTCCCTGCCTGATGTCTGTAGAACCCATTCAGTATCGCAGGTTCAGGCTTTGAAAGTATTTACTATGCGGACACAGAGCCGGGACAGCAAAAGGTGCGACAATAAACGTGGGGGTTTTTTGCCCCTCTTTCTCTAGCCCAAAATTTGATTGGTATGCAAACCATAGAAAACCCAAGTCATCCCGAAAAAACAAGTCCTCAGATAACTTCACTGACAAAAAGTTATGACACAAACAAGTCACACAAGCAATTTTTCATAAAATCTTACAGTCTGGGAACCAAAATTAGGCAGATATTTGAAAACGTTAATATGAAAAAAAATAAAAAGAAGAAGAAAAACAAGCCGGAAATGTCCCTCACGGCCACCGTTGTCGTAACAACACGGGATCTCCCGCCACGTGACTGATTGTAGGTAAAGGAGCGAGCGCGCCTTTTACACACAGCGAGTAGCCCCGCCCCTCCGCTAGTCATGATGTCATCGCCCTTCCACCACGTGATTCCTGATTTCCTTTCTGTGTCGCAAAGCACAAGCGCATTGTCGTGGAAGTAAAGTTATGGACATTTGAATGTTTTTTTTACCTCTTAATTAAAGCTTCATTCAGCAGCGTGGCGCGAGGGCTGCCGGGAGTTGTAGTCCACGGCGGGCAGGAGAAGAGGTGTGCTTTTTTGCTTATGGCCGGCACTTTGGGACTTCGGGGGATCTACGTCTAAGGTCAGGAGGAAGGCTGTGGCCGCTAAGTGTGTACAGAGCCCGGGTGCATTGTGGTAGACTGAGGGGGCGCTGTGCCAGGAGTCTTTGTCCTCTGCCACCTCCGGGCTCCGGCCAGGTGGCACACGTAGTGCTGGGGGGAGCGGGCTGCCCGGGCAGTGCTCTACATCCTCTGTGCTGCTGTTGTTCTGTAACTGGGGATTGTCTAGGATATTGGTCCCCCACGTGTTGTGTCTGTATAATATAAGGATTGGGGTGTAATGACACAATGTGGCCCCCAGTAATCGCTTCACCCACCCCCAGGGCTACCCCCGAGCCTGAGGTTACTGCCACAGGAGGTGTGTGAGTGATCACTGGGGCCCCTGTGGTCGTGTATGCTGTGTATGGGTTTGTCTTTCTCAGGTGTTACGGTCTGAACGGAGCCGGGGCCCCTTTTATGTCGCCCAACGCAGACTTTCCTCCTATCCAAAAGGAGAAGTCTGTCAAACTGCACTAGGGGAACACTGGCGACATACTGTAACAAATCACCAGCTAAGGTCTAACATGTCAACATCGCAGACATGGCGGCCACACAGAGCTGATCCCTTTAAGGAGGACCCTCGCCTTCCCTGACATATCTTGTAACAACCATTCTCTTTGTCTTTCCTCTGTTATTGCTGTTACAAATATATGACTGCTTTGACAACTGGGCGTTACCATGTATGGGAAACGTCTGTGCTGATTGGACAATATCGGACAGTTCACAGCCCCCCCTAAGTGGTAACTAACAGAGATGAGTGGCGCTGATGTTCTCTTGGACCCCCCACCCCATTCCTGGCTGTTTAGCCACCAATCCGGCAATATGCCAAGGGCACATGGCCAAATCCGTACAGGAACATCAGGTCCGTTCAGCTCTAGTAACCAGGAGCTGTCAATTATTCTTAAGGTGGTTTATCTCTGATATTCCTTCTTAACATTTAAAGGGTTGACAGCTCCTTTGGGGGTTTTCATTGGTTCCTGTGGCAGTTCTGCATCTTCTTCCATCTCTCTGGAAGTGATGATGTCACAGTCAGGTACCCACAATACACGTGACATCATCACTTTGGAGGCATTGAATGCCGGAGAAGCTGTAAACACAACTTGGAACGTGAGTAAGGCTCCATCTACACTGTGCATGCAATGGCTGAACCTGATGTGGCCACTGAATCCAGGAATTGGCTCAGTGATCAGGGTCATGACCTCCCATCACACAGGACCGGGGAGACGCTGCAGGAACAGAGTGCTGCCTCCCGAGGCAAAAGGGTTAAATATCAGATGATGAAATAATTGCTCAATGATCAGATACCGAATAAAACACCAGTCATTCCAGGCCGGAACTTCTGACTAGAGGCCCGAGCCCACAGGATGTGAGTGGCTGCTAAATACAGAGGACCCAGGGGTGACTGTGCTGACCAGGACGTGGGCACGGGGGTGACTGTGTTGACCAGGACGGGACACATGGGTGACTGTGCTGACCAGGACGGGGCACGGGGGTGACATAGAATCCCATTTATTGTATATGACGGATAACGTATCCCCAGGATCTGGTGGGGACATGATGCTGCAGGTATAAGGCTACAATGTGATTTTGGAGCTCACACTGTTCTTGTTGCAGTCTGCATGCTGTAGTCTACAGCCAGTGTCCTCACACTGCTGTGCTCTGTACTCCCTGCAGCCAGTGTTAGATATTGTCCCTGGAGAGATGTGTAATCAGACCTTTGTGTATGTTGTTAGTAGCAGCAGGACTGTGAAATATGGATTTGTATTAAGGATTGCAACTTCTCCAAGTGCTTTGGGGGTCATGTGATTGCACTGGTGTGCTCTGTACTCACTGCAGCCAGTGTTAGGTATTGTCCCTGGAGAGATGTGTAATCAGACCTTTGTGTATGTTGTTAGTAGCAGCAGGACTGTGAAATATGGATTTATATTCAGGATTGTAGCGTCTCCAAGTGCATTGGGGGTCATGTGATCGCACTGCTGTGCTCTGTACTCACTGCAGCCAGTGTTGGGTATTGTCCCTGGAGAGATGTGTAATCAGACCTTTGTGTATGGTGGTAGTAGCAGCAGGGCTGTGTTGTATACATTTATATTCCAGGATTGTACTACAGATGTGTTCTCACACTGCTGTGCTCTCTTCAACCACTATTAGCTATTCTTCCTGGAGAGATATATAATCAGACCCACTTGCAGCAGGACTGTGGGGGGTGCACTAACACTGCTGTGCTTTTACATTCCTACATTAAGCCGCTCAACAGCCCCTGCTGTGTTTTCTGAGTAAAAGCTGCTGCAGGTTTCTGGATTTGGCTGGATATTACATCAGTTATGCAGAGGGAACGGGCTATGCAGAAGCCCATTGCTGAGAATTAAGTGCACATCAGTGTGAGGACACAATCCCAGTGCACTTGGAGAAGCTACAATCCTGGAATATAAACCATATCTCACAGTCCTGCTGCTACTAAGGTCTGATTGCACATCTCTCCAGGGACAATACCGAACACTGGCTGCAGAGAGCACAGCAGTGTGAGGATACGTCCCCGTGCACTTGGGGAAAAGCTGCAGTCCTGGAATATAAATCCATATTTCACAGTCCTGCTGCTACTTATAACATACAGGAAGGTAATGATTACACTGTCTGTGTTGTAATGTTGATTTGCAGCGAGTCTGAGATATAAATGAGGGGTAGTTTCCCTTTAAGCAGTCCCCTTGTTCTCGTTCCCTTTGTTCGCTGTGTGCGGTGCGGCTGCCTGACCCTGTATTCGGCATCTGACCCTCTCATGTGATGTGAGGAATTCTGACCTGGACATCACATTTTAGAGTTGAATGCAGAAGTGAGCGAGGAGACAGAGGAGTGCTGAGCGCGAGACTGCAGGCGTCCCCGAGGGGTGAGAGACTCCTGTGTGTGTACAGTGCCCATAAACTGTGTTGTGTTAGTGTCTGGTGCATGCCGGGGCTGTACTAGTGGCTGCTTTTTGGGTACGAGATTAGGAAGACTGTAGGACCTTTGAAAGGTCCTTTGGCCCTGGGTTGATACATGGGATGATATTGGGCTAAATGGGTTCTAAGGATCCAGCGTTGTTGGGTTAGATGCGGCATCAGGATATCAAATGTCTCGTTCTGTAGAAGCTAGAATTATTCTTCTGGTGTCATTGCAAAGATGAGAATTGTATCTTTTTCTGCAGTTCACATTCCATATTGTATCTACAACAGCTCCTCTTTATGTAGCAGAAGCACAAAATTCACCACTGTGATGGGTTTTGGTGAATTTTAAAGATTTCTGTCTTTAAAGTGAACCAAAAAAGCATGGTTCTAGGTGTTGGAGAGTTCTCTCGACACGATAGGGGTGAGCACTTATGAAGTAGCCAGATTTACCACATTAATCTACCAGCCCCTCAGGCAGGGGATGAAATTTCAGAGAATTTCATCCCCTGATGAATTTCTCACCCGTTTTTTTTACCTTCAGAAAAAAAATCATTTTTTTTGCCTGAAATGAGTCAAGCTTGGAGGTTGCGGGGATAGTGTCACTTCAAATGCCCCTAATCTTCCGTTCTATAACACCCAGAAACATGCTGCTGGTATCCTTTTAAAGGTAATGGTCTTGTCTTTCATCTTTCAGATCACATCTTGTGATTCTGTGATCTACATAACCTGGAATACTAAACAAAGCTAAAAATTGAAGGTGGGAATTAGATTTTTAAACTATTTATCAAGCGAGATGTGATCTGAAAAATGTGATTTTCATCTTTAATATGACACAAGAAGCATTTGTAGGTGCTATGGAACAGAAGATACCCTTTAATTATTCATTCATCAACTTGGGGTAACGCGACCGTCATTCCCGGGGTCTGCCAGAGGGTCGGACTGCTGTCCCTTAAAGGAAATCTACCATCTGCCTCCATCCTGATAAACCAGGGACATTACCACAGCCCCGATGCCTGGATCTATGAGTAATCTTCTTATTTCTTATCCATGGTCTCCTTCTTTCTAATATCAACTTTTAAAATAATTCTCTGTGGCATGTTACAAGACCCTTTCCATGCTGTAGCTTCACTTGCCGTTACACTGTGCAGGAGCACTTCCCCCTCCCACTGTATAGGTTTACAGCAGGCAGAGGGTGGGGAAGTTCTGAGGGAGCAGCAGAGAGGGGGAGACAGTCTAACAGCGCGTGACGCCACAGCACAGAGGTGCCTGCTAGTGCCCTCTGATCTCATTAGCATAATTATGAACGTTGATTTTAGAAGGAAGGAGGCGATTGATAACAAATATAAGAAGATACCACAGTCCCGGTGCCTGGATCTATGAGTAATGTTCGTGGTATATCAGGATGGATTTTTATAGCTCTGTAAACTTGTAGTTTTTCAGAATTCGTTGACCGTATTCTAATTTTTTTCCCCCAATTTTTTTGTTTGTCCCTCAGGTGGAAAAGCAATGAAGGTTCACATTCACACCAAATTTTGCTTTATTTGCCTGTTCACTTTCATCTTCCCGCACTGCGACCACTGCCACGGCTATGTCCACGACCACACGTCTGAAGAGAGCCACACCCACAGTCACAACGACTACCAGATCTCCGAGGAGCCCTACCTGCAGACTCAGGGGTCGGAGTCGCCCACCACGAGCCGATCCGAGCACGAACAAAAATATTACATAGAGAAACTATTCCATCACTACGGGGAAAATGGGAAACTGTCCTATCACGGGCTGGAGAGGCTCTTATCCAATTTGGGACTGGGGGTGTTGAAGGTCGTAAACATAGGTCACGAGGACAAGGACCACGATGAAGGCTCTCACGGACACGATCACGACGGCGCCCATCACGATCACGACAGACACAACGAGTCCAAACATTGTAACGAAAAGAAAGCGGCAAAAAGTGTCCACAAGCATCACCAGCACCATCACCTCCACAACGGGACGTACCACGGCCATAACCACAGCCACCACAACCACAGCGCCAGCCACGTGTCCCTCCACACACAAACCAATGAGACATTAACAGGGACAAACACAACGCAGGAACATGCGGAGAAGAAAGCGCGCAAACATAAAAAGAGGCGGAAAGTAACCAAAGACGTAGACGCCAGCGTAGACCACGACCCGGCTCACGACGAAAGCAAACAAGGATACAGCCCCGAACAGAACTTTGTCTCGGTGAATCCGGGAAGTGTGGACGATGACAATCTGGACTCGGAGGAACAACGGCAGTCATCCGAATATCTCCAGAGGAACAACCGGAAGAGAGAGGCTCCAAATGAACACGACACTCATGGTCTGCACGAAGACGAAACGCATAAACACGAAGAGGTGAGTGCAGGGCGCGATTCTGTGCTCCACTGTCTGAATTTCTCAATATCACAATTTTGAGCATAGTTATCGTCAGGTGCATTCAGAAGACTCATTATTCCTCCTTTAAATAAACTTAAAAGGGAACCTGTCAGCAGGTGGTAACATACAGGCTGCAGTCAGTGTTAGTTTATGTCCCTGGAGAGATGTGTAATCAGACCTGTGTGTATATTGTTAGTAGCAGCAGGACTGTGCTATATGGATTTATGTTCCAGGATTGTAGCTTCTCGTGTGTCCTCACACTGCTGTGCGCTCTGCATTTAACTTCTACATAGTCGCTCTGCTCTAAACTACTGCTATTCAGCCAGCAGCAGGATTGCTATATTTGGAGTTATCTAGTTATTTGGGTGTGGTCTCTGCAGCCAATGTTTGGTATCGTCCCTGCAGAGATGTGTAATCAGATCTTTGTGTATGTTGATAGCAGCAGGACTGTGATATATGGATTTATATTCCAGGTTTTTGGCTTTTTCTCACACTGCTGTGCTCTCTGCATTCCATAGCTAGTCAGTACTACTGCTCTGAACTCCTCCTACAGCTTTTACTCAGAGGAGAAGAACTTTGGAGCTGTTGAATGCGGAGATCTTGCAGCACAGCAGTGTGAGGACACACCCCAAGTGCACTTGGAGGAGCTGCAATCGTGGAATATAAATCCAGGTTTCCCTGTCCTGCTGCTACTACCAACATACACAAAGGTCTGATTACACAACTCTCCAGGGACAATGCACAACACTGTTTGTAGAGAGCACAGAACACCCCAGTGTGAGGACATGCCTTTGGTACACTTGGAGAAGCTACAATCCTGGAATATAAATCCATATTTCACAGTTCTGCTGCTACTAACAAGGTACATTAAGGTATGATTACACTTCCCTGCAAGACCACTATCTAGTGTTTAATTCTCACAACTGCTGATTCATTCCCTTTAATCCCCTCCCATATAGGAATGTGTCTATACATTGAGCGGAGGTGCCAGATGTTTTTGGAAGGTCCTGGCAGGGCAGTAGAGGCGGCTGTATCTGTAGTTCCTGGTCCCCTAGTATCCAGAATATCAGTGATGTAATAATTCTTCTCTCTCTCCTCCAGTGCCTGAACGTGTCGCAGCTCCTCAGCTATTACTGGCTGAACACCAGCGCTCCCATCTCTCCGGACCAGTTTGCTTACCTGTGTCCTGCGCTCTTGTATCAGATAGACCGCAGGGCGTGCGTCGTGCATCTCACCGAGCTGGAAGTGAAGACTCTGGAGGACAGTCAAGGGGTGGCGTCAGGTAAGTGACCTCCAGATTTACTCCCTGTATAGAGAATTATGGAAATGGTTACTAAATAGCAATAATGTAACCAGCGCACATCACCGAAAACCCTCCTACGTAAAGGACCTCTACCACGAGTGTACAGATAGTAGACGTGTCCTACTGAGAGGTTACTGAGGAACGCTGCTCCTCCGCGCTTCATTTATAACTTTATACGCCACGTTTACTGCACTATGGAGTTATAAAAAGTATGGTAATCGCTCTTGTGAAATAGTGTATTCCCTCCCCTGTTCTGCTAGCGGTCCTGCCTGTCCACAGGGCATAGAGCAGGGGACGGGCGGAACAGAGGAGTGAATAAATGATAAGCTGAGGCTTTTCGGTCTCGTAGATGGATCGCCCCAGACTGATTAGCATCATTTTTATAACTATATATTTTGCAGCGTATAGAGTTCTCATAAAAACAGCCCGGTGGCTCGGTGGTTAGCACTACAGCCTTGCAGTGCTGGGGTCCTGGGTTCAATTCCCATCCAGGTCAACATCTGCAAAGAGTTTGTGTATTTTCTCTGTGTTTGCGTGGTTTTCCTCCGGGTCCTCCGGTTTCCTCCCACACTCCAAAACATACCGGTATCGTGTCTGATTATTTGCTTGTTGCAAAAGGAGTCTTTTACTTTTCCCCTTAAATCTATGTATTTGCTGCTAGTAACAACACACACAAAGGTCTGATTACACATCTCTCCAGGGACAATACTTAACACTGGCTGTGGTCATGATCCCACACATTCCCTTATTATTGATACTTTATAGTACTGTATTTGGCTGATTGTGTAACCATCCGCTCTGTCTTATGTTTCCAGCCTGGATCTGTGGCCTCATCTCCATCACGGTCATCAGTCTCTTGTCGCTGCTGGGGGTGATCCTGATCCCGTTCATTAACCAAGGCTGCTTCAAGTTCCTTCTCAACTTCTTCGTGGCTTTAGCCGTGGGAACCTTAAGTGGCGACGCGCTGCTTCATCTCTTACCCCATGTAAAACCTTTCATCAGTGTTATAATGTATATACGGTATTTATGTCTATAGGACCGTAGATATCTGTTGGCTTGAATATGGCGCAGAGCCCAGCTGTTACCTGCTGGTATCTGGAGCGGCGCCTCTGACGTTACCTGCTGGTATCTGGAGCGGCGCCTCTGACGTTACCTGCTGGTATCTGAAGCGGCGCCCCCGACGTTACCTGCTGGCATCTGGAGCGGCGCGCCTCTGACGTTACCTGCTGGTATCTGTAGCGGCGTGCCTCTGACGTTACCTGCTGGTATCTGGAGCAGCGCGCCCGCTGTTACCTTCTAGCATTGCTCGGGCCGCCACAGCAAGGATGTAACAGCAGAGTAGGGGGCATCATTACAAGAGGGTAAGATAAACGTAACCAGATCATTCTGTTTTGCAGTCACAAGGTGGGCACGACCACGGGGCAGAAGGCCACGGCCATGGGCACGGCCACGATCACGACAGTGACCTGGATCCAGCGACCAGCAAGGAGTTCCTGGTGGAATATGACAGTGTCATGAAGGGTCTGGTGGCCCTCGGGGGGATCTATCTGCTCTTCATAGTGGAGCACTGTCTGCGGATGTTCAAACATTACAAAGAGAGAAGGGTAAGGAGAGAAGCTACTCACCCCTATACACAGACCGCGCCCCAAGGAGCCGCCACCACCCATGGTCCCTCATATCGGCCACATCCAGATCAGCAATGAGAGGAGATAAGAGGTGATAAGAAGGAGCCCGGGCCTCTGCTGCACTCACTGTCCCCAGATATGGGCTCATATTCACTAGACCTGGAGAGGGCAATCCATGGGGCTCCAACACCTCCCTCTTACTGCCTGATATTTGGGGTAACGGTTACATATGAGATGGACAACATTTCCTAGTCTAGTGCTTCCTAATCCTCACGTCCAGTCCCACGTGGACAACAGTTATAGAGGATACAACCAGGGACCTGTGGACAGATGTGTGCATGCGTTCTGTCTTCACCAAAGCCAATTATTATTGCTCACACATTGTCACTATCCTCCACAATGACTTCATTGCTAGACCTATACCACGCACTTATGTACATCATGCAGAGCTAGACCTATACCATGCACTTATGTACATCATGCAGAGCCAGACCTATACCACGCACTTATGTACATCATGCAGAGCCATACCAGAATTACCACGCACTTAGGACATCATGCAGCGCAGACCTATACCAACCTTATGTCATCAGCCGAGCCAGACCTATACCATGCACTTATGTACATCATGCAGAGCCACACCTATACCGCACTTATGTACATCATGCAGAGCCAGACCTATACCATACCACGCACTTATGTACATCATGCAGAGCTAGACCTATACCACGCACTTATGTACATCATGCAGAGCTAGACCTATACCACGCACTTATGTACATCATGCAGAGCCAGACCTATACCACGCACTTATGTACATCATGCAGAGCCAGACCTATACCACGCACTTATGTACATCATGCAGAGCCAACCTATACCATACACTTATTACATCATGCAGAGCCAGACCTATACCATGCACTTATGTACATCATCCAGAGCCTAGCCTATACCATCACTTATGTACATCATGCAGAGATACCTATACCAGCACTTATGTACATCATGCAGAGCTAGACCTATACCACGCACTTATGTCGTCATGCAAGCTAGACCTATCCATGCACTTATGCATTACATGCAGTGACCGAGCGAGACCTATACCATGCCTATGACATCATGCAGAGCACCTATACCACGCACTTTGTACATCATTCGGCAGAGCCGACCTATACCACGCACTTATGTAACATCATGCAGACCAGACCTATCCCGCACTTATTACATCATGCAGAGCAGACCTATACCACGCCACTTATGTCACAGTCATCATAACCAGACCTATACCATGCACTTATGTACATCATGCAGAGCCAGACCTATACCATGCACTTATGTACATCATGCAGAGCCAGACCTATACCATGCACTTATGTACATCATGCAGAGCCAGACCTATACCATGCACTTATGTACATCATGCAGAGCCAGACCTATACCATGCACTTATGTACATCATGCAGAGGCTGACATAATGATTTGCAGAAAATGATGTGCCTGTTGGCTCCACTGGGGGGAGCTCAGGAGATGATTGCATACAGTTTATACATTGAACTCTCTTATATCTGTCTGCAACAAACTGCTGAGCTCCCCCTAGTGGTGGCCACTGGAGTGAACTAGATTATTTTATAGACTGCATTTAACTTTTGAAGCAGAAAGAGAAAATTCTCTTTTCACTTTATTCACATATTTTTTTTAAATATTTTTTTAAAGGGAAGACCAAGCCGGAAACGGAAGCAGAAAGCCGATGAAACGACGGTGGGGAGAAAGTTATCTGATCACAAGCTGAATAGGCGGTCGGATCCTGAGTGGTTACAGCTGAGACCTTTGGCAGGTAATGGAGTGTGTGCTCTTGAACATATGAGGGACTTGTAGGCCGGTGTGAGGGTGCATTCATACGCGAAGCGCATTACAACAGCTGAGAAGAGGGAAGTTGATTACATAGTGTTTCCAAATGCATGTGTTAATGTTGTGTTGACACATGCATATTGTAAACACATTGGGGCAGATTCATCAAGTTGTCTGAAAGTCAGAATATTTCTAGTTTCCCATGGCAACCAGTCACAGCTCCCCTTTAAAATATTCATGAGCACTGGTAAAATGAAAGCTGAGCTTTGATTGGTTGCCATGGGCAACTAGAAATGTTCTGACTTTCAGACAGCTTGATAAATCTTCCCCATTGATTACATTGTTGTCAACAATGTAAATCTCCTTCTCGGCTGTTTCCAAATACTTGTGTTAATGCCACGTATGAACGCACTCTCAGACCCAAAATCACGACGGCTTAGTGGTTGGCATTACAGCCTTGCAGAGCTGGGGACCTGGGTTCAAGTCCCAGGGTCAACATCTGCAAAGAGTTTGTATGTTTTCTCAGTGTTTGTGTGGGTTTCCTCCAGGTCCTCCGGTTTCCTCCCAAACTCTAAAACATACTGGTAGGCTGATTAGGTTCTGAGCCCCATTGGGGACAGGGACTGATTTGGAATTATTATTATTATTATTATTATTATTATTGGTAATTATGAAATTCCAAAAATACCTCTTCAGGAGGCTCCTTCCCTGGTTATGTAAGTGACTCTCTCCCTCACCACCTTCTCCTGCAGCCCCTGCGGACACGTCGGCCTCTGAAGCCCAGCAGCTGAATGAGACCGAGATGACCTACGTGGACAGTCTCCACCAGTCTCCGGGGAAGGTGTTTGTGGCGGTGGATGACTCTGCGCCCCATAATAACAAGGAGGATGATCACAGTGCGGACGATGGACAGTTTGAGAATAACCACACGAAAGTGGAGCTGCCAAAGAAGCACAGTCATCACAAACACTCGCACCACTCCCACGGCCACTGCCACTCAGGGCAGGACATGAAGGACAAGGGCATCGCCAGCATAGCCTGGATGGTCATCATGGGAGACGGCATGCATAACTTCAGCGATGGGCTTGCTATAGGTAAGAGCCTGCTGCTACGGTGATTGAGCCTTATATGGTATCTATTATCTGTACATGGGTAGTGGAGGTCCTATAGAACAGTGATGGCGAACCTTTTAGAGACCGGGTGCCCAAACTACAACCAAAACCTACTTATTTACCATCAAGTGCCAACATGACAATTTAAACAGTAACTTTTTGCTCCTGTTATTCCACAACATTTAATCGTATTGCCCCCCTGAGGCCACCAATACAGTTGAAAGCAGGAGGGCAAATTCAGATATCATTGTAGCTTCTCTCCAGGGTCTATCTGTACAGGAAGAATAGTAGGACCTCCAAAAATATTCTGGACCTGTTCATACCTTCTTACTCCTCTTGCGGTTCCAATCAGTCAAGCATACGTCACCTTAAAAGAGTGTCGAGAGCTGCATCTAAATTGTCTAGGACTGGAGGAAGATTCAAGTCCTGTCTGGTGAACTTTGTCCTGGAGCGACAGCATGGGTGCCCACAGAAATGTCTCCGAGTGCCACCTCTGGCACCCGTGCCATAGGTTCGCCATCACTGCTATAGAATATTTTTGTATTGTACTTTATGAAACCAATCTTCCTTTTTATTTTACAAAAAAAAAAAGTTTGTGTCGTCCTCCTTAGCAATACTGTAACACAGAGCGTTGGTAAGGAGAGCCTACACTCCTGTAGATCAGCTCACCGGAGTAACCACGCCAAAGTTGTGGTACAAAAGGTTGCAATCTGTATTTTGCTACTTTTTGTCTGCAGGGTTCCGAGCGCAGGCCTTGGCATGTTCTGTCCGTGTTTTTCCCCGTAGGTCTGCCGGGTGTATCCATGTGGTCTTATCCCATTGCTCGCGTCCTCGTCACTTGTGATGTGTTTACTTGCAGGTGCTGCCTTCAGTGCTGGTATTCCAGGAGGGATCAGCACGTCGGTCGCTGTGTTCTGCCACGAACTTCCACATGAATTAGGTAAATTTACACTCTTGATGCATGAGATATTTGTACTCCTTCCAGGAAAGTTGGGTCGTACTATCGGGACTGTATCAACAGTATGGACCATCCTGACTTGAGCCAGTGTAAGGTATTGCGGAGAGATGTGTTATCAGCAAGACTGTGATATATGGATTTATATTCTAGGATTGTAGCTTCTCCTAGTGCACTGGGGTTGTGTCCTCACACTGCTGTGTTCTGTGCTCTCTGCAGGTAGTGTTATATATTGTTCCTGTAGAAATGTGTAATCAGACCTTTTTGTATGGTAGTAGCAGCAGGATTGTGAAATAATATAGAAGGATTTTAGCTTTTCCAAGAGCTGTGCTGTGCCCTCTGCAGGTAATGTTGTGCATTGTCCGTGGGGAGATGTGTAATCATACCTATATGTATATTGTTAGTAGCAGCAGGACTATGAACTATGAATTTATATAGCTAGATTGGAGCTTTTACTAGAGGAGTGTGCTCTCTGCACCCAGTGTTGGGTATTGTCACTAGAGGTCTGTGTCGTCATACCTTAAAGGACATATACCACCAGGATGAATGATTGTTAACCCAGCACACTAACATACTGGTGTGTGCCTCCTCTGGCAGGATCCGCCCCTTCTTTTAGCTTCTTATGTCCTGGTGTGTACAAAAAAAGGTGTGCAAGGGCATAAGAAACTAAAAGAAGAGTGGATCCTGACAGACGGGTCAAACACCAGTATGTCAGTGAGCTTGGTTTACAATCCTTCATCCTGGTGGTAAATTGCCTTTTAATGTATGTTAGTAGTAGCAGGACTGTGAGAAATGCATTTATATTCCATTTATTGTTCTGGACTCCTGTCCTCACACTGCTGTGCTCTTGGCTTTCTGCACTGAGCTGCTTGACATCCTTCCCTTTGTTTTGCTTGACTGCTTTACTATTGAACCAAGAGTTTGCTACTGCTTTTATTCAGTGGGGAGGGACTGTGGAGCTAAGAGCACAGCAGTGTTGGGACACACTATACACATTGCACTATACAACTTTATTTGGTGCAATTTTAAAGTTCGACACAACCTCCTTCTCCTCCAGCATCAGTCAGAGTGAAAAGTTTGGTGCATTTTTAGACCAAATATTTAAAGTATTAGTAAATGCCCCAACGTGCAATTTTTTTTTTTGTACTCCTGTGAATCTCTTCATGTGTTTCTGACTCTTTGCAGGAGACTTTGCGGTGCTGCTGAAGGCCGGGATGAATGTAAATCAGGCCATTGTGTACAATCTCCTGTCCGCCATGATGGCGTATGTGGGCATGCTGCTAGGCACAGCCGTGGGGCAATACGCCAATGATATCACCTTATGGATTTTCGCCATCACCGCCGGCATGTTCTTGTACGTGGCGCTGGTTGATATGGTAAGTGATTGCTGCATGTAAATCTATGTATTGTGTATTTAGTCAGAGGTCTGCATACTCCCCCTCTGTATACCTATACTGGGTCCGTATACACCGCAGGTGACTACTCGGAAAAACGCATTAAAGGTGTTGTCCAGCTTCTCTGGGCGGCAACAATTAATGTGTTCTTAATTAGATGCCAATAATTGGGCCATGAATTTCTCTGGGTAGAGTAAAGGTCAATTTTTGGGAGGGGTCGACTATTACACAATAGGGTTACAAGGTGCAGGGAAGAGACTAGAAAAGTTTCCCTTAAAGGGAACCTGTCACCAGGCTTGACCCCCATTAAACTACAGGCCCCTTCTGGTAGGATATGAAATCTCCTTTCTAGAATTCCCTATTTTATGTGAAATCTTTTTAGTTTACTTGTAAAATTGGATATTTTATTTATTTTATATGAGCAGATTCTGGCTCAAAAGCTAGAGGGGGGACTGTATGGGGGTAGCCGCTAGAAACATGGTGTCATATTTAAGACATGAATCTCGTCTTTCAAATCGCACCAGGCTTGTGGTTCTGTGATCTACAAAAACGGAGATCCAATGAATCATAGACCTAGTTGTAAATGTGAGCTACAGATAAAGATCCAGTTCCCGCTTATTTAATGGTCTGTATCTCTAGTTCTGTAGCTCTCGGAACCACAAGCCTATGATCTAAAAATATCAGATTCTTATCTTTAATATGACACCAGCAGCATGTTTATAGATGGTATAGATCAGAAGATAGAAGTTCACTCTCCTGCAGCCTCTAAACATAACTCATCTCAAGAAAAAAATTAGTCTTCTCAGCTCATTTCCACCCGACTTTTACAGGATTTTTATAGGTTAACAGGTAAGATTTTATTCTAGAGAGGACACTACATAAGGGGTCTGGTAGTTAAATAAGGTAAAATCTGGTGATGAGATCATTTTAAATAAATCTTCCCATCTTCTACATTAAAGAGGTTGTTTCATGTCTGAGAGAGCCAGAAAATGCCAAGACCTCGTCTGTCTCCAGCATACAGAGCATGAAAGGAGAAGTAGGACCCGACCAGGGGGAGTTCTTGTGTTTTAGCCAGACCCCTATGTTCCAGAATGTTGTCCCCTATCTCGTAGATGAAGAATACCAATTAAACATGGGAGATGTCTCCTAGATGCCACATTGTCCTCTAGGAACCTATGAGCAGGCGACGGCCATGTTTTTGTAGCCTTCTATGATTCAGTACAGGCAGTCCCCTGGTTATGTACAAGATAGGGTCCGGAGGTTTGTTCTTAAGTTGAATTTGTATGCAAGTCGAAACTGTATATTTTATAATTGAAGAGCCAGACAAAAAAAAATTTTGGCCCCAGTGACAATTGGAGTTTAAACATTTTTTTTGCTGTAATGAGGACAAGGATTATCAATAAAGCTTCATTACAGACACCTTACAGCTGATCATTGCAGTCTGGGACTATAGTAAAGCATTCAGAAAGCTTCACCAGAGGTCAAGGGGGTCTGTCTGTAACTATGGGTTGTCTGTAAGTCGGGTGTCCTTAAGTAGGGGACAGCCTGTAATGTCCTAGTTCATCCAGTTGTCCTATGTCCCTTACATACTGCATCCATCTTTATTATCTCTTCTTCATCCCTCTGTTCCCAGCTGCCGGAAATGCTGCACGGCGACGGCGAAAACGAAGAAAACGGATCCTGCCCGGTAGGACAATTCATCCTGCAGAATCTAGGACTATTACTTGGGTTTGCCATAATGCTGGTCATTGCCCTGTTTGAAAATAAGATCGTGTTGGACATCCAGTTCTGACGGTACTCGTCCGCCACTCTCCTGCCGCGGCGCAGGTGTCACATCCGTGTTTGTCCGCTCTCGCTTTCTGTGTTAATGATGAAAGTGAATGACATCAACGAAAAAAACCCAAAATATGCATCACAATGTACTTCTACGGTCACTACGACCCCCACACAATCATCACTGTGATCCGTGTCCCGCTGCGTATGTGAGTGTCGCTCTGCGTCCATCATGAAGCTTTCACAAGATCTACGTTTTCACCCTTCGGAAAGATGGCGGGTTTTTTAAATTTTGACGACCTCCAACAACGTTATCTTTCCGTTTTGCTTGCATTCCAAGTCTTGGCGTTGCTGACGCCCCTTCATAGTATTATCTTTACATCGGGAGATCTCTGGAAAGGATTTACTTGACGACTACATGGTGTTCCTTGTTTACATGCTCCGGTTTCTCCGCGGACGTCACATCCCGCTCCTCCAGCACCATCTTCCGCTTTTACAGGAGCGGAGACGTTCTCCTCAAGTTGGAAAAACTTTTTCAAGTCAAATCATTATTAAAAAAAATGTTTGCAAACGGATATTATTTTTCAGCTGCAACGTAATTGCTGGGGTGTTGGCGAGCTACCATGTGGGGTACGGTCCGCGCAGATCCGTTCTGTGTATTAAGCTATTGAAATTTTGTCCATGCAGGATATCCCAATGGGGAACTTCCAAATAAATTAAGATTCCCAGACCTGAGCCCTAAATATATTTGGAGCCCCAATCCTGCGTGCTAAATAGATTCAAGATTCCCAGAGCGCAATAAAGTTTAACTTCCCCCTAATGAGACTTAAAGACTATTAAAAAGGCGTGACTCTCTGCGGACGTACTCTCGATTAGGTCGCAGTCACTGGGGTCAGATTTTCAGACCCACCCTTCCCGATTAGGCGACATGCCCTGGGGTCGGACTCTTGATAAGGCGGCGATCCTTGGGGTCGGGCACTCATTCAGTGGTGCGTCCTGGAGTGGAACTCTTGATAAGGCGACGCTCCTTGGGGTCAGGCACTTGATAAGGCCGCGTGCCCTGGGCTTGGGCACTCGTTCAGCGGTGCGTCCTGGAGTGGAGCTCTTGATAAGGCGACGCTCCTTGGGGTCGGGCACTCGATAAGGCGGCACGTCCTGGGCTCTCCCTAAGGCGCCACTCTTGGGATAATTGGGGGATCCTGAATTAATTATGATTCATTTATCTGAGCTTTAACTCATTTGGGATATAAAGACCCAAGAGCTCATTAGGTTAATTTCCTTAGACCCGAGTACTAAGATTACTATACTATAGATTAGGGAATCGTCAAAGTTTTTTAAGAGTATTAAATAAAGTGGCACTCTGTGGCCCAAACCCTAAATAAGTTTCCCTTCATAAGTTGGAACCATCGAGTTCTCAGCCCTACACACCTTAATTTATTTTCTCCCAACCCGACCCTGTATCAGTAGGTACTGCCAAGGCCCAAACTCTTGTAGATGCGATCATTAAAAAAAAAATTTGGATTTGGAATCCCAGGTCCGAGCTCTAAATAAATGCCTTCTCTTTGTGTCAGGCCGTGCAACCAAACGTCTTGTTGGGAGCTGCTGATGTGTACTACGGTACCGATGTCCCACCATTACCAGGGGACTTCTTTTTGGGTTCCTCTATGATGGGCAAATTCTTCCTTTTTCTCGTGCTGTTTGTTTGTTACTTTCATCTATAACTTTGGGTTTTATATTTTTTACCCTCCTGGTTTTGCTGTGTCCACAGTCCCCACTATCATCAGCATAAAAACTAGCGGCGCTACGAGACTTGCCGCTGTCTGCATCCCAATCAAAACTTCTCCCGATCCCAGTCTGGCGGCCATGTTGTTTCTTGTAAATCCATGTTCCAGGTTTAATTTCCTTAACCCTATTCCACCAGGAGGAAACCGAAAAATCTCTCGCTGGTCATGAACTTGTGGACGAGCCGTAGAGTACCGGCTGTGACCGGAACCACCAAAAAATAGCTTTAATTGTAAAAATAATGGATCAGCCGTAGTTTACATTGGACCTGCCGTGTCCCTTCTGTGGTGCTGGAGGGTGTGTACAGGGGTGTAGGAATGAATGAGGTGGCACGGCGGGTCCAGAATCATTGTATAGTGTTAG
Organism: Engystomops pustulosus; assembly: GCA_019512145.1. NCBI lineage: Eukaryota > Metazoa > Chordata > Amphibia > Anura > Leptodactylidae > Engystomops > Engystomops pustulosus. The sequence goes on from CM033641.1 coordinate 309,919,145, forward strand.
AAAAATTTTTGATTTTGTTATTTTTGTGCCAATTTGCAGTATCTTGGTCTGGTAGACCTTCGCTGAATGTACGCAGCTCACGCGTTACCTTCTCACGTTCTCCGTTGTCCCTCATTGTACCCCATGATGGCGCTAATGTTACACCGACCTGTCACAAGAATTTTGGGCATTTTTTGATGGGGTAGAATTGCTGAGTAATGTTACCCCTAATGGGAGACTACCTTTAGCCTCACCAGTCCTAGGGGCTTCGATATTGATGCTACCACCTGCTAGATGTCCGAAAATGTAGTGAAAGGTCAGTCAAATCATGGGGGTGTGTATGTAATGTTGACTTCACCCCAAATTCTATGCCGAATCTAACAAGCTCTTCGGGTCCTGTTCACACTTGCCCATGTTGGTCTCTACACTCTGCTTGGGTTCCACTTCTTTTACAGATCAGAAAAAATTGTACGCCACTTTTAAGGCGCAGAAGAGCACTTACTGTGGTTTCCCCCAAAAATGGCCACTAATAATAATACGGATATTGGAATAACTTGAATTTTTTTTACAAATTTTGCGCACATTTTGCTTTGTTCAGGTGAAACCTGACTGCTTTCTTCCTGATACAGCGCCACTCCTGTCTGTAGGTTGTGTCCGGTATTACAGTTCAACTGCACTGAATTGAGTGAGACTGATCTGAGATGCTCAACATGACCGATGGACAAGGCGGCTGCACACGGAGTGTAAGCTCTGCGGGGTAAATTGTAGTGGGATCCTCTGCAGGTAACCCGCATAGATTTATAGTCAGTATAGTGACCCATTCACACGCTGTACGTTGTTAATTTTTGGTACAAATGCTTATGAATCCTCGGTCCTTGGAAGGGAGCAGCCATGTTTTTTCTGATCCTGACAATCCCTTTAATGATCACTAGTTGGGGTCTATTCACATGGAGCAGATGTGTAGCCAAAATCTGAAATATCTGCGGCATGTTAGTAAGGGCTCATTCACACTTCCATGTCCTAGTCGTTTTTTTTTGTTTTATGCATCTTTTCAGTTTTTTAATTTAAATTTTTTTTTATTGCACTTTTAATCAATGTTTTTTGCGCTATTACAAAAACGGCCGAAAGAAAAGTTTATTCTAGAACTAAAAATGGAAAAAATCCGATGATATGAAAGAAAAGATGGCACAGTCCTATTTCGTGTGTATTTTGATATGTTGGTGTGAATGAGCTCTTATAGGCATCTGCGCACGGGGGATCGTGTTCTGATAATCTGGGTCTGTGTGTCGCATGAATTTACCGACCCGAACCCAGGAGAGCAGAACTGGGGGTATGTGCTGCACTACTGCCCTGGGAGGGAAGTGTTCCCGATTCGGTACCGTTGGCCACTGCTTCCATCATAGGACCACCGGGTTGCAAAGAGCCCCCTTAAAGGAAATCTACCACCAGGATGAAGGATTGTAAACCACTGACATACTGGTGTGTGCCCCCTCTGGTAGGATCCGCTCTTCTTTAAGCTTCTTATGCCCTGGTTTTAAAGAAAAAAAAAAAGAATTTAAAATGATGCAAATTAGCCTAAGGGGCTCCAGGCTCCATTAACACCTATGGAGCCTGGAGCTCCACAGACTCATTTGCATAATTTTTAAAGCTTTTTTTTTTTTTTTTTGTTGAAAACCAGGGCATAAAAAGCTAAGTTTAATTGAGGGGGCACACCAGTATATGAGTGTGCTTGGTTTACAATCCTTCATCCTGGTGGTAGATGTCCTTTAACTAAGGGAATGAAGTCACGTTTGCGGCATGTGATCCTCCGCCCCCAGAGTCTCCATGTCGCCCCATTCTTATCCATAAAGTGTCTGATTTTGAGATCTTCAGCTGCACTTATTTTGTAAATTTTCTTAAAGGGGTTGTACAGGCTTAGGAAAACATGGCAGCTTTTTTTTTCCATAACAGTGCCACACCTTACTAGTGGTTGTGTAGGGTATTGCACCCCAATGTGATTGGATCTGAGCTGCAATACCATCCACAACTTCTGGGCTATTGTAAGAAAAGCTGCAGTTTTTATGTGTGAAGGAAATCACAATCCATCATGATAAACCCGGACTATTGAAATCTAAAATTATGCTAATAAAGGGCGTTACCACGGCCCCTCTGTACTGCTATTAAACTGACTCCTCCCTCCCCTTAATATGCCTGATATATCTCACATAGTGGGAGTGTTCCTGCACAGTGTAACAGCCTGTGAATCTTCAGCACAGAGGGGCTCTGGTAACATCCACCATAGCCCTTCAGGCTCATTCGCTTAATTTTTAAAGTTGATTTTAGAAGGAAGGAGGCCATGGATAACAAATATAAGAAGATTACTACAGTCCCGGTGCCTGGATCTATGAGTAATGTCCCTGGTTTATCATGTTGGATTGTGATGGGAGATTTCCTTTAAATGTTCTACAACCCCTTTAATGTGGATACATCATATTATACAAGATGTCAGCGGCGCAGTGTGAACAGGTCCCAGGAGTCTTTCTGCGTCTTACTAACACATTGTAGATGAGATGATTTGTCCTCCGCCTCAGTATATGTGAGCGCTTCTTGTCCGATCAGATTTTTTTTTTAACCAGTGATTGTAAAGCAGAAATGTTGCGATGTTTACTTCTTACACTCCGGAATCGGTTGTATATCTGTTAACATTTGTATAGTTGTATATTAAAACACAAGATAAAACCTGCGTCCATGGTACTGTCACATTATTGGGGGTGCTGTCAGATCCAAAACAGGGAAATAAAGATGGCTGCCTGTTGTAGTCTGGACCAATGAGAAGCCAGGGGGCGTGTCTCGGACTACCCTAAACTTCCTATAGCTAAACTGTAGTCTTGGATCACAGCTCTGCTCTCATGGGCCTGAGCTAAGGAGCAGGATCTGAGGATGTGAGTGGCAGATGAGCGCCCCCTCATGACCAACATCTGACATTACATTAGTAATTCATCTCCCATATTAAAGGAATCCTCCAGGATTGTGTGGTGGACCCCCAGTAATTAATATTGGGCTAAGGAGCCACGGCCATGGGTCCCAAAGACTGACTGATTGATTGACATGAAGAATGCTTTCTGGTTGGATACTACAGCAATCCATTTGGAGCAGAAAAGTTCCATTCACCATTGTTGCATTGGGGGTTGTCCTCACACTGCTGTGTGCTTAGCTCTCTGCACTGATCTATTCCACACCCAGTCCCCTCTGTTCTGACTACTTTACCATTCAATCAAAAGCCTACAGCTTTTTACAGTAGAAGAGTGAAGTGGCTGTGCAGCGGCTCAATGCACAGAACACAGCAGTGTGAGGACACACCCCCTGTGCCCTTAGATAAGCTACAATCCTGGAATATAAATACATACTACACAGTCCCGCTGTAGCTGTCCGACACAGAGGTATGATCACACATCGCTTCAGGACTAATACATGACCCCCGGCTGCAGAGAGCTTAGAGCGCAGCTGTGTGAGGACACACCCCCAATGCCATTAGACAAGCTGCAATCCTGGAATATAATTACATATTACACAGTCCTGCTGCAACTATCCCACACAGAGGAATGATCACACAGCTCTTCAGGACTAATACATGACCCCACCTACAGAGAGCTAAGAGTGCAGCAGTGTGAGGACGCCGCGCCCCACCCCAGTATCCTTAGACAAGCTGCAATCCTGGAATATAATTACATATTACACAGTCCTGCTGCAACTATCCCACACAGAGGTATGATCACACATCTCTCCAGGGACGATACCTAACACTGGCAGCACAGAGCAGAGCAGTGTGAGGACACACCCCCAAGTGCATTTTATTTTTCTAATGCAATTCTTTCTGATTTATCACCCATTCATACAACCTCACGGTCCACAATATTTGGCTTATACAATGAAAATCCTGCTGTCCGTGCCCTGTGTGCAGCTGTAATTGCATATATCACACGGTACAAGAGCTGTCCATCAGTCTGCGTCTATGCTGTATATCCTGTGTCTCCCCACTATATGTGCACATCATTGTTGGGGGGCTGCTCCCCAGTCCTCAAAACGCTAAGCTAAAGTCCATAAACCTCATCGTCCGTCGTCCTCTATGTTGTCTGATTTATCTGTTCTGTCTAGAAAAGTCTGATGTGTTCAATGGAAATCTATGTCCCAATGTTACAACAAAATTGCTTTGTCAGAAGCTGCTTTTGTGTATGAACAGTGTCAAATAATAAAAATCTGCAAAAGTGTTTGTAGCTTATGGCTTTTTATTTTTTTAAAGAAATCGCCGGCTGTAGATGGTGTTTTGTGTTATTCTGTAGTTGTAGTGTCTGTGCCGCTCCTGTATATAGCCGACTGTGCTGCTGCTGCTGCTTGTGATGTAGATCTGATCAGGCCGCACTCCTGCCATCCGAAACTTCAGAGAGTGCAGATGACGGGACACCCATACACATAGGTCCACATAGTCGGTGTATGAGTATAGTGAGAGCGTCCCCTGGAGGAAGAGGGCGGGTATAACTTCAGTATCTATAGTAGGGATCAGAATGAAGTTGTGATGATGCAGGAGAGTTGGTGGGGGCAGCAGCATCCTAGTCACACAGATTTCATATACAGGACTGAGCAGGACATAGCAGTGAAGCCTGTACATGGGGGGGCCTGCTATTAATGACCTACAAGGGGGAGGGCCGTGCAACAGTAGGGATGGGAGCTACCGACAAGGGGGAGGGGCATGCTACAAAACAGAAGGGAGCTTATGACGTCATCTGTGTTGTAAAGACGGTGATCAGTGGGGTCGCCCTGTTATAAATTAGGCTATTAAAGGGGTAATACACACATTTTCCTGTATACACAGGATGAAAGAACTTGTCTATGGGGGGGGGACTTCAGATGTGAGTCTGATGCGCCTCATCCGACTTGCATCTAGGTAAGTACTGTATATATGGGGGTTTTTTTTACCTCTCCCGCATGCCGAGAGCTCATAAAGGCTGTTTTGGGACCCTAAACCAAATACAGGTGACAGGTCCGCTCCGTCTGCAGGGTCCCTCACAGATCAGAATCTTGTGGATAGGGGAATAACTTGTTGTGACTGGACAACCCCTTTAATGGTTTTCTGGTAGAAAAGCTCTTGGATGAAGACATTACATCAGGATCCCGAAACTTTGCGAACATGAAAATCCTCATGGAGCCGGCGCTGTGCTCAATACTCCACCAACAAGCCACGAACAAGGCTCCCGGCCGCCTCTGCAGGTTTCTCCCGCTCTGCCTCTAAACCTATTCCTGGCAGAGACCTCACAAAAGATGGAGGACAAGGAACCAGTTCCCACAATGCCCTGAGGCTCTAGCCCCACCCCTGTTGTCATGATGCTCATTCTACCCCTCCATAGCAACCAACAGCAAGTGTAAACAAACCAAGCATTGGGAGGCCGCAGAAACACTGCAACGAAGATCAGCTGTGAGGTATACGGCTCATTATATCATATCAGGATCCTTAACCCTTTACTGGCGCAGGTATTTGTTTCATATTTTCATTTTGAACGTTTTGAAATTCATAACTTTATCCTTGAAAGACGACGCAATTTGCTTTAGTTTTATTTTGCAGGACGAGTATTGGGGATCTGTTTTTGCAATTATCTTGATTCGTGAGTATTATTTTATTTATTTTTTTTTCATGTTTTGCACAATAAAAATATTCGATTTTACGGAACCAAACTTTAGAAGTTCCCTTTTCATGAATTTTTTTATTTTTTTTTTGTTTCCACCATTTTGTGAAAGACTTAAAAAAAATTTTCGAAGTTGTGAATAAAAACATAAGTTTTTGACTGAAGTGTCTTTTTATGTGTTTTAACTACTTTTCCTTTAATTGTATCATTTATTATATTTTTTTACATTTTTTTTTTTTACTTTGATTTTACAAATTTGTCCAGTGTCTAATTTTTTTTTTTTGTTTTTTTTTTTCCTTTTAATGGGTTTTGTTGCTTACATTCTGTAATACACATCAATATGTAATTTTGCGTTCCCGTGTTTTCGCCCACCACATACATGACAGACCTGGGGGGGTGGGGTCTTCTTTAGGGATAAGAAAAACCATTCTTGAAATAACGGAGCAATGTTTTTATTTCAGGTTTGTGGGAGATGATGTCGGCCGTCCCTATACGTATCCCTACTGATTCCACCTATGAAGATTTGGGATCATTGTGCACGTACGTACCTAATACGCTATCAAGGGTAATAGTTCTCCTAATACAGTTTCAAGATATACACTGTGCAAAGAAATTATATGTCCAAAAATAGCCCCACCCCCCGCACCCCTATAGCTACCAATGCAGGTCCCGATTAGAGGCATAGAGGGGGTTTTCCAGGAAAGTGTAATTACCCTGTGTTACCTCTTCCAGTCTTCCTCCACATCACTCCTGAGGTAAGAAGAGACCTCCTGTGGTTCATGGAGGCCACTTTTTGACCAAAGTGGTTACCCTGACCAGAAGTGGATTATAATATAGGTGGTTTGGGTGGTAGCCCGGGGGCGAGTGGCCACCCAAACCGCCCATCAAATTTTAGACTGAGAAGAACCTTCACCCATGAAATCTTTATACATCTGTTCCTGATCTCAATACACATGTACACGAGAGCCATTTCAGGACCTTTAAAGGTTCTTCAAAGGTCCTGAAACCAAGATTGAAATTAGGCAGAATTCCCCAAGAAATTTCATTCTAGTAGCAGATGTAGGAAGTGATCCCAGACTTGTAGGGGCAATAATATTCATACAGACTAGGTCACACGGTGGTCTTAATCCTCTCATGACCCCGACCCCTGGCACTGACGTCTCAGCCGGAAGACCAAAATATACAGATAGCAGAGCAGGGTAATTAGACTTTTCAGGGGGTGTAAAGGGTGCTCTTCCTCATATGATGAGACCGATTTTGAATTTGATACATTATAGTTGGGGATCCAGTTTCAGGGTGGCGTCTTGATGGCGGCCATGTTGGTCGTCACTCAGCGTTCCTATACAACAGGACAGAAGATAAGATTGTGACTCCTCATGTATTTAATGGCTGTACAGGACCCCGAAGACCATCCCTTCCATACATGAAGACGAGGAACGTGGCAGCCTATTGGACTATACAGAGAGGTCATGTGACAGACAAGAAGCTCCACCCCAAGGCCTGAAGAATCGGGCACTTCCTGTGGATAAATTATCCAGGGCTCAGAGGATGGCGGATCAGTACGTCACACACAACGAGGTAACAATGGGTCCCCCATCACCTGCCGGGTCAGATCAGGGTCCTTCTCTTGTCACAGACGAAGCAGATTTCTCAATATAGTTTATATATGAATTTTAGAAAAAACGATTTAATCTGTTCTGTAATTTTTCTTGGCAGCCGCTCAAGGCGCACAGAGAGTTAATCCGCTGCGTGGCCCTAACTCGTGTAATCCATGGAGACGGCCACTGGGGGCTCGCTAAGGCCTTCGCTGACCTTGGATACAGTTACCTGACAGTGAGAGGTCAGTAAGTTAATCTGTCACATAGTTACAACTTTCTCTACTGTTTTGGTAGTTTGTTACTATGTATCAGTGAAGGTAAAAGCTCATCGAACTAGTAGTCTACATTATGGGGCTCATTTACTAAGGGTCCGTCGGATGCACTTTCGTCGGGTTTCCCGACTATTTCCGTCTTACGCCGAATTGCCCCGGGATTTTGGCGCACATGATCGGATTGTGTCGTATCGGCGCCAGCTTTCACGCGACAGAAATCAGGGAGCGTGGCCATCGGACAACCCGACGGATTTGGAAAAACCGTGGAGTTTAAAAAAACGTTTTGTGTCGCAAGATCAAGCACTCACATGCACCGGGAAGAAGCAGGTGAACTCCGGCGGACTTCAGCGCAGCAGCGACACCTGCAGGATATCGGGCGCACAACCTTAGTGAATCCCGGCAGACCCGAATCCTCGCCGGACAACGCGCTGCGGGATCGCGACTGGACCGGGTAAGTAAATGTGACCCCATTATCTCTATATACCTTTACATCTGTGCTCATTGTAACCAATGTGTAATATAAATCCATATATCACAGTCCTGCTGCTACTAATATGCACCAGGAAACTGGCATAGAAGCCCTGGAATAATAGCAATGTCTTTGCCTTTATACCACATCCACAACAAAGGGGAAGTGGAGCAGATGGCATAATTTTGGCCACCAATGCACCACCAGATACTTCAGAAGGCCTCAGCCCCTTGATGTATCCGGTGGGGATGGAGGGCCGGGGCTTCCATCATATGCCTACGCACAATAAATCTCCCCCCTTGTGTCCATCTACTGAGACCCCTAGGCCCCTCCTGTGATATCCATGTTCCAAGCTTTACAGATGGACAGTGGTTGTCCAGGATGGATAGACCCCTATAACTGCATAGACCACCAGGGATACCATTCATTTACCTCTTGACCACCAGGACATAGTCAGTATTGCTTAGTGGAATGATCCTAGTGTAAGAAACACAAAAAGGCAAAATACAAATTTAGACGTGCGCAGTCTATGGGGATGTTGGAGTGTAGTGTATAATATACCTTACATTGGTGTCTCTAGGATTACCACTACAAGCCAGACAACATGCCGAATCTGCCAAGAACATCCTGCTGCGAGGGGTGGACATGTCAAAATCTGTGCAAGAGAAGAGAGAAGTCCTGGGAACCCTGGTGACCATTTACTATACCCTGGGGGTGTCCCATCTGCTGCAAAACAAATATCCTTACAGAAAAAGCGAGACGGCCTGGGCAGGACCTTCCCATGGTTTCCCTGGATAAAGGATCAAAAACACTTATTGTTATGTTCAGAGGTGTAGAGGGAAGCTCCTGGACCCCCATGCAAAATCTGTGTCTGACCCCCTACTCTTAAGAGGCAGAGGGATTATTGGGCCCATCAAGGTCCAAAGGGTTTGGAGAATACGGGGAATGGGAGGTATGGAGGCACTTGGGCGGGTATGGAGGCACTTGGGCGGGTATGGAGGCACTTGGGCAGGTATGAGGGCACTTGGGCAGGTATGAGGGCACTTGGGCGGGTATGGAGGCACTTGGGCGGGCATGGAGGCACTTGGGCGGTATGAGGGCACTTGGGCGGGTATGGAGGCACTTGGGCAGGTATGGAGGCACTTGGGCAGGTATGGAGGCACTTGGGCAGGTATGGAGGCACTTGGGCAGGTATGGAGGCACTTGGGTAGATATGGAGGCACTTGGGCAGGTATGGAGGCACTTGGGCAGGTATGGAGGCACTTGGGCAGGTATGGAGGCACTTGGGCAGGTATGGAGGACGGGAGTCGTAATTTCATATGGAGTTATACGTCTCAGCCATATACTGGTTACATTTCCAAGATGATGGGAAATGCACAAACCCCCACATTGGTCTCAATCCATCCTAGAACCCTGGGGTGGGTGATACGGAGAGAGCTCCTTGGGTAATCATGGTAGCAAGGGCAGGTCTTCTAATGTGCTTGGGTCATGACTGGATCCTACTGCACCAGTACCGCCTCCCTGTGACGTTGTTAAGTTCTGATCCATCTTGGCTTTGGGGAGTTTCTTCTAGATGATCCAAGGTGAGACCCTTTCAGGGGTGGGTAGGGTGTGTGCCACCAAGGGAGACTTGGAGCTTGAAGTCTTCTAAGAGAGGTCATGGTATAACATTTAGTTGGAGGAAACTGGAACCCACTCGCCCCACCCTCCTCCCAGTGATCGCTGCGCCAAGGCCTGACTAGTATCTGATCTTTTGTAATCCACTCTGTGGTCCTACTGACCTCTTTTCTATTGAGAGAGAACTAATGATCACGCGTATTTTTTTGATAAATACAACATATCTACACATTAGTGAGACTCTAAAATACACATTGTAGTCCCACGTGAGCTGTGTTTTTAAATTTACTTAAATGAAAACTATACTAAAAGTTATGTTTTAATGGGCATCTACCACCAGGATGAAAATTTGTATGCAAATGAGCCTGACGGGCTCTAGGATCCATAGGTGTTAATGGAGCCTGGAGCATCTCCAGCTCATTTGCATGCAATCCTTCATCCTGGTGGTAGATGCCCTTTAAACTCTGTCCGCATATGGACATCTATTGCCCGTCTTTGATAGTTTTATCTGCTGTACAGATTGGTCCAATCTTTGTTTGTGTAACTTGGTTTTATATACACGCTACCATGGAGGGCCTCTGGCCCGATATCATCTGCGCTTATATCTAACAAGGAACTGGTGGTAGATCGACCGTGCTAACAGGGCTCTGTTTCACTAGTGGTAGTGAAAGTAGCCAGCGTTGTGGGTGTTGTACCACACTGGGAGTTATGTGGGCGTCCCCCTGTCACTTCCTGTGCTTCCTAAGACTATACATCCAGGTTCTGTGGGATAGGGCCTAAATTGCTGATCAGTGGGGGTCTAATGCTGAGACCTGAAAACGAGGGGTTCAACGGACCCCTCGCCGCTCCTTAGACTAATGGAGCAGATGGCAGCGCGAGATTAATGGAGCTGACGTAAATTGCCGAGCGCTGCGCTCACTGAGATAGAGCTACTCTACATTACTCTCATGGAGCGACGAGGGGTCGGTTAGCACTGAGACCCCCACTGATCAGCAAGTTAGGCCCTATACTGTGGATAGGGCCTAACTTGTCTTTGTGGGAAAATCCCTTTAATATATACATAGTCCTTACATACATATAAGAAGGAAAGGAGGAGAAAAAGAGAAGAAAAGGTAAAGAAAAAAATCCTTCATGATGAACCAGGGACATTACTCATAGATCCGGGCACCGGGACTGTGGTATCTTCTTATATTTGTTATCCTTGGCCTCCTTCCTTCTAAAATCAACTTTAAAAATTATACTAATGAGCCAGGAATGCTCTGGGGGACGTAACCAGAGCACCTCTATGCTGCTGATTCAGAGGCTTCCCTTCTCCCACTGTGTGTCATGAGAGCAGGCAGAGGGGGAAGGGGGAGACAGTGTAACAGTCCGCGAAACTGTGGCATGGAGGGGCTCTGTTAACATCCCCCAGATATGTAGCTCATTAGCATCATTTAAAAAGATGATTTTAGAAGGAAGGATTTCCTTTTAAAGCAAACTTGTCATCAGGGATGTCATTTTTAGCTAGTGACAATATCCTGTGCTATGCTACCATTATGTTGTCAAGCAGCTGAACAGCTTCTAGATCATGTTTGTTTCATGTCCCAGCGTGGTGGCCTCATCCAGAAAATCCAACTTTGAAGTAAAATGTTAATTGGTTGTATAAAGTCAGGGAGGAGGAGCGTTTAACACGTTGTCAAGCTCTCTCTCCAGGAGATCTGGTCAATGATGTCCTTGGCTAAAGGACCATCAATTACAGTTAAGGCAGAGAACGCTTGACTTCAATGTTAAACTCTCCGCCTCCTTGACTTCATAAAACCAAGTAATATCTCACTTCAAAGTTCCTTTTCTGAATTATGCCACCGTGCTGGACCATGAAAGAAACATCATCTAGAAGCTACTTATAAGTGGTTTATTAAGCCACTTTCTGATGACAGGTGCCCTTTAATTTCATATTACCAGCAGTGTGTGGTGAGTCCTGGGGGTGGGGACAGCTGCAGCCTGTGTGTGCCTGTGTCTCCTCATGCATTCGTCTTCTCCTTCACCATCCCCCTGCCTGCTCAATGCATATGTCAGCTAAAAATGACATTCCTGGTGACAGGTTCCCTTGAAGGTTTTTAACCCTTTAGGCAGGGGACATGGCACTTCTATAGTCCCAGGCACTATGCAGGTAATTAGGACCTTACAAGACACACACATCATTGTGCTAACATGGGGAATTGTGGCAAATGACAAAATCTGCCCTACTACATCAAGTTATTCTTTTAACATTCTCCTTAATGTTTATACTGGAAGGGAATCGTATCTCAGTTTGCAAAAAGTGGAAAAAATTGTAGAAGAACTGGAAGAACTTCAGGAGAAGACGTCTGTTCTTGGCAAAATATCCGACAAAGACATAGCCCTGGCGCTGGGGAGGTGAGTACTGCTGTATAGTGCTGCTCATCACCCTATGGTTCACATCTTCATAATTACCAGCTTCTGCTTGTTGTCAGTGAATGAGAACCTTCTTGTGTCCATTCAGAGGCAGTGACCCTGTACACAGCGAGTCCTGCTCTCAGCTGAGAAGTGGAGACAATTGTATCCAGTCTAGACAATGCTCTGTGAGCTAAACAGCCTGGACTACAGACTGATACATTGTTACAAACCAACACAGAGATCTGTGCAGCTGCTGCTCATGTGTTTAGCTCACAGAGCATTGTCTAGACTGGTTAAAATTCTCTCCACTCAGAGGCAATGACCCTGTACATAGCTAGTCCTGCTCTCAGCTGAGTAGTGGAGACAATTGTATCCAGTCTAGACAATACTCTGTGAGCTAAACAGCCTGGACTACAGACTGATGCATTGTAATGAACCAGCAGAGATATGTGCAACTGTGGCTGATGTGTTGAGCTCACAGAGCATTGCATAGACTGGTTAAAATTTTCTCCACTCAGAGGCAGTGACCCTGTACACAGCTAGTCCTGCTCTCAGCTGAGCAATGGAGACAATTGTATATATTTTTCGAGGTGTCCAAAAGTTTGGCTTCAGTTCCCCTCCCCTTTCCTCTTTTAGGGCCTGTGTGTTGCAGGACAAGCTGAGCTTAGCTATGAATTTCTTTGAACAAGCTGTAAGGATTGTCATCTCCTGTGATGGGGACAGCTCTGCCGAACTGATAAACATCTACCGGGACATGGCCCGGACCGAGCAAATGAAGAAGAGGCACGACCAGGCCATTCACTACCTACTGCAGGTCTGTTACCACACCTCACTGCTGCCACTAGGGGCTGCTACTGTATTTGTACAGTAAAATGTAAATTGACTGCATGGAGCTCCCCCTAGTGGTGACTGCATGGAGCCTGAATTTTATCATTGAGCTCCATATCGGAGGTATAGATTTCTCTTATGGTGTTCTGTCTCTATAGGCCCATTCTATATGTCAGGCAGTATATAAAAACCTGAGCGAAGAAGCTGCTCACACTGGGCTGCTCCTGGCTAAGGCGTACGCAGCTGCCGGACAGTCTGATTACAATGGTAAGTGAATATTCTTAGATTATATACTGTATTATAATTTAGTTTGGGTAAAGCATTTGACATTAATACTTTATGAAAGGTCTAACAGCTGAGATAAGGGGAACACAAGGACTGTAGCTTTTCCGAGTCCTCACACTGCTGTGCTCTCTGCATCCAGTGTTGGATATTGTTCCTGGAGAAGTGTGGTTTCTCATTTTGTAAAGATACACCTCACGGGCCCTCTAAGCTTCTTGGGCCCGGTCGTGGCCACACCTTGTTTGATACTGCAGCCACCAATCATATCTGGTAGAAGACGCTGTAGAGTAGTTCAATGCAGAGAGCTAAGAGAACAGCAGTGTTAGGACACGCCCCCAGTACTGTATAATCACAACTCCTGATAGATTTAATAACCAGAATTGGAGTGTTCCTGGAGTAAATTAGGGTTTGCCTCTTTTTTTTTTGGAATGCATCCCCATTTGTATGACATTAACCGAAATATTTTTCTAATATCTAGAAAATGCTGATAAGTATTTCACGGAGAGTCTGAGCGTTTACCAGGTGGTGCTCGGCCCCGATGACCCTCAGACACTGAACACGTGTGTGGAGTTCAGCAAATGGCTCATACAGATCGGTAAAACTCAGGTACACTGACTCAGTGGCCAAACCCTGACAGGATATATCCCTTTAAGTAATGTGTCATATTGTAATAGGTAATTGATCTCCTCTAGGAGGCGCAGAAGATGTTACAGGATGCAGTGGGCTCAGAGACGGAGTACAGCGAGATAGTGGCCGAAATGCTTAGTATCATGGGCAGCATACACCTGGCAGACGGGAAGATACAGAAGGGCTACCGCCTGCTGAAAAAGGTGATGATTATTTCTATAACCGACAAAGACACAGATGTGTCTGTATATATAGTAATCTCCTGAGCTCCCCCTAGTGGTGGTGTATATACAGTATATAGTAATCTCCTGAGCTCCCCCTAGTGGTGGTGTATATACAGTATATAGTAATCTCCTGAGCTGATGTCACACGTGCACAGCTCGTTATATCCCTGGATATGTGATGTCACACAGATGCACAGCGGATCAAGGAAAACCCTTAATACGTTGAACTACTGACCTGATAGTTCCTAAACCAGATCCTGTTGTCCGCTACGGAGAAGGTAAACACATGATCCACAAAGGGCTGGCTCTTGGGGTGATATCTGGGGGTGCCAAATGTCTATAACAGAGAGCAGCAGGTTACAGTGAAGTCTGAACAGAGACGTATCCTGTTATGTGCATGCGCGGACGCTTCCATTACCTGTATGAAGAGCTCCTTTAACACGGAGAGGTAGGGGTCCTGATCAAACACCTGCAGAGGGGACATAATAGGTCAGTGCAATGTTACCACAGAGTCAGGTGACTCACACAGGATGCTGGGAGTTGTAGTTACAGACAGTTCCTTTAATACCCACCGGATCAAAGGAGAGCAGCGGGCGGGAGCCCTTCAGGCAGTTCCCCGTCATCTTCAGCTCCGCCAGAGTGTGAACTAGAACAAGAGAACAAAACTCATCTGGTCTCTGGCTGTGATATACAAAAGAGTAAAACTAAGGGACAAGAGTTTAAGTGTAATGATAACATTGAGCATGTTAGTATCTGCAGGACTGTGAAATATGGATTGTAGATTTTCCAAGTGCACTAGGATGTGTCCTCACACTGCTGTGCTCTTTGCTCTCTGCTGTGAGTGTTATGCATTGTCCCTGGAGAGATGTGCAAGCATCCTGTCTGTCTATACTATCAGTAGCAGCAGGACTGTGATATATGGATTGTAGATTTTCCATGTGCACTGGGGTGTGTCCTTAAACTGTGCACAATCTATTGCCCTATTTGAGGGGATTAACCCCTCATCTCCACACTTCCACCTTAATGCCCAGGGTATTTTTAGTTTTTACATCTTTAATGCCTTTTTTTATTTTCGGATTACCATAGCTGTATGGGGTCTTGTTTTTTTTGGGGGATGATATGTAGTTAATAAAAATCAGAATTTTGGGTTTCATATGTCCTACCGACAAACTTTTATTAACCCCTTCTGTGCAGTATATTAAAGGAAACCTGCCACATGATATGGTAGGTGTAAGCTGTAAATACTGAGCGCCAGCTCAGGGTGAGCTGGTGCCGGAGCTTATTTTCGTTATTGTCCTAAACCGCTGTATCGCAGTTTAAACATTTTTTAATGTTTATATCTGAAGCTGCTTCGGCACACGGTGGTATGCGCTCGGCGCACGCCTACAAAGGAGATACCGGAGACATCACGCAGCGCGGAAGCAGCTTCAGATATAAACATTAAAAAACCCCGGTGAATTCACCAAGCTCTCGGGCACACATGCGCCTGGTGCGCCGTGTATTCACGGCAGCGGTCGGGTCCCGCTGCATAAAGAGGGCTCACGGGCACCGATCACGGGTGTTATTACAGCGATCGCTGCCGGCAGCCTCAAAAAGATGGCACCGCAATCTGGCCTAGGATCGTCGCTCCCCATGACGTCATCGGGGAGCGAGCTCCATCTCCATGGTAGCCTCAGGTCATGATAGGATCGATCAGACAACCTAGGGTTAAAGTACCCTAGGGAGTCTGCAAAATAGAAAAAGAAAAAGTTTAAAAAAAAAAAAAAAATTATAATAAAAAACCTAAAAATTCAAATCACCCTAGAACAGACATAAGTATAAATAAACAGCAAAAATCATAAACACATGCGTCCGAAAATGCCCAATCAAAATATGATAACGGGTTTTCAATGCGTTTAACCCCGTAACGGAAAATAGCGCCCAAATCCGAAAATGGCACTTTTTTGCGATTTTAAAAAAATAAATCTATAAAAAGTGATCGAAAGGTCGTACAGTCCTAAAAATGATATAATTGAAAATATTATCAAATGTCACAAAAAATGACACCACCCACAGCTCCGTACAACAAAGTATAAAAAAAGTTATTAGCGCCAGAAGATTGCAAAAAAATAAAAAAAATTTGTACAGGTTTTAATTTTAGTAAGTGTATGAAAACATTATAAAACCTATACAAATTTGGTATCCCCGTGACCTTACCGACCCAAAGAATAAAGTAGACCTGTCATTTGGGGCGCTCAGTGAAAGCCGTAATATCCAAGCCCACAAGAAAACGGCGCAAATGCGTTTTTTCACCATTTTCATTACATTTGGATTTTTTTTCCCGCTTCCGAGTACATGGCATGGAATATGTAATACCATCACTATGAAGTGCAATTTGTTACGCAGAAAACAAGCCGTCACACAGCTCTTTATGTGTAAAAATAAAAAAGTTAAAGATTTTTGAAGGTGGGGAGTGAAAAATGGAAATGAAAAACCAGGAAAGGGCCCGGTCCTTAACCGGTTAAGGGGTTTATATATACAGGTGGTCCCCTACTTAAGAACACCTGATTTACAGAGGTCCCCTAGTTACAAACGGACCACAGGTGTCTGTAATGAAGATTTATTGTTAATTATAGTTCTTATGACAACCCAACATTTTTAAAATCCAATTGTCACAGAGACCAAAAAAAAATTTGGATGGGTCTACAATTATAAAATATACAGTTCCGACTTACATACAAATTCAAATTAATAACAAACCTACAGACCCTATCTTGTATGTAACCCGGGGACTGCCTGTATACAAAATCCCCCTAGAGGCCTCATTGCTCGAGAGATCATTGCCTGTCCCTTGAAAAACTACAGGCAACACAACGCAGCAGAGGAGTCGTCACTTACTGTTCTGAACCAGGAACTTTGCAGAGGGCCCAGCAGGGGAATTTGTTATCCTAAAATATAAGAATACATGGGAAGTTACCAGATATTGATACAAACAAAGATTAAGTAACCCCCCACCCCAAACACTAATCAAAATGCTTATACACTGCACGAAAAGATAAAGGGAACACTTACACAACACAATATAACTCAAGGTCAAACTTCTGTAAAATCAAACTGTCAACTTAGGAAGCCGCACTGATTGCTAATCAATACCATAGGCAATTAGCAAGACACACATGTGAAGCCTCCATGTGCCTGTATGACCTCCCTACATCGCTCTGGATGGTCTCCTGAGGGATCTACTCCCAGACCAGGACTGAAGCATCCGCCAACTCCTGGACAGTGCTCAATCGGATTCAGGTCTGGGGAGCGATCGGCCAGTCCATAGCTTCAGTGTCTTCATCTTGCAGAAACTGCTGACACTCCAGCCACATGAGGTCTAGCATTGTCCTGCATTAGGGGGAACCCAGGGCCAATCACACAAGTATATGGTCTCACAAGGGTCTGAGGATCCTATCTCTGTACCAAATGGCAGACAGGCTACCTCAGAGGGCTGTACGGACCGAACCCACACTATTACTGACCCACTGCTGGTCATGCTGAAGGATGTTGCAGGCAGCAGATCGCTCTCCACATTGTCTCCAGACTCTGCCACGTGCTCAGTAAGAACCTACTTTCATCTGTGAATTCTGGTGGCGAATTTGCCAATCCAATTCTCTGGAAAAAGCCAAGCATCCTGCACGGTGTTAGGCTGTGAGCACACCCCCTTCTGTGGATGTTGGGCCCACTTACCATCGTCATGGAGTCGGTTTCTAACCATTTGTGTAGACACCTGCACATTTGTGGCTGCGGGAGGTCATTTTGCAGGGCTCTGGCAGTGCTCTCCTGTTCCTCCTTGCACAATGGTGAAGGTAGCGGTCATGCTGCTGGGTTGTTTCCATCCTACGGCCCCCTCCATGTTTCCTGGTGTACTGAGTTGTCTCCTGGTAGCACCTCCCTGGACACTACCCTGACAGACGCAGCAAACCTTCTGGCCACGGCTCACATCAATGTGCCATCCTGGATGAGCTTCACTACCCGAGCCACTTGTGTGGGTTGTAGAGTCCTTCTCATGCTACAAAGAGTGTGAAAACTTCACCACTATTTAACATTGACCAAAACATCAGCCAGAAAGCCTTGGTATGGGAAAGTTGTCTGTGGTCCCCACCTGCAGAACCACTCCAATATTAAGTGCATCAAAGTTGAATCAGCCTGAAGTGTGTTTTTCCACTTAAATTTCAGAATCCAGGTCTCCAACGGTTAATAAATTCGGTTTTCATTGATGCTTTTTTTTTGCAATTTTGTTGTCAGTACATTCAACTTTGTACAGAACAAAAATATTCAATGAGTATTTCATTCATTCAGATACAGGACGTGTCATTTGAGTGTTCCCTTTATTTTTTTGAGCAGTGTCGATTCCCTGTATTGTAATACTCCAATTCCCTTGCAGGGGGCATTGTGGGGAAGTTGGGAGAATTGGTGTAACACCTTCTAAAAAGCTCAGAAACTTCTAACAGATAGGGATTGTCCAAATCAGAGCGCCCCCTATAGTCAATGAGAGGAATCACGTACCACATATATAGATCCTTTTTCTTCTTTGCTTCAAAATAAACGCATTTGTTACAGTTTTTCATTTCACAGAGCTGCAAAATAAGCCAAAACGTTACATTCAATATGGATTTTTTTTAAACACAAAACTAATACACATAGGATGGAAGAGGAAACCAACAGCGCAGTCTGCTGTGTGTAGCTCGGTTTCCAATCAAATAGGAGCTGATATGCAGGGACTTGATCTGACCACTATACAGAGAATGGCGCCGTCTGCTTCCTGTTCCATTCTCTGTGTATAGCAGAACCGCTGTGCTCTGCTAAGGATCTGACCATTGGGACCCCAAACAAATAGAACGGGGTCCTGCAAGTCCTAAGGAGGGCGTGAATGAACACTGCGCCTGTGTTCTGGACTGGCAGGACCCCTCTCTTTGGTTTGGGTCCCCGCAACAGATTTATCTCCTTTCCTAAATCCCCTCCAGAGGAAAATCCCCTTTAAGATGTGGACGTACCTCGTTGATGACCAGAAGTTTATCTTTCCGATCCATTTTTGTATCTGTAAATATAAGAAAAAAGATAAAGGATCCATTATTAGCGATGGAGGATTTCTTTAGAAACAGTGCCACCCTAATCACAAGGCTGTGTGTGGTACTGCAGCTCAACTTCATTCACTTTGGTGGAACCAACCAGCAGGACCACAGACCTATTACATCACTATGGGGGCACTTACCGGCTTTGGAGTGAGGCATCAGCCTTCTCAAGTCTTGCATCAAATGTCTGGTGCGGAAATTAATTCCCCGGGAGGAGAAGATGAGGACCCGCTCCTTGTTCGTCCACTTACCCTACAGCAACAAGAGGAAGAGTGGGACATTATAGAGCAGCAGTGTATGATGATAACACGGTGGGTTATACACTCCTCCACCACAGAACTGCTCCCTAAAATAAGGAAGGGGGACAGCAGAGGCTCCTTACCCCGGATACCGGGGGCGGGATGGTGAACTCGTCTCCCGCATCGGCGGCGCCTTCGTTTTCCTCCTCATTCTTCTGTAATTTCGGTTTTTTGCTCTTGTTGGAAGTCTCAGAGCTCAAGCCACGTTTTCTCCGGTACGCGGCCATGTTGCTTTCAAACCGGAAGTTACAGTCTGCGCAGCCTGAACAACTCTATGGTTGTGTAAGCCCTCTGCTGGAGGCTGCCGGAAGCGCAGCTGGATGTGTACACCGCAGGCGCGCCCTCTGCTGGAGACTGAAGTAACATCAGCCAGAACTTTGCAGACTTTTCACATTCTGCTTCCTGCTGAAACATTTGTCTTAATAATAATTCTTTATTTATATAGCGCATACAGATTACGCAGCGCTGTAAAAAGCATGGCAAATTGTTTCCTGTCCCCATGGGGCTCACAATCTAAACAACATAACAGTATGTTTTGGAGTGTGGGAGGAAACCGGAGGACCCAGAGGAAATGTGCCGCCCATTATTGAGAAAATATCCATGTGATCTGTAAGGCTCTCCCATACTTTGTGTATCATTCATACACTGGGGATGTCGGAGGGCTTTGGTGCATTATCTGTGACTAAAATCTTCAAAAATTACAGTCACGTAACCGCAGCAGTTAATGACTAGCCAGATGACCCCCAACAGCACTACAGCCCCTTATTGTTAGGGTTGGTGGGGTCTGGGAGGACTTGATTGGCTTTTGGAAGCTGCAGTGTAAAGCATGGTGGAGATACAAAGCAGTAATTAGGACATGGATGAATTTGTGTAAAATAAAAAATGACAGAAGATAATTATATGATAAATATTTATTGAAAAATAAAACTTTGTACATCTTAATTTTTGTATACAGTCCCGGGTATAACATCTAAATAGCAAAAAAGGAAAATAAAGTTTGTTAGAGAGCAAAATAAATTTACATGGATCAAAGACCAGTGACGGCAGATCCCTGGGATAAGCCATCAACATCAGGTCAGTGGGAGAAGAGTGCACCTGATGTTCCCGTTCAGTCTGGAATTCGTCTGCCAGACCCAGACATATTGATGGACTGGCGGGCGAACAGTCAATCTGGCATTTTGACGCCTCTAGCTACTGGACATGGCTATGATTGGCCAGCAGGACACAGCTCATCTCTAGTCCTGTGCAGTGTACAGCACTGGAAGGAGACAGTGCCATATGCTGTGTAGTGGCCGTGTCGAGTACTGCATCTCAGATATCACAAGTGTCTTCCAATGATCCGATGCTGATGACCTCTCCTGAATATCTAGTCCTAGACAGCCCCGTTAACGGGCATCTTCCATAGGTGTTAGTGGAGCCTGGAGCCCCTCAGGCTAATTTGCATACAGTCTTTCATCCTGGTGGAAGATGCCCTTTAAGTCCTATTTACATATTAATATGGATAAGTGAGTCTAGGAGTCTCCGTCCTCTACATCCTCGTCTGGGCAGCAGTAATACTCCACAAAGCAGATCTGTCCGTCCTCGTTCCTGACCATGTATTGCAGCGAGAGGAAGCCCCTGTTGTCGGTCCGGATGGACACCTTGCAGGACAGCGCCAGCGCCTTGGTGGACGGCTTCAGCAGGGAGATTTTATATCTGCAATGGAAAAGCATAAAAACCCCATAAATGACCAGAATTCTTCCCATGATATGTAAATACCAGCAACGCTAGTAGTTAAAGGGGTTGTATTGGACCTGAAAAACATGGCTGCTTTCTACCATAAACAGCTCCACCCCTGACCATGGATAGTGTGTGGTATTACACCTTACACCACAGCTCCCTTCATTTCTATACAGCCGAGCTGCAATACCAGCACAAACCACAGACAGCAGAGGCGCTGTTTATAGGAGAAAGAGACTACATTTTTCAAATACCAGACTATCCCTTTAAGGGGTTAAAGAGAAGTCCCCCAGGTTCCCAGGAAGTAACAGCTACATTTTAACATCGTAACATCGTAAGGACAGGGGATAAAAAGTACATGCTCCCCTGTCAGCTGCAACACTGGGAACAGGAGGAAGAATCATTTGTTTAATTTCTTACACCAGAAACCCTTTACATCTTAGTCATAAAGATCAACAAAAGTTTTGATGCAGTTTTTGATTTTACTGGTTCAACCTGTAAAATCTGGTGACTGTACAAAAGAACAAAAAAAATCTTAATGCAGTTCTAGTGATGCAAGTAAATCTGCGCTGTGTGAACGCACTCTAAGAAAAAGCAGAATCTCTGGTCCTGATTTGAAGATCTATGACACGGATGTAGCTGGAGGGGACACATTGTTACTGAGGACCCCAACACTATCCCATTACCTGTTAGTCTGCGTCTGGGTGCAGTGAAACGCTTCTATCAGATCCGAGTCTTTGGGATAATCCAGGTGGGCGCTTCCTGCGTTTCCAAATGTGGACAATCTGTATCACAGAGACAAAGTGTCATACAGAGAAGTAACACACACATGAGTGTGAGAGATGCAAGATATTTACCTATCTTGGGGTTCCCACTAATGTCCCCAGGACAGGCCTGTCCTCTGCATGCAGAAATATTTTGGAAAACCCCAAATCAGATGTATAAGCAGTGAAATACAAACTGTATGTCATCCATATTTTATAGACCGTAAACTGTGTGGGGACTCACAAAATCATAGTTAAATTTGATGCAGGGAGTCGCCGTCTCCCCTCTGGGTCCACTATTCCCTGTTGAGATCATGAAACCTTAGTTGAACCTTTTGATGATTCCTGTAAATAACGCTTAAAACGCTTGTCCTAAGTGTAAAAGTTATTCCCTATTCTGGACTGGCTGATCTTTTACTCCCGCATACATTTGGAGATAAGAAAACCTTAATGTAGGGGCTGCTACACAGATTCAAGGACAAATTAATTCTCCTGTCTGGCCCCCACAGTTTTTGAGATATTAGTCCCAGTATCTGACCATTATAATCCTCTCTACTATCAGAGAGGAGGTTCTGGAGCAGAGAAGGGTGTGTGTGTTATTCTAACCTTCTCAGTGTTCATCACAAAAACACACCCCCTCCTCTCTGACAGTAGAGAGGATTACAATGGGAAGATACTGGGAACTGATATCTCTGCAACTGTGGGGACTAAAAAGAAAATTCTAAGAGTGTCTAAGTGTCTGTGAAAGAGCCCCTACATAATGATAGGCTTGATAAGCTGTGTACTCTGCTATGTCACACAATAAATAGATAAAAGTACATCTGAACCTCACTGCTGAAGATTTGTGACAACTGTATAAATATAATAAGCCTTATTTACACAAAACAGAAAATCCTATAAATCGGAGCGCGGGGGGGTGGAGGGGGTTGGGTTGATGGAGCGGGCTTAACAGGAAGTCAGTGAGATGCATTCTCAGCCAATAGCTGCAGAGCAGGAAGTGATGTCAGAGAAGAGGGTGTGGTTTTGGTAACTTCTGCTGTTCCACCAATGCGGATGTAGCAGTATTCGTCATTTTTTGTAGTGTAAGCAGCTAGATTGTAGAAAATGAGTGTGTAACATGATCCTATATAGTGCAGGAACAAAAATAAAATCAATAAATGAACGCCTGGTGTCGGTACCTCAGATACGGCTTGTCCGGAGACATGGTGATCTGTAGATAGTCACTGCTCATATCCAGTTCTGAGAAAGCCTCCCGGAGCCCTTCTGACTGCAGAATGATCTTATTCAGGACATTGGTGCTGCAGAAATCAAAGTCCAGGGTCTCCTCCGGTTCCTGGGTGTGAATCTTACACTCGGTCACCACCCCTCCTTCCTCTAGGAATAAGGCGAGGGGGTGGCCGTAGCCCTGGTAACACATCTTCAGGGCAGTGCAAGTAGCTGCAAAAAAGATGTGTATGATTAACCAAGAAAAAAAAGGAGCGGTACTGGTGTTGTATTAATGAATCAGGAGGGGTACAAAGTATAGTGAAGACACAATGTCTTCACTGAGTGTAATTACCTGGTACAGCACTTGCCCCAAAAATAGTCAGACAGTCAAGAAGAACGGTCAGATTGATGCGAAACACGACAGAATCCTCACGAATGGTGAATTCCTGAAATATCCCGGCCTATGAGAGAAGATTTATATATATATATATATATTCATATTTATCACCATCAGCTGAGAGGTGGAGACAATTGTATCCAGTCTACACAATGCTCTGTGAGCTAAACAGCCTGGACTCCAGACTGATACATTGTAACAAACCAGCAGAGAGATCTGTGCAGCTGCTGCTGATGTGTATAGCTCACAGAGCATTGTGTAGACTGAATGCAATTGTCTCCACTCTGAGGCAGTGACCCTGTACATAGCTAGTCCTGCTCTCAGCTGTGCAGTGGAGACAATGTATATATTTTTCAAAGTGTACAAAAGTTTGGCCTCAGTTCCCCTCCCCTTTCCTCTTTTAGGGCCTGTGTGTTGCAGGACAAGCTGAGCTATGAATTTCTTTGAACAAACTGTAAGGCATTGTCTAGACTGGATACAATTGTCTCCATTTCTAAGGTGAGAGCAGGACGAGCTATGTACAGGGTCACTGCCTCTAAATGGAGACGACAGGCGGTCCCCTACTTAAGAACACTCGACTTACATACGACCCCTAGTTACAAACGGACCTCTGGATGTTGGTAAGTTACTGTACTTTAGCCTTAGGCTACAATAATCAGCTGTAACAGTTATCACAGGCGTCTGTAATGAAGCTTTAGTGTTAATATTGATTCTTATGACAATCCAACATTTTTAAAATCCAATTGTCACAGAGACCAAAATAGTTCTGGCTGGGATTACAATGATAAAATATACAGTTCCGACTTACATACAAACTCAACTTAAGAACAAACCTACAGACCCTATCTTGTATGTAACCCGGGGACTGCCTGTATTGTATCCAGTGTAGACAATGCTCTGCGAGCTAAACACATCAGCAGCTGCTGCAAAGATCTCTCTGCTGGTTTGTTACAATATATCAGTTTGAAGTCCAGAATATTTAGCACACAGAGCATTGTCTAGACTGGATACAATTGTCTCCAGGCAGGACTAGCTATGTACAGGGTCGCTGCCTCTGTGGGAGGGTTCTTATTCACCGACAGTAAGCAGAGATATGGAAAAGAATTGAAACATAGAATGTTGTATAACACAGTGGTCATCACACTCACAGCCTAGAAGCTTGTACCTGAATGAATGCGTTGGCCTGTAAACACTTGGCATTTTCCACTGTGACCTTGAGTCCATTGCTGGTGGCGAAGCAGGACGCGTGGTCTTTGAAGTGAATGGCCTTCAGGATGTTGGAGAGGTTGCGGACATTGTCCAGGCTGCAGGTGAAGACGTACTGATCCTCGTCCACCTCGGGCTGTGACAAGAACGACATCCTGGAGACCTGAGTGTAAGATAACACAGGCAAACTGATCACTGCGTGGGGATATCATTGTGGTAATTCCCCTTCCATTCGCTTTGCCATCTCCATCACTCTCAAAGATACTGAACGGAGGCAGGTTTGCTTATGCCTACAGACAGCGCCGCCATTGTCACATGGCTGTGGGTGGTACTGCAGTTCAGTCACATCTACTTCTCAGGAGCTGAACCTATGGACAGGGCTGGTGCTGATCCTCAAAGGACTGCCCCTTTAATCTTTAGAAAACCCCTTTAAGAGCTAATACTTTTTTCTGGGTAACTTTCCTTTAAATAATATCACCTTTTATCAGGCACCGAATATGGAGGCCACAGTTACTACACCACTATTACACCAATTTGAGGGGCAATAAAGGGACCACCTATGGCCTAATGGGGGGGTCACAAACTTTTTGCAATACTTTTTGGGGCTAAGGGCTACTAAATGACAATAGTATAATGGACACAGTACTAATACTGTTGCAGTGTTGGGTCACCTACATAAGTTTACATTAGCTGCACTACAAGTCCCAGCAAACTCTATGTGCACATGCTATAACGTCCTATCTCTACAATACAAGCAGTACTGACCCTTCACTGCTTCCTCCCGCAACACCTTTCAAGTCACCCGCCCTTCATCAGCCACAGAGAGCTCCACATACTCGGCCGCGGCTGAGCATCTACCTAAACAATCGAGTTATCGTGGTCGGCCATTTTCAAGAAGACCGAATCACTAGAACGAACCGCTATCGGACGCAGCAAACATGGCGCCTAAAGTAAGGACACTATTGTGTATCAGGAATTTCTCCCACTTGATGTGATTGAGCACTGACGCCGCGCAGGCGCATAGGCTACCAGGCGCGCGGTATGCTGGGTAGTCTACGCCTGCTGCCAGTAAGGGGGCGGAGCTACGGTCTTCCATTTCCGGGTTACAGGCACACGTGGGTTGCCGGGGGTCAGCCGGCAAGTTGTGATCGCGATGCGGTGTCACTATGAGGTGCTCGGGCTCCGCAGAGACTGTACCGACGATGACCTGAAGAAAGCTTACAGGAAGCTCGCCCTAAAATGGCACCCGGGTGAGGCTCACGGCGCTGGCTGTTTTTAGTTCCCCTCTGTTATAGGGCAGCCTTAAGACTCCTTAAAGGGGCGCTCCATTCATCATAAATTAGCTAAATTTTCCCCAGGAAATAACTTTTTCTATTAAATTATTCCTATTCTTAAGTTTTTACCTCTTTTTTGCTGCTATTTTTATATCTTTTGTCGTTGTTCTCACCACCTCCTCATCTGTTGAGGTCCTTCTTGTAATCATGTGGCAGTTTGGAATGTCATGTGACGTCAAGAAGCTTAAAATATGGCGGCCACCAGCATTGGGAAGCCGCAGGGTCACTAACTGTAGTCAGTGCAGACTGGGATTGATCTTGTCATGTGACTTAAAGGGGTTGTATGGAGATTTTAAAGGGTTGGTGTTGGTTTGTCATGACAATTAGAGGGGTTCACCTGCTAATGGTCAAGCTCTGGCCGTTGGGACCCCACAGATCATCAAATCTGGGGTCTCTTGGGAATTTCACTGCTGTGGGATCCTGGATTCCTTCTTTTGGAATTACACAACCCCCGTCCCATCCAGGGACCAGATCTTTGAGCCGTGCAGCGCTGATGCCCATGATCCATGGACCCTTGTGGTGCCCAGATCCGGGTGATGTGTCGTATACGCAGGTGTCACAGTCCTGATCATTCTCTTCTCTTACAGATAAAAACTTGGATAACTCGGAGGAAGCGGCCGAACAGTTCAAGGTGATCCAGGCCGCCTATGATGTCATCAGTGACCCCCAGGAGAGGGCGTGGTGAGTGACCTATAAACGGAGCAATGTACTGGCCACTTACCTACCTGATTATACATGGACCTGACCTTCCTGTATTGTACTCCAGGTATGACAACCATAGAGACGCCCTGCTGAAGGGAGGTGTGGATGGCGAGTACCAGGACGACAGCTTGGATCTGGTCCAGTATTTCACAGTCACTTGTTACTCCGGTTATGGAGATGATGAAGAGGTAAGACTGGGGCAGTATAAATAATACCGTCATATGCTGTAATTACAGGATAAATAAAGATGTTTATTTTTATCAGTGTCATATCTGTATCTCATCTGTTTTGATCATTGAGTACATCCTCATGTTCAAGGTTCCGTCTGGTATCAATAGATACTTTAAGCTCAGTCCTTGCGTTCTCGTATCAATGTCATGTTGTATCTGTGGCCAGTCTTAGATTATAGCAGGAGCAGCGCTGGATCGGAGGAGAGGACAGAGCTAGATTTTAGGCTATATCCACATTACATTTTACTCCTCCATTGTAAGGATATGTCATGAAGATTTCCAAAGTGTCCTTACACGGAGGTTTAAGACATATCCCAGTGTATGCACATACGTTCTGTTCCTCCCCTTCTGCCCTAAATGTGGAAGAACGAGTGAAAAATCATCTGCAGCCAGTGATTCGCCATTGTCAATGTTCAAGGTGTCCCTATATTTGGACAGTTACATCCCTGGGATCCTCCCGCAGTGGAGGTGTGAGATGGATGTAATAAAGCTGCATCTGTCTCCAGTCGCCCAGCCTCTCCTGAGTGTATACTATTAAAAGTTGCCTTTGTCCTCCAGTATATGTCTATGTACACGTCTAGTGTATATTTTATGGCGTACACCTTGAATGTATCCAAAACACAATGTGAATAAGTTCTTTTTAAGAACATGATAGAAAAATTTATCCCAGACAGCCCCTTTGGTTAATCTGAGTCATTCATGCCTCCTCCAACCCATCTATTTGAGACCTCCCATCAGTGCTCAAGATGGGAATACAGGCGGTCCCCTACTTAAGAACACTCGACTTACATACGACCCCTAGTTACAAACGGGCCTCTGGATGTTGGTAATTTATTGTACTTTAGTCCTAGGCCACAATGATCAGCTGTAACAGTTATCACAGGTGTCTGTAATGAAGATTTAGTGTTAATCCTGGTTCTTATGACAACCCAACATTTTTAAAATCCAATTGTCAAAGACCAAAAAAAATTTGCCTAGGGTTACAATTATAAAATATGCAGTTCCGACTTACATACAAATTCAACTTAAGAACAAACCTACAGAACCTATCCTGTACATAAACCAGGGACTGCCTGTATATCATATGGTTTGAAATTTAGGAAAACGGACTGTGGTTCTGTGTACGGTCGGCATGTAATTGCCATAGCTGATGTATTTTAGGACTATTGTGTATTCCAGACTCATTCATATTCATATGTGTTCGTGTTTTAGGGTTTCTACGCCGTCTACAGACGTATCTTCCAATTGATTGTTAAAGAAGAAATGGAAAGTAAGATAAATGACGGAGGAGAGGAATATCCAACATTCGGAGACTCTGAGAGTGACTATGACACGGTACGAAATACAACATTCATGCACTGCTGACTATTGTCCCTGTACCTTCAGTGGGTTACACTTTGCACCATTTATATAGGAAACACTGAGACTCTTGCTCTCGGAATTGGATTAGTGTCCCAGTGGTTATGCGGTAGATTACTAGTAAAATGACAAAAGTTAGGAAGTTCTCCACTATCTAAGATTTTATTTGATTGACTGCTCCAATTCCCAGCGATGAGAACGGGACCCCCAGCAATCCATGGAACGGGGATCCTGGTCTGTTCTGTTGCTCAGTAGTATGTGAGTGTTGGAGATTGCCAAGCAGAGCGCTCTGTTATTTCTGGCATTTCGTAGGAAGCGAATGATGGAGATGCTGTGCCCTGTGCTTTGGCGCTCATATAGTATTGGGTGGAGGAGCAGGACATGTGTTTGACCTTCTACTTCACCCATTAGTGAGAATGGGATCCCCATTGTCCAGATTCCCAGAGATCTTGTTCTCGTGATCAGTAGGGATCCCATGAGTCGGACCCTCACCTTGTTATCCCCTTTCCTGTGCATAGGGCATACCTTCCTAGCTACATTCACTTTATGACATGGGAGGTTGTGGTTCTATGAGGGCAGCGCTGACATAATTTTCCCCTAAAAGGATCAGTAGGAAAATAAAATCAGACTGCAGCCGCCTTTAGATACTTGTATTTAAGTCATTCACTAATAGTATTGTGAGAACCTCTTGATATTGTGCTGTGATTTCCTGCTGGGATAGGGGAAGGTAGAGCTGTTCTATATCCGCATTATTTCATAAATGTAACATGGGTATTTCATTGTAAACAGAGGGAGGGAGGGTATACACCCCTTGATGTCTATCATCCTGTAGTCTATCTGTCAAGTTGGTTGTGTGGACGCCTGCAGGTGGTGCACCCGTTCTACGCCTACTGGCAGAGCTTCTGCACAGTCAAGAATTTTGCTTGGAAGGAAGAGTACGACACCAGGCAAGCGTCCAACCGCTGGGAGAAGAGAGCCATGGAGAAGGAGAACAAGAAAACCCGAGACAAGGGGCGAAAAGAGCGCAATGAGCTGGTGAGGGAGCTGGTGGCCTTCATCAGGAAGAGAGACAAGAGAGTGCAGGCGCATAGGAAGATGGTGGAGGAGCAGAATGCAGAGAAAGCCAAGAAGGTGGAGGAGCTGCGGAGGCAGCAGAAGCTGCAGAATGCTAAGTATGTTCCTTAGATAGACTAGAATCATTGGCCCCCGGGGACCCTCATGGGGTCATGTCGCTCTCATATCACTGTGACCCCTGGTAACCACCGTTTTATATAGAACATGACTTCAGATCCGGTGCAGGTCACTGCTTTACTGCTGTGTGCAGGGAAATTCTGTAATGGGGTCCTAGAGATCAGATTCAAAATAACGATGGTCGTGATGGCTCGGCCTCTCCTCTATAGTGTCCTTGGGCAGAAGAAATCCCCTTAATTCATGTATTTAGGTCCCTATATAATTCCTTATTTTGTAATGAAAATGCAATCGCTAATATAAGACAACGTCTTCCAGGCTGGCCGAGCAGTACAAGGAGCAGAGCTGGATGGCCATGTCTGAGCTGGAGAAGGAGCTGCAGCAGATGGAGGCTCAGTACGACAAGGAATTCGGGGACGGCTTAGAGGATGACGAGGAGGAGGCAGAAGAACAGCAGGATGGTAGGTAACAAGGGAACAAGATACTGGGTCCTCTCTGCAAAAACACTGGGGCAGATTATCTGGTTGTCTAAAAATCCAGTTTTTAGACCAGTATTTGTGTGCAATCCTATCCACTGACTTCTGAAGGTTTTTCAATATTAATTCTCTATACTGATGGACTGTAGGATTGGTCATGACTACTGGATTCTTAGTGGATGGCTCCAGATGACTCTTCTCCATCCCAAACAGCTGAAAATCCATCATGATAAACCAGATGCACTTACTCAAAAATCCAGGCGCCATGACTTTGGTTATCTTCTTCTATATGATATCTATGGCTTCCTTCCTTCTAAAATTAACTTTTAAAATTATGCTAATGAGCCAGAAGGGCTCCTGTGGGTGTTACCAGTGCCCCTCCATGCTGCAGATTTGCAGGCTGTTAGGAGGACGAAATAATCCTGCACATGTAACGGCCTGTGAATCTGCAGCACGGAGGGGCTCTGTTAAATTGATTTAAGAAGAAAAGATCACAAATATAAGAAGACTACCACAGTCCCGGTGCCTGCATCTATGAGTAATGTCCCTGATGAATCGTGATGGATTTTGATGGTAGATTTACGATAACAGATTTTTATTTGGAGACACGTCGCCCACATCTGCTAGTGACAGGTATTGCAGCTAGTCACTTGAAAATGAATGAGACTGAGAACTGTGACTCTTATCATATGGTAAAACTTTATGCCATTTTTTTTCCCACAGGGCGAGCGAGCGATGAGGGGGACGAGGAAGAATTGTTGTATGACGACCTTTACTGTCCAGCATGTGACAAAGTGTGTCAGTCCGAAAAAGCGTGAGTGTAAACTTATATTATAGTATTATATACCGAAAGGAGTATAAGCCAATCCTAACAAGACAACTTTGACAACTTCAAGTCGTAGAAGGGATTCTAGAGGGAGAGGGTCCCCTAGAGCAGTGGTGGCGAACCTATGGCACGGGTGCCAGAGGCGGCACTCAGAGCCATTTCTGTGGGCACCCGGGCCATCGCCCCAGCACACCAGACAGAACTCAAAGAATCTTCCTGCAGTTCCAAGCAACTTAAAAGATGCTGCTTTCAGTCATATTTTGATACTTGCTTCTCTACTTAGAACTGTAGGAAGAGGGAGAATGAGTATACGGGGCCGAATTATCTTTGGAGGACCTCCTGCTGGCCCCACGATTCTCTATGCACAGAGGGAAACTGGAAAGAAGCTAAAATGATGCAAATTTTCCATCTTTCTACTGTGTTGCTGTCCTCAGGAGGCCAATATGATTGAAAGTTGTTGAAGAACAGGGAGCTATAAGTTACTGCGTTAATTTTTGGTTGGCACCTCGCGATAAGTAAGGGGGGTCTGGGTTACAGTTTGAGCACTCGGTCGCTAAAAGGTTTGCCATCACTGCCCTAGAGGCTTCCAGTTGACCCTAAATTGGGCCCCAAGTGCCATAACAAGCTATTGTTGCCTTGCAAAGGGCCAGTGGAGCTCACATAGATTCTGTAGTTGATATTAACCAAAGCATCTGAGGGGTCAGGATAAGATTTATCCCATTGTAACATGAGCAGCGCCAACACTACCGATTTCTAGCACTGGGTTCTTAGTCCTTGGGATATGTGACATAACTGCACAACAGAGGTCCCCAAGGGGTTAAAGTGGAAGCTGAATTCATTTTACTGATGTTAGATTGGATTTCTGCAAAGCCTTAGAAACATAAGATTTACGATTATGTAACCAGTTTCCGTTTTTGTCTCATTGAACCAGGATGAGGAATCACGAGAAGTCTAAGAAGCACCGGGAGATGGTGGCGCTCCTGCGGCAGCAGCTGGAGGCCGAGGAGGAAGAGTTCAGCAACTCTGTAGGAGAAGAAACCAGCGCCATGGAGGATGAAGACCAAATACTGTCTGAGGAAGAAGATGAGGAGTTACAAGAGGAAACCCCAAAACCTAAGTAACTACACATATAGGGAGCAGACTGCTGGCACTTGTACCGTGTCACTGGTCCAAAACAAATTTTGTAACATCCATCTTTAGAGACAAAGGCTTCTTTCTCCACTTATCTGGCTTTCTACTCTTTTTTTCCATCCATCCTAATGTGACATTCACTGTCACATTACTGCTAAGTCATCAGTTCTCACTGTCAGCTCACAGAGGGATGAGATTACTGCTCTCCATAGAAGTCTCTGGAGAGGGAAGGGGAAGAGACCAGGGCACAAACTTGCTCCAGCAGCTACGGGTTTTGTATTGGTACCGCTTGGTGCTTTTCTGTAATGTGCCGTGTGGTGCTGATACATCTGTGTGTAGGACATATGGGACAGAATCTCCTCCTGTGTGCCGATTATGGGATACAACTGATAGAATTATAGATATAACCTGCACAGTGGGAAAACTCCTATGGTGTTTGCCCTCATAGAAAGACTTAAAGGAACACTCCTCCAATCAAAGCTAATAATACATGGTGCAGGGCTTAACGGCAGGAGCAGAACTCGTTTTTATTGTATTCCCAGAACTTTGCTAGAACCTGGAGTCCTGCTCCTCCCTCCAGGCCCTGCACCAGATATAATACCATGGATCAGCTATGACTGCTGTCTTCTATATATATATATACATATATAGATATGTTGCGTTATGATGTTTCATTTGATTTTCCCCTTTTTTTTAATATTTTACAATCTTCTTACAGGCTCAGTAAAAAGCAAAAGAAGAAGCAAAAATCTTCAAAGGTGAGTGATTCTTGATCGTTATGTTCTTGCAGAACGTGTAGTTAATGGCAGTGAGCGACTCATGAAGTACTTACTGATGGCGTCCACTCCTGTTTTTGATCTGGGGACTAAGAGAACAACTTCTGATTTCTCCTCTGTTTATCTTGATCTCATTGTGGGTGCAGTTCCAAGCACAACCACTGTATAATGCATGACGCTGTGCTTGGTAGAGTCACAAGATTAGTCACGTGGGCTCTTCCCTCAGTTGTTTCACGCAATCCTTCAAAGGTTCTGGTGCATTCGGTTTTGCCTGCATCGGGCCAGAAGTTCGAGAGGGGTCCCGGGACCCACTTTGGTTTTTTTTTTCTCTTTTGTTATTTATTTATTCTTTGTCTTTCTCTTTCGCTCTTGCTTTCTCTTTCGGCAAATAATATACTCAATACAAACCTCGTCCTCCGTGAAGTAAATGGCCTGCGCTGATACATTTTGGCAAACTTGTCTGGACAGAGGAGCAAGTTTTGTTGCAGTCTAGACTGGAAACCCTCAGCCATGAGATCTGAGAACTTGATATGAGGAGATTTATTATAAATGATATTATAATTTGTACATGAAATCCGAGATCCCCTTTAACTTTGGTTTCCAGAATCTACTATGGATTGTACAGTAGCACATGATATGGAAAGTTCTAAACTTTTATTTTTCTCTGCTTTTCCCCTCAGACGCCTGAGGAAAGCCACGTGGTGGAGAGCGATAAAGAAACAAGTGCAGACGCAGAACCCAAAGCAAATGAAGCCGAGCTGAACGGAGTCACAGAGCAGCAGGAAGACCCCGAACCAGAAGCAGAGGACACAACGACAGCTGAGACGACAAAACCGTAAGTCTCCCCTTCCCAGTACAGGATAATGGAAGCTGGATTGACTGTTGTGTTCCTTTACAGGGGGCAGCTCTATGTATATAGATATGTTATATTATGTTATGATGTTTCATTTACCGTATATACTCGAGTATAAGCCGAGGCCCCTAATTTTACCACAAAAACCTGGGAAAACCTATTGACTCGAGTATAAGCCGAGGGTGGGAACTGCATTAGTCACAGCCTCCCCAGTATATAGCCTGCCAGACCCTGCCCCATAGTATATAGCCAGCACCTGCCCCTCAGTATATAGTCTGCCAGCACATATCCCCCAGTATATAGCCAGCACCTGCCCCTCAGTATATAGTCTGCCAGCACATATCCCCTAGTATATAGCCAGCCCCAGTATATAGCCAGCAGTGGGGGGAAGCCAAACAGGTGAGTTTTGATATATTTTTTTACTCTAGTATAAGCAGAGTTTGGGTTTTCAGCACATTTTTTTTTTTGTGCTGAAAAACTAGGCTTATACTCCCCACTTTTAATATTTACAATCATCTTACAGGCTCAGTAAAAAGCAAAAGAAGAAGAAGCAAAAATCTTCAAAGGTGAGCGACTCATGAAGTTCTTACTGATGGCGTCCACTCCTGTTTTTGATCCGGAGACTAAGAGAACAACTTCTGATTTTCTCCTCTGTTTATCTAGATCTCATTGTGGGTGCAGTTTCAAGCACAACCACTGTATAATACATGGCGCTGTGCTTGGTAGAGTCAAAAGATCACAGTCACGTGGGCTCTTCCCTCAGTTGTTTCACGCAACCCCTTCAAAGGTTCTGGTG
This sequence comes from Engystomops pustulosus, assembly GCA_019512145.1. Classification (NCBI taxonomy): domain Eukaryota; kingdom Metazoa; phylum Chordata; class Amphibia; order Anura; family Leptodactylidae; genus Engystomops; species Engystomops pustulosus. The sequence goes on from CM033641.1 coordinate 309,953,450, forward strand.
CATTCGTTTTTTCCTGCATCGGGCCAGAAGTTTGAGAGTGTTTTTCTCTCATTTTTTGCTTTCTCTTGTGCGCTCGCCTTCTCTTTTGGTCTTTATTTTTCTTTTGCTCTCTTTCACTCCCTTTCTCTCTTTCACCCCCTCTCTCTTTCGCGCCCCCTAAAGTAAACTGCCTGTGCTGATACATTTGTAGCAAACTTGTCTGGAAATGGCAGCAAGTTTTGTTGCATGAGAACTTGATATGAGGAGATTTATTAAAAACAATATTCTACTTTGTACATGAAATCCGACATCCCCTTTAACTTTGGTGTCCAGAATCTACTATGGATTGTAGCACATGATATGGAAAGTTCTAAACTTTTTTTTTTCTGCTTTTCCCCTTAGTCGCCCGAGGAAAGTCACGCAGTGGAGAGCGATAGAGAAACAAGTGCAGCCGCAGAACCCAAAGCGAACAAAGCCGAGCTGAACGGAGTCGCAGAGCAGCAAGAAGACCCCGAACCAGAAGCAGAGGACACAACGACAGCTGAGACAAAACCGTAAGTCTCCCCTTCCCAGTGCGGAAAGTTCCATCCTGTGGGATAATGGAAGCTGGATATCACTGTGGATGATTCTTATTAGATTATCCCCTAATAATGAGCTGGTCATGAACAGAAGGAGGAGGAGGAGGAGGGGGGATTTCTGCAGTAGGAGACTCTACAATAGGTGCTCAGGATTCCTGCAGTGCCCCCACAGGGAGAATGAAGCATTACACTTGCTAGGTCCTCCATAATAAGAGACTTTGTCTGTAACCACTACCCAAACTTTTCGTCCACTGCATCAAAATATGTGTCATGTGCGCACGTTACGTATTACGTGCGGATTTACTGCATTGCAATTCTGCAGTGTGTGGGATTTATCAGAATCTTATACACATAATGTGGAAAGCGCTTGGCTCTTGACCATTGCCTGGTGTCTGAGGTTGTACAGTGGCTGCGGGGTTATCTGTGGGGTAAATCGTGCAAACGTGTGCAGGTTATAAACCTCACCCCATGCTTTAGTCCTGTCAGTGCTGCTGTTATCCTCCAGTTGCGATTTGACTGATTTTTTTTTTTTTTTTTTTTTACAGAACAGCAAAGTTGAAGGGAAAGAAGGCAAAAGAGTTAAAGAAAGCCGCAAAGATGGCCGCCGCGGAGGAGAATCCAGAGCAGGTAATAAGACGATTGCTGTGTGATGAGCCATCGATACCTCCCAGGGCACTTGTCTTGGGTCTTGTGAGCACAACCCAACATCTATGATGGAAAGCTCCGGCATAAGGCAGGGCACGGTTCTGCGGACACTGTGTGTGGATACATACATACATACATACATAATGTATATTTATATCTCTATAATGTATACAGGCAGTTTGTTCTTAAGTTGAATTTGTATGCAAGTCAAAATCGTATATATATTAGAATTGTAGCTCCCGACATAATACTTTTTTTGTATTTTCAAAATTTTTTACTGTAATGGAACCAAGGATTATTAATAATTTCATTACAGACGCCTTACAGCTGATCATTGTAGTCTGGGGACTAGAGTAAAGACCTTTACCATAGGTCATAGTGGGCAGAGAGGTCCTGTAATCGCTCTTCCCTAGGGTGTAGGTTATACACATTCATAATGTTCTGTAGTCTGCCATGGGGTGTCAAAGGCTCTTTGCTAGTAGTGATCACATAAGTCTGTGGAATGTGTTTTTTAGGGTTTGTGCGCCAGAATTTTGGTGCACAAATTTTGAAATAATTGCAATTACTGGCAAACCATCAGGAACTGTGATTATTTGCCCTTTTTGTGAAGGTGGCGCGGGGCATAAACACCTGGACTCTCGCTGGTAATAAAGCAATTCTACACCAGGGCCTGACTGTATTGTACATCAGCGCATCCGGTGGGCATAGACCGGGGCATGATGTGCCAGAGTGTGATAAATGTCCCCCTATGTCCTTATCTGTAGCGGTTCAGAGCACGGCAACTATAACCGACAGATCCTTCCTTCTTGGTCTGGTCGTTGCGTCTGAAGACCCAAGACCCCTTTAAGCTTGAATCCGTTTTTTATATCCCTCTTCATTGACTTTGCTGACTTTTGAATTACTAAAACCCATAGAAACCTAAAAACTTTCCAGCCTCTTGTTACATGGTCTCTATCCCTTTAAAGGAAACCTATTATTTGATTTGATGCATTATGAAGCAAACATACCTTGAGAATGCTGTAGCTACACTGATGCAGGATCATATCTTGGTTAATCCCTGAGCTGAGTGGTTTTGCTGAAAAAAAATTATAACATTCAGGAAAAGCTTAGGAAAGCTGGGTCAGGCTGCCTACATAAACACATTACACACGGGAGCTTGTAATTACAAATGGAGGTTAGTCAAGACATAACTAATCAACCTGAGCTGGATCACTCATACACAGCAGCTGGGGGATGGTGCAGCAATTGATTATTCTGCCTTCAGGCACAACCCAGGGATAACATCATCCTCTCCTGCAGTGAATAACTAATGTGCTAGGAGAAGCGCTGGAGCAGCCATAGAATGTTATATCTGTTTTATCAGCAAAACCACTCAGCACAGGGATTAACCAAGATCTGATCCTGCATCAGTGTAGCTACAGCTGTCTCAAGGTATGTTTGCTTCATAATGCATGAAATCAAGTGGTAGGTTTCCTGTAACGGAGGGTATAGTAGACGTCAGCGTTATGAGTGACATGTTATTTGGCTTTCTCTTCGCAGGACGCAGAAGCCTCCCTGAGGTGTAACACCTGTGGGAAAGAGTTCCCAACCCGCAATAAACTATTCACGCACCTGAAGAACACGGGGCACGCGCTGGCGGTCTCTAACCCATCCGCAAACACGGCCGCAACATCCAAGAAGGAGCGGCGGAAAAATAAATGACCTGGAATAAGGGGACTCTTCCGGACTGGTGACTGCGGAGCAGAGCTGTGTACCGAGAACGACATGACACTAAATACCACTGCACGGGCTCCAGACTTGTCCGCTGGGACATGAGATTTTATAGGGTGCTTCTCCCGTATTCATTGGGGTGATATCTTTGAAGCTTTGCCTATAGGAGAAATGGAGTGGACTACTCCACCCAACATCAGTCATGGTAACCTGTGGCTCCAGCTATTTCATACCTCATAGATGGAGGTAGATCTTCATGTGCACAGAATTGATATTACACTGGAGATGTGTCATCAGATGTGACCAGGCAGTCAGTGTCCGGTATTGTCCCTGGGGAGATGTGTAATCAGACCTTAGTGTATGTTGTCACAAGCAGCAGGACTGTGATATATGGAAGGATTGTACTAAGGAGACGTGTCCTCACACTGCTGTGCTCTGTCCGTTATGCACTGACCTGCTCTCAGGGCCTTTCTTTTGTGCCGAATGAATGCTGTACTTGGAATCTGGCTAAAGACTTCAGGAGTAACTCATCTTCTAGAGGGGAGAAGCTGTGGAGCAGCTGAATGCACTAAATTTGGAGCCCAGCAGTGTGAGGACACGCCCCCAGTACAGTCCTGCTGCTAGTAGAGATAGATAGATAGATATGAGATAGATAGATAGATAGATAGATAGATAGATAGAGATAGATAGATACAGCCTTTGTCTGGCAATGTGTGAGATGTTACATTCTGGTATAAGTAGGTACAACATAGAGACATCATCAGATGAGCAATTAACTTATAAACATACAAAGTGCACGATCGCCATTCATATAAAGTTATTACATACATATTATAAGTACGTGCTCCGAATATCAATGTCCATAGATCCACTACAGATCCTACAATAACACAGTACAGTGTAACAAAACACCTTTATGTGCCAAGACCTCCTCCTGGCTGAATAACATAGGAAGATGCTAATCGCGTCTCTAAGGCGCATATGCGCATGTCAGTGTGTTCATTACGAATAGAGGTTCTACTGTGCATTAGTTAACAAACCCCCAGGAAACAGAACAGAACCAGAGGCAGCACATCTGAACCGGTGTGCCATTGGACCTCACTAGCCAGTATGATGAATTCTGCCTATAACCCAGACTGTACAGTATACGGCAGGAGTCACGCACGCGGCATTGTGCTGAGCGCTCACATTTTACGCTATACTTGGTTTGTCATATTAACCTTATTTATCAATCTTCATCTACGCTTTGGGACAAGGTCATAGGATGAACTTGATTTAACCCCAACCTTTAATGATTAGCACCGCTCTGTGGCTGCTTGTACAGGAGGTGAGGACAAAGCGTTATTTTGTGTGTGTGTGGTTTTTTTTCATGTGTTTCTTAAAGGAAATCTTCCATCAAAATCCATCTTGATAAACCAGGGACATTACTCATAGATCCAGGCACCGGGACTGTGGTATCTTCTTATATGTGTTATCTATGGCCTCATTCCTTCTAAAAAAAATCTATGTTTAAAATTATGCTAATGAGCGTGAAGGACTACTGTGCTGAAACTTCCTATGCTGCAATGAGATTGTATCGGGTAGAGGGAGGGGAGAAGTGATGAGGGAGCAGGGAGACTGTGTGTGAAGAGCACGAATGGGCTCTGGTAACACCCCCTAGTGCCCTTCAAACTCATGACCATAATTTTAAAAGTTGATTTTAGAAGAAAGGAGGCCATGAATAACACATATAAGAAGATACCACAGTCCCGGTGCCTGGATTGTGATGGTGGATTTCCTTTAAGCGGTGTTCACATATATGTTGGAGGCGAAACTGCAACTTCCATCACTAATAATATTTTAACCCCTTAACACCGAAGCCACTTTTCACCTTTTTTTCAAATCTGCCCTGTGTCACTATAAATGGTTATAACTTTGGAACGCTTTAACATATCCAAGTGATTTTGAAATTATTTTCTTGTGACACATCGTACTTCATGTTAGTTGAAAGATTTTGGTGTTATGTTTTGCATTTATTTATGAGAAAATCAGATATTTGGTGAAAATTGGGAAAAATGCTCGACTTTCGAAATTCAAAATGATCTTCTTTTTCCACACATAGTCATAACCGCAAAAAAAACTTAATAACTAACATTCACCGAATGTCTACTTTATACCTCTGTGGTTGGTTCACTGCTATTGAGGGACCTGCTCAGGTTTAAAGTTACTTTGAGAGGCCTAAATAAAAGTAAAACCCCATAAATTACCCCATTATAGAAACTACACCCCTCAACGTATGTAAAACAACTTTTATGAAGTTTGTTAACCCTTTAATTGTTTTACAGGGGTTAAAACAAAATCGGATGCAATTTTGAAATTAACATTTTTTTGGCTAAATGAATGTGTTTTTCATAAAATATTCAAATTCTCAGTGGATAAAATACCAAAACGCTCCACAAAATTTGATACCCAATCCCTCCCGCGTATAACAATCCCCCATATGTGGTGGTAACCTGCTGCATAGGGACACGCCAGGGCATCGAAGGGAAGCTGCGCCATTCAGAGCAGATTATTCATTGTCACTTTTTATTGGCTATACAATCTTTATTTTTTTGGCAATTTGGACATATAAGGGCTTATTTTTCGTGACATGAGATGCACTTTACAAATACTTCATTTAAGTGGGTCATTAGCTTATTGATGAGATTCTATTAACTCTTGAATTTATGGAGGAAAATAAAATTGTCAATTTTGGTTTCCTTTCTTTTTGTATTTTTTGGGCGTCGTACACCGTTCACTAAAAATACTATATTATCTTTATTCTACAAATATAAACAAATATAAAGAAAATCTCATTTGTTTTTGCATCGCCATCTTTTCGGAGATATAACTTTAATATTTTTTGGTTGACAGAGCTGGATCAGGGCTTATTTTTTACGTGTTAAGTTGTTATTTTCAGTGGTACCATTTTAGCGCACATAACATTTTTTGATCACTTTTTGGAACATTTTTGGGAAGGGATTTTATGAAAAATTTAAATTTTTGGCAGGCTTTTCGGGTTTTGGTTTTACGGCATTCACCGAACGGTTCCAATAATGTTTCTGAGTTATTGTACAGATTGTTACGGAAGCGGCGATACCAAATATGTGGGGGGGTTTTGATGATTTTGTTTTTTTACTTTATTACATGTGTATAGGGAATGTTTGTGTTTAGGGTACTTTAACTTTATTTAATTAACTATTTTTATTAAAAAGTGTTTTTAATGTTTTTTCTTTACTTTTACAGTTTGGCTTGAACAAGCGATCCTCTGATATACAGTTTTCCTTGCAGATCCTCTCCAGTTCCCTCAAGTTGGATGGTGAACATTGGTGGAAGCCATATTCCAGTCTCTCCAGAGATGCTCCATTGGGTTTAGGTCTGGGCTCTGGCTGGGCCGGTCAGGAATGGTCACAGAGATGTTCTGAAGCCTCTGCTGTGTTATTGTAGCTGTGTAATTGGGGTCATTGTCTTGTTGGAAGGTTCGGCCCATTCGGAGGTCCAGAGCCTCTGGAAGAGGTTCTCATCCAGGATATCTCTGTACTTGGTTGCATTCATCTTTCCTTCCATTACACCCAGTGGTCCTGTCCCTGCCCCCATAGCCAGATGCTGCCCCCCATGTGTCACTGCTGGGATTGTATTTGGCAGGTGATGAGCGGCGCCTGGTTTTCTCCACCGCTTAGAATTAACACCAAAAAGTTCAATCTTCATCTCATCAGAGCAGAGAATCTTATTTCTCATAGTTAATTTTGGTGGAACTTTCTCCCACCACTACTGCATCTCTGGAGCTCTGCCACTGGGATCTTGGGGTTCTTCTTTACCTCTCTCACCAGCAAAGGGTCTGAATACTTATGACCATGTGATATTTCAGTTTTTCTTGTTTAATAAATTTACAAAAATATCTACATTTCTGTTTGTTTCTGTCAGGGTGGGGGCAGAGTGCACATTAATCAGCAAAAAAAAAAACTTTTTTGATCTTACCAATTGACTGCAATGAAACAAGAAGTGAAAAATGTAAAGGCATCTGAATACTTTCCGTACCCGCTGTATAATGGCTACTTTCTACTTTCTATCAATCCAGTTTATATTGATGGAACCAGTTAACAGAATGGAACCACTTAGAAATTTCAATAAAGTTGATTCAAATATAACCAAGATGGCCGCACTTCCTGTTTCCGCAACATTAAAATAATGTAAATGACTCATTTTCATTAACTGCTGTGATTTCGAAATGATTTTACATTCTGGATGGAACTGCAATTTGGAAAGAGTAAAGAGTTTTGCAAAAGTTCCCTCAAATTCCTGGAAGCTCTTTAAATAAGTAAAAAAATGAACAATAAAAACATTCACAGTTTTGTCTTTAAGGAGGGGGGTAGATCAGTCACAAGACGACCAAAATGTTCCCCATAGCAACGTGAAGCCCGGCGACCTGCCAGGAATGCAGATTAGCTGTCACACTGTTACCGTTCATAGCTGTAGATTCCATAGATAGATAGATAGATAGATAGATAGATAGGAGATAGATAGATATGAGAGAGAGAGATATGAGATAGATAGATAGATAGATAGATAGATAGATAGGAGATAGATAGATAGATAGATAGATAGATAGATAGATATGAGATAGATAGATAAACAGGAGATAGATAGATAGATAGATAGATAGATAGATAGATAGATAAAACAGCAGCACTCCATTGTAGTGAGACAAATGATGTTCTTATTCCACCCTCTGCAGCATTTCCGCCTTTGTCTGGCAATGTGTGAGATGTTACATTCAGGTAGAAGTAGGCAAAACCTAGTGACATCATCAGATGAGCAATTAACTTATAAACATACAAAGTGCACGATCGCCATTCATATAAAGTTATTACATACATATTATAAGTACGTGCTCCGAATATCAATGTCCATAGATCCACTACAGATCCTACAATAACACAGTACAGTGTGACAAAACACCTTTATGTGCCAAGACCTCCTCCTGGCTGAATAACATAGGAAGATGCTAATCGCGTCTCTAAGGCGCATATGCGCATGTCAGTGTTTATCATTACGAATAGAGGTTCTACTGTGCATTAGTTAACAAACCCCCAGAGGAGCCATATTGGAAGAGGTATGCCCTCTCTATCCATAAGTACTATTAATGCATTGGTCACAGACCCCCCCCCAGTATATAGCCAGCAAGCCCCAAGTAGTACATAGCCAGCCAGCTCCCAGTAGTATATAGCCAGTCCGCCCCCATGTAGTATACAGCCTGCCAGCCCCCTTGTAGTACACAGCCAGCCCCCATGTAGTATACAGCCTGCCAGCCCCCATGTAGTATACAGCCAGCCCCTAGTAGTACACAGCCAGCCCCTATTAGTACACAGCCAGCCAGCCCCTAGTAGTATACAGCTAGCCAGCCCCCATGTAGTATACAGCCAGCCTGTCCCCATCTAGTATACAGCCAGCCAGCCCCAATGTAGTATACAGCCAGCCCTAGTAGTATACAGCCAGCCCCTAGTAGTATATAGCCAGCCCCCGTGTAGTATACAACCAGCCAGCCCCTAGTAATATACAGCCAGCCAGCCCCATGTAGTATACAGCCAGCTCCCATGTAGTATACAGCCAGCCAGACCCCATGTAGTATACAGCCAGCCCCCATGTAGTATACAGCCAGCCCCCATGTAGTATACAGCCAGCCAGCCCCTAGTAATATACAGCCAGCCAGCCCCCATGTAGTATACAGCCAGCCAGCCCCCATGTAGTATACAGCCATCCAGCCCCCATGTAGTATACAACCAGCCAGCCCCAAGTAATATACAGCCAGACCCTAGTAATATACAGCCAGCCAGACCCCATGTAGTATACAGCCAGCCCCTAGTAGTATACAGCAAGCCAGCCCCTAGTAGTACACAGCCAGCCCCTAGTAGTATACAGCAAACCAGCCCCCAGTAGTATACAGCCAGCCAGTCCCTAGTAGTATACAGCCAGTCCCCAGTAGTATACAGCCTGCCAGCCCCTAGTAGTATACAACCAGCCAGCCACATGTAGTATACAGCCAGCCCTTAGTAGTATACAGCCAGCCAGCTCCTTGTAGTATACAGCAAGTCAGTCCCTAGTAGTATACAGCTAGCCAGCCAGACCCTGGTAGTATACAGCCAGCCAGACCCTAGTAGTATACAGCCATCCAGCCCCCTGTAGTATACAGCCAGCCAGCCCCCATGTAGTATACAGCCAGCCAGCCCCCAGTAGCATACAGCCTGCCAGCCCCCATGTAGTATACAGCCTGCCAGCCCCCCTGTAGTATACAGCCAGCTAGCCCCCAGTAATATACAGCCAGCCCCCTGTAGTATACACCCAGCCAGCCCCTAGTAGTATAGAGTCAGCCTGCCCTTAGTAGTATACAGCCAGCCTGCCCCCAGTAACTCTGTGCCTATGGTGATACCACTATAGTCTGGTGGGTTGACTTTCTGGTGACCCACTTAGGGTGGTGAAACATGTGGCGTTTATGGGCCGTTTTTACCAATCATCTTAATTCAAACTGGTCAAAAAAGCATGCGTTTTTTGTTCGATCTGAAAACGCACACCTAAAAACATCCCAAAAACTGCCTAAAAACCACCCTGAATCTGTGGATTCTGATCTTCTCCCCATTCTCATGCTGATGATTACTTAGCCCATTATCTGTGACCAGTGTGGTATATGTGGTATCTTCTATATGAGACGCCTTCGTTCATGACGCTGGCTTCTTACCTTCTTATTTGCCCCCATACACACTTGATTGTCCAGGTTAGGACGTTATCTAGCGATGTTAGCTTGAATTCGCTATAGTTTCTTACTAGCTATTGCCTTTTTTTAGATACTTACGGATAGAGAGGGCAGACCTCTTCCAATATGGCCCCTCTGGGGGTTTGCTAAGTAATGCGCATGCGCCACACGTGCAGTAGAACTTCTACACGTAATGATAAACACTGACATGCGCATATGCGCCTTAGAGACGCGATTAGCCTCTTCCTATGTTATTCAGCCAGGAGGAGGTTCCCTCACAGCTGATTTTAGACTCTAATTAACACATAAAGGTGTTTGTTACACTGTACTGTGTTATTGTAGGATCTGTAGTGGATCTATGGACATTGATATTCGGAGCACGTACTTATAATATGTATGTAATAACTTTATATGAATGGCGATCGTGCACTTTGTATGTTTATATGTTAATTGCTCACCTGATGATGTCTCTATGTTGTACCTACTTCTACCTGAATGTAACATCTCACACATTGCCTGATAAAGGCGGAAATGCTGCAGAGAAGGGAATAAGAACATCATTTGTCTCACTACAATGGAGTGCTGCTGCTTTTCCTTTTGATATCCATGGACTCTTTTTGGTGAGAGTGTAGGATAGCACCCAGAGGTTTAACTTTATTCTACTAAGGATTGTGCTGCTGTATTTTTTCATTTAAATAGATAGATGTGAGATAGATAGATAGATATGAGATGGATAGATATGAGATGGATAGATATGAGATAGATAGATAGATAGATATGAGATAGATATGAGATGTATATTAGATAGATAGATAGATAGATATGAGATAGATAGATAGATATGAGATAGACAGATATGAGATAGATATGAGATGAGATAGATATGAGATAGATAGATAGATAGATAGATATGAGATAGATATGAGATGAGATAGATAGGAATGTTGGGTACAAGGTTCAGATTTTGTAGCATGGACTAGTAGAGGGTAAGGGGAGGAATGTTTCTTCTCCTCCCCCATCTCCACCTCTTTCCCATTCTGGACAGTGACTGTAAACAGGGCGATCACTCTGTCTGCCGGCATGATGGTCGCTGCAACCATGAGATCCTTCACTACACAATACTGTAAACTCTTAAGCCCACTCCGACTCCATGCAGGTAAGTGACATTATGTGTAACTTGTCAGTTGTATCCTCTGCAGTGATACAATCATTACACCATAAGCAGAGGATTATCTGGAGGCAGGAGGTTAGTGGAGTGTGTTCAGTATACAGGGCTGCCAACAGGAATTTCAGGGGTCCCATAGAGGCAAAGGTTTTGGAGCCCCCGATATATGACGCAGATTACTATTGTGCACCAATTGTGATTGACACACGGTGGCATCTACTAAGGTGACGATCCGCTCCATTGGGTCCAGAATTTCATAGCTAAATTCCTCCAGACGTGACTTATTGCTATTAAAATTGCCGGCAGATATCTTCAGCTCCGTGCAGCACATTTCCACACTATGCCACTAAAAATACCACAGTCACCTATAGTAAACCCCTTAACGACCAGGCCCTTTTTTGTTTTTGCATTTCCGTTTTTTCACTCCCCACCTTCAAAAATCTTTAATATCTTTATTTTTACATGTAAAGAGCTGTGTGAGGGCTTGTTTTCTGTGTTACAAATTGCACTTCATAGTGACGGTATTCAATATTCCATGCCTTGTACTGGGAAGTGGGAAAGCAGTGAAATTTGTGAAAAAATGCATTTGCTCCATTTTCTTGTGGCTTTGAATTTTTTACGGCTTTCACTGTGCACCCCAAAGGACAAGTCTAGTTTATTCTTTGGGTCGGTGCGATCACAGGGATACCAAATTTATATAGGTGTTATAATGTTTTTTTTATACATTTACAAAAATTAAAACCTCCTGCATGAAAAAAAAAAAATTCTTCATTTTGCCATCTTCTGGCGCTAATGACTTTATTGAATTATTAATATTTTTCAAACTCGCAAAAACTAGGTATTTTGGACTGCGGGCACTATTTTCCGTTACGGGGTTAAATGCCAGGAAAAATCGTTATTATATTTTGATAGATCAGACCTTTTTTTGACACGGTAATGCCTAAAATGTTTATTTTTTTTTTTTTACTGTTTATTTATATCAGTTCTGGGGAAATGGGGGTGATTTTAATTTTTAGGGTTTTTTAATGTAAATTTTTTTTTTTTTTACCATTTTTTCGGACCCCCTAGGGTACTTTAACCCTAGGTTGTCTGATTGATCCTAACATATACCGTACTGCCATACTACAGTATGACAGTATATGGGGATTTTGCACATCATCTATTGCAACGTGCGTTTTGCCAAAAACTAGACCTTGTGAGACTAGAGGCTGTCATAGCAACTGATCGTCGCCCCCTTATGACGTCACTGCACTAATCGCAGATGTTACCGGTAAGTATTTGCTGCAATATGCAGCAAACACTTACCAGTTATGGAGAGGGCTCAGCCCGTGAGCCCTCTCCATGCACCCACAGGCGACGCCTGATGTACTACTACGTCAAGAACCGGTAGTGGGGGTATAATGTCACCTGGATAAATACTATATCCCACTCTGTGCTCATAAAAAACAATAACTACGTTAGACACTAAATTTATACATATATGTATGTATATATATATATATATATATATATATATATATATAAGAGAGAGAGAGAGAGAGAGAGAGAGAGAGATCCTCTCTAAACCATTACAAAAGATAGTCAACCTGACTTAATCGGAATGACTAAATGGGGCTTATTTACTAAGGGTCCCACGGCCGCATTTCCATCGGGTTTTCCAACGTTTTTGGGGATTGCACCGTTGGGACAGGTATTTAGTAGGCGATTGTGTCCCACTCGATGAGATTGTGGCACAGCTGCACCGGCTTTGATGCAACACAAATCAGGGGTCTGCCTGGACGATTCGACGGATTCGGACAAACCGCAGGATTTAACTTTTGTGTCGCAAGCCCAAGCACTTACATACACCAGGAAGAAGAAGGTGAACTCTGTTGGACCTGAGCGGGGAAGCGACACATGCAGGATATCGGGCGCAGGATCTAAGTGAATCGCGGCAGAGTCCATTATACACGGACAATGTACTTTCGGGATCTCCTCCGGACGGGTAAGTAAATGTGCCCCAATATATCTAGCTCATATATTGCTATCTATTTATCCATCTTTCTTGATTCTGTGGTCTGGGGAAAATTATATTATTTTTACGTCTTTTAAGGGATCTCATTTTATTGTGGTAATACATATCAGTATAGACAAAGGGGAGGGATATTACTAAATCACTGGGAGCAAAGTAAATTCTTATTCTGTTTTGCTCTCATAAACGCTCTCACTTTGCTCTCACACAGAACACAAGGGAGCGTTCCGCCCGCATCCGCCATTCCTTCCACACAATTAACGTTACATATTAACAGTATATTCTCACAGAACAGACCCGGCAGTGACAGTGAAAGATGCGGCAGACGCAGCCGGATTTAGAAGTCTTTCTTGTAGATGGATACACGCAGGGCGCTGTAAACAAATCTCAAAAACATTAACAATAAGTGAGAATATACAGCGGCAGATGCAATTTGCGCCTACGTGTTTGTTTTCTGTTGAGGACTTCTGCTCTTTGATTTATCTATGGGCAATTTTCCTTAAGTTAAATCTTGTGAGTTTTTTGCACAAATTATTTGCCCAATTTTTGGAGCAACCTATATAAACAGTGTCTTACACTTGGTGAGGACTGGATTGTTTTTGCATAATTTTTTGCAACTTTTTTTAGATGCAAATAAGTGATAAATTAGGGGCAGTCAGCAGGGGCAGTTGAAAGATGACTTTGACACAAAGCAGGAAAATCAGTACACCGCAAGATTCAGAAAGGTGCAAAAAAAAAGGCAGCACCGTGGCTCGGTGGTTAGCACTACAGCCTTGCAGCGCTGGGGTCCTGGGTTAAAGTGCCATCCAGGTCAACATCTGCAGAGTTTCTCTCCGTGTTTGCGTGGGTTTCCTCTGGGTCCTCCAGTTTCCTCCCACACTCCAAAACATACTGGTAAGATGATTAGATTGTGAGCTCCATTGGGGACAGGGACTGATGTGACAACCTCTGTGCAGCGCTGCGTAATCTGTGTGCGCTATATAAATAAAGGAAGTTCACTGGACTACATTATAGTCAATCTGCTTTCTTGGGGACTGCAGGTACCCATTATTTTACAAATTCGGTAACATGGAAGTCTAAATGGTCACTCAATTATAATATAACCCAACAATGCATATCATTAGAGATAAAAGATCGATATGAGAAAGATGCATAGATGTGAGATAAATAGAAAGATAGTTTCAATACAGAGTAGCTTTAATGGGAGGAACAATCAAAAATGAGCATTATGATACCATTTAGAGAATAGGGGATTGTGGGAGACAAGGTGAGGGATAGGGGAAATGGGGTGCAGGGGTTATATCAGTCCTTGGTATCACATGTCTCTCAGTCTATGGCAGGCAGTGAGGTATTGGGGCCCTTTGTCCGAATCCGTCGGGTTGTCCAATGGACACACCCCCCGATTTCTGTGCAAAATTTCGATCGCGTGCGCCAAGATCCCGGGGCAATTCGGCACAAAACGTAAATTGTTGGGAAACCCGATGAAAATGCGCTCCGCGGACCCTTAAAAAACCCCCCCCGTGCCCCCCCCGGGGCGGGCGCCTCCCCCCCCCCCCCCCCCGGCAGGATGGATCTTCTCTCCCTCCTCCATGGAGCAGAAGCCCGGGAGGAGATCTGAGAGTCTCCTGAAGGGATTGTCCCTCACTGCTGGGTATTTGGAGCAGTGTAGCAGGAAGTGGACCTCATCCTCGGTGGCCTCCTGGTCCTGGCACTGTTGGCACAGTCTGCTCTCCCTGGGCACGTACATCTATCTGTGCTGCCCGGGCTCCATGGCCACTAGATAGATATGAGATAGATAAAGGATAGATATGGAGGTACTCAGTGGCGTAACTAGAAGCTGATGGGCCCTAGTGCAAAGTTTGTGCCAGGCCCCCGACTATAATGTATGGTTTATAGTACTAGTCTTCTCATATGGGAAAGTGAGAACTTATGGGCCCCCAAGGCCCCTTGGGCCCGGGTGCGACCGTAACCTCTGCACCCCCTCAAGGTACGCCCCTGGAGATACTGATTATGAAACCTTGTAGTGTCTTGCAGATGTTTATCAAGCAATGCGCTGAGGATGCCCCCCTGTGCCTTTGTACCAGAAAAATATGAGGTAAGTCTTGGTCGGCTTCAGGTTTCAGTGGGCACCGTTGCAGTGAACCTTACGTGGCGGCATTAAAAATTCAAAAACTAAAACAGTCCCCTATTACCTAAAATATTCCCAATTTTATCATCCCAAACGGCCCCCTCATGTTATTTTATACACAGCCCCCTCACCCCCTATGGATTCTTTAGATACAGCCCCCCTCAACCACATGGATTCCTTATGTATAGCCTTATGAGGGCCCCCCAGCAGCTCTGGGCCCTGGCACTGCGTATTCCCAGTGCTGGCGCTGGACCTGAGGTAAGTCTTGTGACCCTTGAGAAAGGTCTCTGGAACAATAAAGTAAAAGACAACTCAGACCACACAATCAAAAATACAGATCCCAGAGCAGGCAATAAGTAATACAATAGCACCAAGACCAATAAATAATCTAGACTCCATACAAGACAGTGAGTAATTCAGATCCCACACAGACATGTTATAACTCAAACCAAGACAGTAGCTAATACAAAATCCAACACTACAATAGGTAATACACAAGCCAAACCAAACAACATTTGAAATTACAGAGCCAAGACATTAAATAATAATACACACCCCAAAATAGGCAAAACATATTAATACAGGTCCTCAAACCACACAATGTAATAAAACAGAAAACATAACAAATTAATATACAGAGCCCATACTATGCAAGAGATGATACAAACCTTAAAAGCTGACAATAAATAGAAATATAGGATATGGACAGATAATAAAAAAGTACAGATGCCAGAGAATTAAACTCACACCTCACACCAGGGGATCAGTAAATAATCTACACACCAAACAGTACAAAAACATTATGCAGGTTTTGGATTGGGCAATAAATAATACAGACCCTTATCAAAAATGTTAGAATGTCACCAGGGCAGAAAATAGATAATGAAGAACTAAAACCACACCATAATTAATGCACAGCACATGCTAGACATTTGAAATTATAGACCCTGGACTAGACAATAATTTCAGACCTCACACCCGACAATAAATAATACAGACCTCAGACCCAACAATAAATAATACAGAACTCAGAACCAACAATAAATAATACAGACCTCAGAACCAACAATAAATAATACAGACCTCAGACACAACAATAAATACTGACCTCAGACCCAACAATAAATAATACAGACCTCAGACCCAACATAAATGCAGACCTCAGACCCAACAATAAATAATACAGACCTCAGACCCAAACAATAAATAATACAGACCTCAGACCCAACAATAAATAATACAGACCTCAGACCAACACAATAAATAATACAGACCTCAGACCCAACATTAAATGCAGAGATCAGACCCAACAATAAATATATATAGACCTTAGACCGACAATAAATAAACAGACCTCAAACCCACAATAAATACTGACCTCTGACCAACAATAAATAATACAGACCTCAGACCCAACAATAAATAATATAGACATTAGACCCAACCAATAAATAATATAGACATTAGACCCAACAATAAATAATACAGTCCTCAAACCCAACAATAAATACTGACCTCAGACCCAACAATAAATAATATAGACCTTAAACCGACAATAAATAAATAGACCTCAAATCCAACAATAACATAATACAGACCTTAGACCGACAATAAATAAAAGACCTCAAACCCAACAATAAATACTGACCTTAGACCAACAATAAATAAACAGACCTCAGACCCAACAATAAATGCAGACCTCAGACCCAACACAATAATAAGCTTCAGACCTTAGACCCAACAATAAATAATACTCAGCAAAACTCAGACCCAACAATAAATAAATACAGGACCTCAGACCCAACAATAAATAATAAGACTTAGACCGCAATAAAAAATACAGACTCAGACCGACAATAAATAAAACAGACCTCAGACCCAACAATAATAATACAGACTTACAGACCCAACAATAAATAATCGACTCAGACCCAACAATAATAATACAGACCTCGAACCAACATTAAAGGCAGCAGCAAATTAGACTCAGACCCAACAATAAAATAAATAGAACAACTCAGACCCAACAATGTATAAATATACAATTCAGACCCAACAATAAATAAACAGACCTCAGACCCAACAATAAATAATACAGACCTCAGACCCAACAATAAATGCAGACCTTAGACCCAACAATAAATAATACAGACCTCAGACCCAACAATAAATAATACAGACCTCAGACCCAACATTAAAGGCAGAGCTCAGACCCAACAATAAATAATATAGACCTCAGACCCAACAATAAATAATACAGACTTCAGACCCAACAATACATAATATAGACATTAGACCCAACAATAAACATTACAGACCTCAGACCTTAGTCCTGACAATAAATTATACAGACCTCATACCCCGACAATACATACTGACCTCAGACCCAACAATAAATAATACAGACCTCAGACTATACAGTCCATAAAAGCCAAGATCAGTAATTACAGTTAGTAATTACACAGAGACCAGAACAAACAACAATTGATAATAAAAAAACCCAGACCTGACACTAGTGTTAATACAGATCCCAGTCCTTACCTACACATGCTAAAAAAAAAAATATATAAGTAACACATCAAACAATACATTTTTACAAACCTCAGATAGGACTGGAGTAAATTATACAGATCCCTCACCACACAATAAATAATACCGATCCAAAATCAAACAATAAATGATAGTATAGTAAGGCAGACCACACAGACAATGCGGCCGCATTTCCTTCGGGTTTTCCGATGTTTTCAGAGATCACACTGGGGATTGGGTTGCGTGCGATCAGATTGTGACGCAATTGCGCCGGCTTTCACGTGACACACATCGGGGGCGGGCGGACGGAAGATCCGACGGATTCAGACAACGCACGGGATGTAACAAATCAATTTGTGTCGCATCCAATGCACTTACATGCACCGGGAGGAAGATGGTGAACTCTGGCGGACCTGATTGGGGAAGCGACACATGCAGGATATCGGGAGCACGATCTTCATGAACCGCGTCAGATGGGCATTCCGGCGAGCAACGCACCTCGGGGATCGCGCAGGGACCAGGTAAGTAAATGTGCCCCAATATATAACTCAGACCAAATGAGAAATTACACAAACCTCAGTACTCCAGTCCAGGCAAAAATCAATATATAATCAAATAGAACCCCCAAAATATGTGCACGATGACTAATAATACAGATCACAGGCCAAACAATAAATAATGAATTAATTATCCAGACCCAAGATCCTAGAATACTGTAATAAAGACCCAAGATCCAGACAACAAATAAAACATACCCCTAAAAAGACAACAGATCATACAGACCCCAGCCATGACCCCCACCCTCAACAACACCCCTTTTAACCCTTGTAAACCTGGACTGTATTTTTAGGTTGAAAGGGTAGCAACACTATTGGGAGATGGTAAATATACAGATATCCAGCTTACTTATTAACATGTACAGTGTTTGTAGAAGGTTTATAGAGTGGGCCGGGGCTATGACCATAATAACTTACCATATAGATGTAACAGGGCTGACTGTTCTTCTATTCAAAGATCTGGTCTTATATTTATATAGGACGAATGCTCTGGGGTCTGTATTTATTTAGGCAGGGTCAATTTTTACTTAGGGGGTCTAGTATGTGGACTTTATATTTACATAGAGGGTATGGTCTGGATTATGCCTTTATTGCCAGGGTCTGTGGGGTCTGTATGTATTTATGGGGTCTGTAATTTAGTCTAAATTTATTTAGAGGGGTTTGGTGTGAGGTCTATAACATAGGGGGTATGGTTTGGGGTCTGTCTGTATTTTTTAGGGGTTTTATATTTACATCAGGGATTATGGTCTGGGGTCTGTATTTTTAGTTTTTTTAAATTGACATAGAGGGTTATGGTCTGGGGTCTGTATATTTAGGGCTTTTATATTTACATAGGGTCAGTGTCGGACTGGGTTTCCTTAGGCCCACCAGAGAAAATCAATCTGGGGGCCCACTCTTCATTATCCCCCAGGAAATATACTCTAGCAGCCTCCAAATTGTTTTTTTTTCTGATGGACCCTTGGGGTCCAGTATTGGGATTGAGCCAGGGCCCACCGGAGGATCCTCGGGTACTCTGGTGGGCCAGTCCGACACTGCATAGGGGGTTTGGTGTGGGGTCCTTATTTATTTTGTGGTGGTCTGCGGTCTGTATTTATTTAGATTTGTGATTTTTTTCTTTGTCACAGAGGGATATAATATTTATAGGTGTGTAATTTAGTCTGTTTTTATTTAAAGGGATCTGGTCTGGGGTCTGTGTAAATTTAAGGATCTGTAAATGTAGACCTGCTCCTCACATTGTGACTCTTGCTCCTCAGTCTCTTCCCTATGAACATGTACTGGAGGTCCGCAGGAAGAACCTCTCGGCAGCGCTCTCCACCTATTACAAGAAGCCCCTCCTGCTGCACCAGGGACACATGCAGTGGTTATTCGATCAGGAGGGACAGCGCTACCTGGACATGTTTGGAGGGATTGTCACTGTTAGTGTTGGTCATTGTCACCCGTAAGTTTCCTATACTATAGGTCATTCATTAGTCCGCCGATCATGAAGCTAAGAGAAGAGATCAATTTGTATGCAGCGCCTCCACAGGAGAAATGAAGAATTACAGGTAGTAGATAGATAGTGATGCACAAATATTTTAAGTCCTTAACAGTAAGAGAGACCCTCCTCTGAAGGATAGGGGGGGACACTATTGGGTGGGAAAACCTGTCCAAAACTCCCCTCCCCAGAGGAACAATATGGGACATACAAGGGGATAAGGTAATGAAGTATGAAGAGGGAAATTAATATTAGGTCCTGGGTGGCAAGGCCTGTACCATAATATCTATTTTCAGCACTGGCCATACATGGGCAAGTGCCAGGGCCCAGAGCTGCTGGGGGGCCCATATACTGGTTATAAAATAACCATGACAGGGGTGTTTGGAATGATAAACTATGGAATATTTTAGGGAACAGGAGACAGTTTTAGCTTCAGAATTTTTAATGCTGCCATGTGAGTTCACTGCAAAGGGGCCCCCTGAGGCTCTGTCACCCAGGGGCCTACTGATACCTAAAGCTGACCCTGTCTGTTTTTATACAGGAAGGTTACAGAAGCAGCAAAGAAGCAGCTGGATCGTCTGTGGCACACAACCAACATTTACCTCCATTCTCCAATCCATGAATATGCGGAGAAGCTGACAAGCCGGCTGCCAGGGAAGCTGAAGGTATCATGGCTTAGTTATAGCCCCCCAACTATCTGACCCCCCTGATTATTTTCTGGTAAAATTCCTTTAGCAGTCATTGAAACTCTGGTTGCCTGGTCCCTTATGCTTTTAACCCCCTCTATAAATACAGACCCCAGACCATATCCCCTTAGTAAATAAAGACCCCTACATAATTAAATAAATATAGTCCCCCAACCTGAGGGTGCCGCTATCGTTTTTAAGATATTCATGAAAGTTTCCAGAGGTCATCAGAGGTCAACCAGCCCCCCCACATTGCCCAAACCAAACCAAACTGGTGCCGAACAATTCTGCTACGTTTGTGCTGGTTTGTGCTGCTCAAATTTTTGTTTGTGCTGCTTTTGTTTTGAATAAATGAACAAAAAATTAAAGGTCAAAAGTTCATCTAGCCCCCCTACATTAACCGAATCAAACAAAACTGGTGTCAAACGTTAGTGCAACGTTTGTGCGGGTTTGTGCAGCAAAAATTTTCAATTGTGCCGCTATCATTTTTAAGGTATGTTCAGGTGTTTACATAGGTTAAAGGTGTTTAGGATGAACTGGTAAAAAAACAAACCTAGTGACACTTCCCTGGTTTGATCACCAGGGGGAGCTAGCAAACACATTGTACTTTGGAAGAAATGAACTCTGATGACCTCTGGAAAAAAGTATGAATATATTAAAAATGATAGCGGCACAAACGAAAATTTTTGCTGCACAAACGTAGCACTAACGTTTGACACCAGTTTTGTTTGATTCGGTTAATGTGGGGGGGGCTGCTTGAACTTTTGACCTTTCATTTTTTGTTCACATATTCAAAACAAAAGCAGCACAAGCAAAAATTTAAGCAGCACAGACCAGTACAAACGTATCAGAATTGATTGGCACCAGCTTTGTTTGGTTTGGGTAATGTGGGGGGGCTGGTTGACCTCTGATGACCTCTAGAAACTTTCATTGAAATCATAAAAACGATAGCGGCACAAATGAAAATTTTTGCTGCACAAACCAGCACACACGTAGCACAAGCGTTTGACATCAATTTTGTTTGATTTGAACAAGGTGGGGGGGCCAACGTCACTCAGGTAGTCCCCCAGTGCCCCTAGATAACTAAAGACCATCCCCCATAAATACAGACCCCAGACCCCATAGGTAAATACAGACTCATAGGTAAATATACACCCTCTACATAAATACAGATCCCTAGCCCCTTAGATAAATACAGACCCTCTAGGTTAGAATAGACCCCCTACATGAATACAGACCTCAGATCAGACCCCCACATACATCTAGACTCCAGAAAAGCCTTGTAAATAGATAGAAATCCCAGACCAGACCTTAAAAAATACAGACCCCCCCAGACCAGATGTCACACAAAGCAAGGTCCTGTGCACTCCCTACTGATCAGGACTGCTGGGACCTTCAGGAAATGTCATTATTATCCCTCTCTGTGCTATGTGTGTAGTTATACGGCCGCAGTTCAATATTTGCAGGTGCTCATCACTAGGGATCCAACCCCAATATAAGAACTAGCAAAAAATTGCAAGCACCCCTTTAAGTAGATGCTGAAGGTTATTTTTATTCAAGTGACACGGCAAACATAACGTGACATTTTGGCACAGACGTCCTTTGTCAGACTGAAAAAGCCAAAATAGATTGTGTGATAATATGTACAAATATACAAAGTTGTAGGAGAACAGCAAAGGATGAAGCGTCGTCACACGTCATATAATATTCTGCCATAGAGTAATAAGCTTCATGTATTCATACAGTGATCATTGCACATACTACGTATGTTCCTTCATGGTTTCTTTGCTACCTATATGTGCATGTGTGTAATACATGAAGCTTATTACTCTATGGCAGAATATTGTAGTCGCCCCCTAGTTCCTTTGCTTACACTTGATCCTTTATTGTCCTCCTACAACTTTGTATATATGTATATATAAATATGTACATATTATCACATTATTTTTGTCTTTTTCAGTTTGACAAAGGTCCTCTGTCCCAAAATGTCACATTGGGGCACATTTACTAAGAGCAGTGCAGTGTGTACTATGTGCAGTTACCTGTGTAGTGTGCAGGGGGCGCCAGTTCCAAGATTTGTGATGCATGATCTGGGGCTCCCTGCACATTTTTTGGTGGACCTTTAACCTGGGGCGTGCAAAACAATTCTGATTTTGCATGTTAAATCCGGAGCACGGTCCGACTGAGCCCCGGAACGCCCCCTAATTTGTTTTCTGCACGATGAGCTTTGGCACAAAATGGTCACATGCAACATAAATGTGGCGCAGATACTTCTTATATACCTGTGCAAGCAGTTTGCACCTAAAATAACGTGAAAAGTCTGACAAAATCTCAGTAAATGTGCCCCATTACGGCTGCAAAAAAAACAAGCGATTGTTATCTAATTCTGATCTCCATTGTATATAGACTTCACAGATTGTATCATTCTCCCTGCAGGTCCTCTATATGACCAACAGCGGATCAGAAGCAAATGACCTGGCTTTATATATGGCGAGAATATACACCGGCAACTATGATGTCATCAGTTTACGGTAAGTCACTACTGTGCATGCACTGACACCATACTACCTACCTGGTGGGAGTGTGAGAGCACCAGGCCCTTCATTCAAACCATCAATTCTGTTTTGCCAGATTATTTTACCTGCTAACAAATCTAAACCCCACCCTTGCCTGCCTGGGAACGCCCACAAAATAGACCTGAAAGCCCCGCCCACTTTGCAGCCTGTTTCGGGGACACTGGGACTTGCTATACTAACTCCATGTCTACTCCCTCTACAGAAGTGGCTACCATGGTGCCAGTCCCTACGCCCTGGGGATGACTGCAGTCTCTGCCTATAAACCCGGAGTGGCCAATGGTTTGGGATGTCATACGGTAACATATGTCCTTACTTTTCAGCTTACACACTGTATCACCAAAATTTTTTAATATGTGCATGTTCTTACACCCAAATACTCAGAAATCTTCTCATGTGTTTCCCAAGTCATCCCATAACATAGAGCCATAAAGATTGTGCTCCTAAAGGGGGCATCAGAGGCAGAGGAGGCATTGGGGGCAGTAGTAAGTGATGGTGTGGGTACACCCGGTCCATGAACCCTAGGGAGGCCCATGAGGCATCTCATCCCCATACATAGAAACCAGTCCTATAAAGACTACAGCTACCAACAAAAACCAGATGTATATAAAGAAGTATAGGAGAGGTCTCCAAGTATAATTGCTAACTCATGTCCACTGATCGGTGGGGGTTCAACTGCTGGGGTCACCACCAATCACGAGAATGGGGTCCCGTATTCAACGTCAATAGAACAGCTAGACTTGTATGTATCTCAGAAACATCTCTAGAGTCCCCAATATCTTACAATTAAAATGCTAATTGTCGCTCTGATTCACTCTCGACTAGACTCCTGTAACTCCCCACTAATCGTCTTCCACTAGCTAAACTCTCTCCTCTACAATCTATTCCTAATGCAGCAGCCAGGCTCGTCTTTCAGATCAAACGCTACACAGGCGCCTCCAGTCTCTGCCAGTCACTGCACCAGTTTCCCGTCTCCTCCTGAATACAGTTTAAAATAATCACTCTCATCCACAAAGCTCTGCATAATGCTGCACCTCCCTACATCTCCTCTCTAATCTCAGTCTATCACCCAACCTGTGTTCTTCCATCTGCCAGTGATATTAGATTAATCTGTACCTTAATCCGAACCTCTCATGCACGTCTCCAGGACTTCTCCAGGAATGCACCACTTCTCTGAAATGCGCTTCCCCGGACTAATATCATGATAAACCAGGGACATTACTCATAGATCCAGGCACAGGGACTGTGGTAATCTTCTTATACTTGTGATCAATTACCTCTTTCCTTCTAAAATCAACTTTTAGAATTATGTTAATTAGCCAGAAGGATTTTGGAGTGCGTGACCAAAGCCCCTCCGTGCTGTAGCTTCATAGGCTGTTACGCTTTACAGTTTTCACATCTCCATCCTGCTCCCTCAGCCTGATGTATTCTCACACAGTGGGAAGAGGGAAGTGCTCCTGCACAGCATGGAGCGGC
This sequence comes from Engystomops pustulosus, assembly GCA_019512145.1. Taxonomy (NCBI): domain Eukaryota; kingdom Metazoa; phylum Chordata; class Amphibia; order Anura; family Leptodactylidae; genus Engystomops; species Engystomops pustulosus. Next base: position 309,977,727 of record CM033641.1, read on the forward strand.
TCTGGTAACACCCCCAGAGCCCTTCTGGCTTTTTAGCATAATTATAAAAGTTGATTTTAGAAGAAAGGAGGCGATGGATAAGAAATATAAGAAGATACCACAGTCACCTATGAGTAATGTCCCTGGTTTATCAGGATGGATCTTGATGGTGAATTTATGCCTCTTGTTGGGTGGTGCGAAATTGTGGGGCTTCTTGGTTTATCTTTTTAAATTGTATAATTTTTGTAATTTCTCCTTTCTAGACAATGTGTCCTGACGTCTTTCGAGGCATCTGGGGGGGAAGTCATTGCAGAGACTCCCCTGTGCAGACCTCACGCACCTGCTCCTGTTCTCCTGGTAGGACCTGCTCCCAGACTATATTATAATTCATAATAATCAGGACCCCCACCCCCCAATATATCCATGTCTACAAACCTGGAGGACCCGGGATGTCAGTGCATTACATTGATACCATTGTACTATTCAATACTCAACTTCTCCAGTGGTGGCGCTGCAGTTGGGTTCTCCAACAGATTGAACCTGATTGCTGCAGGTAGTTCCTGATCAACATATTTATAGAGACCCTTAAAATAAAATGGGACCGGCTTAAACAGAACGCCCCTTTAAGAGTCTACCAATATGTAATGAGTAGGGGTCTGTTAGCCGAGACCCCACATAAGTGAAATCCACATGATAGATCTAATATCTTAAAGGTGTTGTCCAGAGAAAAACGTCCGGTAACAGCGCTACACGTGTCCACTGGTTGGAGATGGAATTGCAGCTCCGCTACAACATCACAAAAACCTTTTAAGAGGAAGCAGACAATTTTTCCGATCCTGGACAATGCCCTTAATTAAAGAAAACCTGTTTCAATTGTGGTCACTAGGTGTCGCTGTTCTACTCATCAATGTAAAAAAAAAAATCACTATTTTTCCAGGTTCCTGTGAAGCTAAAGACAAATATATCGAGCAGTTAAAGGAGACCTTGGAGACGAGCGCCGCCAGGAGCATAGCCGCGTTTATAGCTGAACCCATCATGGTAAAAAGATTACAGATATTGTCAGGCAATTACAGATTGATGTTGTAAATGTATAATAGTAACATTCACCCCATTGGGGAGCACAAAAGCGGCACCACATCAGTCCGCAGGTTTTATGTGGTAATGCAGCTTTATTTTCATTAACATATAGCAATGGGAACATGGCGCCTGTGTATTGCAGTATCACGGTTTCCCTTCTCTTCCAGGGTGTGGGGGGAGTCGTCCAGTATCCCAAAGGATTCCTAAAAGCCGCGTACGAGGTTGTGCGAGAAAGAGGAGGGTTATGTATAGCGGATGAGGTAAGTCTCTCTCCTCGTAGAGTAGAGCCAGACAGATCTTCTACCTACCTCATACTGCCGTACACTGCCAAGATAACACCTCTATATCTACAGGTCCAGACCGGTTTTGGAAGAACTGGGAGTCATTTTTGGGGGTTTCAGACCCATGAGGTCATGCCTGACATCGTGACCATGGCAAAAGGAATCGGTAATGGATTTCCAATGGCCGCTGTGGTGACCACTGAAGGTAATTGTCCAGCACATCCGGTCCCAGGGTCACTGGGTGGACACTATTATTGCTTCTAATAAAGCTCCTCCATGGTGTCTCCAAGAAACGCCCACTTTCTCCACATTTGCATAAGCCACACCCCTGAGGATCCTTTTAGGATTCATTTCTCACTGTTCTCTATAGTAACTGATGAAGATACAACTTTCATTCTCATTTCAGAGATCGCCAACTCTTTCGCTCGAGCGCTACACTTCAACACCTTCGGTGGGAACCCCATAGCGTGTACGATTGGATCAGCTGTTCTAGATGTAAGTTAAAGGGGTTTTCCACAAATACAAGTTATGCCCTATCCACAGATCACAAAAACGAGGGGTCCGAAGGGGTCCCATGTACCTCTGTTGGACCCCTCGTTGCTCCATGAGAGTAATGGAGCAGACGGACGCACATGACCTGCTCCATTAATCTCTAATCACGTGTACCTGTGTAACATCACATAACCAGAGATATAACGAGACGTGTTCCTGTGTAACATCACATGACCAGGGATATAACGATTGAATATACTGTATTGATTGACGGCTTACTTAATGCAGGAGCACAGCCAGGATGTGAGGACACCACAGCAGTGTATTTAAGCTGACTTAAAGACATCAACAATTCATGAAATCTGTGAAATAGACGGTGTGAAATGAAATAATATTTTTCACGCCAGTCCGGTGATACCAACATTTTACACAAAGCTTTGAGTGGCCACATCTCTCCAGGAGACAATACAAACACTGGTGCCGTTCTTTAGAGCATAACTGATCACACATTTTTTTTTATGTCCTTAACAAAATGCAAATATAAATATAAAATAATCACTTCACGCGCGATTAAAAGCCCACGCCCCCCCCCCCCTCCCCCTCCCCAACAACAAAAAAAAAAAACAACATTCAAGACAGAAGTAATTAAGAAGTCAATTTAAACTTTGGAAGTTCACAATCGTGAAACAATACTTTAGCCATCTATGTGTTCAATAAAACATTTTTTTGCTTGCGTTTGTCTTTTTTTTGTACAAGCGCACGATATCCAGTGCCATTCGCAAAATCCCATGAATCAGCACGCTGATACAAGAGATGATGCGGGATTATTACAAGATCGTTCCAGGAATGTAGAAGAGAGGAGCGGCAGCGAGGAAGAGACCGGAGAACAATATATCGGTGTGTGCGGGTTGAGGGGTTGCACAGCGCCCACACTACACAGCCAGGGTGTGAGCCACCTGCAGCAGGGGCCATGGGCTACCATGTGCCCTGGAGAGATTGACATCTGTTGGTATTATACGAGACTACGGCGTGTCTCACGCTGTTGCTTTGCAGGACTGGCTTCTGAGCGTGTTAGAGCAGGACTGTATCTGGGGTTACCTGTGGTCTAGCAGCAGGCTGGGAGGTCCTCGTGCGTGCTCTACTAGCAGCAGGATTTTGTTTTTTATTTGCGTTGGGCGTTTTGAGGTCTCCTCACGATCTGTGCTCTCTCAGCAGTCAGGGACTGTACTGGGGGCGTCTCCCGCTAGGCTGTGCTCTACTAGCAGCAGGGACTGTACTGGGGCGTTTCAGCGCTGCTCACGCTGACTGTGCTCTACATAGCAGCAGGACTGTACTGGGGGCGTGTCTCACGCTGCTGTGCTCTACTTAGAGAGCAGGACTGTGTAGGGGGCGTGTCCTCAACGTGCTGTGCTATAGTCAGCAGCAGGACTGTACTGGGGGCGTTGTGCTCTCCAGGCTACTGTGCTCTACTAGCAGCAGGACGTGTACTGGGGGCACTGTCCTCAGGCTGCTGTGCTCTGCAGCAGGGCAGGAAGTACTGGGGGCCTGTCCTCAGGCTGCTGTGCTCTACTAGCAGCAGGACTGTACTGGGGGGTGTCCTCAGGATGCTGGCTCTACTAGCAGCAGGACTGGAATGGGGGTGGTCTCCTACGTGTGCTGGCTCACGAGGCACTGTAGCAGGACTACTGGGGCGTGTCCTCACGCTGCTGTGCTTTAATGTAGCAGCGGACTGTACGGGGGCGTGTCTCACGCTTGCTGTGCTCTATCTAGCAGAAGGACTGATGGGGCGATGTCCTCACGCTGCTGTCTACTTGCAGCAGAGGTAATGGAGGGGCCTGTCCTCACGCTGCTGTGCTACTAGCAGCAGGACTGTTCTGGGGCCTGTCTCAAGATGCCGTGTCTACTAGCAGCAGGATGTACTGGGGGCCTGTCCATCAGGATGCTGTGCTTCTTAGCAGCAGGGACTGTATGGGGGCGTGGCCGTCACCACCTGTGTGCTCTACTAGCAGCAGTACGGTACATGGGGGCTGTCCTCACACTACTGTGTGCTCTACTAGCAGCAGGGGATTACTGGGGGGGCGTGTCCTACACTACAGTGCTCTACTAGCAGCAGGACTGTACTTGGGGCGGTCTTCACCTACTGTGCTCTACTCGCAGCAGGACGTACTGGGGGCGTTCCTACACTACGTGCTCTACTAAGCAGCAGACTGTACTGGGGCGTGTGCCTAACACGTTACTGTCTGCTCTACTACAGCAGGACTGTCCTGGGGACGTGTCCGCACGTCTGTGAGCTCAGGAGATTACTACATACTGTATATACAGCCACCACTAGGAGGATCTCAGAAGATTACTACATACTGTATATATACCACCACTAGGAGGAGCTCAGGAGATTGCTACATACTGTATATACAGCCACCAATAGGTGGAGCTCAGGAGATTACTACATAGTGTGTATACAGCCACCACTAGGGGGAGCTCAGAATATTACTACATACTGTATATACAGCCACCACTAGGAGGAGCTCAGGAGATTACTACCAACTGTATATACAGCCACCACTAGGGGGAGCTCAGGAGATTACTACATACTGTAAATACAGCCACCACTAGGGGGAGCTCAGGAGATTACTACATACTGTATATACACCACCACTAGGAGGAGCTAAGGAGATTACTACATACTGTATATACAGCCACCTCTAGTAGGAGCTCAGGAGATTACTACATACTGTATATACATCACCACTAGGGGGAGCTCAGGAGATTACTACATACTGTAAATACAGGCACCACTAGGGGGAGCTCAGGAGATTACTACATACTGTATATACGCCACCACTAGGAGAAGCTCAGGAGATTACTACATACTGTATATACACCACCACTAGGAGGAGCTCAGGAGATTACTACATACTGTATATACACCTCCACTAGGGGAGCTCAGGAGATTACTACGTCTGTATATGCAACGCCACTAGGGGGAGCTCAGGACATTTCTACATACCGTATATACAGTCACCACTAGGGGGAGCTCAGGAGATGCAGACCACTGACGTCTATGATAATACACCATGCAGTAAGCTCCTGTGCACTCTGTACTGATGGCTGCGGGAAATCAGAAGCGACACAACATTTAATGGGGCTTATAATAAAATCTCCTGTCATTTTTTTTTGCAAACTAAATTGTGCCCCATAAATAGTATCTCATTTTTCCATCAGCCGTGTCACGTATTGCAGCTTATCTACATTCTAGTGAGTAATAATCTGCTATACCGCCTCTGGTATGTAGGGCGGCGCCGTTTAAACCACCCCAAAAAAATTAATCAACTGTTTTACCCTTAAATTTATACTACTACACATTAGATTTTACATAAACATCTGATTAACACTTACAAGGTGCACAACTGGGGCAAGTAAAATATATTCTCTATATCTGTACCATAAATAGATCTTTTATATAGATTTCTCTGTTCTATGTAGTTTTTTTTTTTTTAATAGATAAATATCTGAAAAAAAATAAAGCGTAACATTCTCCTTGCTCTTCACATACCGGGGACGTAACTTTACGTTTTGTCACTTTATGGACAAGCGAATAAAGTTTTTGAAAAAAACTTCCATGTTGTAGACGAATCCCCCTATATATATATATATGGACAATGGCTCTTGATTTCACAGGGGTGTGTATACTTTTGCAAGCACGTTTTTACTACACCAGTGCATCTATGATTGAAATATGGATGTTTTGGTATATACCATATATACTCAAGTATAAGCCTAGTTTTTCAGCACAAAAAAATATAGGTTTTACCAGGTTTTTGTGGTAAAATTAGGGGCCTCGGCTTATACTTGGGTCGGCTTATACTCGAGTATATACTGCAAATCATGAAATTGTCCGTTTCCACGAGATGAAAGGCCGTGTGGCATCTTATGATTTTTAAATCATTCCTGAGTTTTTTGAAAAAAAAAATAACAAAACTAACAAAAAAAAAAATAAAAATAAAAAATACTACTCCTCTTCTACAAGAGCTCCTTCTCACGAATGACGATGTCTTTGGTTGCATCTTCATATGATTTTTTTTCTCTAAGCCGCAGAGAAGTTAGATCGAATGGAATCCTCGCGCAGCTGTCGGTGTTTGCCGATGTTACAGTCATCGTGGTGGTTTCGTCTTTCAATAGTTATTCTGTATTTCTTCCTGAATTTGAGAAATAACAGAATATTTTGTAAAAAGATTATAGAGCAGAAGAAGATTCACAGTTTGTACATAGTGTCCGATCTGCAAGCTGCGTGTTATAGAGCAAGAGGAGCTGAGCAGATTTTATATAGTGTCCCATTTGCAGACTGCATGTTATAGAGCAGAAGACGATTTGCAGATTGTACATAGTGTCCTATCTGCAGACAGCATGTTATAAACAAGGAGGAGCTGAGCAGATTGTACATAGTGTCCTATCTGCAGGCAGCATGTTATAAAGCAGGAGGAGTTGAGCAGTTTGTACATAGTGTCCTATCTGCAAGCTGCATGTTGTAGAGCAGAAGACGATTTGCAGATTGTACATAGTGTCCTATCTGCAGGCAGCATGTTATACAGCAGGAGAAGCTGAGCAGATTGTATATAGTGTCCTATCTGCAGGAACAATGTTATAGAGCAGGGTGAGCTGAGCAGATAGGACACTATGTACAATCTGCAAACAGAATGATGTAGAACAGGAGGGGTTGAACAGTTTCTACACCTACATCTCATATGTTTACTTTCAGTCCTACATAAAACCCCATTGCGAGATCACAATAGATTGTACGATGCGGTATAAATGCACGAATGTTACCTGAAAAAGTAGAAGGCCATTAAGAGTCCTGTGCCTAGAAATGCGCCAACCACAATTCCAGTTACTGCAGATTCTCCTAAGCCACCTGCTTAAAGAAACAAAAACAGACACAAAATATTAGGGCATCCAAAACAACAAATCTGTTATACTACAAATTCCTGAGTGACAACTGTGAATGGAATGAGAATTCCGGACATATTAGTCCATATTATTTGCTTTACCAGAAACTGAGCTCCTATAGAACTACTAGGCTCCCCCTAGTGGAGACTACAGGTGGCCAGAATTCTATCATTTAGCTGCGTCTATGCATGGAATCAATCAATGCTCAAATCAACAATGATCAACGGATCCATTGATAAAAAAAAATTGTTAAAAAAACTGTTGAAATATTTGACCTCAATTAACTTTCATTAATATCCATCTTTTGTGAGTATTTCATGAAGCCCTCGCTGTCATACACACTGCCAGGGCCATCGATTGAGGAAGTGATGGCAACAACAGGTGCAGATTATTCTTCCGCTCTGCAAATAGCCGTGAAGTTTTTTTAATTAAAGGTAATTGACTTTGGAGCGGGAGACAAAAGGGTGTGACGTTTCCCGCATCCTATTTTGCAGAGAAGAGGTTCTCATGCCAAGAAAAACTCGGTAAACAGAACAGACAATGCGGGCAGATGGCAGGTGGGAGGATTGTTAGACGTTCTCCATGGATTTGCTCCGGTTCATGGTAGATTTAAAGAATTAAATGATTAAACTAGGACCAGAGGTGAAACCTGAAGCTGCTGGAGCTGGATGTAACATCTCCTTCAGCCCCTTCCTGCATATAATGTAGAACTTGTAGACACCTAAAAAGGTTTTCATGGGACCTCTTGGGTCTACAACTGCACCTTCTGCACCCTTTAAGCTATGCACCCTATTTATTCTTAATTGAATACCCCATGGGGAGCAGGCCAGGGGTGACTAAAAAGAAGCCACATGTCCTCAGCTCCTCAATTCTGTGATGTTTCCTCAGGTCAGTAGTGCAAAAAGCAAGGCCTAAAAATCTGCTGTGACTACTGAAGGTCCATGGTCCTGCTCCAGTTACGGTACATGACCATTGACACAGCCAAGCCCGTCAACAGACTTACTAAGAAAATGAGATGACCCTTTCTACTTAGGGAAGCTGGAAAACCCCTTAAACTTTGCCGTGAGGGCTCACAATCTATATGGGGAGGTAGAGATCGAGAGTAAGGGAGCAGTGCATTATAGACGATCCTGAACAGGTGGGTTTTCAGGTTACATTTGAAGATTTGGAAAGTGGGGGACAGTCTGACACATTTGGGCAGAGCGTTCCAAAGTATGGACGATGGACGGGAGAAGTCCTGGAGACGATTGTGAGAAGAGCGGATGGTGATAGAGTGAAGCTGATGGTCCTGTGAGGAACGGAGATTACGTGTGGGGCGGTATTGCCTAATGAGTACAGAGATATATGGAGGGGACAGGTTGTGGATGACTTTATAGGTCATGGTTAGTATTTTTAATTGAATTCGCTGTGCACAATGGGAAACCAGTGGAGAGACTGGCAGTGAGGAGGTGCAGAGGAGAATCGGGAAAACAGGTGGATTAGCCGGGCAGCAGAGTTTAGGATAGATTGGAGGGGTGTTAGGGAGTTAGCTGGGAGACGGCAGAGAAGAATGTTGCAGCAGTCCAGGCGAAAGATGATGAGGGCATGGACTAGTAATTTTTTAGACTGAGGAAGGGTTGAATGTGAGAGATGTTCTTGAGATGGAGGCGGCAGGTTGTAGTGAGATCCTGGATTTGAGTCAGAGGCAAAGGACTATTGGGACTGGGGGGAGTGTGGAGCCATGAATTGTGATGGTTAGTTCTGGTGGGAGGGATGTGTTAGGTGGAGGAAAGATTATGAGTTCTGTTTTGTCCATGTTAAGTTTTAGAAGATTTGAAGATTTGATATGGCTGACAGACACTCTGGAATTCTGGCTAGAAGAGAGGAGATATCTGGACCAGAAATATAGATCTGTGTGTCATCTGCATATGGTATTGGAAGCCATGGGACTTAATTAGGTGTCCCAGGCAAGAGGCGTAGAGGATGAAGAGCAAGGGGCCCAGGACAGAGCCCTGAGGGACGCCAACAGAGAGAGGGTGGGGTAAAGAGGTGGTGTGCCAGTGATAGACACTGAATGTCCAGTTGGAAAGGTATGAGGAGATCCAGGAGTGGGCACGGTCAGTGATACCAAGAGAACAAAGCGTCTGCAGCAGGAGAGAATGGTTGACAGTGTCAAAGGCAGAGGTCAGGGAGGATTGTTATCAACTGGCCATATATATCGATTTTGGTTAAATCTCGTGAGTATCAATGGGTTTCACCTAACAAGCTCATGTGTATGGTGACACCCAGCTAAATTCTGTAGAAAAAAGTGGGAGCCAAAATCACACGGTTGGGTTTCAACAGACATGAGACACCCTGGTGGTTCTTGTCAACCATAGAGCAAGTGCCAAATTTCATATAAATTTTGAAACTTCCATGGATTAAATGTGACATTGTGAGACATTCACATTCTGTCCTCTAGGTGTATAGAAGGATTTAAAGCATAGAATTACTTACATGTTTTGCAAGGAGTTATGGGTTCATACACTTTATTCTCCACAATTCTTATCCTCCCGGTTCCCCAAAGAGTCTTCAGATTTGGTCGAAGTTCATAATTCCCTTGGATGCCGAAAAAATCTCCAATGACCTAAGAATAAAAGAGTGAATGAGTTTTTTGGTATTGACCTGCCATTTATTAAGGGGGCATATGGAATTACACTTTATAGCATTAAAGAAATAAAATCATTATAAATTGTATTTATTTATGGAGGACAGTGGTCCAAGACAACCATAGAAGACCTCTACAGCAAGCCTGAGAAGTCTTTGCGAGGTCATGGATGCCCAGGAGTAAGCATATGTAGCTTAACCAAGACCTATCCTGGGGAGAAATGTCAGCATCCACAACCAATAAGCTTGATTCCTTCTTAAGGAATGTTCTAGACAATGGGGCTCATTTACTAAGGGCTATGTGGCCGCACCTTCGTCGGGTTTCCCGATTTTTCCACAAGGATCCTGGCGCACGCGATTGGATTTTGCCGCCGGTTTTCACGCAACAGAAGTGGGGGGGCGTGGCCTTCGGACAACCCGACAGATTTGGAAAAACCGCGGAATATAAAAAACGAAATGTGTCACAAGATCAAGCACTTACATGCACCAAGAAGAAGCAGGTGAACTCCGGCGGACCTCGGCGCAGCAGCAACACCTACTGGATATTGGGCACACGACCTTAGTGAATCCCGGCAGAACCCGAATCCACGTCGGACAATGCGCTGCGGGATCGTGACAGAACCGGGTAAGTAAATGAGCCCCAATGAGTTTCGTAGCAGGAGAATGAGGCTTTAGACCCCCCATTTTTTAACTTTGGCAGCATGCCCTGGAGAACATTCCCCTAAATAATGTAAATGGCTCATCTGTAATGCTTTATTTCTCCTGCGGGGGCACTGCAGGGAAACTAAGAACTAACTGACCCAGACATATTGCCGGATTGGCTGCCCTGGCGAAACAGTTGCTAGGGGCATTATGTCCGGATCAAGGGGTATGTCACCGAAACCCAAATATTGAGGTCCGCTCATTTCTACTCTCAACAGATTACAGATGATCACCGAAGATCCCGGTTTGTAAACAGTAGGAAGTAGAAAGATGTCTCATCAGTATCTAAATACATGGGGGAACTCTAAAATGGCCTTGATTATTACAAATCCGTTGTGTTCTGGCGCTTCTCATAACATTCACCACTAGATGACTCCAAAGGATTATTTTTGCCATAAAGCCTGATGCTTGTTCGCACACAGGATCTGCCCGGTGGGTCTAGACACGGAGCGATCAGCAAATTCAGAGACCAGGTTTTCTCACTTGGCTCCATTCATCGAGATAGAGACTAGCCAAAAGTTCAAAAAAAATAAAATAAAAAGTAAATAGTTCTCAAATTTTCCTATACGTGAAAGATACCCTGAATGTAATAGCTAAAGACGAGACGAAATTTTATTATTCTAAATTCTGTTTGTGGCTTATTTTACTAAATTGTGGTTGGAGCGTGTTTAGACTGTGGTAGGAACATGTACATGATTAACACAGACGGGTACTGTGCAAGCAAAGTGTGACTGATCCTTAAGTAATCATAATTTAATGATAATATTTCAGAATTCTATTCCATTCCGTAAAAAAAAAAAAAAAAAATACAGAGAACACAACCAGGGTTTGCAATTTTTGTTCGCCGCATATTTTCGCTCCGAAGAATGTGAATTATGTGAAAACATTTAGAGTCAGACGGCAGCATTAGTTTGGGTTTATACAAAATTGCTAAGATTGATAATATAAAACTTGTGAATGTGCAATATCTGAGATTTTGGTCTATAATCAGCGGGGTAGCTATGGGGAATGTGTTGATGTGGTCGTACCAGAGTCTTATGTATGGGAAGCCAACGACCCCCATAAATTATCTTTAATCATTCTATACAGATCAGAGGCACAAGTTAAAAGGGATTGGCCAAGATTTACTATTGATGGCCTATCCTCAGAGTTGACTGCTCCCGGCTCTGTGTCCAGTAACAGTCTGGAATTTCTTGAGTCCAAATTTTTCTTCAAATATCAACCGCTATGAAAAGGACCATAGTAGGACACCAAATTGGGTTTTCCTTGGGGTTGAGCAGACCTGACCCACAATGTTTAGGTCCATGCAAAACACTACAGGTTTGTGTTCCCTGGAGTTCAGCCAGAAGCCTCACCCCAACCGGTAACACCTCCAATCCTTTAACAATGCCATTTTCCCTAGGTTCATTGCTCCTATTAGACATAATTTAAAAGGTTAACCCTAGCAATCAGCACTAATCGCAGGTGTTAACAAGTGAAAAGCAGACCCATTCCTTTAAATGCCGCCGATACTGTCCGCTGGTGTTACCGGTGGGCGTTCAGGTCCGATTGAACCAAAACCTGCACGAGTCCGCTTATCACTAGTTTTCTTCTGGGGACAAAGTAATGTGTTAGAGCCTAAGCCCACTAAAGGATATTCGGGTACACTGTGTGTCCCTGTGTGGGTCAGAGAAACTGCAAATGTGTTAGGAGTTGGACCCCATTTCATCAGATATTGATGGCCCATTGTCGGAAAAGGTCCTCAAGATAAAGTTCCCATAATCTTATCCAATACAGTTTAAAGTGACCTTTTGGCCACTTTTAGACTCCACGACCAGGTTTTGACCACTTCTAGTAGGGCTATTGAGAAAGGCTACAGCATACATGGTACAACATGGCTAAGGGACCAATCTTGAGTTTTTATTCTCTGGATCTTGGTTCTCCTTTGTCTTAGTCATTGGATGACTAAAAATTAGCCATATGGTCTTGCCCCCTCTAGGATGGTTGGAGTGGAGCATAAACCCTTCATTCTCCAAGCTTCATTTATTTGCTATTGGAGCCCATCTACTATCTACGACAATAGCAACTCCACAAACAATTGAGAGCTTTTATTTTATTTTGCTCCAAAAACTGAAGAAGTTTGGTCTTGCTGAAAGATCTCTAGTTGTTCTATATAAAACACAGGGCCACTGCACAGAATTTCAGGATTGCAGTTCTACATACAACAATGGGTTACAAAGACCTTTTTCTGGGGTCATAGTCTACAATGTCCTCATTTTAACATATACATTTCTGAAGCCCGCGGTATTGTCTAGGGGAAAGGCTCGCTATCAGATCTGGCCAATTTACATACGTAATTCCTCTATTATGTACAGTCGGCTGAGAGCAGCCCCGTAAATCAAGCCTATTGGTTTCAGCGCTGCTCTCCAGCTAAGGTCAGGAGGAAGGAGGGATATGCATTAAGCTGCTATGGTTTCAGCATGGGACGGTGTGACATGAATATTCTTGCAGGTCAAAGGAAGTTCGTTGGCTCGCCTCTCATACTGAATGTAATGTGCAACGTGTAAAATCCTTTAAGGGAACAAGGATCACATTTTCATGCTCTACAGACTTGTAATTGCGCTGCCAAGGGTAGATTATCTCGCTAAATACAAGTCAGAATTTTGGGATGATCTTATTTCAGTAAAACCAATTTAAACCCAATTCCAAGCTACAATTCGATTTCAACAAAACATGCAGTCAATCCACTGGAATCCCATGGACAGAACGTAAAGCTGGTGACCACACCAAGGCCAACTTTGTCACAGTGTAATCTAACAATCCTAAAAGGAGGTGCCGGCTTCCAGACAGAGAAGTGTTTTGCATTTGTGGTAACTCTTTTATAGTCACAGGTTTTGTGAAGAAAATGTAATTTGAAGACCTTTGAGGGAAAATACAATCAACTAGAGACGTTAAATGGTGGCCCAAGGCATTAGACATTTTTTGAAACATTTGAATGTCCATAGTGGCCAAGAGTTGTGGTAGGTGGCTCAAGACATCCAGCTAGATCCAGAAAGATCCAGCTAGGTTTGGTGGGGTCTTCCAACACTTGAATGTCCATGGTGGTCAAGAGTTGTGGTAGGTGGCTCAAAACGTGACACATTTGCTGAAAGATCCAGATAGTTTTGTTAGGGTCTTCCAACACTTGAATGTCCATGGTGGTCAAGAGTTATGGTAGGTGTCAAGACATGTGACATTTGCTGAAAAGATCCAGCCTTTTTTTATGGGATCTTCTAACCCCTTAATGTCCATGTGGTGGTCAAGAGTTATTATAGGTGATCTTGGGCATGAGTTACCTGTTCTGTTAATTCCTATAGGATCTTCAAATGCTCGATTGTCAGGAAGGTGCTCAGGTTGGCATAGAAGCGTTTCCCCTCCAAACGTCCCAGTGTAAATATATTGCCAATGAGCATACGCGGCTGGCACTCCATTTACTTTGACGGGACTGCTGGGGCACCGATCTCTCAGAGCCCCATGAGCATGAAGGTAGCACAGGTCACAAATAAATTTCAGTCTGCCATTCTCCAGTTCTCGGGGGTCTCAGTGGTCAGAATTCTAATAAACTGTAACTTTCCTCCAACCCCATGGATAAGGGATGGAGAAATCACAATGTAAACTGATACAAAGTTCTATAGAACAGTTTAAACACTTCATATGTGCAATGATGAGGACCACCTATTGGACTCAAAATACTCATAAAACACAAATATCATCAAATATTTTCAAGGAGGAGGATTGTTGGGCTCACATTCAGCCAAGGACACATATGAAAATTTGGCTGGGATATTCCTGCAATATATAGGCCAAAAATCGGTGGAAATCAAGCAAAAACACATACATCCCTCTGGAGGTCCCAGCCCCCCACCCTTGTTGTTGATATTCTGTATTCCTATCTAATCTAACAGGCACGCTGCATTTGTTCTTCCCTATCTGGTCTATATCTGCGGAGGACATGACCAGGCTTCAGAGGAATTCGATGTGGCGTCCACATTGTATATAAACAGCTGACATCATTACATTTTTGTACAAGAAATAAAGGAGTTGCTTTAATCTAACCAAAATAAGCTACGATTTTGGCAAACGCACAGTTGTCGCTCAGAACAATACAAGAATGCTCATGGATATACAACAAGAGGAGTCATGGAGAATAGTCAGATCCAATAAATGGGGTTGAGCAGTGACTGGAGAGAAGGTTAGGTGAGGTCTTACCTCTTGAGTACCCGCTTCAAGATCCGTCATCCCAATCACAGAGAAGTCCCCGTACCGGTCACCATTGGCGTCGATGGACACTTGTCCTGCGATTCCTACGGAAAGACATTCAGGGAATTAGGAAGTAAATTCCTTCATCATCCTCAACAGTCCAAGTCAAATATAACAAAGTCGGAGAATTTTTGTAACCAACAGGAAGTCTCATCAGCCTCCAATACTTATGTTGGTTTTGCAAACGATACTGAAATTTCACCATAGTTGTCTGCATTCCTAAAAATCTTGAGACTTTCTGGTATTAACAACATTTCATTGTATGAATAGATATTATAAAGGGTTTAGTGTCAATCAAACATTCTGTGCGGAATTCTTGTGTAGCGTGGTATAACGTATGTACACAGCGATTGTATCAGCGAATAGTGAGTGCAGCTCTGGAGTATAATGCCGGATGTAACTCAGGGATCTCCTATCTATCTATCTATCTATCTCCTATCTATCTATCTATCTCCTATCTATCTATCTCATATCTATACATCTATCTCATATCTATTTATCTCATATCTATATATCTATCTATTTTTCTCTGCAGTTCCACCAATGGTTACACACTGTATGACCTGTCGCCTTCATTAGTAAATTTGCGGAATGGTTGACGATTATTAAATATAGATAATAAGCAGCTGGAATTTATATTTATCTACATCATTATAGTCACACATGGAACGATCTTTAACTGGAATCTGAAAACTCATACAAAAGCCAATGAGAAAAAGTCAAGTTAGAGTTTGCTGCAGCAAGTACCCAGCTCATTACCTGTACGGGTGAGGCTCGCTGCATCGGTTTGTACACTATTACATTATATAAGCGGCACAAGGTCCAGGATATGCTGATGTATCCTGGGAATCTGCTCTGCATCATGGGAATAGTTAGTTGTGCAGGATAATAACATGTTCCATCTGTAATGTCAGTAAATGATTCAGTCACACTAACCTAAGGAATAGAGCGCCGTACTGCGACTTTATTTTCAATGACTACTAACAAGCTCAAGAGAGGGAAAGGATATTTCCCACCTAAAATAAGTTAATATAAAATAACATCACACCCCTAAATAATTTCTCTCCCTAAAACAGACCCCAGACCCTACATTAAACCACTGAATGTATTCACATCACAGACCACACCTATGGTTCTGAATTAATACAGATCCCAGACTAGACCCAATACAACAGACCAGTCTCCTAAATAATTTAAGATCCTCAGACTTATTCATGTCCAAGATCAGATGGCAAGCCCCTAAAACAAACCCCAGACTCCTAACTTAAATATGACCCCAGACCATTCCCACTAAATAAAGACAATGGGGCAGATTTACTTACCCGGTCCTGTCGCGATCCAGCGGTCTTCCAGCGATTCACTAAGGTCGTGAGCCCGATGTCCACCAGGTGTCGCTGCTGCGCCGAGGTCCGCCGGAGTTCACCAACCTATTCCCGGTGCATGTGAGTGATTGATTTTGCGACACAATTCGTTTTTTAAATTCCACGTTTTTTCCGAATCCGTCGGGTTCTCCGATGGCCACGCCCCCTGATTTCTGTCGCGTGAAAGCCGACACCGATGCGCCACAATACGATCACGTGCGCCAAAATCCCACATTTTCACAAATACAGCTAGTGGCCCGTTCCCATAGAGCCCTATTAACTAGCTGACACCCTTCTTTTACCCAAAAATTGTTACCCTCACATTCCCATATATCAACGTTATATTACCTGGCATCAGGGAGGCGTGTCCTGCACGGCCAGCCTCTTTCATCTACTCCTCCCCATGTCCATACCTCTTCTCGGCATTCATGACTTAATATCATGTGACCAGGGTGATGTCATCTAAGGTCCTTTACTTAATAAGATTTGCAATGTATACCACATGCATGTATCTGATCACATAAAATCACAGCAGCCTCCATGGACTTCTACTCATCC
Organism: Engystomops pustulosus; assembly: GCA_019512145.1. NCBI lineage: Eukaryota > Metazoa > Chordata > Amphibia > Anura > Leptodactylidae > Engystomops > Engystomops pustulosus. The sequence continues at coordinate 309,994,024 of CM033641.1, forward strand.
CCATCCTCCATGGAGGCATCCTAGGATTTCATGTGATCAGATACATACATGGAGTAGATGTTTTCTCTGTATTGATGTGAGTAAAGCAGATTAATTCACAGCAAGGTCTTGAAGTGTGTGGAGGCTTTCTACATCTCTTGAAGTGGAAGCAATTTGCATATCTCAACTCCATTTCCCTGGGGAATATATTAGTCCTATCGGGACTAGGTAAAAGGACCTTAGATGACATCATCCTGGTCACAGGACATAAAGTGCCCAATGATGTAACATAGCTCTCTCTCAATGTTCCTGACAGCAGCATGTCCCAGCAGTGAGACCTGTCAATCAGGAACAAGGAGGCGGGACAATGCAAGTAAAATTTATTATGCAGAACTCAGTGTAATTAGACTCACATCAGGTAATTTGCATATAAGTTTACAAACTGATTTTTTAACATAGCAGCCACGGAAAGGAACCATTTAGAGATAAGAGCAATACTTTCTAATCATAGTTTCCAATTGAGTATTTTATTTTCCGTGGGTTAATTTAAATGGCAGGTTCCCTTTAAATAAAACCCCAGATCCCTGAACTTCTTCAGATCAGAGTTCAGATTCCAACCCCCTAAATACAACCTCTAATCACAATTTATATTCGACCCCTGAATTAATTTAGACCCCAAAATAAGAACAAAGACTCCTAAACTTATTCAGTTCTAAAGTCACAATCCAGATCTTAAATTAGACCCCAAGCCAGTCTCCTAAGAGAAGACTAAGGGGGACATTGATAATAGTTTTTTAGACAGTATTTGCAGTTTTTTTGCACAATTTTTTGGTGCAGTTAATAAATTTGTCTTTAATTTGCGACTCTTTTGAGTGCAAGCAAAAGTCCGGCACTTAGTGATTTAGAGTCCCTGCGCCTTATCTGACATAGTGAGCGGCTGTTATACAGATATTTGCTCGGCATCTGTCACTAATTTGCACCTAAAAAGGTGCAAAAAAGGCGCAAAAATGCACCTACTCTGAGCAGGTGCACTTCCAAAAAACTTTACTTTTCATTACTGAAAACATAGGCTTTCATTTGCCAAATGTAAAATGACCTCTATGCAAAATTTCTCCAGTAACGACTTCATCATTGTCTATGGCAGTGATGGCAAACCTTTTAGAGACTGAGTGCCCAAACTTCAACAAAGACCCGCTTATTTATCGCAAAGTGCCAACCCAGAAATTAAATTTGTGATTTATACTCCCTTCTCCGCCACAGTTTTCATTGATACCAGCACCTGAGGCACCAATAAAGCAGAAAATAGTCCCAGGTTGTCCTGTCACTTTAAAATACCTCTTTGCACAGCAAGTCCTGGGCTGTCTGGGACTGCAGGAAGATACCTGGAGTCCTCTCTGGTGATGGCCTGAGTGCCCACAGAAAGGGCTCTGAGTGCCACCTCTGGCACCAGTGCCATAGGTTAGCCATCACTGGTCTATGGGATCATCTCTGGGAGTGATTATTGTCTTATTGTACAGATCTGAGAATATTATCAGTCTCCATTTCCTGTACATTATAATAACAAAGGAAAAGACTGATTTGAACAGTAATTTTTTTAAATATCTGTAACTTTTAGTCCCTGCATTTACATCACAATATAGTCAATGTAGACATTGTACAAGCTGAGACTTTGGGGCACATTTACTAAGGGCTCCACGGCTGCACTTTCGTCGGGTTTGCCCACGATTTCCCATGTGCGCCAAATTGCCCCGGTATTTTGGCGCACGCAATCAGATTGTGTCGCATCGGCGCCGGCTTTCAGGCGACGGAAATCGGGGGACGGAAACCCGACGGATTCTGAAAAAACGTGGTATTTAAAAAAACTTTGTGTCGCTTGACACGCACTTACAAGCACCGGGAAGAAGAAGGTGAACTCCGGCGGACCTCGGCGCAGCAGCAACACCTGGTGGATATCGGGCGCACCTTAGTGAATCCCGGCAGACCCGAATCAGCGTCAGACAATGCGCCGCGGGATCGCGAATGGAGCGGATAAGTAAATGTGCCCCTTTATGAGCCGAGATGAAGCCCTGAACATTCTGTCACCTTTTTTGAATCTCGTTCCATTATTAGTCACAAATGAGATTTACTTTGTAGGGTAATAATTAGAGACAAATTCGGCGCAAATTTATTTACATGTGACAATTCAAAAACACATTTAGAGATCCATCATAGATCCCAAGCCAAAAAAAGAACAAACCAGGCGCAAAAATAGGCGAACCTGAGACCCCCTATGATTAATGTCCCCCCAGACCCCTTAACTTATTCAGATCCATGACCCCTGTCTGAGGTGTAGATATCAGGGTGCGGCCCTCTCTAGGACCCTGGGTGCCTCCTCTCCATTTTATTCAGTATTTCTCCTGTAATGTGACCTCCAGTAGATAATACCCATCAGTCTCATCATCACATGAGATCTGACACCAGGGCCCTCAGATCTCCAGCATCATTTAGTATTACCGCCGGATATAATTACCATGGCGATGACCCAGAACCGTCTCCTACCTGTCATCCTGACAATCACAGGCGTCATCCAATATATCTCACCTCCATCACTACTGAGGACACCGAGTCCCAGAGATGAGACGAAGCCTCACAGAATACTTATTTCAGCCATTTATAATAATATCTATCTCCTATCTATCTATCTCCTATCTATCTATCTCACATCTATCTATCTCATATCTATCTATCTATCTCCTATCTATCTCACATCTATCTATCTCATATCTATCTATCTATCTCATATATTCTATCTATCTATCTCATATCTATCTATCTATCTATCTCATATCTATCTATCTCATATCTATCTATCTATCTCATATCTATCTATCTATCTATCTCATATCTATCTATATATCTATCTATTTTTCACTGCAGCCCCACCAATGGTTCTCCATTACACGCTGTATGACCTGTCGTCTTCATTAGTAAATTTGCGGAATGGTTGACGATTATTAAATATAGATTATAAGCAGCTGGAATTTATATACATCATTATAGTCACACATGGAACGATCTTTAACTAGAATCTGAAAACCCATAGAAAAGTCAAGTTAGAGTTTGCTGCAGCAACGTATCCAGCTCATTACCTGTACGGGTAAGTCTCGCTGCATCACTATTATATTATATAAGTGGCATCAGGTCCAGGATATGCTGATGTATCCTGGGAATCTGCTCTGCATCATGGGAATAGTTAGTTGTGCAGGATAATAACATGTTCCATCTGTAATGTCAGTAAATGATTCAGTCACATTAACCTAAGGAATAGAGCGCCGTACTGCGACTTTATTTTCAATGACTACTAACAAGCTCAAGAGAGGGAAAGGATATTTCCCACCTAAAATAAGTTAATATAAAATAACATCACACCCCTAAATAATTTCTCTCCCTAAAACAGAGAATCCTATTTTACATCAGACCCCAGACCCTACATTAAACCGCTGAATGTATTCACATCACAGACCACACCTAAGCTTCTGAATTAATACAGATCCCAGACTAGACCCAATACAACAGACCAGTCCCCTAAATAATTTAAGATCCTCAGACTTATTCATGTCCAAGATCAGATTGCAAGCCCCTAAAACAAACCCCCGAATCCTACCTTAAATATGACCCCAGACCATTCCCATTAAATAATGCTCGGCCAGCCCCTTTCATCTACTCCTCCCCATGTCCATACCTCTTCTCGGCATTCATGACTTAATATCATGTGACCAGGGTGAAGTCATCTAAGGTCCTTTACTTAGTAAGATTTGCAATGTGTACCCCATGCATGTATCTGATCACATAAAATCACAGCAGCTTCCATGGGCTTCTACTCCTCCCCATCCTTCATGGAGGCATCCTGGGATTTCATGTGATCAGATACATACATGGAGTAGATGTTTTCTCTGTATTGATGTGAGTAAAGCAGATTAATTCACAGCAAGGTCTTGAAGTGTGAGGAGGCTTTCTACATCTCTTGAAGTGGAATCAATTTGCATATCTCAACTCCATTTCCCTGGGGAATATATTAGTCCCATCGGGACTAGGTAAAAGGACCTTAGATGACATCATCCTGGTCACAGGACATGAAGTGCCCAATGATGTAACATAGCTCTCTCTCTCAATGTTCCACGCAGCAGCATATCCTAGCAGTGAGACCTGTCAATCAGGAACAAGGAGGCGGGGCAATGCAAGTAAAATTTATTATGCAGAACTCAGTGTGATTAGACTCACATCAGGTAATTTGCATATACATTTACAAATAGTTTCTAATAAAGTATTTTATTTTCCGTGGGTTAATTTAAATGGCAGGTTCCCTTTAAAAAAAAAAAAACAGATCCCTGAACTTCTTCAAATCAGAGTTCAGATTCCAACCCCCTAAATACAACCTCAAATCACAATTTATATTCGAGCCATGAATTAATTTAGACACCAAAATAAGAACAAATACTCCTAAACTTATTCAGATCTAAAGTCACAATCCAATCCTCTAAAACAGACCAGATCTTGAATTGGACCCCAAACCAGTCTCCTAAGAGAAGATTAAGGGGGACATTGATAATAGTTTTTTAGACAGTTTTTACCGTTTTTTGCACAATTTTTTTGCACAGTTAATAAATTTGTCTCTAATTTGCGACTTTTTTGGGTGCAAGCAAAAGTCGGGTACTTAGTGGTTTTGAGTCCCTGCGCCTTATCTGACATACTGAGCGGTTGCTATACAGATGTTTGCTCGGCATCTATCACAGTTTTGCGCTTAAAAAGGCGCAAAAAAGCGCAAAAATGCATCTACTCTGAGCAGCTGCAATGAAAAAAATTTCACTTTTCACTACTAAAAACAAAGGTTTTCGTTTCCTAAATGTAAAATTCCCTCTATGCAACATAAAAAATCCTTCAGCGCAGTTTTAAAATGTAAAATTTCTCCAGTAACGACTTCATCATTGTCTATGGGATCATCTCTGGGAGTGATTATTGTCTTATTGTACAGATCTGAGAATATTATCAGACTCCATTTCCTGTAAATTATAATAAAAAAGGCAAAGACTCATTCAAACAAGAATTTTTTAAAATATTTTTTTTAAATATCTGTAACTTTTAGTCCCTGCAGTTACAGCACAATGTGGTCCGGACATTGTACAAGCTGAGACTTTATGTGCAGAGATGACGCCCTGAACGTTCTGTCACCTTTTTTCAATCTCGTTCCATTATTAGTCACAAATGAGATCTACTTTGTAGGGTAAAAATTAGAGACAAATTTGGAGCAAATTTATCAGACATGTGACAATTCAAAAACACATTTACTAAGGCAGAACTAGATCCATCATAGATCACAAGCCAAAAAAAGAACAAACCAGGCGCAAAAATAGGCGAAACCTGAGACCCTCTATGATTAATGTCCCCCCAGACCCCTTAACTTATTCAGATCCATGATCAGATCCGAAACTCCTAAAACGTTAAATCAGACTCCAAAATTCTTAATTCATTCAGACCCCAGACACCTAAATGATAGCAGATTACATTCTGACACTATTGAATATCTTTACAGATGCAGATTTTTGTGTCATTCAGCAGAAAAAATAACTTTTTGAAACAGGAGCAAACCATCTGACGACCCTCATCAGAGGATATGTTGAACCGAGGGGACTAATACATTCCCCGGGGAAAGGGGGTCGAGATACGCAAATTGCTTCCACTTCAAGAGATGTAGAAAGCCTCCTCACACTTGTATCAAGACCCGGCTGTGAATTAATCTGCTTTACTCACATCAATACAGAGAAAATCGTACATCGAGCGGCCGTGGAAGAAGATTTCACGCTGCTGTTATTTTTAACATAAATCGATGGGGGGGCCCGGGTCAGGATGTTTCCACATTCGTTTGTCAGAAAGATTTCTTGGTACGACCCACGACTCTGGGACTTCAAAGCTTGTAATGTAGTTCTCCTGACAGAGATCAATATATGAAAAGATCCGGCAAATCCTAGAAGGAGTCGAAAACTGATACAGGGAAAGTTTTAGCTGAAAAATAAGCCTTTGATTGAGTGCGTCATATTAGTGTTGGGTTGTCTCCGTCCACCACTAATCTAGAGAAAGAGCAGGTGGATGAAGACCCACTGACACTGCTAAAAGTTTTGCCTTTGTCCCTCATGGGGGTGTCTAAGTCATTTCCCCCTCCTATAGGGGGATCTAGCTTTACTTCAGGGAGATCGCCAAGTCACTACCTCTTGAAGTGGCTCTAGTGAAGGTCACAGCTACCTGTGGGCCTACTGGGTCGGCAAACTGGTTTGGCTTTATGCCCATACCTATGAGGGTTATCTAAGTGACTTCCATCATTGTCACTCTATAATCTGCCCATACATGGATCTAGCTTTACTTCTGAATAATTACTAGGTTGCTACCTCTTGAAGTGACTCCAGTGGAGGTGAAAGCTAGTTGTGGATCCAGCTATCTGGATTTGGGTCACTCCTAAAGTGATTGTCTAAGTAACTTCCATGATTTTGACTCTTTAACCCCCATACAGGAATACAGGCTATTTTAGGGGTATCACTAGGTTTCCATCTCTTGTTGTGGTTCCTGTGTGGGTGACAGCTACTTCTGGTCCTACAGGGTCAGCTAACTGGTTTGGCTTTGGGCCACCACTAAGGGGGTTGTCTAAGTGACTTCACTGATTTTCACTCTTTAATCCATATGCAGGAATCTAGCTTTTGTTCAGGAAGATCAGGGGGTCGCTACCTTTTGAAATGTAAGCCGTTGACTTACAGTGTCACCTAAAATGTTTGGTTTATGACCACTGCTAAAGGTCAGAGTGCAGGGAGACCACCAAGTCCCTCTTGAAGTGGCTCTTATGTAGAGGATGTCTGGCCTTGGGCAGTGAGATGCAGCCATGAAGCACCAGGGATCAGGCAAAAGAGCAGTCTGGAACAGGCTGAGGTCACAACAGGCAGGGTTAAGTCATTGATCAGGTGGTAGGACAGGGCAGGAAACCTGAGGTCAACGTGGAAGATGAGACGGTCAAAAACATGTTATAAGGAAGTCAGAGAACAAACCCAATTATCATAAAAAATCCCTTACAGGAAACCAGTGCATTAGAAACTTTTATTGGTCAAGCACTTGTCATGGAGAAGAAGTTGCCCGAGCTAAGGATTGTCTGGAGAGAGGTAATAAAGATGCATGAACTGTAGCAGGGCGCCTGTAGAACTGGACATTCTGGTGCTGGGACAAGAAAAAAAGGCTTCTGCGTGCATTTATCATCATATTGAATTACGGGAAAAACGCAATGAAACTGGCAAAGAGGCCGTCAGCCCATTGGTAATTCTCCTGGTGGATTGCCAGTCCGCCCCTGCCTCTGGATTATAGCCGATTCCCAAGTGTCTTTAGTCCGTCATCTCATTGTCAGGGGCTCCTTTTAGTACAAAGTAAACCGCCTTTAAGAAACATTAAGTAGTCACATTGTGTTCTCACAGGGGTCTATAGGTGGCATCTACCTGCATTAGTCGACCTTGAAGTGTTCATGTGGAGTGCTGTAAGGTGCCATTTGCCGATGCTCCAACAGATTTTCTCAGTTTGGCCATGTAGAATATCACCCCCAACCTGCCCTCCCCCTCCCTGCACTGAGACACGGAGGATGTTGTACGACAGAAAGGAAAAAGCAAAGCAGCTCCAGAGCGAGACAAGTCAACAAGTCCCCGGATGCATCTTCAGCACACACTACTGTAAATCTTGGTGGCTACGTGAACACCACCTACGAGGGTTTCCCAAATATACAACATAACTCCAACTTAAAGGGTGTCTGCAGCAGGAGAACAATACCCAACATCCAACCAATTTAAGACCACGTTGAAGACCAAGACCAAGGCCTGTCTTCCACATAGAGTAGAAGCAGTAGAAGCAATATGGCCACCACAGAGCCCTGATCTCATCAACCTCCAGTCTGCGGTTATAGGAAGAAACAAGATACATGCTTAGTACTTAGAGATGTCTGGAACACTCTAGAACAAATGCTGCTGTCTTGAAGGCCAAGGGGCGTCAAATCAAATATTGATTGGATTTTCATTAATATACTATCAGCTAAAGAGGTGTCGACTCTATCAACTCAGTCCTGATGTTTAACTTCTTTGGATTCCAAGACTGTGATCCTCAAACAGACGCTAATTGGCTTTGGGATGGTCAAGAAAGTCGAAAGTTGAAGCTGTTGGAGTTGCTTAGTTCTCCAAAATGTTGGGAACAATCTTCCTACTGAGGTACATCAAAACCTAGAGGTTAGTATAAGGGACAACGATAGATGAGAAATGAACGGTAGCAAGAGTAAGGAAACACGACTGATAAATATAAGGGGTTAGAAAGAAGCAACATCCAAAAGGAACAGCTAAGGTCAGGGAAGGATGGATCATAATGGGAATCTGGGGGAAGAGCCACAGAAGGTGGTGAGGATGGAGCAGCTGGAAGAGTGGTGCTTAGGTCGGGGTGCTCAAGGGGGCCCTCAACTGGTATCAGGGTGTTTAGATGGACGAGGAGCAAAGAAGGGACCACACTGGGCACCATCCAACACACAACTCATCCTGGTCACAGAACCGGAGTGGTCCTTTAATATTAACAAGTCTCTCCGGAGAACATGTCATTGTCACATGTAATTACACACGGCTCCAAGGGAGATGAGCTACAAAGAAAAATCTTTTTTTTTTTTTCTGTAATTTTCTGCTTGATAAGACGATTTAATAGACAAATTTTCCAGGACCGTAGGGCACCTCCACGAGAAATGAATCACTGCTGCGCCCCCCCTTTATACATACAGAACTGTCAATATATGGAAAAAAAAACAGTCGTTATCCGGAAGCTTCTGTTAATAATTCATGGTCGCAGAACGCGGCCCATTAAATATTTCAAACAATCAGCCACGTTAATTGTATTATTGCTTCTCTTTCAATTGATATTGAGTCTCGTGAATACTTAATGAGAGTCGCCTTGAGCCAAATCGTATCCTCCTCACTGTGCGGAGTTAGAATTATGGGATATCATTACGCTGGATGTGGGCCTGGGCTGGTGGCAGCCATATTGTGCACGGTAGTACAACATATGTAACCATCCTAATAATCCTAATCGCCATCCCAGAAGGCTGTTAGACTTACCTACTCCATTGTCATGTCTAGTGGACCTACCTCTCCTGCAGCACAATCCTCAATTAAGGGCACCATCTTGAAACCAGGGCATCACCTTGGGGTGGAGAAGACTGGAGAAGAGGGTAACCAGGGTTGGGTATGAGGTCTGCAAACACTTTGGAGTTAGTAATTATTTTAGGGTATGATATGGGGTCTAAGATATGGAATCTAGTCTGAATTTAATTTAGGCTCTGGAGTTTTTTTCTGAAGTTTGAATAAACTTAGGGGTTTACATTTTAGGGTCCAATGTTGGGTCTATAATTATCTTTGGGACTGAAGTGACTTCACAATTTGTGTTGAGGTTCTGTAGTTCAGTGTGTGCATTATTTCATAGTGTTTGGGACCGATGTATTTAGATGTATTTTGGGATCTGGAGTGTGGTCTGGTTTTGTTTTGGGGGGTATGGGGTCTATACTTTGTCGTCTGAATTTATTTTTGGATCTTAGTTCTATACTTTAGAGTCTAGACTGTGGTCTATATTTCTTGGATGTCTAGGACCTGAAGCCTTACAGACCAGTAACTTGAAGCTTTTGGTTCCCAATTTTAATGTATGGCTTGTAGTACTAGTCTTCTCATATAGGAATAGTACACCATATGGGCCCGGTTGTGACCGCACCCTGTGCACCCTTCAAGTCAGTCACTCCTCTGCTACAGACCAAAAATTTGTATTTGAGGGGTTTAAGACCTAAAATCTGTACCTTGTCTCGAATCAGTGTTTGTTTTGGGGTAAATAATCTGTATAATTTGGAGTGGGATCTATATTTTGGGGGGTTTAGGATTAGGGTCTGCATTTGTTTTGGGTCTTCAACTTGTTCTGCATTTATTTTTCCGCCTGGGATTTCAATATAAGTTAAGGTGTAGAATTCGATTCTAGGTGGGATGAAGGGGTTATATTCAAAACCTCATGCATATTAGGTTGGAGTCTTTTGGGGGTGTTGGCTGTTTTTTAGGAATTCCTGACAATTTATTTTTATTTATTGGGGCACATTTACTTACCCGCCCCGTTGCGATCCCCGAGGTGCGTTGTCCGACGATGATTCGGAGCTGCCGCGATTCACTAATATCCTGCATCCAATTTCCTGCATGTGTCGCTTCCCCGCTCAGGTCCGCCGGAGTTCCCCGTCTTCTTCCCGCTGCATGTAAGTGCATGGCTTGTGACACAATTTTGAATGTTAAATGAAAGTTGGCGTGATTGCGCCAAAATCCAATTGCGTGCGCAAAACCCATGCGACAAAAAAGGGAAAAAGTTGGGAAACCCGGCAAAAATGCGGTCCGCAGACGCTTAGTAAATGTGCCCCATTGTATTTGTTGAATTTCTTTGATGCACAGAAATCACCTCTACATCGCTACAAGGGTTCAGTATAAGGAGCGTATCCATCCCGCTGAGGTCGCAGTGCGGTATACATGTATTCATGACAATGTCGCAGGCTGGTGTCATGTGTCATGGAAATCCATGTGTTTTCTTTTCTCTCCTGATCTATGTGGCTGATGTATGAGGACGCTGACACGTGGGCGAGAGCTTTAAGACACACACACATAATACTCGAGATGAAAGGGTTTTATTATAGGCAGCGTCAGTGACACAGAGGGCTGTTTATGTACGTGTGGTAACCTTCCACGTGCATGTATGTATCACATGGGGGGCGTTATTATTCATCTGCTTAGTGTCCCGGGCTTTATATTCATGTATGTTTCCCTATAATTACTTTCATCCCTGTATTATGCAGCTGTTCCCTGTTTGTATAGAGTAAACCCTTGTTCACACAGTGGGGGGCTCATACTATCATATGGGATCATAGCAGCCTCCATGAGGGCACATGTGGAGGGTGGCTCTATTTTGGGAGGAAAGCTACAGACTATTCCCATTATTGGAGCACTGGTATACCTGCTCAGTATTGAGGAGATGAGAAATCCTTCCTACTATTCACTCTTAGATAAGGTAACATTGGGGCACATTTACTCACCTGTCCTGACGCAATTCCCGAAAGTGCATTGTTCGAACTGAATGCACTGTGCCACGATTCACTAAGATCGTGCACCCGATATCCTGCATGTGTCACTTCCCTGCTCAGGTCCACCGGAGTTCACCTTGTTCTTCCCGGTGCATGGAAGTGCATTGGTTGCGTCACAATCAGATCGTCCGACGGCGCGGCCCCCGTTTCTGTCGCATGGAAGCAGCGCAGCTGGGCCAAAATCCGATCACGTGCAACAAATTCCCCACACTATTCCTTCCTGTATTGTCTGTATAGGGGAGGACATATTGTAGACACACACTTCCTTCCAGTATTGTCTGTATAGAGGAGGACATATTGGAGACACACACTTCCTTCCTGTATTGTCTGTAGAGGGGAGGACATATTGGAGACACACACTTCCTTCCTGTACTGTCTGTAAAGGGGGAGGACATATTGGAGACACACACTTCCTTCCTGTATTGTCTGTATAGGGGAGGACAAACTGGAGACACACACTTTCTTCCTGTATTGTCTGTGTAGGGGAGGACATATTAGAGACACACACTTCCTTCCTGTACTGTCTGTATAGGGGAGGACATATTGGAGACACACACTTCCTTCCTGTATTGTCTGTATAGGGGAGGAGATATTGGAGACACACACTTCCTTCCTGTATTGTCTGTATAGGGGAGGACATATTGGAGACACACACTTCCTTCCTGTATTGTGTGTATAGGGGAGGAGATATTGGAGACACACACTTCCTTCCTGTACTGTCTGTATAGGGAAGGACATATTGGAGACACACACTTCCTTCCTGTATTGTCTGTATAGGGGAGGACATATTGGAGACACACACTTCCTATCTGTATTGTCTGTATAGGGGAGGACATATTGGAGACACACACTTCCTTCCTGTATTGTCTGTATAGGGGAGGACAAACTGGAGACACACACTTCCTTCCTGTATTGTCTGTATAGGGGGAGGACATATTGGAGACACACACTTCCTTTCTGTATTGTCTGTATAGGAGAGGACATATTGGAGACACACACATCCTTCCTGTATTGTCTGTATAGTGGAGGACATATTGGAGACACACACTTCCTTCCTGTATTGTCTGTATAGTGGAGGACATATTGGAGACACACACTTCCTTCCTGTACTGTCTGTATAGGAGAGGACATATTGGAGACACACACTTCCTTCCTGTACTGTCTGTATAGGAGAGGACATATTGGAGACACACATACCTCCCAACATTTGGGAAAAGGAAAGAGGGACAAAATGGCGGCACGCTACCCCTAAGCCACACCCCCAATCACTCCCTGGCCACGCCCCAAATTTTAACCATATTAAAAATAATAAAAATCATAATTTAAAAAAAAAAAAAAATTATCCTCATTGGGATTTGAACCCAGAACCTGCAGTGTCCATGTACAATAATAACACAGCGCCTCAACCCACTGAGCTATAACCTCAGTGATTAACAAGTGGAGAATTTTGGTAACTAAGAACTATATACTGCCTTGGTATATAGGGAGGGATCTTCTCAGATTATTGTAATTATTGAGACTATTATTATTATTATTATTATTATTGAGATGATTATTATTATTTTTACCATTATTAATAATCATCTCCATAATAATAAAATTTATAATAATAATAATAATAGTCTGAATAATTACAATAATAACCTCTGAGAAGATCCCTCTCTATATATCAGTGCATTAGTCTGTGTCACAGTGTAAATGGCAGATAACATGTCTTACTTACCAGAAATCCTCAGCTCTGTATCACTGGGCTTATAGTTCAGTTAGTTAAGCTCCTGTCTATGGTGCACAGGGTCCCAGGTTCGAATCTCAGCCTGGCCAAAACTTTATTTAATTTAATTATATAAAGAGCTTGTGTCTGGGGAAGACCTGGAGACCGTATATGGAGAGATGCTGATCTGACCTGATGACGTGGTCCCTGCTCTCTCCGCTAAGCCGACACTTCTCTGAAAAGGATTCCCTGCCCGATGTCTGCTCTGGGGAACCCTAGGAGATGCAGTGACCATATATGGACAGATCTGAAGCTGATGACGTGGTCCCTGCTCTGCGCTAAGCCCGACACTTCTCTGAAAAGGATTCCCTGCCCGATGTCTGTAGAAGCCATTCTGTACTGTGAGTTCAGACTTTCAAAGTATTTACTATGCGGACACAGCGCCGGGACAAAGCGGGACCTGGGGGGAAAATTCGTGACAATATCATAGCTGCCCGTGACGCGGGGCAGGGGTACGAAAAGCGGGAAAGTCCCGGCAAAATCGGGACGGTTGGGAGCTATGGACACACACTTCCTTCCTGTATTGTCTGTATAGGGGAGGACATATTGGAGACACACACTTCCTTCTTGTATTGTCTGTATAGGGGAGGACATATTGGAGACACACACTTCCTTCCTGTATTGTCTGTATAGGGGAGGACATATTGGAGACACACACTTCCTTCCTGT